>JAJJWX010004586.1:0-1200000 GCA_023529315.1 Papaver bracteatum
AAAATTGCTTTGATGAAAAATAATGTGTGAATAACCTCTATTTAACATCCTCTAAGAATGTTTCAATGATTGAAATAAAGAGTTTAGAACATAACCATCTTTGGATATAAGCATATAATGTGTTCGCGCATTAGTGTATAAGTCCAAAATCGGGAACCAAATGTATGCTTGTGTGTGTACTAAATGGTTGATGGAGACTGGGTAAGTATGTGTACCCGTACGCATACTGGAGGAACTTCACGTCCGTGAATTTCTGCTGAGTTTGGAAATCAAAACCAACTCAATCCGGTTACCTAAGTATGCATACCCGTACACATACTGGTGGAAAGTTCACGACGTAATTTCTGTCGAAGTTTGGAAACCAAAACCAACTCAAACTCATACTTAGTACTCATACCCGTACGCATACTTAAGTGTGTTACTTTCTAAAATTGTTTGTTCCGTGAACTTAAATATATAAACTAAGGAATGTATATTTGGAAACCATGGCTATAAAGTTCATGAATCGATTAGAGTGAATCAAATGATTTTGCTTCGATTGTGTCTTGTATACTATAAGATCTAAGCAATTGAACGCTCTTGAACTAGTTCATTTGAGTCATTTGGACTAGTTATGGTGAAGATGAATAATGTTGATATGAAAGTGCTAATATGGCTAACCATTTGTTAACTCTTTGTTGAACCAACAACTTGTACACGTTATGTAATTACACTAAACCTAAATGACGTATATTACATTTGTGTATAACAAGCTAAGTTAGATCTAACAGTTGAAAGATATTATCTTGAATCTAATCAGGTTTTCATCTAACGATGAATATTGAATTCTTTGTTACCAAGGTAACTTAGATTACAAACCATGATTTGGAGACTATATAAGGACAACTCTAGCAACTAGGAAAGGTAATCCCCACACCTCCTTTATGATACTAGTTGTATAAGATAGAGTTGATTCTCCTTTAACCTTAGGTTTCTACCGAGACCATGTAGGTTAACGACTTGAAGACTTCGTTGGGATTGTGAAGCCAGACCCAACTATTTTCTTTGTAGTTACGTGATTTGATCTTGCTGTTTCTATCGTGATTGAGTTCAATCGTAAGATTAGCTTGAGATTAATTTCTCCGATAGGCAAGATAAAAAAGTAATCACAAACATCTTCGTCTCATCGTTTGTGATTCCACAGTTTCTTGTTTCTCTAGTCGATTACGATTATCGTGAGCTGATTGATAATTTTAGGCTGTTCTTCGGGAATATAAGTCCGGGTTATTGATTGGTTCTTGTTCACCTTGATTTATCAAAAGACGGAACAAAACTCGTAGGTATTTCTGTGGGAGACGGATTTATCTATTCTTGTAGACTTTTCCGTGTGATACATATTTGTTTATTAAAGTCTTCGACTTTGGGTCGTATCAACTCTTAGTTGTGGGTGAGATCAGCTAAGGGAATCAAGTGTGTAGTATCTTGCTGGGATCAAAAATGTAAGGAGCTCAACTGTACCTTGGATCAATGTGAGATTGATTGGGGTTCAACCACATTCTAGAACGAAGTGAACTTGTAGTAGGCTAGTGCCAGTAGCGACTTAATACAGTGTGTGTTCAATTTGAACTAGGTCCCGTGTTTTTTCTGCATTTGCGGTTTCCTCATTAACAAAACTTCTGGTGTCTGTATTATTTCTTTTCTGCATTATATTTGTTATATAATTGAAATATCACAGGCTGTGCGTTGAATCAATCAATTGGGAAATCCGACCTTTGGTTGTTGATTGAAATTGATTGATACTTGAACAATGGTCTTTGGTAACGTTCAAGTTAATTTCTCTTGTATTCAATTAGACTCGCAGATTTCTATTTGCTTGAGTAAGGATTGAATCGAGAAATTGAGATATAACTCTTTGATATATTTTTTATTAAGATTGAGCCTGATTGTCTAGTTGATTCTATTAAAGGTATATTGGAGTTAGTCCATACATACTGCTAAGCGAATTATTGGATGAGGTTGTTGTACACCGACTTTTTCAATTGGTATCAGAGCAGGGAAACACGTTTAAGACCTTATAAGTATGTGTTTGTAGCGATCTGACTCTATGGACAGTAATCTTTCTGATAACGCAATGCCAAATCAGAATTCTACTGAGATGCTTCAATACCCTGAAACATCTAAAAATCCGTCTGTTCCTGCTTATGTGTCTGAATCTTCCTTCAACCGGGAAAAGTGTCTAGATGAACAGTTGGGTGATCTTTCAGGTAAGAGTGATTCGGAAGAAGGACAAACTATTGATGATGAAGTCTCTCAATATATCAAGCTATTTGACCATTCTTTGACAGAAAAGAAGTCAACAACTTAAGGAAATATTTGGGACCTCTATGTCAAGAAAATAGAAAGATGAGAAAACTCTTTAAAGGTTATGATTGTGGATATAGACTTTTACAATCTACCGTTAAATATCAAGAAGAAGATTTATGCTAAAAAAGGTCCGAATGTGATAATATCCTTCAAAATATCTTTGTGTTGAAAAAAGACTTGCAGAATCTGAAGCAAGATATGACTCTCAACAAAAATGTTTTAATGACAGAGAACTCAGTCTCCTTGCCAGAGAAAAATCCATGGAGAATGATCTCGCTGCTGCCCTTAATAAGGTAAATTCACTGGAAGAGAATCTGAAAAGATTCAATTTTAGCTCTACAAAATTATCTTCTATGCTTGGAGCACATAAAGAACATCGTGATGCATGTGGTCTGGGCTATAAGGGAATAGACGCTCCAAGTACTGGTAAAATCAATTTTGTTCATGCTATTGACAACTCTTCATGTGAAAAAACTTCTCCAGTAGTCAACAATCGATCTTAGGAAGAAAGATTGTACTCCTTCAAATTTTACTCGCATGAGAACTGTCAAGAACAATTCCTTTAACTGCTATTATTGCGAAAATAAAGGGAATCTTGAACGAATATGTCATTTTCGATTGAAGAATGAGAAACTTCACAACATTCTTGCATGGATGATTAGAGAAGTAATGAAACCTATCTCTCATATTGCTGGAGTAAAAGGCAATGTCTGCAATCAAGAGAAATGTTGTAATGAGTCATTTTTAGATTATGATTTTAAGACAAAAAATGCCTACAATTGTAGAAGGAAGAATGCAAGGTGGGAAACTGACTCTTTAAATTACTCTGAAAAGAGAAAAAGGCATAGGAGAAAGAAAGAAAAGTCAAACTCTCTTTCTCTCTCTGGAAAGGACTGTGAACCCGAGGTGTCTGCTCCAAAATTTATTCATATCAATAATCAAGTCTCAGAGCTCAGGATTAGCATAAACAGACTCAAACGGAGCATCAAAAAGGCAAGAAAAATAGCAGGTCCAGGTATTCCTTGTTCCCCTCTGGTTAAATCTCTTTCTAATAATCCTAGTGATTTTTTTGAAAATCTTCATGAAGGGAAGAGAGAAGGAGTCAATATTCTTGATGAGCAAAATGCTCATCAAAATACAACATGACTACTCAATGCAGCATCCTTCTTGTAATATGGAAGGATGCTCGTAATTCTCAAGAAGCCTTTGTGACTTGAAAAAGTAGTTGTTGTTGTATTTTGTTTGCCTTTACAAAAAACGAAGATCATAAAGCCGTTGAGCCTTGCTCCAGTACTTTTCATGATGTAATGTATGTTTTTGATTGATTACTCTTGAGAATAATTACTTGGTTGATTGCCTTGGTTTTCAACAATTCTCCTTGTTCCTTTGAACAAAGAATTTCACCTTTTGTTTAAAATGGATCCTTGAACTTTTCAAGACTTCATCTAAATTTAGATCCAGTTTTTCTCCTGGTCACGTACCACGGTTGTTACCATGAGTGCATGTACATCTGACCCACACAGAACATATACGAGTAACCATATGGTTTCCTTGACACACTCATATATATATATATATATCATGCTCTTTTTTGATACATATACATTCCGTAACGTGAACAAGGTACTCCTGTTTGCACAATGGATGGATGCTACAAAGAAGAAAATGTTGAGAAAGGCAATACTATTGAGTTTTAAGATAATCCAGTTTTCATAACCTGTTATCATGCTGTTGATCATGAAAACAAACTACCAGTTCAGATGTCATCACAACTGGTAGGAAATCTTCTTCGATATTTTGAGGTCATACGTGAACAACTTGGAATTGCAACAAGGAATCTTGATTTTCTGAAAAACGAACTGAAGAAAGCAACTGATGAGCTAGTTCATGTTCAATCTCTGGTTGCAGACCGGTTTAATGTTTTTCAAATCATGTACTCTAAGAGTTGTGTATTTTTTCTAGGAAACTTCTTATGAGAATTTTATTATTGTATTTTTAAGAAGAATAACTAGAGTTTGGAATAGCCATTATTGTGACTACACATAGCTATGTCCAACGTTTTCATCTTCAATGTTTTTAGATTTATTTGGTTAAATTCTAAAGTTTATTTGGATGATGATTTTTGCAGTATTAATATTTATGGTTTTATATATTGCAATTTGTTATGGTATATGTGTGTTTGCGTCCGTGAACTATGACTGTCCCATACGTTGTCAAAAGTTAAGTCTTTTTTATGTCGATAAGCAAGAATGATGAACTTTTGACAAAAACAAAAGTTAAGCCCTTTATGTCATTATGCAAATATTGATGGAAGAAGGATGAGCTTTTGTTTACAAAGATTAAGTCTATTGTATGTCAATGTGCAAATAGTGATGGAAGATAGAATGAATCTTTGTTTATTCCGCAGTATTGATCTTCCCTGATCCATATCTTTTATGTATATACTGTATGGCTCTGTAAGTTCTCTTATGTTGACCATTTCGAATTAGATTAATCATGGGTTCTCTTGTGGTTAGTTTAGTTGAGTATTATAGTTGAATTAATCATGGGTTCCCTTGTGGTTAATTCAATTGAGTATTTTGGATAAAAATTCATATTCTTATATGATTTGTTGTTGTCCAAAGAAATCCTTCTTTTCTCGTGAAAGTAAGGTCGCTCTTGTTGTTCTTTTGGGAATGACATTTTATGGGGGAGAAATCTTAATTGAACTTGTACTTTATTGCTAGATCTTTGTGGAGAGTGCGGCTGTGGAATATTATAGGGGTTATCTTATATCTTTATAAACTTCTTGATGAATGCATTTAGTTTCGACTATATGACTGCATCTAAAAATTTGATATGTGCTTTATTTTGGTCATGAAATGTCTCTATGGAAATTTCATTAGAATCCCACTAGTTTCCGTACTTTTGCCAATTTTATTGGCAAAAAGGGGGAGAATTAATGTGTAGTTCACACTACAAATACATATGGTTTTCGGATCATTATGTAAGGAGGAGTGGTTTCCATGTGAGATTGAGTATTGACAAAGGGGGAGTGATACATGTCACCATAGTATTGTTTTCGAAGTTGTGATACAATTGAACTTTGATGTTGTGTAATAATACTATGACAATGTGTAATGATTGAGAGCTTTTGTTTTCTCATTGTTATGGCTATAGATTTTCAACAACGATGATGCTGAACTTACAACCTTTGGAATCATTGGAATACTTGGAAGTGACGAAGATTTCAAGTAATGTTGAAGAACCAAGGAGATCATGCATGTGGGAGAGAAGCTACCAAGTTTACTTTTGTATTCCATATGTATTGATAGTTTTGTCACTAAAATTGGTAAAGGGGGAGATTGTTAGGGCACTGCTCGGTCGAAATCGTAAGCGTTGCTATCTCAAGCTTGTTGTCAAGTTTACTTGAAAAAACTATAAGTCTTGATTTCTAGTCTACTTATAGCTAAGTCTCGGACTAGGATAGAAAGTGTAGTTGAGCTCTAGACTTCACGACGTTCATCATACAAAGACAAAGAATTACTCAAGGAACTGGTGGAACTTCATCGACTAAAAGGTATGTGGAGACTTGAACTTATATATCACTCAAAAAGTCTATCTACTATATCTCCTATCTTGAGACAAAAGTCGTATTGCTATATAGACTTCGATTATACACATTTGCTATTTCGAGCCAAGTTTATCTCGCTTATCTTTTTCTCGAAATATGTGTTGGTAAGCTTTCGCTTTGGCCAAGTTCATCTTTACAAGTGACGAAAGCCATGTTGATTATTTCAATATCTTGAAAATTGCTTTGATGAAAAATAGTATGTGAATAACCTCTATTTAACATCTACTAAGAATGTTTCAATGATTGAAATAAAGAGTTTAAAACATGTAACCATCTTTGGATATAAGCATATAATGTGTTCGCGCATTAGTGTATAAGTCCAAAATCGGGAACCAAATGTATGCATACTTGTGTGTGTACTAAATGCTTGATAGAGATTGGGTAAGGCGGAAGTTCACGTCCGTGAATTTCTGCTCAGTTTGGAAATCAAAACCAACTCAATTGGTTACCTAAGTATGCATACCCGTACGCATACTAGCGGAAAGTTCACGTCCGTGACTTTCTTCTGAGTTTGAATACCAAAACAAACTCAAATCCGGTTATTTAAGTATGCATACCCGTACGCATACTTCAGTGTGTTACTTTCTAAAATTGGTTTATTCGTGAACTTAAATATGTATAAACTAAGGAATGCATGTTTGCAAACCGTGGCTATAAAGTTCATGAATAGATTCGAGTGAATCAAAACCGATTTTGCTTCGATTGTGTCTTGTTTACTTCTATAAGATCTAAGCAATTGAACAACTCTTGAAATAGTTCATTTGGACTAGTTATGGTGAAGATGAATAAGGTTGATATGAAAGTGTTCATATGGCTAACCATTTGGTTAATTATTGTTGAACCAACGGCTTGTACATGTTTATGTACGGTTACTCAAACCTAAATGATGTATATTTCATTTGTATATAACAAGCTAAGTTCGATCTAACGGTTGAAATATATTAGCTTGAATCTAATCAGGTTTTCATCTAACGGTGAATATTGAATGCTTTGTTACCAAGGTAACTTAGATTGCAAACCCTGATTTGGAGACTATATAAAGGATAACTCTATCAACTGGGAATGGTAATCCCCACACCTCCTGTATGATACTAGTTGTATAAGCTAGAGTCGATTCTCCTTTAACCTTAGGTTTCTATCGAGACCCTGTAGGTTAACGACATGAAGACTTCATTGGAATTGTGAAGCCAGACCCAACTATTTTCTTTATAGTTAAATAATATGATCTTGCTATTTCTATCGTGATTGAGTGCAATCGTAAGATTGGCTTGAAATTAATTTCTCCGATAGGAAAGATAAAAAAAGTAATCACAAACATCTTCGTCTCATCGTTTGTGATTACACAATATCTTGTTTCGCTAGTCGATTAAGATTATTGTGAGGTGATTGATAATTCTAGGCTTTTCTTCGGGAATATAACTCCGGGTTATCGATTGGTTCATGTTCACCTTGATTTATCAAAAGACGGAACAAAACTCGTAGGTATTTCTGTGGGAGACAAATTTATCTATTCTTGTAGACTTTTATGTGTGATACAGATTTGTTTATTAAAGTCTTTGACTCTGGGTCATAGCAACTCTTAGTTGTGGGTGAGATCAGCTAAGGGAATCATGTGCATAGTATCCTATTGGGATCAGAGACGTAAGGAGCGGAACTATACCTTGGATCAGTATGAGATTTGTTGGGGTTCAACTACAGTCCAAACCGAAGTTAGTTTGTAGTAGGATAGTGTCTGTATGTGTGTTCAATCTGGACTAGGTTCCGAGGTTTTTCTGCATTGGCGGTTTCCTCGTTAACAAAACTTCTGGTGTCTGTGTTATTTTTTTTCGCATTATATTTTGTTATATAATTGAAATTTCACAGGTTGTGCATTGAATCAATCAATTGGGAAATCCGACCTTTGGTTGTTGATTGAAATTGACTGATACTTGAACATTGGTCTTTGGTACTGTTCAAGTTAATTTATCTTGTATTCAATTAGACTCGCAGATTTCTATTTGCTTGAGTAAGGATTGAATCGAGAAATTGAGATATAACTCTTTGATATACTTTTTATTAAGATTGATTCTGACTGTCTAGTTGATTCTCTTAAAAGTATATTGGAGTTAGTCCATACATATTTCTAAGCGAATTATTAAGGGAGGTTGTTGTACCCCCACTTTTTCATTAACTGCTAACTCAAAATCCTCCCCAGTGACTGCAGCTATTAGTTTTTCACATTGGTTGTCTATTAATCTTGGATAGATATCCGTGAATAGGTTCCAATCAATGGAAGTATCTGTATTGGTTATCAAAAAAGCCAATAATAAGGTCAGTCACTTCTTGATATGTTTGATTCCATGTACTTTGTTCTGTTATAAGCTGGTGTATATGGTTGCGCCTCCTGTGAATTGATGCTTGGGTGTGGAAGTATGTGGTGTTCAAATCACCATGTTGCAGCCATTGTATTCTACATCATTATTTCCAGTGCGATTCATGACTATGTGCCAAAGCAAGGTGGATGCCTCACGCTTCATTCTCCTATTGAAGACAAAAAGCCAGTATCGGGCCTATCGATATTGCACATTTGTGTTGTGCATGTTGAACCAAGCTTTCGGCTGCTTGGAGAAGTGTAGGGAGGTGCCCAAAAGTTGCTTTGGCCCAGTGTTGTAGGGATGAATCCGTGCAAGATAACTTGCCTAACAAGTTAATTGGAGGAATTGGATCATTCATTCGAGTCCATGCTTCTGTCACTGTTATCTGGAATTGCGGGTGTAAGAACCACATGTGTTCCATTCTCAAGCTGAAAGATCTTGGCATTGGTATGGATTCTTGTAGCATCAGTAATGGAGCATGATCTGATGCTATACGAGGTAGATGTTTGATTATTGCGCCAGGGTAGTTTGCCATCTAAAATTGGTTGCATAACCTCTATCCAATCTTTCAGTGATAAAGTCATCTCCCATTTTCCTGTTGGACCAGGTGTAAGGATCACCTTGGAATCCCATATTGATGAGACTGTTTGAGTTGATCATGTCTCTGAATGTCCTGGTTTGGGTATAGGTGACTGGGTTACCACCCTTTTTATCTTCTTGGTTGATGATATCGTTAAAGTCTCCCATTAGTAACCAAGGAAGATTGTGCTTCGGGATGATAAAATTAAAGTTTTTGAACCATAATTCTTTTCTTGATGGTTGATATGGAGGGCCATAGATATCAGAATAAAGCTATGGTTGGTTCGAAGACACATACAAAATAAAAGCATGGACTAGGTTCTGATTAGCAACTATAATTTGAACTTTCAAGTGAGATTTCTACATCAGGAAAAGCCCTCCTTGACGTCCATTATAAGGAATTACAAAATGGTCACTGAAACCAAAATCAGAACAATTTTTTTGCATATATGAACAAGAAGCCAAAGTTTCAGCCAAGAAAAGTAGAGCAGGTTGGTAACTACGTGTAAGTTCACATAGTTTTTGAACTGTCAAAGTATTGTTGATACCCTGACAGTTCCAAGATAATAGATTCATTGTTGAGGCGAGTGTTGGTGCTCACCAACAACTTGCTTACCTTTCTGACATTGATTTGCAGCCGCAACAGTCTTGTCTTTCATAGAGAGTTGTCGCGCTGTATTGGTTTGACCGAGATTTGGATGTTCAGGGTTTTGTATGGTGTTGGGTTCTTGGGAAGGTATGTATGGATGTGGATGGATGGTGTTATCTGGGTGGAGGAATCTGGTGGATCTAGGTTTGCGGATCCGGAGATGAGGAGCTTCATATTGTGTTTGGTTTTATTTTGGTGGACTGAGGTATTCGAGAAGAAATAGGCAGAAATTTCCGTGTTTTTGTTGGTGGATATGGAGCTGCAGAGTTGGTGTTGATGGAATGTTGAGATGTTGTGGTATTGCTTTCCTTGGTTGCTTTATTTTTCTGGTGTGGGTTTTTAGCGGGGTTGGGGGTTCCTGAGTTGGGGAAAAGAAGTGGTTGTGGGTTACTGTAACATGTGGTTCTCCATCCTTGTTGGTAACAACCAAGTTTATTTACCCATCTTTGGTTCTCCAGTCTTCTTATATATTGTTGGTTGAAACAATGGATGAGAGAGTTGGGTGTAGTTGATGGTGGGTTGTTTGAAGAGATTTGGACCCGAGTTGGTAATTGGTTGGGCTTTAGTATTTGGTTCTTGGGTGGTTGTGATGTTTTCTTGGATGGAAAGATCCTGGACCGACCTGCATTTTCAATGATAGTGTCTGAGAGAGGTACGCCGAAGTGAAGTGGTCCACCAAAGTTGGTTCGTATGTGGAAGATGTTGATCTGTCCTTCTCTTGTGCTGATTTGTGGGGCCTTGTCGGATGAAACATTCTTGGATGCAATGGATTCATCAGTGCTATTTTCTGGAATATTAGCAGCTGCGATGTTGTCAGTACTTGAATTCGCTGAAACCGTATTAGAAGGTCCTTTTTCAGGGATATTTTCTTCTGCTGCGGATTTTGCAGGACTGGGCTCCACTGGAGACCTTTTTGAGTCATAGAAGGATCGAGTCGAATCGGTATCAGTCTGATTGGTGCCTGAGTTGGTTGGTTGTGACTCAACTCATGGATTTGATGATGCTGTTGCTGGTTCTACATCTCCGGTTGATTACCTCTGGTATCTCTCTCAACCCTGATCTGTTGTTGAGGTATTTGAGATGTACTCGGAGGTTTTGATGATGATGATGCTGCTACACCTGGTGAAGGTTCTGAGGGCGTTGTCATCTCACATATGCCAATCTTAGGATTAGGGTTTTGAGCACCCATCTTATCATTAAGCTTATGATAAGGAAACAAGGGGAACTAGCAGTCTTGTAGTGCATGTTCATAACTAACAAATTTAGGGCAGTTTTTTGCTGCATGGCCTAAAAATCCACATCGGTAACAAATAGTAGGGAGATATTCATAAGCAAACTGGATCCAACTATGGCCTAATAGATTGAAGAGGAGACCCGATAAGAAAGGTCTTGTAAGGTCCATTTCTACTTTAGCCCTAATCGATTTTCTGATAAGATCAACATAAATAACTTTACATATACCTGCTAGAAGTTCTTCAATGGCCTTCTTATTTGCAATGAACAAGGGCAGAAAGAGTAGTTGAATCCAGGACACCGCCGTTTTGAAACATGCATCTCGGTTATTTGCATAGTTATCGCAATCTTCAAACAACATCAATTGGTTGTTAATAATCCATGGCTCGTGTTGCAGGATGAGGTTCTTGTCACTTTCATGGTACATAAAAATATGGAACTCGGTTGTATTGGTTACTGTCTGGATGTGTTCAAAAGTTAAAGGATGCCAGTGATTGCTGATGATGGTTCTAAGGGTTGAATATGGGATTTTTTTTTCAAGCACATGGAGTGCGAGGCATTTGGAGTGGTGTGTTTTCATGAGCTCCTTCATCAGATCGGTTAATTGGAAAATATGAGTTTTTTGGTGGTCTACTTTTTGGTTTAGATTCCTTAAACTTTTAGTTGGGATTTTTATGGTTTCTTTTCGAGCAAAAGGTTGATTTGGCTTTAGAGGTGTATGATGAGGTTCAGATGCACTTTCTTCTGTTTCTGAAAAGGGTGGAGGTATTACTTTTGTGGGATGAATATTGGAAGCTGGTGAAAAATAAGAGGTGGAAGATATAGATGAAACCGAGGGTGATGTTTTTTTTTATTACTCGATCTCGGTGACTGAGAAGGAGTATTTTCAGCTAAGAAATCATTGCATGTTGCATGCAATGTCTTTATGGGAAGTTGGGAAAGTGGTACATGTGTGATATGAGTTGTAGGAGGTGTTGTTGTGTGATTATGAAGTTCTTGGTTGCATGCATTGGCGGAGGATGGCGGTTGAAGTTTTTCCATTGGGGGAGATGTTGGAGCAATAGGAGATGTAGAAGGAATGGGGCTGATGTTTGCTGGATGAGTAGATGAAGGTGGTGGTACCTATAACCTAGTGAATGCTACTTGGTATTATTTCCAATGTCATGGGAGAAATCTGTAATTGATGATGTTGTATTTGAGTTAATTGTAACATCAAACATTCTCAAATTTAATGAGTGGGAAGAACGCAGATGAACACAAGTGATTTGCGGTTTTTAGGTTTCCTTGACTCTGGTCAACGAGCGACGGCCCATAGTCTAACCCAATGAATGCTACTTGGTATTGTTTCTTACCCAATGTCACGGAGAAATTTGCGGTTTGTAGGTGCTCTCAGAGTCTAATGTAATCATAAACAACAGATCAGAGAAAAATCACAGCATCAAAAATAAATTATGTATAGTGGGCACTTTAAATAAAGATCAATCTGATCAAAAGAAAATTGATCATTTCTTGGATCAAAGAAGGAAATAAAAAATTGACTAATTAAATTGGAAATAAAAACTAGAGATGTGGGGTATCGAACCCCATACCTTTCGCATGCAAAGCGAGTGCTCTACCATGTGAGCTACATCCTCGACATGATACAGAGCTTTTATAGCAACATAAATTTTGTTGTCAGATCAGCTCAACCCGACTCAAACCCTCTTAAGACAGTATCGATTGGTTCAATTACAAATATTGTGTGGATTACCTAGAATGAATATCATTAAGGATTTGCCAAGGGATATTGGGATTTCAGTGGAGGATTAGAGAGGTAGAATGGTTGTCGATGGTGGTGGCGCTATTATCGTGTTTAAGGTTCACCTTATGAGAGACCTCTCCTAAACAACATAGGGAATTATACCTGATAGTCAAAATATGTAGCTATCAAACCAATTTATAAATTTGTACCTCGTAAGTGAAGGAAATCATGAAGAAATTTTTGTATTATTTTGTTTATTCTTAAATGAATCAGACTTTCATATTTGGAAGATTTGTGTATGTTATCTTCTGCTATGTTCTGCAGCGGATTTTGTTTTTTGAAGTGGTGTAATTATGTTTCTCGAAGAAGTGTATATAGGTTTAGAGCCTTCCGCGCTATCTTATTACCACATTATATAAAGTGAAAATGAGAGGATACCAAGTACACCGCCAATTTTTTCGTTCGGCAACCTGTATGGACAAAACCTAATATAATTGCAAGTGGACTAACTTAATGATCCTTGAACAATAGTTCAGTGAGCCGTAATGAGTGTTTATTATCTGAGTAGAAATTGAGGCTTTTGTCCTTGAGAAGGCATGGAAGGTTTATTGAGAGTGTCTAATCTTTTCCGGTACAAGACATTTGGTATCAAATTCCTTTCATGTATACCTGAATCACGCCTAGACAGTTGGTAATTTTCAGATGATCATATTTTGACTTAATATTTAGTTTTCAACAAATAAATTGTCTCCAACTAACCTCGTCAAAAATATGATGAACATAGCTAAAGCAAAAAGCTTACAACACACATATTTGAGAAATAGATAAGCGAGATAAAATCGGCTTGAAATATCAAATGTGTATAATGTAAAAGTCTATATAGCTATACGACTTGGTCTCATTAGAAGATAAAATAAAATAGATTTCTGAGTGATAGATAATTTTTAGTCTCCACATACCTTTTGTTGATGAAGTTCCTCCAAGATCCTCAGTAGATATCCATCTTCAATTGGTGAACGCTGTGAAATCTAAAGCTCAACTACACATTCTATCCTAATCTGAGACATAGCTATAAGTAGACTAGAAATCAAATATATAGTTTTGATCAACTAAATTTGAAAAACAAGCTTGAGATACCAATGCTTGCGAGTTCGACCGAGCAGTGCTCTAACAACACTACTTCTCAAGTATCTCAGTTACATTCTTCACTATTAGATACTTCTATAACTTCTACACCAAAATCTTAGTCTGCTACTCCTACAACAAATACATCAGCTATTTCATCAGAAACTTCCATTTCTTCTACAACTACATCAACTACTTCAGCTCCTTCATTAGATGCTTCAATTTCTTCTAGTACAGTTACTAATGCTCACTCAATGACAACAAGAGGTAAAATGGGCATTTTTAAACCTAAACCTCCAAGGGAACTATTTACTAATAAATATCCTATATCTGCATCTTATCTAGCCTTAGTTGAAGATATTATTCTTAAGACAGTTGCTCAATCTAAGAAACATCCAAAATGTCTTCATTCTTTAGTAAATGAATGTTCTTGTCTCAAGACAGCGGACTCTTGAACCACCTCATCCATCTCAGAATTTGGTAAGTTGTAAATGGGTTTTCAAGATAAATCATAACCCAGATAGCACAATTGAGAGGTTTAAATCCAGACTGGTTGCCAAAGGATATCACCAGCAAGAAGGGATGGATTATCAGGAAACCTTCAGTCCAGTTGCTAAACCATCCACTATAAGAATAGTTTTATCTCTTGATGATCATCACAACTGTCCAGTACCAAACAACTTGACATCAACAATGATTTTCTTCACGGTGATCTTAAGGAGACAGTTTTCATGACTCAACCTACATGTTTTGAAGATCCAGAGAAACCTCATTATGTATACAGACTACACAAATCCATTTATGGTCTTAAATAAGCTCCAAGAGCTTGGTATGAGAAGCTTATGGAGTATTTACTTGCTCTGGGTTTTGAAACATCTCAAGCTGATACCTTATTATTCACTCGCAAGCATGGATCTATCATTATCATCATCCTCATCTATGTGGAAGGTATTCTCATTACTGGCTCTTATTTATCATCTTGTGGTCAGGTTATTTCTCAATTGTTTCTATCTTTTTCAGTCAAAGACTTAGGTCCCATCCATTACTTCTTAGGCTTGGTGATTAAGAGAACTGGTACTGCTATGCACTTTTCTCAGACTAAGTATGTTTTAGACTTATTGAAGAAAACCAATATGTTGGATGCCAAACCATGTAACATTCCATCTATTGCAGATTCCAAGATGAGTAAGTTTGATGGTCAGTTAATGGTGGATGCTTCAGATTATAGGTCCTCAGTTGGAGCCCTTCAATATGTTACATGGACACGACCTGATATATGCTATGTTGTTAATCAAGTTTTTCAACACATGCACAATTCTACTGATGTTCATCTAGTTGCCGCTAAGAGAATTTTACGTTATTTGAAAGGTACTCTAGACCATGATATTATTATTTAACAAGGTTTGACAGCTATCTCATCCTTCTATAACTCAGATTGGGCAAGCAATCCAGATGATTGTCGCTCTACTAGTGGATATTATGCCTTTTTTGACCCTAGTCATATTTCATGGTCCTATAAGAAACAACCTACGGTTGGTAGGAGATTCACGGAGGATGAGTATCGATCTTTAGATCATACTGCAGCTGAGGTGTTATGGGTGTATCAGATACTCAAGGATCTTAATGTGTTTCTTTCATCTTATCCTACACTGGGATGTGATAACAAGAGCTCCATCTCTATTGCTTCCAATACTACCCTTCGTGGCAGAATGAAACATGTGGCTATCGACTTTTATTTCATCAGAGAACTAATCCAATCCAAAGTGTTATGTCTTTAATATGTGTCTACTGACTCTATTGTTGCATATGTCTTCACAAAAGGTCTTTCTGCTTCCATATTCAATTTTTTTCGTAACAAGCTGCAAGTTCAATCACTTTAGATTGAGGGGGATAGTACAATAGAGTTATTTCTCTATGTCTGCTTTTAACCACTCTATGTGTGCTGTTAGCATTACTGTCTATAGTTGATAGAACTTTTAGAATCTATACGCTTTCTTTATTTTCTGTTAACTGAAAACAGTTGGATAAGCCAGCCTATCATGTAACTATCTCAGCCTATATAAGGCTTGTACTCTTCTCTTCTTTGTTATAATGTGAATCACTCATTTCTCTAGATTTCCCCAACAAAAGTTTTCCATTGGAACTAGGTCCGTGTTAGAGGCGAGGAGATACGCTGCACACGAGAAGGAGCGTGAAGAATACTAGTATGTCACTGCTGATATTTCCATAACGAACACTAATTTTAATGTGGATATTATGAAATAGAGAAAGGGAAGACGAAGACACAGAGTAAAGACAAGAAAGAGGGAGGAATTTTATTAATTTGTGTGTGTTAGATAAACATTAGAGCCTCTATTTATAGGCCTAGACACAAGGGCATCTCAATAATAAACAAGATTCACCCTAGATATTATTAACATAATTACACGTTTATAACACTCCCCCTGATGACATTGTGTCTTAAGCTAATACCATGAAAACTCAAATGAGAAAAACTTGAAATCACATAAGCACGTAAATACTTGAAACATTATTGGACACACAAATGTTGCCTCGTTAAAACCTTGACAAGGAAAACCCAGTGGGAAAAACCTTGATGAAGGAAAAAGAGTACAACGTGATAGTCCAATAAAATACCTTTTAAAGTACTTCAGTTAAATTTTGGCTTGCAAATCTTCGAGTCGAGACAATTTTGATAAACGAATTTCATGAATGTTGGAGATAGCAATGCTTTCTTGAAAGTTGATGAATCCTTCTATTGTGTTAGTCTTCTAATGGTAGTATTCTCGAGTCTTCACGCTTCTATAAATACATTTAGTACTTGCTTCTTGGATTACTAGCTTCTCGAAGATGATTTGCAGAAGTAATTGATGTAATTTCTTCAACAAAGTGCCAATACGCAGTTACAATACCATAGGTGTACAAATTTTGTAGTCATACTATGGATCAGAATGATATCCAAATTCATAGGAGATGGTTATGTTGATGTGGTCTAACAAAATGACCTAGTTAATGGTGAAAATCCACCAAATAACCAAAATTCATACAACTCCCCCTTGGATGACCACCATGTTGAATTAATTAGCCTCACTAAAACCTTATCAATAAAACCCAATGGGAAAAAAATTGGAGAAGGAAAAAAAAAAGCACAAATATTAACATTTTGGAAAAAAATTCAATGTCAGCAAGATGTTGCCTCGCTAAAACCTTGTCAGGAAAACCGCATGGGACAAAACCTGAAACGAAGGGAAAAGAGTACAACTTTTAACGCAAATATGGATGCTAACTCAACTATATGAGTATTATTAAAAGCACAAAAATCATAACTATAGTCTATATTATAGACAAGTTTAAACAAGCATAATATTTTACTGCAGATTTTAGAAAATTAATATTTATGCTTCCAAAGCGTGGATTTTTGTGTTTTTAAGGACTCATCAAGAGATCTATGAAGCTGACATTATCAACTAATTAATCCGGATTTTTGGTCTTTAACCAATTTTTTTTTTTAAAAACACATAGAGGATTGTTAAACCTGACGTAAACGGGTCAGATGGCTGCCTGAATATATTTTAATCCACTAAGGATTACAAATTCGATATTGTTCTTCGACCACATATCTTGTGTGAATGCAATAAGAGTCATTCAAGACTACCACGCCAAATGCATCATTTAGGAAGAACAAAATATTATTGAACCAATCCTGGGTTTGAGCAAAAGTAAAACCCTTTAATCATTTATTCAACGATTGTTTTCCTCATATAACGCATTATGATGACTATACCAACCTAAAATAGGCTCGGCAATTTTATGGTGTCAAGTCTTGGATCCAAAATTGCGTTGATCAAGAAATTAATCCAACCTAGTTGGATTGTATGCCAACCAATCACATATGTCAATATTCCTCTGCAGATGGGCTAACTACCAGTATCTTTATTATTTCAGTAACTACTTTAAATGAATATTTGACAATCATTAGCTTATTACGAGCCCACACAATTCTCAAGTTTATGCATATCTTGAAAAAATCTCAGAATTACTGGTAACACTTTGAAAAAAATATATGAATATTTGACATATACTTATAATAATTTCTGGATGTTAACAATACCAGGTTGGATAGTAGATACTGATTCCAAGAGCCATAAAAAAGTTGTCCTAAAATTGTAATCTACCTGAGATACAAATTGAACATCAACCATGTATTTTATTAGTTATATCCAAAGTATACGAATAAAACTCCAAAATAATTTCATGACCTCAAGGATCAACGAGATAATGAACTAGAATGAAATACACTTCTTTATCAAAAGAAAATTATGTCAAGATCGATATAGTCACAACAAGGACTAATGATATATAGCTAACAAGCCGGGTGCGCACCCTTTGATCTTTAGTGTCCAATTCCAACTACAAGTGGAACAATTCCAAATTTATGAGATTATTACTGAGTAAAATTTAAAATTGCCAAATATCCCTCGAGAATACATCAAATTCTTAGTTTACCGGTATTTGAAATTGGCACATACCATGATATCAATATTTCATCCCTTAAGAACTGATGGAGAAAGTTTCTAAAAATGATGAAACTATTAACGGTATTCTCTTTTTAGAAAAATGCATGTTGTGATCAATGGATGGTTTCCCATAAAAAATAGAAACCACTGATTATTAGTAGAGAAACCCATGTTTGATGATTAGTAGAGAAATCCACTGATTATTAGGTTTCTATAAACTAATGGTTTGTGTCATCTAAAATAGACGCAAAAGATCAAACCATATAATTGGCTAGAATTTCTTTAGAATGCCAATACCTCATCTCATAAGGGATAGATGAATATCAAGGATTAATTGGGGGCCTGACCAGTTGGTCTCCCAATAGCACTTTGGTGCTACCTCTTATCCTAATTTTTCAAAATGCCTAAATTACCCCCAATAATAATTTTTATTAATTGAGTTAATTAGGTTATATTAGTTGTTAATCTTTTAAGTTAGATTAAATCAGTTTTTGGGTAAAAACTGAGTTTATAGAAAAAAATTTTGGTTGGATAAAGAGGAAAAAAGTGAGTTTTGGGGGGAAATTTAGGTTAAAATGGTTCCAAATGAAGATCCTTTTGCTCAAAATGATGGAACCAATACTCAAAATGAAGAACTCAAAGCTCTAAACAATCATGTAAACTTCCTATACTCTTCAAATCGCATGAATGGTGCTCCAAGTTGTCGATTCATGGTCACTATGCAACATCTCAATGTGAGAGTCGTTAGGTCGGGAGTATACTAATAGGACGACCCTTAAGAGTCGTTAGTTATTAGTCAAGGAAAGAAACGACTCTAATCATAGTTATGAAAAATCGTCATTCAAGTTTGAACAAACGATTGACTCAATCTCTGATTATGAAAAATCGTCAAACATTTTTGAAAATATTGACGACTCCATTTGTAGGTCATTTAGAGTCGTTCACTAAATATATTTATAACCCAACGACTCAAAAACCTTTTACTCACTGTCACTAATACTCTAAGGGTCGTTAGGGTCATTTAAAATTTAAACAAGAGTCGTTACATTAACTTTCTTTTCATGTAAGGGTCGTCATTAGCTTTCTTAGGATCGTTACATTAAGCTTTGTAAGGGTCGTCATTAGTTTTCTTAGGGTCGTCATTAGCTTTCTTAGAGTCGTCATTAGCTTTCTTAGGGTTGTTCATGGAAATCAAAAATCGTTAACAAAACTTGAAAAATCGTTAACCAAGGATGAAAAATCGTTAGACATTCGAACTTCGTGGTTAACGACTACCATTCCGAGAAATATATTTCTTCGATTCAAACCCTATATTTCTTCGTTCGTGCCATGTTTGTAAAAGAAGCTAATCGTCGATTAGAGTTTTCGTATAGACAATGAATCATATGAAAAAAAAATCTCCACGATCGTTAATGGAGGATGATGAACGGACAGAGGGAGGGGGAGAGGAGGAGAAGAATGGTTTTGGGGAAGAAATGAAATGGGAGAGGTGGGTTTAAGGTTAATAGGATTTTAGGGTTAATTTTAGGGGAAGGGTAAAATAGTACTTTCAACTATATTTTGGAAGCCCCTTAAAATTTTGGGTGTGGGTATAAAATTTTCATGGCCCCCAATTAATTCTCCCGGCCCCAATCAATCCTTGATGAATATAAGACCAATATCAATTGGTTTGTCGATTAACCAAAATCACACCGACAAAAAGATAAATATTGTCGTTTTATCCAATAGGATAGCGCATATGTAATATTACTTGATGCGCATAACGTAGAAATTTGAATAACAAATACAAGTAGATTGTTATAACTTACCCGTGTTAGCTACCTTGGAATGATTCTTAGTTTCTTACAGGTTGATTGTTGTAGTCCGACCAAAATCAATTGTGATTGTGGCTTTTGGAAGTACTAATTGGTACAGCTAGGTTCGGAGTAGATATATGACGAAATCTCCCCTCCTTTAAAACACTAAGTCATATAAAATCCTGTCGGGGGAGGCTTACGAAATCCGAGCCGCTATGCGCAATACGAAACCTACACGAGCAATGAAACACAATGCGGAAATACACAAACTATGACGATATAGAAGCAATCACACAACACCGGCAATTACGTGGAAAAACCCCTCCAAGGTGAAGGGTAAAAAACCACGGGCAAATCTTCCACTATAACAATAATGGGTTACACACAATTCTCCCAAATTTGGGGACAACAACAACCTCAAGGTGCCTATAGCACTTGGATATCAATTTGCCTAATTACACTCACCCCTAAGGATGGATCAACAATTCATTCATATATAATATGAGATTCACTATCAATTTAAGAATTAGAAGTGATTTGAGATACTTACTACTAGGGTTTGACAAACCCTAGATTTTTCCCCTTTTGAAGAGTTGTGGAAATTGATCAATCAATTCTCCACCACAATCAACCAAAGATCCTTCAACAAGAACCCTTTCTTCTCCTCTTCAAGATGCCTCTAACCTCACCAAAAATGGTGGATTAATTCTCTCTATCTCTCTCACTCTCTTTCTCTTCTTCCTCTCTTTCTCTTTCTTCTTATTTCACAAAACAAAGAAGAGCTCGACATAAAATTGAGTCTCCTGATGCCTTTTGGTCTTATAACCAAAAAACCAAGGCATGTGCTAGGTAGCTGCCTTAATTTCATAAGGGGGTGCCAAATCTTTGGGCCATAAGGTTGAACCCAACAATCTCCCCCTCACGACTTATGGCAAGGTACCCGTCACCACCAAACCTACCCTGTTGCAGAAATACACATGCTTGTATTTTGGTAGCGACTTTGTCATCATATCAAAACCGTTGTCATCTGTATGGATCTTCTCAATATACAAGACCTTCTCCTCGAGAACTTCTTGTATCCAATGATACCTAATATTGATGTGCTTGGACCTCGAGTGAAAACTCGAATTCTTGCTGAGATGGATGGCACTCTGGCTGTCACAGTAAACGATGAACCTCTGTTGCTTCACACCGAGTTCTCTAACAAACCTCTTCATCCATATCATCTCCTTGCAACTCTCGATAGGCTAGCAACGTACTCGCCTACGTAGTAGACAATGCCACACATTTTTGTAACTTGGATTGCCAAGACACGGCTCCCCCGCATAGGTAAATAAGTAACCCGATGTAGACTTGAGACTGTCTTGAGCACTGCCAAATCTGAATCTGTGTAACCAACTAACTCTGGCTTGTCACCTCCATAGCACAAACACATATTAGAAGTACCCCTTAAATACCGTAGTATCCATTTCTTGCTTCCCAATGATCCATAGCAGGATTTGATAGAAATCGCCTACCACTCCAATTGCATGAGCTATATCCGGCCTTGTACACACCATTGCATACATCAAACTACCAATCTGCGGACGCATAAGGAATTTTCTCCATCTTCCGTTTCTCAACATCATTCACAGGACATTGATCACGAGTTAACTTAAAATGGTTTGCAAGTGGACAACTTACAGAAGCTCAGCCTTGTCCATGTTGAATCTTTGCAACACCTTCTCAATGTAGCTTTCTTGTGATAACCACAGCTTCCTCGCTTTCCTATCACGAGTGATCTCCATGCCAAGAATACGCTTTCTTTGCACCCAAGTCTTTCATAGCAAAAGACTTGCGAGATCTGACTTCAACTTTGTCAATCTTTTTCTTATCTTTTCCAACAATAAGCATGTCATCAACATATAGCAAAAGAGTAAGAAAATCACCATCAGCAAATTTTTGAATGAATACACAATAATCTGAAGCCGTCCTCTTGTACCCATGTTCCTTCATGAACGATTCAAACTTCTTGTACCATCTTCTTGGAGCTTGCTTCAAACCATAAAGACTCTTCTTTAGCTTGCACACCATGTGCTCTTTGCCTTTGACTTCAAAACCCTCGGGTTGTGCCATATACACATCTTCCTCCAACTCACCATGAAGAAATGCAGTCTTGACATCTAGTTGTTCTATCTCAAGATCCAAACTAGCTGCTATTGCCAAGACAACCCGAATAGAAGAAAATCTCACCACCGGTGAGAAAATCTCGTCAAAGTCAACACCCTTTCTCTGCTCATAACCCTTCACAACTAAGCGTGCTTTGTACCTTGGTTGTGAGTTACCATCTTCAGTCTTGATTCTGTACACCCACTTGTTCTTGAGAATTTTTAAGTTCTCGAGCTTGTCAACCAAATCAAAAGTGTCATTCTCATCTAAAGAGCCAACCTCTTCTTTCATGGATTTCAACCACTTCGAATTTGGGAACACTAAGAGATTCTTCATAAGACTCGGTTCACCTGCATCCGTGAGCATCACATACTCATGTGGTGGATACTTTGTTGAAGGTAATCTGGTCTTTGGATCTTCTCAACTAAGCTTCGGTTATTGTTGTTGCTGCACTTCTTGCTCAACATCACCCTTTGGAACATCTTCATGAGCTTCATCTTCATTGCCATTACCATCAACATCATCATCATGTTGTTCAAGAGTAGGAACAATTGGATTTGGATCCAAGGTCATATCATCTTGAAGCTTTGGCATCTCAATCTTCTCAAAGTCTTCAATTATCTGGTCTTCAAGGAATCTTTGCATCCCTACTTCGATAACCTTCTTCTGTTTGGATCCCAAAATCAGTAACCAAACTTCTCTGTTCCATAGCCTAGGAACACACACTGCTTTGCTTTGTCGTCAAGATTTGATCTCGATCTTTTGGGATATGAACAAATGACTGCAACCAAACACTTTCAAGTGATCATAAGTAGGCTCTTTGTCTCTCCATACCTTTTCGCTACTTATCCATCTAGCGGTCTTGAAGGAGATCGATTGATCAAATATGGCGATATTCATTGCTTCACCCCCAGAAATGCTTATGCAACTTGGAATGAGATAACATGCACCTTATTCTCTCAAGAATAATGCGGTTCATCCTCTCTGCAACACCATTATGTTGTGGAGTCTTGATCTTGATTGTTCATGACGTATACCCATGCTCTTGTAATACACTTCAAGTGGCCCAATGTACTCTCCCCGTTGTCGAGCAGAAGGCACTTCAAGGTTCTACCTGTTTCTCTTTCCACCATGCTATGAAACATCTTGAACACAGGAACAACATCATCTTTGGTCTTGATTGCATATGACCAAACCTTCCTTGAAAGCATCATCTATGAAAGTAACAAAATAAACAGCACCACCAAGTGTTTTGACCCTTAAAGGTCCACATACATCGAATGAACAAGATCAATAATACCATAATTGCGCTTGGGTAAAGCTTTATGAAAAGAGACTCTAGTTTGTTTACCAACTAAACAATGAGTACACTTACCCAATTACATACCTTTGGCATTTGGCAAAACTTGTCTTTTGGTGAGGATTTGAATTCCCTTCTCACTAAGATGACCAAGTCTTCTATGCCACGACTCGGAGATTGAATCTTTGTCAACAGCATTCAACTCACCTTTCAACACCTTCACTTGTGTCTTGTACAATGTGCCACACTTCTTGCCTCTTGCAATAACCATGGAGCCCTTGCTTAGCTTCCATTTGCCATCACCCAAGTGATTGTTGTACCCTTCATCATCTAACACTCCTGGTGACATTAGATTCAAACGAAGATCTGGTACATGTTGCACATTTCTGAGAACCAACGTACAACCAACACCTGGTCTCAACCTTCACATCACCCATTCCTACAATTTTCGCAACACCACTTGTTTCCCATTCGAGTGACCCAAAGTCACCATCCTTGTAGGAGGTAAATACATCTTCATGAGGAGTAGCATGATAAGATGCACTGAATCAACTATCCATTAAGAATCGAACCTGCAAAACTAACACAAACATCATTACAATCTCGAGAATACAATGATATCATCATTTGTCACGGTAGCTGCAACACCATTGTCTTGGTTATCATTTCCTTTCCCCTTCTTGTGTTCTTGCTTGACTTCTGCATTCATTTGAATAATGACCTCTCGTATGACAGTTCCAACATTCAACTTCCTTTCGGACTTTGATTTACCCCTTGACTTGCTACGACCAATTTGTCTTTGTCTTTTCTTCTACCCCGATTTTTGTCACAAGAGCTTGAATGAGATGAGTCTAATGACCTTCTTCTAACTTCTTCACTCAAGAAAGCGCTAGTTACCTTGATCATGTTCAACTTCTTGTCCGGAGCGAGAATAACCGAGACAATTCCTCAATGGCTCCCAACCTGTCGGTAAAGTATTTAGCAACAAATAAGCTTGAACCTCTTCGTGAATTTTGAGGTCCATAGATGTAAGCTGATTCATGATACCCTTCATTTCATTTAAATGTTGTAGCCATTGAACTCCCTTCCTTGTAACACGCTTTCCAAGCTTTTTGAATAGAAGAGCTTTTTCACAAGGAGACTATTTGATCATATATCTCCTCTAACTTGGTCCACAAAGGATATGCTAGTGTCTCACTAGCCACATGATGAAAAATGCTATCATCAATCCTTGAGCCGAATATAACCAATCGCTTTTCGATTAGTAACCTTCCAATCTTTCGCACTTGTCGCCTCAGGCCTTACTCCCTTGCTCTCTATTGTACCATAGAGATCTTTACAATATAACCAGTCTTCCATCTTCGCCTTCCATATGACAAAGTTCTCACCGGGCAAATTGACCATTCTATTACTAGTGCTAGCTTCCGCCATTGCTGCAGATTAGCTCAACCCAAAAGCTCGATACCACTTGTCGGGGGAGGCTTACGAAATCCGAGCCGCTATGCGCAATACGAAACCTACACGAGCAATGAAACACAATGCGGAAATACACAAACTATGACGATATAGAAGCAATCACACAACACCGACAATTACGTGAAAAACCCCTCCAAGGTGAAGGGTAAAAAACCACGGGCAAATCTTCCACTATAACAATAATGGGTTACACACAATTCTCCCAAATTTGGGGACAACAACAACCTCAAGGTGCCTATAGCACTTGGATATCAATTTGCCTAATTACACTCACCCCTAAGGATGGATCAACAATTCATTCATATATAATATGAGATTCACTATCAATTTAAGAATTAGAAGTGATTTGAGATACTTACTACTAGGGTTTGACAAACCCTAGATTTTTCCCCTTTTGAAGAGTTGTGGAAATTGATCAATCAATTCTCCACCACAATCAACCAAAGATCCTTCAACAAGAACCCTTTCTTCTCCTCTTCAAGATGCCTCTAACCTCACCAAAAATGGTGGATTAATTCTCTCTATCTCTCTCACTCTCTTTCTCTTCTTCCTCTCTTTCTCTTTCTTCTTATTTCACAAAACAAAGAAGAGCTCGACATAAAATTGAGTCTCCTGATGCCTTTTGGTCTTATAACCAAAAAACCAAGGCATGTGCTAGGTAGCTGCCTTAATTTGATAAGGGGGTGCCAAATCTTTGGGCCATAAGGCTGAACCCAACAAATCCCACGTTGCACGGTGAGTATGACACCCACCTCAAATTAAATTAAATAAAAGCTTTCATACAGAACAATTCTGGAGAGGACAAGTGGCGGAACGCTATTGGTTTATAACATTAAAAACTGATCACACTCTATTTAAACCATATATTTAATTGGTCGTTAGTAACGTCGTTAAGGCAAACGTAGGTATACAAAACTTATGTGAGTATTTACACTTAATTAATATCTTACACTTGGTTTACACCAAAAACTTTACTGTACTTTATTAACATCCGTTAGGTGTTGTACACAACCGTGAGTAATCTCAGCGTTAAACAGTTGCGGTAAAAACCAAATCTAAATAAACTTTTTGTACCATGCTTATCCAATTGCCGTAAAAACCCAAATCTAAATTAACACGTTAGGGTTCTTCTTCTGCAACAAATCCCTGCATATTTTCTTCACCGCAAAGCCATGGTTCTTCCTGCCGAACTACCAATCTTTGGTAAGGAAGATGCAAGACTTGCTAGGAGATTAAGACTTTCTATTTTGCTCCATGATCCATTCCATATGCAGTTGATAACTAGAAGACTTCAACACAGTGATGAGATTGACAAAAAAAAAACTAGAAACATTACCAAAGCCATATCAAATCTTGCATTAGACAGAACCCAGAAGAAAAAGAGAAAAAATAATATGAATCAACCTGCTATTGATGCTGCAATCCGTATAGCAAATGCTGCTAACAATAGTTTCTATTTATTTATTACAGATCCATGGTTTTCACAATTGTTTGATTATTCTATTCATCTCTCATAAGTGTTTTCCTTATATTACAACAGGTATCAAAAGGGATGCTAGGAAAGCTAGGCTTGCTATTTTACTACAAAAATGTTTTAACAGAAACATTTTGCAATATCATTCAGGTGGTGGGTAACTGTCGGCATTGCAAAGAATTCGAATTTTGCAAGAGATGCATCAGTCGAGAGTTTCTTAGGAGGTATTGATTTTTAGTGGGATCAAAAAATTTACATTCATGGAATGGCTCACAAGCAACCAGTTTGTATCTTGAGCATTATTAGTCTTTGAATTTTCTTGGGTTGTTGTATTCGGTTCTATGAATGTTAATAATACTAGATGCCGAGAAATGACTTTGGAAAAGAAATACACAACACCATGATTAAAAGAGATACACACTACCATGATTCCCAGTAATGATTTTAGGGACGATCTTTTTGATACATTTACCAACAATGGAAAACATCCAATTTCTGTGTGATTATTGCATTAGTCAACTAAAGCCAAAGAGGAAATTATCATATTTATGTTACAGGTGAGAGTGGGAAGAATGAAAGTTTGGGGGAATGCAAGAGCACCTCAATGGAGTAGAAAGAAACAAAACATACATACAGGGTGTTATGAAGATGCTAAAGTTTACCAACAATGCGAGATAAGTTTATTGTTCACCTTATTCGTTCAATTGTTCTAATTTTTTTACCAGGCTAACAACATTTTCCATATAATTTTAAATGCAAGTGTTTGAATGATTCCAGTCCTATCTTAACTTCCTAAAAAATTGGAAACCAACTTACAACTTATCTAACCGTACTCTTCACTTATTTTAATCCTAGAAGATCTTGTGCACGGTGATTGTTTTGAGAGTCACCCAAAAATAACAATTATCTTCACGTTTTCCGCTTCATAAATTGATATCTAGATGACTACTGTGAGTCTTCTTCTTTCTTTCCGTTCAAAAGAGTTGGTTCAATCTAATTTTTCTTTGCAGGACGTGAACGTCATGGCCAAGGTTGATGGTGTGAAGGCATACATTTTCATGGTTATTACATGTAGGTAAATTCTAATTCAGTTATATCTAATAATTGTATCTCAATTATTCTCAATTGCAGAATGTGAACTTCATGGCCAAGTTTGATAGTGTCAAGTGATACATTTTCATGTTTATTACATGAAGGTAAAGTGTAAATCAATTATATAATAATTGATGGTTATTACATGCTTTCTGTCGAGCATCCATGGTTATTACCCCATAAGTCTTTGATGCACTTTTTTGCATCGCCTGCTGCTATTGTGGAGTATTCGGTGATGCTATAAGTAATTAATATACAATTTTCTTTTTTTAATGTCTGTAGCAATTATTTGGATGATAAATGTGATTTATGGACAATGGAAAACATCCAATTTCTGTGTGGATCATTGCATGACGACTTTCCCAATGGTGTTCTAAATGTGATTTATGGATGCGCTCCTTTTGATGCTGCAACACTTGCCAAGGCATATGGATGTTTGGGTGTCTACAAGTTTTTTTTTTCAGTATCTGGCGAATATACATAATTTTATAGGTTTGTTTTTCTGTATCTGCCATATATGCATTGACATCATTTTGGAAATATGACAGTTTATCAGTTCATGAATCACCTCCACTTTACTCATTGCTTTTGACCATGCTGGGATCAGTTGTCTCTGGGTTCAGAATCCTAAGCGACCGGGCGAGGCGAAGCCAAGCCATACCAAATCAAAAATGTATCACGAGACCAAATAAAAAATGCACGACGGGGCGAAGCGAAGCCACATCATACCAAATCAAAAATATAATTAAAAGAAAAAGATGCTTGAAAAACACTTCAGTGGCGGGACGAGGCGAAGCCGAGCCACACCAAATAAAAAATCCTAAGCATGGATCAGGACGGGGTGAGGCGAAGCCGAACTACACCAAATCAAAAATCTCAAACATGCATCGGGGAAGGAGGGACGAGACAAAGAGGTTTTCCGGTCTGCCCGGTGTGTAGCACGGGAACAAAATCTACTAAAGCATGAAAAGAAGATGCAAGCGTTATATGGACTAAATTTTCGAGAGAAACAAATAAATATTTGTACTGTGCTTCTAACTGATTGAGCAGTTCAGTATGAATCATATAGTCATGTACCAACTTTAATTACTTTAATAAGGTTAAGGTGGTCCATTTTGGTCATATGACACCAATAGTCATGGACCAAAACAGTACTAGTTGGTGCAATAAAAAGAAAAATACAAATTGTTTGCCCTGTAAATCAATAACTTAAAATATGTCGGACAAGGACAACATGGCATGAACTCGAGACTTCGAGGGTTATTTTGCTCTGCCATGTATACGCCACCAAAAAGATAAATAAAGCAGCGACACAAAAACTATAGCGTCCATGTGAACAAATATAAAGAACACCAATTGTTTGTATCATGAAAAGAAAGCAGTGAGCTTTTAGGGTTTAAGATGCATGACCGACATTAATAGGATGGAATCCTAAATCTAATTTAAAAACAATATGTTTACTGATTAATCTCTTATTATATATATCAACCATACTATGAATTGTTTATAGATAACAGATGTAGATTGTATAATACAAGAAAAGAAAATTGAGAAAAATCTTCCCTAATATACTATGATTTGATTATAATGAAACTAAATCAGTTGAGTATATCAAGCGTGAAAACGCAAACAATTATGTGAAATAAATAAATTAAAAACAGTTGAGTTTCATGAAAAATAAAAAAAAAACTACCGCTTAGTTTTTTTTTTTTTTTGAAGCATGAAATTTATTAAACTACTAAAGGGCTATTACATGCGGGTATGTGATATCCAAGGATTCCAGAATTACAATCGGATTGGTGTGCCATATGTCTCTCGCAATCTGACGGTGGAGCAGAATGTGAACATCAATCTTCAAATCTGTGTTGCATCGGGGGAAGATGTTGGAATTGGTGTCGAAGGTCGAAAGGCCTTCATTCAATGCTTTCCACAAGAAAAGCTGTATTTTTGATGGACGTGATAAAGTCCATATAGAGTTTTTTGGTGGCAGTGAGATTCGATGCGCTTGATTCGAGGTGCTAGTTAAGCATTTGCGTCCAAATAAAGAGGCGTAATGCTCGAGTGTAATCTGTGTATTTCCTTTTTTTCCATCTTGATCCATAACTTCAAAAGGAGTCTTTCTCTTTGAGTCGATGAAGAAGATGAATCAAAGTAGAATTAGCCGCGATATATGATAGAAGAAGCACGCCAACTCCTTGAGCTAAACCAGAAAACAGTGGAGATAAATCTCGCTAAAAACTAAGTACCTACACTAATTAAAGTAGTGCTTGTAAAACTAATAACTTAAGAATCTACTGCACTTAAAACGAACTATTGATACTATTATTACAAGTATACCTAGAGCTTGCTATCATAAACCAGTAAATGCTAATGCTATCTAATAAAAAAGGTTGATGGAGGTAAATGCTCCACCGGCCCATATTATAAACATTTAGAACTTGTTGCAATATGTTGAGATGTTGAGAACATGAGAAACTTATGTAGCTCTATTGATTCCTTCAGTTCTTGTGACAATTGTTGCTGCTGTGAACTCCCAAGATCATGAATTTGATCCTGCTAGATGGGAAAAGGCTCGAAAAATACCAAGGTGTGGAGGAATTAAAATTGTTGCTTCATAAGGCGTGTATGATCATCAAGATGTCAGCAACCTATCTTCATTTCAGAGTTGATAAATCTTCTAATATTGGTTGTTTAGCCTCGTGGAAGCTTTTATCCAATGTAACAAGTCATGCGCAATGACAAAAGTCTTAGCTTCGTTGAGGAGAATTGCCCCAGTATCACCCTTTGGTTTAATCCCTCATTGTTACTCGGTTGTGTTTAAAATTGAAAATGCCTGAATTTTCATCTAGTTACACAAATCCTCATCTTTGGTCCTAAAAATTTCGAGAGAAAACAACACTCCATAGACGAACAAATCTATTTCATAAAACACAAATCAGTATTTCATAAAACACAAAACAAAACACAATAGATCCAGCCTTAACAAAACAACAAGGCTGACAAAAAAACCATCCCTAACCAAACTGAATACCAAAGGAGCACGAACATGATTTCTGAACAACAAAAATCATCACCAGGAAAAAAAAAACATTAAAAAAAAAAAAAACTGGAACTGAAGACAACCGAGGATTCATATAACTAGGTATCAGGGAATTACAGAGCAAATCAAATGAGGCTTGAGGAATTGATTATGAAATTCAAAAGGGTTCACACGAGAAACAGAAAATAAGGGGATGTAAACGTTCAATTTAGAAGATAAACGGGATTAAATTTCCGATTTGATGCAAGCTCAAATTTTAGAAATGATTAGGGCCGCAATTGAAATCGAAGCATACAATAAAATCAGAATGAAGAGATACTCATGGACGATGAGCTTAAAATAAAATCAACCTAGGGAAAGGAATTGATACTGGAATTCTAGAAGAAATCAACGGATGATTTTACCAAAATTAGGGACAGAAGAATTCTTCGTGAAGCATATCGCCGCCGTAAATCTCTATTGAAGACCAAACACAACATAGCAGACATCAACCATCGATTATTAGTGAAAAAATCCCATAAATCAAGGTTGGGTATCTCAACAATCTAGCAAACAAACCCGAAATGCATCTGAAGGGCCGGTGGAACCAGAGATCTAGCCGAGAACCATGAGGTTTTGAGTTAGGGTTTTGAAATAGCTAGAAAATAAACCAGTTTGTAAAGGGAAAGCGACTCTCATCGGTTAAGGGTTTCTCTCTCTTCTTTCCAATAATTTACTACTTCTTGTTCCTTCAAAGTGTTACGTATACTACAAACCAACTACCGCTTAGTTGGTTAGAGTTACGTTGCTGAAAAATAAAAATAAACTACCGCTTAGTTGGTTAGAGTTACGTTGCTGATGACGTATTGTGAAATAGAGAAAGGGAAGACGAAGACACAAAGTAAAGACAAAAAAGAGGGAGAAATTCTATTAATCTGTGTGTTAGATAAACATTAGAGCCTTTATTTATAGGCCAGACACAAGGGCATCCCAATAATAAACGAGATTCATCCTAGATATTCTTAATATAATTACACGTTTATAACAGTGGAAAGGTATAACTAGACTCATGGTCGACTAGTTTTATTAGAGAGGGAATTTATAGGAAAACCCATTTAATAGAGGTGAAAACCAAGGTATATTGATGGCATGAATTAGGTATTTCATTAGAAAAATAAATGAAGGCGTTAATAGCCGCAATTACAACAATGTTATAGCTATGTATTATAGCTAACAAATTAAAGAAATTACAGAAAAAGTAAAGCGCTAACGATAGAAGGTAAATGATAAAACCAGCGAAAGGTGTTGGACACGCATATATTGCCTCGTTAAAAACCTTAACAGGAAAACCCAAACACAAAGGGATAAAATCCTAACTAAGGAAAAGAGCACAACACGATAAGTCCTAAAACAAATTTTAAAATTGAAATCGCAAAGATAACCGAAACTTTTGTAAATCTTCAAGAGCCGAGGAAGCAATCGTTCTCCATCGGTAACAAATTTTATTCATGTTGGTTTATGACATTTAAGTATCTCGCAATTTCGTGGCTGTAACCCCAGTTTCATCACTCAAATGTACGTACGCGTTATCTCTGATGAAGGAGTGTGAAAAACTTTCAACTATATAGACATCCATTGACTCTAATCACTCAAACATACTCACGCGTTATCTCTGATGGAGGAGTGTGAATGACTCTTCACTGTTGTTAATGATGTGTGGCCATTTCATTTGGATCCGTATGTCATCCTATATAATGTGATGAATAAGAGTGACTTAAATAGTTAAAATAATTTAGATCGGTATTTTAGTTACTACTCTCTCTTTTGTTCCAATCAAAATTGTGGTTGCTACTTTTGTGCGCACTGTTATAGATGGATGTTCCAGATGCAATCAGGTGAACGTGGTTAAGGATAAAGCAAACTTGAGACTCGTTAGCAGATTAAGGAACCATATTGTTATTTTTATTTATTTTTAATCGGTAGGAACCATAGTGTTATTAATTATCTAACCATTAGTTATACCTCTCAAACTAGTAGTCCTAGATCACCGAACTCTGTCCAATGTCCACCGACTTCCAACCTCCACCATCTTTTCCATCCAATTTTCCTTCTTTTCCATCCACTACGGGTATATACTTGGGTAAGTACACTAATAACTGATAAGTATCAAAAGATCTTCATTTTCAAACATCATCTTGTTTCCAGCAAAGAAAACCAAAGATGAGACGACTATAATACGGAAACTGCTGTATATATAGTTCTAGAATGAACATTTGTCCATCTCTTAAGTATGAGCCAGGTCAAGTTTTTTTTTTTTTCCTTTTCTTGACATTCTATCAATTTGGTCTAGAGTTTGCCATTTGATCTTCGGGAACTGCACAAATGCTACTATATAAATTTGATTTTTTTCAAAGTTTTAAATTTTTAACACTATTGGTTCAGTTAGATTTTTTTGAAAATATCTCCAAAATGAACCACAAAAAATGAATTTTAGGTTGACTGTTCGTTTTGCTATATTGAATTGTTAATTTAGCAGCTCATTTGGAAGAATTAATGTTGGGATGAAAATTCATTTTGCTTTATGAACTGTTCGTTAGTAGTTTATTTTGGAGAATGAACTGTGTGGATGGAAGTTCATTGCTAGGTGTTGGTAATTTAACCGCTCATTTTGCTCGATGAACTGTCAATTTAGCAGTTCTTTTTTGCTAGATGAACCGGTAATAATTATTATTTTTTTGATTCCGAAAATAGTTCGGTAATAATCATTTAAGATGAACTATTACTTTAGCAGTTCATTTTGCTACATAAACTGGCTTTTATAAAAACACATTTTCTAGGTGATCTCCCGTTTACCTTTTGGAATAGAACTCTCTTTAATTGCAGAACATTTTCTAGAATGAACTTCTCTTATGACAGATAGTTATTTTAGGGTAAATTCTTTTTCATGATAGTTTATCTTATGATATGAACTCTTATTTGGTCCTATTTCACGGCAGTTATAATTGTCATCAATAACTCTAACTCGAATGCTTCAAATATTTGCAGGGTTTTTTGGGGGCATAGCAGGATTAATGCTACTTGGTTTCCTCCTATCTAGTTTCTCCAAGAGTAAGAAGAATTCCACAATACAGGAGTCACAGGCTGGTAATCAAGCCATTACAGCTGCACCACCAACTGGGGTGAACTTGGTCAAAGTTTGGGAACTTGATGCGGCAACAATGGAAAGATTCCTACATGATATTGCTGAAGAGATAACTACTAGATTTACTGCTGAAGCACTTCAAATTTTTACGAATTACTACTCAACAAGATTAGGATCTGGCGCATTTGGTGTCGTTTATCAAGGGCAGTTTCCTAATGGAATAAAGATCGCAGTGAAAGTTCTGAAAAGAAACCCAAACAGTAAGAAGGTTGAAGAACAGTTCATGGCAGAAGTAGGAACTATTGGTAAAACTTATCATATAAATCTAGTTAGGTTGTATGGTTACTGTTTTGATCAGCGAACAAGTGCTTTAGTGTATGAATACATGGAGAACAGTTCCCTGGACAAGTTCTTGTTTAGTAATGAAACACCACAAATAGAGAGGGAAAAACTACAAGAAATCGCTATCGGTACAGCAAAAGGGCTTGCCTACTTGCATGAAGAGTGTCAACAAAGGATCATTCACTATGACATAAAGCCTGGTAATGTTCTTCTTGACTAAAACTTGAATCCCAAAGTTGCAGATTTTGGACTTGCGAAGTTGTGTAATAGAGACAATACCCATGTATCCCTATCTGGATATAGAGGAACACCAGGTTATTCCGCGCCAGAGTTTCTTATGCACAATTATCCAATAACACATAAATGTGATGTTTATAGTTTTGGGATGTTATTGTTCGAGATTGTGAGGAGGCAGAGGAACACGAACACTAATGTTGGTGGTGGTGATAGTGTAGACTGGTTTCCAAAGAAGGCTTGGGATGAGTATGAGAAAGGCAGATTGAATGACTTAATAATGGCGGAGATTCATGAGATCAGAGAGATTGATAAAGAGAAGATAGAAAGAATGATTATGGTAGCACTATGGTGTGTTCAAGATTCTCCCGATTTAAGACCTTTTGATGAGTACAGTAGTGAAGATGTTGGAAGGTGAAGTTGAAATTCTATCACCAGGGAATCCATTTCGATATCTTTGTGCTGGATATGCAGCTGCGGGAACAAGTGTTGCGAATAGTTATTCGACTACTGCAAGAACAAATTCATCTCGGTACGAAAATACAACTCCACTCATGAGGAAATATGAAATACAGATCGCTACTATATAAAATATCTTCGTAATTAGCTCTCCTTGTTATAAAAGATTCTGTAACAGTAAATATTATCCGAATTCGAATTGTTTTGAAATTTAATAGCATTGTTCATTGGGTCGACTAATATTCTAGAGATGTTCTTGTTGTTTTTTCCCATCGCCCTAGACTTACTAGTTACTATTCATGTAATTTCAAAAATCATTATACCTTGTACATAAGCTGCGATGACAAAGAAAAATATTCATGAAGTCAAATTCTTTTGGGTTGTAATGAAGTAGAAAACTGTTTGTATTGATTGTATTTGGATAAGAGATGGGACTGTCTTTGTATAGGCGTAGACAGCCTTAATACATGAAGATCTAAATATAGGCTAACACCCCTATTACACTTTAAAAAAACAGTAAATAAGAGAAAGACAATTACTCTAGCATTCCCCCTCAAACTGAATTATGGAGCAAAGTAAATACACAAGTTTGTCTAAAGTGATATATAAAAACAGTTCTGAAATAAGAATTATTAATTATTGATTTTTCTAGCTTCATGTTGTATAAGAAAATTGAGTTTGCTCTTCATTTGAAATGAGAGAAAGTTGTGTTCCTAATACTCCCCCTAAAATTGATACCTATTGCCCATACAAAGGAATCAATAGAATCCCATAACATACGGAGTATTCAGAGTAGCAACAGCAGATTGAATTGATGGTATTTATAAGAAATTTCAGATCTAATTTAAGGGTTTTGAAGTTGTAAAGAGATATCGAAGGTTTAATTTCTAAATCAAAACAACATACACTCTCTTCAATAGTAGTAGAAAGTCAGAAATGACCTTGATTGATTAACATAGCAGCGTAAGAACAAATAACCAGCAGAGAAAAATTGGAGACCATGAAACTTCAAACCAAATACTTAATAGATTTCTCACGTCAGTAAAGCTTGAAAAACGCACCATAGATTGTGGAAGAAAATTATTTGATGCCTTTAAATGATGTTCAACTGATAAAAAACGAATTGTAGAGAAAGCATTATCAAATCTGGTGTTGATGTTGTAGATGTTGCAAAAGAAGTTGTAGATTCGAAATTTAGAGGGGTTTTATTTATTTATGTTTGTTTGAAGGATAAAAAGATTATGAGATATATACAGTTGAATCAATAAAGAAGACACTGATTTGGGGTTTGTAATAAAAAAAATTCAACAAGGGGTGTAAGTGATTTTAATCGTTGTTGTTGAAAGTTGCAAGCGGAAGACGAAGGATCAGATTTAATCACCAACAAAGGAATACCAGTGATTTTTTATTTGGATTTGCACATTCTTTTCTTGATAAAAATTAGGAACCATGTTGAGGATTTATGAGGATTGAATATTTTTGTTACATATATTCTAGGTTTGATATTGAAGATAATTTAGGAATTGATTTTAGGGTTTGATTAAGTCGCAGGATCGGAGAAACGGCTAGGATTTCTCTCTGGCTATTGATGCCATGGCAAAATTTGTAATGAAGTAGAAAACTAGTTGTATTGGTTGTATTTGGATACGAAATGGGGCTGTCTTTATATAGGCGACAACCCTAATACATGAAGATTGAATGATAAGCTAACACCCCTATTACACTTTAGTAAAACAATAAATAAGATCTCAAGAAAGTAATAGGGGCTCATAAATATTTTTCACCCAGACTTTGGTTTTTAATTCCCAAAATATTACTTAGACGAGTTCTATCCCTATTATCAGTTTTTCCACTAAAAAGGATACCAGATTTTTCAAAGTTAATTTCCTGTCCCGAAGCAGAGCAGTACTTATGCAAACAATCCTTAATTTTAATAAAATCATTATCAGTGGCATGAGGGAAAATAAAATTGTCATCAGAAAAAAGCAAATGTGTAATAGGGGGCAGACTTGCAAACCTTGACACCATGGATAACATCAGAAGCCTCCAGAAAAGACATATGAGCCGAGAAAGCTTCAGCACATAAGATATATAAGTAAGGGGATATAGGATCACCTTGTCGAAGTCCTCTTTCAGGTTTAAAGTGGCCAATCGGAGAGCCATTAAGCATAACGGAATACGAAACAGTCGACAAACAATTCATAATGAGATTACACCATTTAGTATCAAAACCTAGTTTAGCCATTACTTTTGAAAGAAAAGACCATTCAAGTATATCATAAGCCTTCGACATATCAAGTTTGATAGCCGCCAAATTAACTTTTCCTTTTTCCTTTCTAACTTTATGAACAAGTTCATGGGCAAGTAAGACATTATCAGAGATTTGCCTTTTCGGAACAAAAGCGCTTTGGTTAAGGGAAATCAATTTATCCATCAACGGTTTGATCCTATTTGCCAAGGTTTTGGATACCACTTTATAAACAAAGTTACACAGTCCGATAGGTCTAAATTGATGGACCATATCATCCATAGGAACTTTAGGAATAAGAGCTATGTTTGTATGATTGAACTGAGTTAAGATATGACCATTATGAAAGAATTCTTTCACCATACTAACAACATTAGGGCCAACAATGTTCCAATAAGTTTGAAAGAATTTCCCAGTAAACCCATCAGGACAAGGGGATTTTCTACCACCCATTTGAAAAGCACCAAATTTAATTTCTTCATCAGAAATAGGGGCATTTAGTATAACATTATTGTAGATGCATTTTACTACAAAATACATCCAAAGGATAGAAACCTTCTACTCATGCAAATGAAAGTAAAGACTCAACAATGGACACAAGATATACGTGGTTCGGTATGATTACCTACGTCCACGGGGGTGAAAGGGTGAATCTTATTACTTCAAAGTGTTACAAAGGTGTTGCTCTTAACCCAAACTCCCTTACACGATCAACTCACTTCTCACTTTCTTCCTACTTGGTGTGATATCAAGTCTCTCTCTCCCAAAATTACAACCTCCCTCTCTTGGATATAAGTTCCTCTATTTATAGGAAGGGTTACATACAACCATACTAGGGTGTTGGTCACACTATATCTAATATGAAGTTCCGTGGTCGGGCCAGCTTATGTCGTTCCTTCTTCTGTGCATGTGGCCGATGTATTTTGATTCCTTCGCCTGTCTCTCGTCCGAGCCGATCCCTTCGGGTGTTCTCATGGCACGATGTCGCTCTTCTCGTCTGTCGCCCTTGCAGTTGGCCGATGTGACACGTATCTTCTTATCCTTTTGACTATCGTTCCTCATTTGACCCACCGTGTCTTGTCTTATCAGCTTTGTTAGAGGCCTGAAGTCGAGTCTTGTCCGACAGCTACAGAGTAATCATGCCCGATCTACGTGTCTTCTTAAATCTCGCGCCTGACAGTCTTTATTATATGCTTCTCTTCTCTTCATTCTTGGGTGCATCATAGATTAAGATGTTTCCACCTAGCCCTGTCGATAATTTACGCCTACATTTATACCCCTTCTTTCGCTCGTGTGGCACACACGAGTGGAAGAAAGTCGTCCCAGCTGCCCACGTCCTCGTCCATGCCGCAAATTCCGTCATGCAGTACCCCACTAACTCCACTTTATTACTTGTAACCGTCGGCGTCGGTTACAACTTCTCCACTTTAAATAGCCCGCTTCCTTTTCTCTTTCTTCTTCTTTACCATTTCTTTTCCAGTTCCCCGCCGCTACAGCCTTCTCTTCGAGATTTCTTCTAAAAGTCCTCGTTTTCTTGATTTTATTCTTTCATCTCCTCCTCCTCGATTGTTACTGATAATTTGTGGTTACATTCTCGTCATCCCAGCCTTCTTCACCGATTTCTCAGTTCTGCACTGTTCGCGTTCATGGATTCTTCTCCCTCCATGGCTAAAAAAAGGTATGTCGATGATGTTTTTTCCGAGTTTGATGCTTTTTCACTTGCTTTTTTGTTTTCGTTTGATAGTCCTTCTAAGTACGATGATCGCGCCATGAGATCTATCTTTCCTGATGGCTCTCCTTCTATTTCGTGCAGGTCCGAGAAAAGTGTGAAAGACCTCTCTGATGAAGAGTTCATTGAGCAGTTGAAGGAGAAGTACGATCTTCAAAATTACAAAGTTACCCTTATTTCGGGCCGAAACAGCCTCTTGAAGAAGTCCGATATGGAGAAGCACGAGCAATCGGATAACTGCGTGGTTATCACTCATGGCCAACTGGAGCTAGGCCTCCGTCTTCCCTTGTACAACCCTGATAGCCCTTTCTACTATGAGGTCCTCTCCCAACTCAAGCCTTATCGTGCTTTGGCTCAATGGACTGGAAACACCTTCCGAATTATGGACGAGTGGAGAGATCTCCGAGATGGTTGCGGTTCTACCGCCGAGTGTTCGACTTAAAAGCCCGAGGACGCTCCAGAATATACCGTTGCCAACTTCCTTGCCAACTATCGAGCGGGTACTTCAACCTTAGGCGACCTTGCCGGTTTTTCTGCTAGTCTTCACTATCACAGAACTATGCCCAAGAATGTTGAAAGAATGATGCTGGATGTTGATCCCCTCGGGCAGGGTTCTAACAGGCGACCCCGCCATTCTAATGACCCTATTTATCCCCAAGTTCCGCTTCTCGTCCGAGGTCCCATTCTGCATGGTAGTTTCCCGTCGCCTCCTTTTCCCGCTGAGCCCTATCCTTTCTGGGTGGTTAATGATGACAAGGCTGATAAGGTATGTGTCTCCTTATGATTTCCTCCATTTCTATCTTGTTAGCTTCGACGCCAATTGGATGTTTGTTGTTATTAAAAGCCTCAGGGAGATTCTACCAAGGCTACCAGATCGTCTAGGAAAAGAGGTGCTGGCACAAGGGTTGAGGAAGACCATGGGAAGGTAACAAACACAGTGTTTTTATTATAAGTACATGTACTTGCCCCTGTTTTTTGCCTTCACATGTTCTGACGAGAAGCCTTGTGCAAAAATTCCCTAGGCGCGATGATGATGAAGCCGATGTGGAGGAGATTGACCCTCAACCTTATAGACGTAATCCTCATAGGGGCAAGTATGTTGCGAAGCCGCAGCCGAGGAAGAAACCAGTCTTTGACATCCCCGATGAGGATGATATATTATGCGAGGACATATCGGATGACAAGGGCGATGATACGGTGGTGGGCGAGAAAGGTGATCCCAATTTTGTCGTGTCAGCTGATTTGGGGGGCGATAAGCAGGTGCCCCAGAAATCGCCCGAGCTGGAAAAGGTTGTGAATGTCGAGCCAGTGGTATTTCCTCATGTTCCCCGACTCACTGATGGGTCTTCGTCTAGTGTTGAAACTTCCTTTACCGTCTCCGGCCCTATCATGAACTCTCTGGGAGCGCTTACTTCCCCCGTCTTTGGAACATATACTGATGAAGAAATGCTTAATGCGGTGCCCCTCTATGGCGATATCGCCCAGACTCTTGACACGGTGGTGTGTAACTCGGCTTAGCTCGGTGATGACCCCTTATTACTTCCGTCCTTTTTGTCGCCTACAACCTAATCATGTTTACTTGTGTTAGATCCTGAATCGGGTACGCTTGGATGCCGCCAATCACCGCAGAGAAAGGCTGCTGCTAGAGTCTCTCCAACTTCAATTGCAGAACGAGAGGAGTCGTGCATGCGAGCTAGAAATTAAACTCGTTGATGCCCAAGGTATGTCATAATTCTTTAACTCTTAACTTATGTTGATTGAGTTTATCGTGCCAGTATCCTGATTCGGGTGTCCTTCTTCTAGTCGAGGTAGCTAGTATAGGTTTAGACGCTTCTTCGGAATTTAGGATCATGAAGAGGAAATGGGATATTGAAAAGGATTTAGTGGAGAATCTTCGTCGGCGAATGGCAAACAAAGATGACAAGATAGATCGCCAAACTTAGGAGATCGAAAATCTTGAGGGCGAGCTAGAACGATATCGTCAGTTTGAGTATGACCCTGCAGAGATAGACAATTTGCGGGCTCATTTGGGCTCTTCTAAACGTCTTGCTACTGAGAGAGCTGCTCTAGCCACAAATTTAGAACAATGGGTAGACGTTCTACAATTGCAGAACCGAGACCTTCATGAGGATCGCCGATGAATATTGAGGGATAAAGATGCGGTGGAGCGAGACAATAGGGATCTATTGGGAAAAGTGAGTGAACTTGATAAATTGGTGGGTGAACTAGAATGGAGTAGATCGCAGCTTTCAATGCCCCAGGTGTCATGCAACCGTTTAATGGACGATTGGAGTGAGCATACGAAGTATTGTTCTAGTAACGAGTTCAATGAGCAATGTTACCACGAGCTAACCATGAAATTGTCCAAGGCCGAAGATGAGTTGTCCAAGTCCGTAGAGTCGCTCCAGTCAGTGTTACCAGCTCTTTCAGGTCTTGTGAGCGACGTGTTGGGGCAGTTCCTTAGGCTTATATTTTTTTTTTGTGAAACTGCTGAACACTCAATGAATAACCCGTGTTTGTTGTGATATTGTAGGCGAGAAACATCGTTCTCGTGAATTGGATCTGGAGGTCCGACGGTTGAAGGAGGTCGATGCCGATTTGGGTTCCAAGCTAGCCGACGCCGAGGAAACTGCTTCTTAGCTTACCCAACAACTTGAGGATGAACGCGTCGCCCATGCAGAGGAGATAGACGGGAAGGTTCAGTCGGGTATTGAGGAGTGGGTGGAGAATAAGAGGCGTGAGGTCGCGCGGAATAGGGCCGACACTGCTCCCACCAAGGCTTAAACTCCCCTTTTGTAGTGTTGCGTCACTAAATCTCCCTTTGCCATGGGTTGTAAATTGCTTTGAACACTTTCCCTTTTTACTTCTGAAACATTGCTTGTTTGTTTAAATGGGGGTGCTGCGTCGCTGATGCTTTCTGTTTCGTTTCTGTTATGCTTTCCCTTTCGTGTGGTCGCTTGACACTTTCCGCGCTTTCTTAATGTACGCATGACGCTATCGATTTAACTCTTGTTTCGTATGTCGTTCATGCAATTGTTAATTTGTGTATGTTAAAATTTTAACCTTTTCTGTCGAACGCACCCAACAAGGAGGGTCATCGGGCCCAATGCCATGTCCTGATTGGGGTATCTCATCACTATCTCTTGGATTCAGTGGAAGGGTACCAGTCAACCTAGTTCTAGGCCCGATATCCCCGAGCAGTTATCGACCAACCAATCTCGGGCAAGTGGACACAACCACCTGCGATGGGGGCGACCTTTCAAATGTAAGTAGGCCACCTAGCTGAGAAGACCTCGCGTCTTAAAAACCTTTGAAACTGGTTTCCAACCACCAGAACCCTTAGGCTACCTCGGCACTTGCACACTGCCACTACCCCGAGTACGAATATCCAGGCGAATGTAAGGCACCTCGGCACTTCCACACTGGCTTTGCCCCGAGTACGAATTCCCATTCGAGTGTAAGTCACCTCGGCACTTCCACACTGGCTTTGACCCGAGTACGAATGACCATTCGAGTGTAAGTCACCTCGGAACTTCCACACTGGCTTTGCCCCGAGTACGAATGACCATTAGCCTCTCATGCCCTATCTCATACCCCTCACGGTTTCAAAGAGATAGAAGACAAGTATGCTTACCTTTTCTCCGCATCGCCCTTCAGGGGTGGTAGAGTTTCAAATACTTAATGTTCCAGGGTTTAGGCTCTTTTGTTCCGTCGAGTCGCAGTAGCCGATACGATCCCTCGCCTGCCTTAGATGCAATTATATATGGCCCGCCCCACTTTGGTGCTAGTTTTCCGCCCTTTTTGTCTCGCTCCCATTCAGCCAAAAACTTTAACACTTGTTCCCCTGGGTAAAATTCTCTCGGTCGAACGCGCTTGTTGTATTCTCTTTGTAATCTTCTTTGATAGTTCTCCATTTTTTGTAGTGCCATCTCTCTTGTTTCTTCCAAATCGTCGAGTTTTGCCAGAATTAGATCGGACGAGACGTTTCGCCTCCAAGCTTCTGTCCTTGTGGTAGGGATCATTCCCTCCGTAGGTTGAATCACCTCGGTTCCGTAAGTAAGAATGAACGTAGAGAATCCCGTAGCTTCCCTTCGTGTGGTTCTGTACGCCCAAAGGACATTATATAGCTCCTCACACCAAAAACCGTATTCCCCATCCAATTTCTTCTTCATATTATCGGCGATGGTTTTATTAGTGATCTCGGCTTGCCCATTACTCTGGGGGGTAAATCAGGGTAGCTTTACTCTTCCTGATGTTGTAAGTGTTGAATAAAAGATCAATGTTCTCGCCTTGTAGTTGTTTTCCATTATCGGAGATGATAGTTGCGGGGACCCCAAAGCGGCAAATGATATGTTCCCAGATAAACTTGAAGATATCTTTGTCTCGGATGTGTCTTAGTGGTGCATCTTCTACCCATTTGGTGAAGTAATCCGTGGCCACGATCAAATACTTCCTTTGCCCTGTTCCTACATGCAATGGTCCGACAATATCTATTCCCCACTTAGCAAAGGGCCACGGGCTTATAATTGAGTTTAAAGGTGCTCCTGGAGCATGGATTTTTTTCCCCAAAATGCTGAAATTCTTCACAAGCTTTCTCCATTTTCTTTGAATCTTCGTTAATGTACATCCAAAAGTAGCCCATTGTATTTGCCTTGGACGATAAGCTTCTCCCCGAGATGTGATTTCCGGCGGCTCCATAGTGTAATTCATGCAGGATTATGTGGCCCTCTTCTTTACTCAAACATCGTAGGAGTGGCCCTAAGTAAGATTTCCTATATAAAATACCTTCCCTTAACTCGTATGCGCCCGATTTACTTTTGATTTTATTTATCTCGAGCGCCCGTCTCCAGGTATTGATGTATCAGCTTTATCCAATCGCCTTCTCTATATCGCTCGGCTGTGTTAATAGCAACATCGATCCGTACTTCGGGTGTTTCTGGGATAGAAGGGGTAAGGAGCCTCATAACACGAATGCCTTCGATGTTGGGGTCTACTAGCTGTGAGGCGATGTATGATAGAGCGTCCGAGTGCCTGTTATCTTTTCGACAAATGTGGCGGAATTTAACGTTTGGTATCTGGTTGATGTAAAATTGGGCGAGCTCCCAATACTTTTGTAGCACAGGATCGTGTGTAGCATATTGGCCCGTAATTTGCCGGATCACCATTTGTGAGTCACTAGTCAAGCAGACCTCTTGCATCCCCATTTCCACAATTATTTGTAGAGCATGGATTACCGCTTCATACTCGGTGACGTTGTTTGTTGCCTTGAATTCTAGTCTGAATGAATGTACCATCTTCCTCCCCTTTGGCGTGGTGAATACTAGCCCGAGGCCCGATCCCTCCTTGTTCGATGCTCAATGGACGAAAACCTCCCACCGTGTAGGACTATTGGCGGCTAGCAGGTCAGCAGGTTCTTCTTGTTCTTCCATCATCCCCGGTATATCTTCCACCTCGCGTTCATCACTAAGAGGGAAATCCGCCAAGAAGTAGGCCACTACCTGCCCTTTGATCTTCGTTCTTGTCTCGTACACGACATCATACTGTTTGATTAAGGCTCCCCATTTAGAGATTCTTCCTGATCGCCCAGCACTGTCCAAAACTGCTTCGATAGGCGATTTAGTGAGCACCCGTATACGATGAGCTTGAAAATATGTTCGGAGTTTAGAAGCGGCAAAGGCTAGCGCAAGTACCATCTGCTCCATTCTGGTATAGTTTTTCTCGGCCAGACTTAGTGTTTTGCTGGTGAAATATACGGGCTTTTATACATTCCCCTCCGTCATTACTAATACATCACTAATATCATATGGAGTCGCCCCTTAGTATAGGGTAAGAACTTCTGTTGGCTCGTGCCTCTGCAGAACCGGGCGGCTAGCTAGGTGTAATTTGATATTTTGAAAGGCCTTTTTGCTGGCATCCGTCCATCGAAATTTTTCTCCTTTCTTCAAAATGTCATAAAAGGCATTACATTTGTCCGATGACCGTGATACAAATCGCCCCAATGCTGTTATACAACCATTTAGATTCTGCACATCTTTTACTGTCGCGGGATATGGCATTTCTAGGACGGCCCTAACCTTCTCGGGATCTACTTCTATTCCTCTGGGGGTGATGATATACCCTAGGAATTTCCCTGATATAACCCAAAAGTCGCACTTGGCGGGGTTAATTTTCATCTTGTGTTTCCTCATCGTCTGAAAAATCTCACGAAGGTCTCGGATGTGATCCTTAGCTCGGTGACTCTTGACTAACATGTCATCTACGTAAACTTCTATGGTGTCATGGATCTTGTCTTCGAACATGTCGCCTACCAATCTCTGATATGTCGCTCCAGCATTTCTAAGTCCGAATGGCATCTTGGTATAACAATACAATACCCTTGGTGTGAAGAAGGAAGTATGCTCCTGGTCCTCGGACGCCAACGGTATTTGGTTATAGCTCATGTATCCATCCATTAAGGTCATCGCCTCATATCCGACTATCTATTATACTAGTTGATCTATGCTGGGGAGGGGGAAGCTGTCCTTCGGGCAGTCTTTGTTCAAGTCACTAAAATCAATACATATTCTGACTCCTCCTTTATTTTTTGGTACCACGACCATGTTAGATATCCACTGTGGGTAATGGGATTTCCTGATTATTCCGGACTCTTGTAGCTTCTTCAGCTCAGCCTCGACTGCTGCCTGTAATTCTGGTGCGATGCGCCTCATTTTTTGCCTAACTGGTTTGAACTTTGGATCAATCTTTAAGTAGCAGCAGCATACCTTTGGGTCAATGCCCTCTAAATTGCGTACTTTCCAGGAAAATGCGTCTAAATTTTCCCTTAATACCGTTATGAGTTGACTTGCTTGCTCGTCCGATAGCAATGCCCCGATCCTTACTACCTTCGGCTCCTTTACCGTCCCCAAGTTTACTTCCCGAGTTGGCTCAACTGTCGAGAAATTTGATTTGGCTTCTCGGAATAGAGCCGCTTCCTTTGATTTCTATAAAGGGTCTTGTTCTTGGGTCTCATATGTCATGACCACTTGTGAAATAATCTCCTCTAATTCTTCTGCATCTTTAACCTCTTTGGATTCCTTCTTCTCTCGTCTTTGTCGAGCTCGCCGATTTTCATTGATTTCGGCGTCAACCTGTATGCATTGTCGCGCCGCATGAGAGTCGCCCACAACTTCAGCTATTCCCTTGTAAGTCAGGAACCTTAATCTCTGATGATATGCTGATGCCACCCCTTTAATACCAGCGATCCAAGGTCGCCCGATAATTGCATCATAAGTTGAGGCGACGTCGACCACACAAAAGGTGGTTAGTGTGTCGAGGTAGCCACCACCATCCGAAACTCTCAAAGTTACTTTGCCCTTAGGGATGGTTACTATGCCATTAAATCCGTAGATGCGATAGGTTGAGGGGACGAGTACGTCGTCTGATAGTTTCATTCTTCTGAACGTATCGTAAAATAACACCTCAACTGAACTCCCGTTATCCACCAGAATCTTACTTACTCCCCAATCTTCGATCAATAAGGTGATGACCAAGGGATCACTATGTGCTTGTCCATTTGCTGGGACATCCTTGGCCGAGAACAAAATGGGTTGCACCATCCAAGGTTCCATAGGTAATGCCTTGGCTACGCTAAATACCTCTTTACCATCGCGGTCCCTTTTGTGGATCCTAGAGGTGATTACCGGGCCGAGAGCATAGCCTCGAATGAGTGTGAAATGGTACCCACGAACTGAGTCATCTTATCGATACGAACTTGATGAACCGGCACATCGGGTGTTGCCGTCGGCCGAGGTGGTTGTCGGACGAACTGCCTCAAATACCCATCTCGGATGAGATGCTGTACAATATATTTTACTTCTCGGCAGTTGTTAGTGGAATGGCCCCTATACTGATTGTAGTGAGAGTATTCTGGGTGATCCCTGGTCTCTTGGAGCTGGACTCCCCTTGATGCTGGGTAGTTGATATCGTTCCTCTTCTCGACTTCCTTGAATACCTCCTCCAAGGAAGCATTCAGGGGGGTATATGATCGGGCTTCCTGTCTCGGCTTCTTCCCTTTGGCCATCCATTCTCTATTCTCATCGCTCCTCGGGGGAGGATCCGATCTCTTTTCTGGATGACTAGTAGGATCGTATGTGACCGTTTTAGTTTCCATACCAGCTTCAGCACTGGCTTCCTGTACTCCTCTATCTCTTGACTCGACCTGGATTTCTTCCAGGGCGATGTAATGCTCTTGCATTCTTCTCATATCCTTTAAGGTTTTCAGTTTTTCGGATAACATGGCTATCCAGATGGGGTCCGATCTCCCCAATGCGTTTTCAAACCCAAAGATGGCTTGATCCACCGGTACTTTTCCGATTTCAGTACATAGTTTCCTCCATCTATTGGTCAGGGCTCTATGAACCTTCGGGCGAGGGTAAACATCTTGTTCATTCTTGGCCGAGGTCGGCTTTTGTGCATATAGGTCTCAAGGAAGGCCTCGACTAGGATATCATACCCGTTAATCGACCCAGATGGGAGCGAATAAAACCAATCTCGTGCCTCGCCCTCCAGGCTAGCTGGAAAGAATTTACACATGACTACCGAGTTGTTCTTCCACTGTATCAATGACATGGTGTACATCTTTAAATGCTCGATCGCATCTCATGTTCCGTCGAATCTAGAAGGAAATGTAGGTAAAGTACACTTTGGTGGGAACGGCATTTGCTCGAGTTCTTGAGAGAAATTCGTCTTCTCGGCTTCGCTCATAATCTCTGCCAATTTGTTCTCTTCGCTTCCACCCGAGAGATCCTTGATTTTTGCCTCCAATTCCTTAAGTTTAGCTTCTGTTGATCGATCCTGTCGTCCGTCCCTTCCTCGCCTTTCCTCGTCAGTGGACGAGTCCTCGGGTGGCCCATATCTTTGTGTGTGTGGGGGGGGGGGGGGTACGGGAGGTGGTGGTGGTTGACCTAATTTCCCGGACTGATTAGGGTTTCTTGGCCCCATCATATGTGGTGATTGACCTGATCGGCCATGACGACTCAACGTTCCTCGGCTTGACGAACCTCTTGATCTAGTCCGCTGATTCCTCAACTGATAATTTTCGAACTCTAAGGAGAGATTCCGCTGCTGGAGCTCCCTTAATGCCGCCTCCTGCCTTCTTTGACTTTCTAAAATGGCTAAGAGTGTCGGGTCTGTGCTTTCATGGCTAGAGTGTCCATTAGGATGGTGTGGCCGAGTCTATAGTGGTATCGATGTTGGTGGTGGGGGTAGTATCGGAGCAGTTTCATGACCGGTTGCGTGGGTAGGTGCAAGACCGATATTGCTAGATTCTCCTCGCCCCAATTGAATCTGCCTGAGACGTTCTTGTTCCATTCCTAAGGCTTCCTGGTACTCGCCTTGTTGCCTTGCTCGTTGTCGCTGGGCTTGTGCTGCAAGCGCTTCCTCATCATCATTGGTATCTGAGGCTGTGAGTCCGTCAACCTGGGCCACTCTTCTCAGGGTCAAGATAACCTGGTCCAATGGTAGGGTGTTATCATCTTGCCCCAGATCCACTTCCTCATCAACAATTGGCATGCCTCGTGCAGCTGCATGAGATTCCTCGGGCGGTGGTTGTCGACTGTCATCTTGCCTTGGCCCAGTTACCCCTGCCTGCATGTTGTTGCTAGTTATCGTGTGATTCATCAACATCCTTCCCGTCCCTGAAGTGCTAACCATCGGGCACGACGTGTGGTGAGCCGAGTATCGTCCCTACATACGTCAGAAAATACCAAGAACACCTTACTTTGACCTGCTTTTACAAACAAAAAGTTCAAACAGAGGAAAAAGTTCGACTGACACCACAATTATTACTGCTCCAGTTATCAGGTGGGTTCCGCCTATCTACCCTATTTTGACCCTATGCTGAATCTGTGGCAAACTTTACTTCTTCGTCGCTATTACTCCGTACGACGTCGCTTTCAGTACCCGACCTATGCATTTAAGTTAGCTTGTCCTTTATTATATATGCTCCAAATCATTAAAATTATGCACGTTATGCTTAAAATGTACGACACACAACCCCAAGGATCAAATCAAGTTTGGACAGACTCCATTTTCTCAAGATCTAATCATAACCATCCTCCCCGGGTTCTCTTTACGACCTTTCCGATGACCTATGATACATCGCCGGGAAAAACTCCATACGGTTGACATCTTATCACACGAGGAGACATCTAAAACGCAAACTTTTTGTAATTCCGTGCACTCAACAACTTACTTAACGCTAAAATCCACTCAACCATCGAAAACAAGTAGTCATCCTTTCAGCAGATTCTCCACCTATCTTCTAACCCGAACTGTTAGTCGCCGGTGAGCTTATGAAGATTTTCTGATGATCAAACTGTTGGCGGGAGAAAAAACGAGAGCTCTACTATGCTTGGTGAAGACGCTGCTACTGCTGTAACTTTACACGCATAGTAAATGACTCAAAACAACAATCATTTCGGCAAACATAGTTCATCCTAGCTTCAATTACAACACATTAACGTGTATTTAGGAGCTTTCGATCATCTCTGAAGGCCTTTTAGGCAAGGTATCCAGAGATCTTAGTCGGATCCCCTTAGTCGGCGCCAAAATGTAGATGCATTTTACTACAAACTACATCCAAAGGATAGAAACCTTCTACTCATGCAAATGAAAGTAAAGACTCAACAATGGACACAAGATATACGTGGTTCGGTATGATTACCTACGTCCACGGGGGTGAAAGGGTGAATCTTATTACTTCAAAGTGTTACAAATGTGTTGCTCTTAACCCAAACTCACTTACACGATCAACTCACTCCTCACTTTCTTCCTACTTGGTGTGATATCAAGTCTCTCTCTCCCAAAATTACAACCTCTCTCTCTTGGATATAAGTTCCTCTATTTATAGGAAGGGTTACATACAACCATACTAGGGTGTTGGTCAAACTACATCTAATCTGAATTTATGTGGTCGGGCCAGCTTATGTCGTCCCTTCTTCCGTGCATGTGGCCGATGTATTTTGATTCCTTCGCCTGTCTCTCGTCCGAGAAGATCCCTTCGGGTGTTCTCATGGCACAATGTCTCCATTCTCGTCTGTCGCCCTTGTAGTTGGCCGATGTGACACGTATTTTCTTATCCTTTTGACTATCGCTCCTCATTTGACCCACCGTGTCTTGTCTTATCAGCTTTGTTAGAGGCCTGGAGTCGAGTCTTGTCCGACAGCTACAGAGTAATCATGCCCAATCCACGTGTCTTCTTAAATCTCGCGCCTGGAAGTCTTTATTATATGCTTCTCGTCTCTTCATTCTTAGGTGCATCATAGCTTAAGATGTTGCCACCTAGCCCTGTGGATAATTTACGCCTACAATTATCTTGCAAGTTGATTTGGCAGGGAATAGCTCCCAAAATTTCTTCCTGAAAGTGTTGAGTGCCTGAAGTGTAGATGTTTTTAAAGTGGTCAATGAAAGCATTTCCTATCCCAACTCTATCAGTGATATACTCATTATCATTATTTTTTATCCATTGAATATTGTTTCTCTTTCTTTTAAACAAATTAATTCTATGAAAGTAAGTAGTATTCTTATCCCCATTATGCAACCACTCTTCCCTAGACTTATCTTTCCAGTAAATTTCTTCCAGGCCACTTAGATAGGAGAGTTTATCTTTTAGAACTTGAACTGAAGCTAGATCCCCTGGATTGTGAATTTGGGTATACAAAATATCTGCTTGAGCTTTCTTAACATTTTGAACAATATTACCAAAAGATTCCAAATTCCATTTATTTAAATTAACTTTAGTCTTATTCATTTTCATTTTGAAATTATAGGCTTTAGAACCTACATAAACTTCTTCCCAGGCATATTCTATGACATCCTTGCAAGAAGGGTCAGCAATCCACATGGCTTGAAACATATACGGTTTCCTAACATGCTCTTCTAAATGATTCAAATTAACATAAATAAGACAATGATCAGAATTAATCCTGGGCAAGTGTGTAACATCAATGCAAGGAAACACAATTTTAGCAATACTGGTAAAGAACAACCTATCAAGTCTTTCTAAAATAAGATTACTTTCTTGCATATTAGACCAAGTGTGATCAGGACCAGAGAAACCAGGATCAATGAGAGCAAACTTAGTAGAGTAATCAATTAAGTTTTTTAAATCAGTTGGTTCTACACGTAGACCACCTAGTTTGTGCTCACTACTCAGAAGGCTATTGAAATCACCTAAGATTATCCAAGGTTCATTACTGGGTGGAGGTATAAATTCCATGCTTTTGGCCCAAAAAATGTTTCTCAAATATTTTTTTGGTTCGCCGTAAATGAAATATAGATGGCAAAGGAGATGTGGATGAGCATCTGTGGTTGTACAGTAAGCACCTCTATCATTCATACTGATCATGGTAAGATTCAAATTCTCTTTCCAGGCAACACAAAGACCTCCACTAAGTTCTACGAGCTGACATCTTGCATCTTCGTGTACCCTAGAATTATCATTTTTTTCTCATAATAACCTCAGAACATCTTGTTTCACATACAAAAAGAATATCAGGGTTCAAAGCTCTGCACATTTGTTTTAATTCATGAATAACTTCCTTTTTAACCAGACCTCTACAATTCCAACCTATCATTTTGAGGTTTCCCGCAACAATGGGATTTCCCAAGTTATTAGAAACACCGGTGTTAAGAGAACTCAGACTACTATCATTTGTTTGAGAATTTGACAAGGTGTTAACAAACTCCCAGAAATAAGAAATTTGAGGATAAGAAAATATGGTAAAGTTGATTTTGCTAACAATATCACAGATATGAGTCAAATTGATGTCAAGATATAAAATGTTGAGAGAGGTTACCTGACCAAAAGTTGTGCAATTTTTCCTTTCCAGTGAGCATCTTCCCTCAGTATTGGCGGTACCAGTGTTACTTTGATTTCAGCAATTCCCTTATTACCATCAACTTTGTTTCCATTAAGGTATTGAGTCCTGATCATGTGCTGAATTAGGATCGAACTGTTTGTAGTTACTTGAAGTGGTAACTGAAGAGTATTATGATTTAATACATTTGTTATTGCATCCATCTGATTCATCTTATAGTTCCAACATCTCTTTTTTTTTAGCTGAAAATCGTCTTTCTCCATTGAAGCCTTTCTCTTGATAGAAGCATTAAAATCCATAGATCTCTTTTTCTTGTACTGACTCATGTTTATCTCCATTGAATATTTTCTTTTGTTTTTATTTCCACTTTGCTTTGTTACTCGACCATACATTGTATACAGATTTTCCTTATTGATTTGTTTACTCACGACTTCAACATTTTCCTGATTTTTTTCTAATTATATTTCAACAAAGGTGCCAGTTGCACTGCTCTTTTTATTTCTACACAGGGACATTGCTACTCCATGAACAAAATTAGCACTCTCTTTAAACACATTCGATCCACGACAATTTTCAGAAAAATTTAAATCAAACCACCATTTCCAAACACTATTTGTTGTTGACACATATTTCTCAAGTTTTTCACAGTGAGCACTATAAATAATCAGAGATATTAGGTTTCTCATCATGTCCTGTAGATTTGTAGTTACAAGCACATCTTGATTTTGGTTCTTTAAGACAACCATTTTTTTCTTTTTTCTTTTTCTAAAAGAGATGAAAGTAATTAAAATAGAAGAACTAATATATATTTGGGAAAGTATTTTGAGGACTGTATCAAAGTTGATATTGGGTAGGATTGATTGTTTATATGGTTTATAGGCACAGTTCAAAGAAAGAGTACCAAAATAATTTGACATACCGTAAGGAGGAGATAACAGTGAAGTGAAGGATTGAACTGAGGGCTAGGGGTTTGCTGTTTAAAAATTCAATACCTGACTCGTCACCACTCTTGCCGGAAACAAATTCGATGAGCAGAACGGAATCACAGAAATTCTGGCACACAAGTACCTGCAAATAAATCACAGAGAAGACCTAAGAAATACCCACCAATCTATTCCACTTTATCAGATTTCTTCCTTTTTAATCCCTAAAAATCTGTGTCATAAGATGGACTCTCATCTTAACAAATTTTGGTGGGGTGAATCTCTGGATCTGAATGATAGAAAGATTCGTTTGATAGCTTGGGATAATATGTGTAAACCCAAGTCTGAAGGTGGATTGGGTTTTAGGAAATCTGAAATGAACAATCTTGCGATGTTAGCAAGAAATGCTTGGAGACTTGCTGAGAATGTGGATACTTTGTTAGGTAGTGTGTTTAAAGAAAAATATTTTCCAAAATGTGATTTCTTAAATGCTAAATGCCCACTGACTGCTTCCTGGGCCTGAAAGTGCATGTTTTCTATTAAGGAAAAAATTAAGCCATTTATTTCTTGGATTGTGGGTGATGGTAAATTTGTTGATACCTGGTGTGATAATTGGATACCTTCTCAGGGGAAAGTTCTCCCGAGGCCTAACACAATCCTTGACCTTTTTCACAGTTTCATTGACCCAGACACCAGATCTTGGGACATTGTAAAGTTGCAACATCACTTCAATCAGTCTTCTTGTCAGAAAATTGCCTTGATCCCTTTGATCCATGTGAAAAATCCTGATAGGAGGGCTTGGGATTTGACTAAAAATGGGAAATTCTCATTTAAGTCAGCTTATATGTGTTTTAGAGGTCTTGGAGTCCATGCTGATAAAACTTACTGGAATCGTATTTGGTCTCTAAAAGTTCCTGCTAGATTACAACTTTTTGTTTGTAAATGTGCTTGCATTTCTATTCCTGTTAGAAGTGTCCTTGCACAACAAATGCACATTGAGTTAAATTTATGTCCTCTCTGTGGTGATGCTGAAGAGTCTATTATGCATGCTCTGGTTACTTGTCCTGTTGTGAGCCGTGTTTGGTTTATTTCTACCTTGCACGTTAGAACTGAGTTTTTTATGAACTTTAAACTTCATGATTGGTTATGCTACTGGTTTTCTATAGGCTCATACTCCAAAAATATTGATAGTGATAATGCTCCTTTAATTGCTAACCTTATGTGATCTATATGGTCTAGTAGGAACCTTGTCTTATTTGCTCAGAAACAAGAATTACCAGAAACTGTGCTCAGAAGAGCTATATCCATGAAATATACCCCTTGTCCTGTTGCTACTTCTCCTGATCTTTTTCCTGTTTCTATTCCTTTACCTACCCATTGGTCACCTCCCCTATGGGATGGACTTCAATTACTATTGACGCATGGTGGGATTTGAATTCTCTTAATAGTGTTACTGGTTTTCTAGTTAGAAATGATTTAGGGAAATTCATTTATGCACCAGCAATCTCAGTTCCCATGTTTTCAGCAGAAGAAGGGAAATTGTTTGCCATCTAGTCCGGTTTGAGAAAGGCAATAGACATGAAGATTACTCACTTGGTAATACAAAGCGACGCAAAATATCTTATGACTCGTCTCCAGGATGGAAAATTTGAAGGAACTTCTATGACAGATGCAAGATTCAGAGATATTCAGTCTTATACTAATTCAGTGCCTCAGTGTAACTTTATATTCCTTCCTAAATCTTGTAATGAAGGTGCTCATGCTTTGGCTAGTTGGGATAAGAAAACCAACAACACTATGTTTTGGAAAACTCCACCCGTATGGCTTTTAAATATATTGGGTGGAGTTCACTGATCTATAATATATTTCAGTTGTTTGCTTAAAAAAAATAAAAAAAAAATAAGAGAAGACAAATACTCTAAACCCACCCACCCACCCGAACTGAAGTATGAAGCAAAGTAAATATATCAGTTTGTCTAATGTGATAAAAACAATTGTAAATAATATTCTTGCAAATAAGAAATTCTTCATTCTTGATTCTTCTAGCTTCATGTTGTATAATAAAATTAAGTTTTCTCTCTTTATTCTTCTATCTTCATGTTATATAAGAAAAATGAATTTTCTCTTCATTTGAAATGTAAGAAAGTTGTGTTCCTAATACAATGATGTAGTGTTTAATATGATATCGTACTGATTCAGGGGTACCCCGAATGCTTGGATTGCTAAAACTAATGTTAAGTAACCTACCATTTTAATAGTTACTTGAACTTCTAAGAAAAGATTCTTTGTGAATCGAACCGAACATGTCACAAATCACCTCAGTTTAAATCTCCTTTTTAAACGGTTCATCCTTATTAGATATAAATCAAAACAAAAATTCTTGTTTAACCGTGGATCTAAACTACATGAAAAATGCATACTCATGACCAATCCCAAAATAAGAACCCTTGTTTTTCATCTGGGTTGAGGTGACTGTGACTAATTAGCAAGAAAAAACGTGTGTCATGTAATTTGTTTTTGTTGGACTGCCATGCCAGTATGGAAAAAAATGATGTGACTGGCACGATGAACTATTGTCAGATGTGGGATTTGAACCCACACCCTCTCTCGAAGTACTTGAGTATGGCGTCTTAGATCACTCGGCCAACCTGACTTGCTTGTTATTATACTTTTTTTCTCTGAATAAAATTTGTTGACTTATGTTTATCATTACCAAACTGCCAAACACCATATGATAAACCGAAAATGCATCCAACCAAACACGATGCCATCTTTATTTTGTTCAAATAATATTATTTGAACAAAATAACATTTAAGCGACGCTTATGTGGACAAAATTTTAACGGACTATCCTTTTTTTGGATTCCCCCCCCCCCTTTTTTTTTCCCTTAAACGAAAATCCAAATTTCTACTTCTACCATTTAGAATTTATGTATAACTACCAAACATTTTTTTCCTCTTTTGTCTTCTAATACAACTAAGACTTTAGGGGGACATAAAGACTTTTTTTTAACAATAATATACAAGTCCAGCTAAAAATAAAAGACATAAGTAGATTCTCGAATTCTAAAAATTAAAAGGTAAAAAGTTAGTTTGGGTATAAAATTTCATAACGATTTGTAGAAACAAAAAGAAATCAACTTTTTGTAGAGCTGACTTATACCTCTAGTGTCCAAATGCCCTATCAAGATTTGTATAAAAAATAGGCAAAGAAAAAGAAAGTGTATGGTATTCATGAATAAATCTCTCATTTTTTTTATAAACCCTAAACAACGGATGTCACATTTAATAAAAATCAATTGACATTCTTGTCCATATATGTGGTACCTAGGTTGGGTTGTAGAGAACCCGATTACTACTTTTGAAAAATTATGTTATTGTATTTTTTTTTAAATAGATTGGTACCACCTTAGCAACAACGATACCCATCTTTAGTACTCATGAAACTAAAGGCTATGTTTGATGGCAATCAATTCCATGTAGTTAATTATTTTCCATAGAAATAACATTGTTTATTTTGTTTAATTGTGAGTTCTGAAAACACCGGAGGTACCAAAATACACCACAAATTTTTTCTTAGGCAATTTGTATGGAAAAACTTACATACAATTCAGAGAGTTCAACTTAATAAATATCAATCAATGAATAATATTTAGAGTTATATCTCTTTCTCCCACAATCAAAAAGTTTACAGAGACTAGTCCATGAACCTGATTTACGTGTGAGAGTACTTGGGCGATTCCAAAGATCAATTTCCAAGTAATCAATCAAGTCGTATCCAAAAAACAAGTATGGATGTATCTACTTGATTGAATTTACATACAACCTGTGATATTTCAATTATAAATATAAACAATATAATGTGAAAAAGAAATAACACAAACACTAGAAGTTTTGTTAACGAGGAAACTGTAATTGCAGAAAAACCCCGGGACTTGGTCCAGATTGAACACCAAATTGTATTAAGCCACTACATACACTAGCTAGCTTACTACCAATTAACTTCGGACTGGAATGTAGTTGAGACCGAATTAAATACTCACAGCAATTCAGTTACAATCGCGCTCCTTACGCCTTTTGAATCACAGCAGGACTATGCGTAAATGATTCCGTTAGCTGGTGTATTTATAGCCTAAGAGTTGCTTCAACTCAATTGAAGACTTTAAACCAATCTTCCTCCCACATATAAGCCTATATGTGTGATTTCATTTTTGATCATAGATCAAGGTGAGACTGAAAATCAATAGCAATAGGAAAAGTTTAGCTAACCTCAAAATCCAGACTTATGCTACCCGAAGTGCAGCCTAGATTATTATTCACCTCACAAGCATTAAACTTGTGGAATCAACCAAAGTCTGAGATGAAAAGAACTTTGATGATTTCTATATATCTTGTTCAAGTGAGCAACTCAACAAATGAATAAGATCATGATACTCGAGATATCAAAATAAAGAATAGATGGACTTGGCTTGACGAATCCCTGTGAAGTCTTTGTAGTCGCTAAACTCTAGAAGGGTTTTAAGAATAGGACGACTCTAGTTTAGAATGTAAACTAGGACACACACAAAAATTTGTGTCGGGATTCAAAGATCCTAGTTGATTGAGGTTCCCCTTTATATATTTATTTAAAGCATAGGTTGCTTTAGGTTTAAATATGATTAACATAATAAGATATACACTCTGGTTAGGATAAACCGTAACCGAACCGTGTATAAATACCACGTTGATGAATGGTTAGCCGAAGCTAGCCAACTGAACTAGAAGCTTGAGCATTTTCATATAACACTTAAGACTTTAACTTGAGTCACAATCATGTGATCAAATATGCCTATAGTGTCTTTAGAGATTATTCAAATGCTAATTATCTCGGAGAAATAATTTCATGTGCATATGAATTTAATCAACATGGTAAGTAGACGTACTAGGTACATATACTTATCCTTCTCGTGAACAGTTATGTCATGGTACGTGTACCGGTATGTATACTTTTAGACATGACCGAGTTCCAGAGTTCACATAAATTTTTCGGTACGTGAAAGAGAAGGACGAAATTGAGAGCAGAGGTGGACGTGCAACAAAAAGGCCAGGTATTCCCGACTCTTTTTCTCTTGAAAATGTTGCTAGCTATGATGTTAACCCCCACTTCGGAGAATTTATGGTGTTAAACCACAATGATATTTGATAACTAATCAATACAATTGAAATTCCTCCACTTAAGAGGATTTGAAGTTTTAGACTGCGGAGACATTTGATTGCAAAGTAAAACAATTGAACACGTTTCCAATTTTTTCTACCGGAGTTTTATGATGGTTGTTTTTTATGCTTTGTTGTGTTTAATTATGAAGAAGAAATGAAACAACGAATTTTTTTTGCGTAGCATTTAGCTAATTAGCTAACGTGTTTATTCTTACAGTTAGCTTGACTATGAAAATTGCAAATGACTAATGACACAGGAAATGCACCACGCGTTGATGGATAATTGGCAATGGCGCGAGCGTTCAGAGATGGGAGACTAAAGGAACATGATAAGCACGGAAGTGCTATACTTTATACCCATATTTATATTAGTTAGGACTCAATATTTCGCTTAACAACCCTATTTTAGTGCTTTTGTAGAAAGTACCAACGAATCCAATAATCGACACAATAATGGCTAAATGAAAGCTATACGGCGTTTGCGGCATCTATGTTACCCACTGCCCCAAGAAGACTCAGAGCTTAATGGACTGTGGGCCACCATTAACCATTTGAGGCGGCGCACATACATTTCAAGGCCAGAAAATGAAGCAAATATGTGTCTATACACGTGAAAGTCACTAGTGGGACGTGGGCATTTATCAACCACATAGTGGATCGTGAACAGCACCTTCTATTCTTCCTCAAATGAAAAGAAATTCTCATTTCTTTAGCAAACGATGGCCAGATTATGGGAGAAAGTTCAGCTTGGATTTCAAAGGCAAGATGGTTATAAAGTTCATCCGTTTAAACATCTGAAGGCAAGGCATGGCTGAACTTAGTTGCAACTGGTGTTTGTGGGATGGTCATGGATGTCGTCTATAGATCTTGGATGAGAATGGAGCTATTGGAAGTAATTTCCGGAGGATAAGATAGGTTTTAAAACTGGTGGTAATTGGTGGTCTCTGAAGTGGTCAGCTGGTTACAAAGGAAATGATGGCGTTTGGTGCAGGCAGTGAACGTACGGAGAAGATGGACGGTGAAGGAAGGTGGTCGGTCTGGAATGGAGTTGAAGTTAGATGGTCGTTGAGCAGTGGTACAGTTGGTGATGGCTAGATGGAGATGTACGAGGGAGTATTTGTGGTGGCTGCAGAGACAGCTCAATGGTGCCGATGGTTTTTACTGAGGCTCTTGGTCTCGAGTGCGGAGAAGTCACTGAAGCCGCAAGGAAGAATGGAGGCTAAATGGAACTGATGGACCGGGATTTGCAATGGGCTAGGTCGTACGTATTTTAGAGTTAAGCAGTGCACGGACTCTGGCAGGTATGAATCGAAAATGGTCGAATTCAGGGGCCCTGCAACATCTTCATTTTGGGATATATATTTAAAAACATAGTTTTGTAATATTTTATCAAACTTAGAGAAATAGTGTGGTGGTATAATTTTGAGCTCCCACACTATAGACTTGGGTTCAAGTCTCACCCCATGCATTTGACTAGGTATATTTATATATCTAAATTATTTAATAAAAATTCGGGAGAGCGGGGTCTTGGGAGGTCTGCTGATCCAGAAACTTATTTTTTGCTGTTTTAACTATTGGTTTCCAAAAACGGTTTTCAACTTAATATTCCCTAATTACCTGTATTAATTTTGGTAATTATATTGTTACCGTTTTATGACTGTTATGGAGGATTTTCAGTGGGCACTAATTGCAGAATTTATTTTCATTAAAACCATATTGATTTCTTTTGGAGTTATAAAAGAACAGTTTCTGGAGAAGATGAAGATCTATCAATTTTCATCTATTTTCGTATTCTGAGCAAGTGTTAGAAAGAGTATTGTGATTCGATTTCTCATAGTGCAGAGAAATCGAACAAGAGAGTTATCAGCTGTTTTATCCCATAGGATTTTCGACAAGAATTGATCGCTAGCACACAATCAAGAGGCAGAGTCGCGAAACACCTTAAAGATAACGACCTAGTCCGCGACTCAGCTGTTTGAGATTTATTTTCGTTCGAATCTTTGTTTTGTTTCCAACAATTCATCAGTGGGGTTTATTGCGATCTGAAATTGGAAGTTGTGTGTTGGTTGATTCAGTCTGCGGTGGTGGCAGTTGGTTATAACGGCGGATGATGCAAACGTAAATGGAGAGCTGACTTAATTTGCTGGTGGTTGTTGGCAGAGAGAATGGAGTTTGGAGGTGATGAATTATTAAAGGCAGCAGCGACAACACAAGGAGCTGGTGAGTACTCTCAACTGTTTAACACAGTCGAAGGAACAAGAGTTGTTGCTTTGGATTCTCGGACTGTTGGTAGTTTTCGAACGAGAGTTGGTTATAGCAGCTGATGGTGATTAAGAAACGAAGTGAATGGGAAAGAATGAAGAAGGAGTTGAGGGCTGGCTTTTTCCAAGGGAGTTGTTATGGCCGAGAACTGAATGGAGACGAATTCTAAATGGTGTTGTGGCTACGTACGTATCTGAAGCTGGTAACTCGACTGGTGATGTGGTTGATCTGGAGTGGAAGCTGTGGCCGAGATTTAAAAGGACAGAGCTTGGTGCTGTTTGGAGTTGAGAAGAGTCAGAGAGATGGCAGTTAACATTCTTGCATGGGATGAATTTTCTGATGGTGTACGAAGTGAGTTCTCAAGCTGGTGTTGGTCGTGACGGCTGTATGTAAGAGATGAAATTGGTTTAATGAATAGTGGTCTGGACGTTTTGGCGTTGGGTACTAGAATTGGGCTGGGCCTCGACACCTACTTGCTAGGTGCAGAGTGATACTTCTACAGTCCAATTAGAGGACTTCGTGGCACATATATGTTCAGGGATTTAGAACAGGAAGGGGGGGGGGGGCGCCGCGACTACAAGGGAGGCCGGCTACTGGAGTTTTCTTTGGCCGCCAAGAAGAACACTGTTGCATTGAAAGATTGGAGCATACCAAAGAAAAGAGAAGACGACGAATCCTTCGGTTTAATCTCTCTATATTGATTTATTCGTTTTTATGGGTTTTGAGAAACCTATTTCGATGTATTGCTAGATTGTTTTATAACTAGGGTTTTATGGACAAAACTACTTGTAAGCATAGACCATTATGAAATAAATTCGAATTAATTTGGTATTAGGCTATGTGAATTGAATTTCGAAATCCAATAATCATGGTTTATTGATTTTATAGAGAATATGTGTTATTGTCTTATCGGCTTTGTATGATACAAAAGCCTAAATGCATAAATGTGATAGTTTTGCAATTCAATTTGTTATAGTATTTGATAATCCATGCTTAGGTTAAATCATTTAATGGGTTATGCTTAGACGAGTCAAATAACAATTGTGAACCTACTACTTATCTTTTCAATAATTTTCTTGTCATTATAATTTGATAGCCCATGCTTGAAATACTTTGATGGGTTATACTTAGGAGATGCAAGTCATATTAGAGAAAGTTATACCAATAATAGGTGTTGCAATTGAACAAAGATATAGACTCATATTTGGAATTCGAATTCTTTTCGTTACTCAATTAGAAATAGTAGTGGAATCCATTGACCCTGGTTACCGGCGCTATCTCTTATCGTATTTATTCATTTAGTTTATTTTTCGATTATTCTTCTTCCAAAAAATCCAAAAACATCTTTTCTGGTTAATTTCTATTAGAGATATTGATTACGGTATTTCCACCGCTTCTCGTGGGAACGACCCCTACTTTCCGTTGTCTGCACTGTAGAAACCGTGCGATTGCGGTTATCACATATGGGTATCTCCAGATCCTATCAGAACACATAACGTCAGAACCAAATGTATTTGTAAAGGAAATCATTGAAGACACTGAATCTGTTATTCTGGCAAGTGATGGGCTGTTGACGTATATGGCCATTGGCGTATAGTTCATGGTAACCGTGTTTTTCTAGAGGGACCGTAGACTCTCACATTCACCGGCGTTGTTAAGTGCTAATTTTTTCCTGTCCTCTTTAGTCAAATTTCATGGGTCTTTTTTCGTCTAACATTGTTTTGATTGTAGATACTATTGTCAGCCTCCTTTGTACTGGTTAATACTGTATTAAGGATAATATAGTGGTGAATAGATTAAAACGAAATACTGCTTCGAGATGAATGGGACAGAAAGTTGATCCAATTTTCTTTTCAGGTGATGTCTAACCAAGCAGCAGTAGACTGCATCAAATACATAGGTGACGCTAAGGAAGCGGCTGCAAGTTTAGTCGAGGAAGCTCTGGATAAAGGAAGTACAGATGACATTTCATGCATTGTCATAATCTTTCAGTGACCATCTCAATTATGGGGTCACAGTTGGTTTGCTTTTGAGTTTATGTACCTATCTCTGGAGAAAAGACGCTATTTTTTATGTTATTGTAGACTTAAATTGATTGATTTAGCCCCTTCTTGGTAAGTAGTCTCTCAGTCAGGTAAAAAATAAAGTTATTTTGGGGACCATGGGTTTTTTGAGGGGACCATGATTTTTTAGACATAAGTTCGGTTGGTTGCAAAAAAAAATTTCCCAACCGAACATAAAGTTCGGTTTAGTTGCAAAAAACATTACCCACCGAACATATGTTCGGTTAGTTGCAAAAATATTTACTAACCGAACTGGTTAGTTCGGTTAGTTGCTAAAAATAATTTCCAACCGAACTGGTTAGTTCGGTTAGTTGCAATAAACATTAACCAACCGAACAATAGTTCGGTTAGTTGCAAAAAAATTAACCAACCGAACAATAGTTCGGTTAGTTGCAAAAAATATATAGCAAAAATCGGTTTTCCTAACCGAACTTGGTGCGATGAAAAAAAAAACATGGTCCCCTCAAAATAACCATGGTCCCCAAAATAACGTTCCTAAAGAAATGGAATGAACATGAGTCACTACTTCATTAGGCCCACTGGGCTCATCATTAAATGTAGTCTTTGCCATGTACGCTTCTGTTTTCCATTTAGGATGAATTTGACACATTGATGGTACGTTGAAGGTACAATGCCATATTTGTAAAGCTGTTTGAGCATTGCTCGGTCGAACTCGCAAGCGTTGAGCGTTGCTATCTCAAACTTGTTTGTCAAGTTTAGTTTCCAAAACTATAAGTCTTGATTTCTGGTCTACTTATAACTAAGTCTCGGACTAGGATAGTAAGTGTAGCTGAGCTCTAGACTCCACGACGTTCATCGAATGAAGAAGAAGAACTACTCAAGGGAACTTATGGAACTTCATCAACAAAAGGTATGTGGAGACTTGAACTTATTTATCACTCAAAAGTCTATCTATTTTATCTCTTATTTTGAGACAAAAGTCTTATTGCTATATAGACTTCAATTATACACATTTATTATTTCTAGACGAGTTTATCTCGCTTATCTATTTCTCGAAATATGTGTTGGTAAGCTTTCGCTTTAGCCAAGTTCATCTTTACTCGTGATGAAAGTCATGTTGATTATTTCAATAACTTGAAAATTGCTTTGATGAAAATAGTTTGTGGATAACAACTATTATAACATCCTCTAAGAAAGTTTCAATGATTGAAATGAGAGTTTAGATCAAGTAACCATGTTTGGATATAAACACAATGTGTTCACACATTTGTGTAAAAGTCCAAAATCGGGACCTAAAGTATGCGTACCAGTACGTGTACTGGCTATTATTGGAAATCCGGGTAAGTATGCGTACGCATACTGGCGGAAAGTTCACGTCCGTGAATTTCTGCCGGAGTTTGGAAGTGAAAACAAACCCAATCCGGTCACTTAAGTATGCGTACCCGTTTGCATACCTAAGAAGGTTACTTTCTAAAATGGGTTTGTTCATGAACTAAAACATTTATATCATAAGGAATGCAATCTTTGCAAACCGTGGCTATAGTGTTCATGAATTGATTCGAGTGAATCAAAATTGATTTTGCTTCAATTGTGTCTTGTATATGATAGACATATTTTTGTGTCTGATATAATCTCAGTTGTATACATTGTTAGTGCTCGTTTTGTATTTATTACGGCTTTTTGTGTTTTTGTAGGTGTTTTTGGAGAAATAGGCTTTTGCGGCGAAATTGGCTAGAAAAGGGTGTTTTGGACCCCATGGAAAATGGATGAAGGCACACACACTTTGGATAGGGGCAACCCTAGGCATCGCAGCTGATAAGGGCATCCCTTTTCACTATTTAGACTTGCGGCTATTGGCACCCCAGGATTCGTAGGGGGCAACTCTTCCTCATCGGTTTAAAACCTGTTTTTGGGGGGAGAATATATTTCTTTCAGCTGCAGAGTTTTTGGATCGAATTTTGACCGAGATTTAGTTGGAGTTTTCTACGGGCTTGGACTGGGATTGGCCTGTTGTGCTTAAACAGGCTAGGTGAAGGGCTTGGACGCGGAAAAACATAGAAAAGTCTTCGACAAAACATGATAGGAAACATTGTCGGGATTCTGATGGTCTTTGATTACGTGCAGCATAAGAATATCTTCCCTGATTCGAGTTGATCCTATGTTTGGAAGCTATGACAGTTCAATCACGCGTAAAACAGAAACGTATGAACATTAAAGGAAATAACAAAATTGCTCTTTCTCGGGTTAATTGTTTTCTGTATTTTTGGGAGATTTCGTGTATAACAGGGAAGATATCTTCTCTATCTAGGTCATATGCTATCTGTTGAAAGAGTTTGGATTAATTCAGAAGCCGCGTACGAGAAGAAAAAGCAGAGAAAGGCCGTAACTTCTGGAGGAAGCAAAGGAAGATAAACCAAGAATTTCTTCGAGTTTTAATTGCTTGGGAGGCATATATAAGGAGCAGGGAAGTCACAGAAGGAGGTAGAGACCTTGGGGGGTGTAGTTGAAGAGAAGAAAACTAGGTTGCAGAGACGAGTTTCATCACCAGCAGAGACGAAGAAGAAGAAGCACACAGTCGACGCTTTCTGTGTGTCGTTAATTAGTGGTGATCTTTTCTCCAGTATTGCGACTGTCACTTTTTGACAGGTTTAGAGTATAGTTTCTTCGCAACAGTTCAACATCTTTCTTGTAACAGTCAGAGTTCTGTAACACTCTTTTTGTAACGCCAGTAAAGCGTAGCAAACTGCCTGAGTTATTAGTTTTCTCTTGTTTTTCACACTTTTGAGCCATGAATACCTATTTTGAGCACGTGAATAATATGAGGAGCTCAACCCCAATACTGGGACGATTGAGGAAGCCATACTTCGTGCGTGTGATAATTATATTTAATTCTTATTTGACTTTTGCACTAATTAAAATTGAATTCGGATTTTGATTAATTAGTTTTCTTCTTGTTTGATGGGTCATGCTTGCTTAGATGTTTTGATGTCCCATGCTTAGGATTTACAACTAATATTTTGAGAATCTACCTTGGCAAAAAATAAGAGTCCATGTCTTTATTGAACTATAATTGTTAAAAGAATTAATATTTGAATCGCATGAATGAGTTTATGGTGGAATCCAAAGTCCTAGTATCTCTTGTTATTGTGACAATCTTGTATATATATTAAGTCTAAAATCAATATTTACAAGTCTTTGAACGAATCTTTACTACCACTTTACAACAACAATAAAAATCACACCAATTTTTGGCGCCGTTGACGCGGACTTGTATTTAGATTTGTTTTAGGTTTATTTTTATTTTTATTATTTTTTGTTCTCTTTTACGCCTTTGGTATTTTTCTATTCTTTTCATATTTGGAGCAAAGCTACAAGGAAATAAAAAGTACTATAAAAGGAAAGCGAAGTCAAAGAAGGAAAGAAAAGAGGAATCCAAAAGGAGTGAAGAGATTTTGTATATAGTTTTTATTTATTTTTTTAGAATCTGTAAATAGGGTTTTATTTTTATTTTGTAATTTTTGGACACTTTTTGGACCGGACAATATTTTTAAAACCATAAGGAAGGGTTAAATATTAAATATAAGTTGTTTTCATGGAAGGACGACATTTACAATACTGTCTCGGCCCCTCGGGTTCATACACTGACATAGGAGTCGATGGCCTGAGTCGAATTCAATGGTTCATTGCCCGTCTGGTACGGGAGGTAAGACTCTATCCACTCACGAATCCCCTGTCAATGGGTTTATTTTGTGTGACAACTCACACCCCTGCAATAGAATGTCGAACTGGTATAACAATATCCAATACAACGAATATCCGACTGAGTTTCAAAATGGACGTTACTACTTTGACCATAGTTTGAATAGTGGTTGGGAACATCAGCCTTTTGAAGGTTATGGCTCATATTATGATGAGTCTTATTACTATTCATACGCCCACCGGTCGTACGGTCAAAATTCATCTCTACTAGAGTCCGCATGTAAGTTAGCTGAGTCAACACAAAAGTTACTTGGGTCGACACGTAGTTCAGCTGAGATGAATAACTTAGTTATGGATGAAAGCAATGCAACGAGTGAAATTTCTTTCCTAGATTCAATCAGGAAGTCATGTGAGTCAACTCAGAATCTTTTGTTAGAGGCCTAGAACAGAACTGCTCAAAATAATCTTAAGTTCCAATATAGTGTTTCCAATAGTACCTTTGAAAATGAAGATATTTATTTGCATAATCAAGATGACGAGGTTAGAAGTGGTCACACTACTTATTTAGATGAGGTTCAACCATTTTCATGCTATCACGATGATTATGATGAGGATAGTGTCGATGAGGAATCTGAAATATGTAGGCATAGTAATCAGGAATTTGTTACTTCAAATATTGACCTTAAAGAAAATATTGTTTCTAGTTCAGATCCAAATAATTTTAACAATTATTCACCTATTCAAAAGGACGAGGATTTGACTAGATATACCACCGTTTTAGACGATGTAGTATTCCCTTTTGATTACGAAGCCAATGATGGTTTAGAGGAACGAGTATATTTTGAGTCTAGCGATTTAGAAACAATAGACTTAGAAAAAGAAAATGAACTCGTAGAGATGAGTGAGGATGTACCTGACTTAGAAGAAGCAATTGACCATTTTCAGGATTCCGATGATCTAGAAATTAGGGAAATTGTAGCTAGTCTATCTAGAGACACCCAAAACTCCAAGTTTGGGGGTGATTATCATTCTCCATGTGCTTTAACTCTTAGAAAAGTCCCTAACTTGGGACTTGACATATGTGCCTCAACCATTGTGCCAGATTACCTTCATACTAGCTCTCCAGAACCTAATAATGTCCAGGAAGAAGTTCAGTTGTTAGAAACCCATCCTATGGTTGATGTGGTTAGGCTAGGCTATGATACCCAGATTGATTTTGTTTTCCCACCAAATATTTTTCAACCAAATGTGGGAACGTTTGAATTTGAAATGTGTCAATTATTAAGTTTTAAGACTAAACCTAAGTACTTTCGGAGATTAGAATCGACACATTTGCCTAAAATTGACCACCACTTTCATCATGGTCAATTGTGTAAGTCAGACCTAATTGACTTTGAGGATCCGCAATTATTTAGGTTATTATTATTTAAGTTTTTACTTGAGTTTTTCTAGACTCTAATACCTGAATCGGATCTTAGCTACGAGGAAATGCAACCCATTAAAATATTTTATTTGGACCCAGTTATAGAACCTAAACCTGAACCACAGCTAGATGTAGTTGTCTTAAACAGGAAACTAGACAAGGGTGTGCTTTATTTGTTCATTTTCTTGGCATGTTGCAGGTGCCTTTTATTTGTGATAGATTTATTTGGTTTTGATGACCCACAGAAATTTTGGCTATTACTGTATGATTTTATGAGGTGACTAATCCTTTTTTAGTCTGGCTGAAGACTTTAAACTTAGCATTTCTTGGGAGGTAACCCAATATTCATGCGACACGGTAATATCTTTCCTTATCTCTTTTGCTTCAAATGGTAACAGTTTCTCCTTGTTCATGTTTTTAATTTCATCTTTTGAATATTGAGGACAATGTTAGATTTAAGTTTGGGGGTATGGGAGAAACTTGTTAGTTGCATTAGTAAACTCCAGAGCCTAGAAATTTATGTTTATTTAGGATGGCACTAACCAATCTAAGTGGATGGAAGCATTTTGGTTGTGGGAGTTGAGGAACCAATCTGATTAGATGGAAACATCTAGAAGAGTTTATTCATAAAAGCACAGTGTTTGTACCCAAAATCACTTTTTGGCACGAAACACAAATAACGGATAGTTTGGTTAGTATTTTGGATTCGGGGTTGATTTGAAGAACCAAAGAGAAATAGAGGTTTAACGTGGTTCGGCATGGTTGCCTACGTCCACGGGTGAATCCCCTTGGGGAGAAATATTTTATTCATATTTTGTGTTACATTGTCTCCTTTCTCTCACCTTCGTTCCCCCCGTCCTGATTTATACTCCCCCTATTTATACAATTCAACATCTAATTTCAACATAAACATAAATTGCATTAACTGCCTCATTCATGCTCCCATAATGAATTCTAAATGAAACTGCCCATTTATTCTCCCATCATGAATTCTAAATGAAACTTCCCATTTATGCTCCCATCATGAATTCTGCATGAAACTGCCCCTTAATGCCTCTATGATAAATTCTCATGAAACTGTTGGGGTTAATGCTGCATGTATGAAACTGCTACATTTAGTGCTTCATGGTAAATTCTGCATGCTGGCAAGCTGGACTGGCGGATGGCAGTTTGGATGGATGCTGGTTGGCAGCATAATTGGCTGGCAGACTGGATGGAGGTTGGCTGGCAGCATGGTTGAATTGCAGACTGGATGGAGGTCGGATGGCATCATGGTTGGAGACTGGTTGGCAGTGCGGAAGAGTTTTAGGCTGGGAATTGGTTAGCAGCGTTGCTGGCTATAAGATCGAAAATTGGTTAGGGGTGTGACTGACTTCGATAGTTGACCGACGATTGACTTTGACCATCGATCTTGACTGGATGTTGACTTTGATGGTTGACCAACTTTGACCATTGACTGATTTTGACCATTGACCGGTCTGTGCAGACTGGTGGGATGCCTTGGTTGACTGGTTAGCGGTCTTGGATGAGGACCAAAAGATGATTCAAGTATCAATTTGGCTCATTAAGTGGTATTTTTACTTATGGTACAAACATCGCCCCCTCTTAACCTCCAACTTGTTGGGGGTTAAGAAAATTTTGTTTTCCTTAGTCAATGATAAAACTCGCCCCCAAGTGTGGATTAATGATGTTGGGGCGATTGGTGAAATTCCCTTGTTGTTTGCGGAAATCATAATCAAGACGCCCCCAAGTGAGGCTATTGTGGACGGGGAATCGACGAGAAACAGTTGAGCACGAACCATTATTATATGCAAAATCGGGAATGAAGGCTGAACCGCTCTGTAGCGGAAGCGTGATGCTTGAGCAGAGTAATGAGCGGTATCAACATTGAGTGATTTTGGTCTGCAACAACTGCGATTAGCTGGTATGCAGGTGTTGCGAACAAAATTGTATTGCATCAACTTCGATCAGCTGGACTGCAATCAGCAATGAGCAAAACTTCACTGCAGCGGCTGCGACCAGATGGACTGCAGGAGCGAACATAGTTCGACTGTAGCAGCTGCGATCAGCTGGAATGCAGCAGCAACGAGCAAAGTTGAACTGCAACAGCTGTGATCAGCTGGATTGCAGCAACGACGATCTGAGTTCCACTGCAGTAGCTGCGTTCAGCTGGACTGCAGGAATTGCGAGCATGGCTGGATTGCATCAGCTGCGATCAGCCGGAATGCAGCAGCAACAAACAAAGTTTCGCAGCAGAAGCTGCATTCAGGTTGACTGCAATAACGGCGAGCATGGCTAGATCTGCGTCCCGTCAATGCGATCAACTAGAATACTGACGGTGAAGAACAAAGTTCCAACAAGAAATTGCGTTAACTGGACTGCAGGAACTGCGAGCATGGCTGGACTGCATCAGCTGCGACCAGCTAGAATGCAGCAGCAACGAACAAAGTTCCGTTTTAGCAGCTGCGTTCAGCTGGACTGCAGGAACTGCGAGCATGGCTAGACTGTATCAACTGTGATTGGCTGGGATGCAGCAGCAATGAACAAAGCTACACTGCAGCAGCAACGATTAGCTGGACTGCAGCTGCTGCTGAGGGACTGGGCTTAAATAGTTCTAAAAACATAGGTGTAAAAGTTATAAATAAAACTAGACAGCATCAGTTGCGTCCAACTGAGTATAGAATTCGCAGGCAATTGGACTGCATCGATCGCATCCAACCGAGTGCAGCAGTTGCTTTTGAACTGGAGCACAATAATTCAATCAATACAACTATGGCAGTTTAACATTACTGATTGTAATAATTGCGTAAAAATATTATGGGTAAAAATATTATGGTGTATGCTCTCCCCCTCTTAATCCTGCAACTCGTTGGAGGATTAAGAAGCTCGGGTTACCTGAAGTTTCGATTTACGAAAGCTGAACTCCGCATTGCATTTAGGCGCTATGTAACTTGCCCCCAATCGTATAGAGTGTTTACGCAGCCTGCCCCAAAGGAGTCATTTCAGACCATGAGGTATCACATATCTCGCCCCCAAGCGATAGTCAGTCACGTTGAAGTGATATGCAACTCGCCCCCAGAAGATGGTGATTGTCATGCTGCTCAATGCTTGCACAAGGGTGCACTGCCTTGCTGCATTTTGCTCGCGCATGGGATTTTGAAGATGTCTGCTATCTAGAATTCACGCGGGGGGGGAAGTCCCACTATTCCAGATGCGCGTAGAATTGAAATGTGTGCATCCCCTCGTTGAGAAGATGCTTGCCACATTAAAGGTGTCTCGTTGAACAAAAGTATGCGTGAATATGTGAAAATACTGAACAAAAGTATGCATGAAAATATGAATAGATGCAAAAATATGTAAATTTTATACTACTTACCATATTGAAAATGTTATTGCGACTTTGTTTATGAAATGATTAGGATGCCCACCAGCTATGTTGATGTTTTCCAGCGATGATGACTAGTATAGTTGCCATAAGTCTCGTCTCGACTTTGTAAATTGATTTGTCTGCGGGACTAGGATGCACCAGTCAAGTTCAGACTGGATTGAAGATAGTTGCCACAGGACTGTGTATCAAGGGCTGCGATTAGTTTGTCTGATATGATTATGCATAAAAGCTGGATCAAGCGATGGTGAGGAAAACTATATTGAAACGAGTGTTGGTAAATTCGGACTACAGCAGCTTGATCAATCGATTGTAGGAATTAAAAGGGACTGTGTCAGTTCAATCAACATGCCAGTAGCTGTTGCTACGAAACTGGATTACAGCAGTTCGATCAACTGGATGTAATATTTATGTAGAAAAGGACTGCAGCAGTTCGATCAAATGGACTGCAGTATTTTCAGTGGTGATTGAATGTGACCGTTTTTGGTGCTGTCATTTTAAATTTCTAAAAAATTATTTTCTATGAAAAATTGAAATTTCACCTTCATGATGTTGGGAATTGACATACGATCTCATTGGGACGAAAATCACTCCATTTGGATGCACGAAGGAGAAGTTATCGGTGAAGCAAAATTGGTCGGTTAGTCCGTTGCTTTAAACATGTTGTTGAACCGGAAAAATATTATTCTCTAATTGTAAAATTTTACCCTCATGTCGTAGGATATTAAAATGCGATCGCAACGAGCCAAAAATCACCCAATTCGGACGCGGGACGAAGAAGATATCAACGAAACAAATTTTTAGACCAAGCCCAAGTGGGGCGTATTAATCCGTCAGGCTAACGGAGTGGGGCTGAAAAATCCGGGGCTACGTTATTAAGTTACATCGCGTCACACCGAATTGGGACTACGGATTAGAGTTGCACCGAGATACACCGAATCAGGGCTACAGAATTAACTTGTGAAACGCAGCACCAAATCAGAGCCTAGAATAATCGCCGCCGATTAATCGATGTAATCGGGTACTCTCCACTGAATCGTCGAATGATCGGTGATGGCCGCTCGGCTTTGGCCGCCGTTAGCCTCTGCCGCCGCTCTCCGCCACCGCCCGCTCGCCTTGCCGCCGCGTCTGGCCGCCGGCCTTGACCGTCAGGTCTGGTTGCCGGGTCTTTCGGCCGGCGATTGATCCGACATATTTAAATCCTGAAGTGTATCGACGTTCAGGATTCGAGGTACATAGAAGTTTTGATGAAACGTGAAGCATGGAAGTTTTCCTAAAAATAGAGTTTTGATGTAGCTAGGAGCATTGAAGTTTGATGCACCCCATAGCATCAATGGTTGGATAGAGAAGATCATCGAACTTTGATGTGACTTGAAGCATCGAAGTGTTTTCCGTATAACTGACTGAAGAGGGTGAACAAGACCTTCGTTGAAGTGGGTTAACCGAAACTCTAATGTGGGTGACTGAAAAGGAAAAGTGGGTGAGTGAAAAACTGAAGTGGGTGAGTGAACCATGACGTGGGTGACGGGGATATGAAGTAGGTGAACACGGACGATGAAGTGGGTGAGGAAGCTGCCAGTTTTTTTTTTTTTTTTGAAGTGATCTTTCCCCGCACGTTTGGTGACAGGTTTCTTTTTTCCCGAAAATGTCGTCTTTGATATGAAGGCTTCTTGTAACGGTTTTTGTAAATGTGATCTTTTATATCGCAGCTGTTTCCGCTTCTCCCTTGTAACGGCTGTTGTAACAGTCGACGTTTTTCTAGAACCGTTGTTGTTTCTTTATGGACCTTTCACCATGGTTTTGATGTACTTTTGTGGCCCTTTCTGGAATTTTCTGAGATGCTTTTCTGGAGGTTTTCCCTTGGGTATTCAAGCACCTAGATATGTTGGAAACTTGTCACCTCTGCGATCATGACAATAGCGGATTTGTCATACAGCAAACTCGAACAGGTGGCTTGAACATGCTGCGGATCGAGCATCTTGACAACAATCTTGGTGATTTTTGCAGTGAGTCAGCTGTGGTGGCTTTCGAATGCGATGCTGGACTACAGCAGTTGCGATCAACTGGGCTGCAGTAACGGTAATTGGATGATCTGCAGCAGCTGCGATCAGCTGGACTGCAGCGTTTGAAAACGAAACTGGATCAAGTCATGTTGCAGATCGAACATCCAGCAACAATTTTGATGAAGATTTTTTTTTTTTTTTTAAATATCTTTCAATGTGGACCGAACATCCTGAGAGTGGTTTCATCGGTCTTTGTAGTGGTGCAGTTTTAGTTGTTTCCGAAGGTAATTATCTTTGCAGATCTCAATCCACAAATCTGGATTGCAGCAGTTATGATCAACTGGACTATAATAACTGCGATTAATTGGTATGTTGCAGCTTTATTCAGCTGCACTGCAGCGGTTGAAATTAAAACTGGTCCCAGCTATGTTGCGGATCGAATATCCAGCAACAATTTTGATGATGTTTCACTACATCTTTTGTCGTGGACCGAGCAACCCAGCAGCACTGTCATCATATTTTGTAGTGATGTGATTTCCAACGGTATCCGTAGGTAATAGCTTCAACAAATCTGAAACAACAATTCTTGGTTGCAGCAGTTGCGATCAACTGGACTGCAACAGTTATGATCAATTGGACTGCAGCAGTGATTTTTCAAGATGCTCGGACTACTCTCTCACGGACATGATTTTGAAGCGTTTTCTACAACTTTTCTCAATGGGAGAGTACGATTCCTTTTCTCGTAACTCCCCTTAGTAGGCGCCAATGTTTGTACCCAAAATCACTTTTGGGCACGAAACACAAATAACGGATAGTTTGGTTAGTATTTTGGATTCGGGGTTGATTTGAAGAACCAAAGAGAAACAGAGGTTTAACGTGGTTCGGCATGGTTGCCTACGTCCACGGGTGAATCCCATTGGGGAGAAATATTTTATTCATATTTTGTGTTACATTGTCTCCTTTATCTCACCTTCGTTCCCCCCGTCCTGATTTCTGCTCCCCCTATTTATACAATTCAACATTTAATTTCAACATAAACATAAATTGCATTAACTGCCCCATTCATGATCCCATAATGAATTCTAAATGAAACTGCCCATTTATGCTCCCATCATGAATTCTAAATGAAACTTCCCATTTATGCTCCCATCATGAATTCTGCATGAAACTGCCCCTTAATGCCTTTATGATAAATTCTCATGAAACTGTTGGGGTTAATGCTACATGTATGAAACTGCTACATTTAGTGTTGCATGGTAAATTATGCATGCTGGCAAGCTGGACTGGCGGCTGGCAGTTTGGATGGATGCTGGTTGGCAGCATAATTGGCTGGCAGACTGGATGGAGGTTGGCTGACAGCATGGTTGGAGACTGGTTGGCAGTGCGGAAGAGTTTTAGGCTGGGAATTGGTTAGCAGCGTTGCTGGTTATAAGACCGAAAATTGGCTAGGGGTGTGACTGACTTCGACAGTTGACCGACCGTTGACTTTGACCATTGACTAACCGTTGACTTTGACCATCGATCTTGACCGGATGTTGACCTACTTTGACCATTGACTGATTTTGACCATTGACCGGTCTGTGCAGACTGGTGGGCTGCCTTGGTTGACTGGTTAGCGGGCTTGGATGAGGACCAAAAGATGATTCAAGTATCAATTTGGCCCATTAAGTGGTATTTTTACTTATGGTACAAACACACAGAGCTCAGGTGTTAGGAATAACATGATAGTTTCACCATATCTCATTGAGTCCTTTTCACTTCTGTTTTTATTTTATTTTGTTTTTAAACTATGTTTCTCTAAGTGATTAGGTGGGTCTCACGAATCAAGTTGTTACCAATGCTAGGGTGAAATAGAGTGATTGAGTTACTAAAAAAAATATAAAAAAATTGAGACCAGACCATTAGACCAATCAGAATAAATATTAACACTTGGGAATAGCAATATGTGTGTGTTTTCCCTGTCTCCGTCGCCTAAACAAGCGTGGAATGCATGATCCACAGGAACTATCATGTAATGACAAGAAGCATGCGCTTGGATCCGCAAGATCTAATCATGCAGTTAAAAAAAAAATTGTTAATGTTCAGTGAATAAAGTCAACCACTGGTACCCTTGTATATGCCAGTTGTGTTGACCTAGAGTTAGGATTGTCAACCACTAGTTCCCTTGAATATGCCAGTTGCGTTGATATTAGTCAGACCAGTATCTCAGTCCATTAGGATAGGTTCATTTTGGCGGAGGCCTTCAGACAGATATGGGAAACACCGTTCACTTCGTAAACATCAAAACCATCTATGTTTTTCTCTATATCCATTTTCTTGATCTATCCATGTGATTAATTTTGACTCCGTTATATTGATGTCCATAGTGAGACTATCTGAGTAGAGCTCTGTAACTTATATATGAATTTTAGTATGCTTGAGTGCAAACTCGTGTACAGCAATTGGAATTTCGCATCAGGGTACTTCCTCTTGTAATCAATAAGTATGCCAACCAAGGAGATTCTTTAGTGCCTTCCAAGATTCTGTGTAGATAGCTAGGGTCTGGAGTGTAAAGTTTTTGTGGGTATATCTTTAGTAAGCCCTCCCGAGACTATAACTCGGCCACTAGGGACACCTAGGGGTTTAAAGGCTTATTGCATACTCTAAATGCAATCGACGATGCATGCGACAGTGAGTTAGGATTTTATTTTATAGATTTGATTTGCTCGGGACTAGCAAATAATAAGTTTGGGGGTATTTGATAGACACATTTTTGTGTCTGATATAATCTCAGTTGTATACATTGTTAGTGCTCGATTTTGTATTTATTACGGTTTTTTGTGTTTTTGTAGGTGTTTTGGGAGAAATAGGCTTTTGCGGCGAAATTAGCTAGAAAAAGGTGGTTTGGACCCCATGGAAAATGGATGAAGGCACGCACACTTTGGATAGGGGCAACCCTAGGCATCGCAGCTGATAAGGGCATCCCTTTTCACTATTTAGACTTGCGGCTATTGGCACCCCAGGATTCTTAGGGGGCAACTCTTCCTCATCGGTTTAAAACCTGTTTTTGGGGGGAGAATATATTTCTTTCAAATTGCAGAGTTTTTGGATCGAATTTTGACCGAGATTTAGTTGGAGTTTTCTACGGGCTTGGTGGGATTGGCTGTTGTGCTTAAACGAGGCTAGGTGAAGGGCTTGGACGCGGAAAAACATAGAAAAGTCTTCGACAAAACATGATAGGAAACATTGTCGGGATTCTGATGGTCTTTGATTACGTGCAGCATAAGAATATCTTCCCTGATTCGAGTTGATCCTATGTTTGGAAGCTATGACAGTTCAATCACGCGTAAAACAGAAACGTATGAACATTAAAGGAAATAACAAAATTGCTCTTTCTCGGGTTAATTGTTTTCTGTATTTTTGGGAGATTTCGTGTATAACAGGGAAGATATCTTCTCTATATAGGTCATATGCTATCTTTTGAAAGAGTTTGTATTAATTCAGAAGCCGCGTACGAGAAGAAAAAGCAGAGAAAGGCCGTAACTTTTGGAGGAAGCAAAGGAAGATAAACCAAGAATTTCTTCGAGTTTTAATTGCTTGGGAGGCATATATAAGGAGCAGCGAAGTCACATAAGGAGGTAAATACCTTGGGGGGGTAGTTGAAGAGAAGAAAACTAGGTTGCAGAGACGAGTTTCATCACCAGTAGAGACGAAGAAGAAGAAGCACACAGTCGACGCTTTCTGTGTGTCGTTAATTAGTGGTGATCTTTTCTCCAGTATTGCGACTGTCACTTTTTGACAGGTTTAGAGTATAGTTTCTTCGCAACAGTTCAACATCTTTCTTGTAACAGTCAGAGTTCTGTAACACTCTTTTTGTAACGCCAATAAAGCGTAGCAAACTGCCTGAGTTATTAGTTTTCTCTTGTTTTTCACACTTTTGAACCATGAATACCTATTTTGAGCACGTGAATAATATTTGGAGCTAAACCCCAACACTGGGACGACGGAGGAATCCATACTTCGTGCGTGTGGTAATTATATTTAATTCTTATTTGACTTTTGCACTAATTAAAATTGAATTCGGATTTTGATTAATTAGTTGTCTTCTCGTTTGATGGGTCATGCTTGCTTAGATGTCTTGATGTCCCATGCTTAGGATTTACAACTAATATTTTGAGAATCTACCTTGGCAAAAAATAAGAGTCCATGTCTTTATTGAACTATAATTGTTAAAAGAATTAATATTTGAATCGCATGAATGAGTTTATGGTGGAAACCAAAGTCCTAGTATCTCTCGTTATTGTGACAATCTTGTATATATATTAAGTCTAAAATCAATCTTTACAAGTATTTGAACGAATCTTTACTACCACTTTACAACAACACTAAAAATCACACCAGTATACTTCTATGAGATCTAAGCAGTTGAACAACTCTCTAACTAGTTCATTTGAATCGCTTGAAGAACTAGTTATGGTGAAGATAAATAAGGTTGATATGAAAGTGCTCATATGTCTAACCATTGGCTAACTATTGTTGAACCAACTAAGTGTGCACGTTTAGGTACGGTCACCCAAACCTAAATGAAGTTTCATTTCATTTGTGTATAACAAGCTAAGTTCTATCTAACGGTTAAAAGATATTAACTTGAATCTAATCAGGTTTTCATCTAACGGTGAATATTGAATGCTTTGTTACCAAGGTAACTTAGATTGTAAACCCTGATTTGAAATCTATATAAAGAAGAACTCTAGCAACTGGGAAACCTAATCCCCACACCTCATGGGTGATACTGGTTGCATAATCTAGAGTCGATTCTCCTTTAACCTTAGGTTTTTCACGAAATCATGTAGGTTACCGAATTAAAGACTTCATTGGGATTGTGAAGCCAGACCCAACTATTTTTCTGTAGTTGCGTGATTTGATCTTGCTATTTTCTGTCATGATTTTGTACAATCATAAGATTGGCTTGATATTTATATATCCGATAGGCAAGATAGAAAAGTAGTCGCAAACACCTTCATCTCATCGTTTGTGATTCCACAATATCTTGTTTCGTTAATCGATTAATATTATTGTGAGGTGATTGATAATACTAGGTTTTTCTTTGGGAATATAAGTATGGGTTATCAATTGGTTCATGTTCACCTTGATTTATCAAAAGACGGAACAAAAACTCATATGTATATCTATGGGAGACAGATTTATTTGTTCAATAGACTTTTCTGTGTGAGACAGATTTGTTTATCAAGTCTTCGACTTTGGGTCGTAGCAACTCTTAGTTGTGGGTGAAATCAGCTAAGGGAATCAAGTGCGTAGTATCCTGCTGGGATCAGAGATGTAAGGAACACAACTGTACCTTGAATCAGTGTGAGATTGATTAGGGTTCAACTACAGTCCAGGCCGAAGTTAGATTTGTAGTAGGCTAGTATCTATAGTGGCTTAATACACTATGGTATTCAAATCCGGACTAGGTACCGGGGGTTTTCTGCATTTTCGGTTTCCTCGTTAAAAAAACTTCTAGTGTCTGTGTTATTTCTTTTCCGCGTTATATTTAGTTATATAATTGAAATATCACAGGTTGTACGTTGAATTGATCAATTGGTAAATCCAACCTTTGGTTGTTGATTGAAATTGATTGATCCTTGAACATTGGTCTTTGGTACCGTTCAAGTTATTTCTCTTGTATTCAATCAGGATCGCAAATTCCTTTTTGTTTGGTTGTGGATTGAATCGAAAAATTGAGATATAACTCTTTGATATACTTTTTATTAAGATCGAGTCTGACTGTCTAGTTGATTCTCTTGAAAGTATATTGGAGTTAGTCCATACAGATTGCTAAGCGAAATATTGGGTGAGGTTATTGTACCCCCGCTTTTTCATAAGCCATGGGCATCCCATGAATATGTGATATACCATCTCAAGGTTCATAACGTGGAATGGTTCTACAGAACGGATTGGTCCTAATTTGGCTTCTAATCCTCCGAACCCCTGGATCCTTGTTTGGGATTTTTTTATATCTCCGAGTCGTTAATTCCCATGCTTTGCAATATTTTGTATGGTACTAGGTTCAATGAGGCTCATGTGTCAAAAAATTCATGTTTGAATGAGTGCTTGTGAAATGATTAGTAAGGTACATTGGTCTGTTGTGGTCACAATCTACTCGACAGTCTTTCTCTGAGAACGTAATCACATCGGTAGGAAAAGGGTACCTCCTATCTAAATATGAAACATGTTTTTGTTAGTTGCGGTGCATGTGAGGAACTCTGCGATGAGCTGACGCTGACTCTTGATGAAGCCTAAGGAATCAAAGAACTTGGCGAACAATGGTGTCTTTCCTACCGTTTGCTACTATATATTATGTTTTATCAACTACATCCATAGATGCTACCTCTTCCATCAGTTCCATGTCATCCACATTATGCATACCCAGGACTTTTTGTTCTTCATCTTGCATACCATTTTTGTTCTTCATCTTGCATACCCAAAGCTTCTTGTTCCTCTACTTGCTCATGCACGAACATTGCTACTTGGTGAGTTGGGAATAGGTTATCCTTGATTTTGTTAGCACCCATATCAATTTCACCTTTCTTCATGTGATTGGGGAACCTCCATTGCAGGGTGCATCATTCTATAGTGAGGTGCTCTACCTTACAATGATATAGGCAATAATTTTCCTGACGATTGTCCTGCTCTGTTGGATCTTTTGGAGGTGGTGGTAACTTAATGTCATTTTTACGGATCCACTGTAAGTCGACAACCTAACCGAAAGAGCATGGGTACTCGGGGGGGGTTCTTCCCTTCATTAGTATTTGCAGGTGTTGATGGTGGTTTTTAGCTTAGGGTTAAAATCATAAAACACTAAACCCTAGCAGACAGTAATGTCACAACATTTAAAGCAACAAGCATTTACTAGGCACATTTACTGAAACCTTTAATGTTTCTTTAAAATAATTACCCGGGTATATTTTTCAAATTAGGTTACGACGAGCCAAACCCTAATTCCCACGTGTGCCAATGGCAAATCATGCCAGCCACACCAACCGCGCCAAAGCATGCCAACCATGCTATCCGCACCTCTGTACTAATGGAAAATCATGCCAGCCACACCAACCGCGCCAAAGAATGCCAACCATTCTAGCCACACCTTTGTGCCAATGGAAAATCATGCCAGCCACACCGATCGTCCCAAGGCATGCCAACCATGATAGCCGCACCTCTGTGCCAATGGAAAATCATGTCAGCCACACCGACCGCGCCAAGGCATGCCAACCATGCTAGCCGCACCTCTGTGCCAATGGAAAATCATGCCAGCCACGCCGACCGTGCCATGCCAAACACGTCTCGCCATGGCCCCTCATGCCGCGCCACCATGCTGGCCTTCCCCATGCGGTTACTAAAGTGAAGGCATGCAATAATCAACGGTTGCCCTTCAATCCCAGGAGCAAATCCTGGCCGTCTAAGGTCCCCTCATGACCTTTGGCCCAAAACCCTAGCCTGGTCACTCACCTAGACAAAGCTAGCCACGCCGACCACGCCATGCCAAACACGTCTCTCCATGGCCCCTCATGCGGCGCCACCATGCTGGCCTTCCCCATGCATCTACCAAAGTGAATGCATGCAACAATCAACGGTTGCCCTTCAATCCCAGGAGAAAATCTTGGCCGTCTAAGGTTCCCTCACGACCTTTGGCCCAAAACCCTAACCTGGTCATGCACCTAGCCAAATCTAGCCACGCCGACCGCGCCATGCCAAACACGTCTCGCCATGGCCCCTCGTTCCGCGCCACCATGATGGCCTTCCCCATGCGGCTACCAAAGTGAAGGCGTGCAACAATCAACGGTTGCCCTTCAATCCCAAGAGAAAATCCTGGCCGTCTAAAGTCCCCTCACGACCTTTTGCCCAAAACCCTAGCTTGGTCACGCGCCTAGCCCAAGCTAGTCATGCCATGCGCTCATGGCTACCCCTTGGCCCCACATGCCAAGCCAAAACCGCACCTAGCCCAAGCTAGTCACGCCATGCGCACATGGCTACCCCTTGGAACCACATGGCCCTAGCCATGCCATACGCCCATGGAGAACCCTTGGTCCCTCATTCCAAGTCTAAACATACCCTAGCCATGCCACCCTATTGGACCTCACTATGCGGCTACCAAAACGAATGCGTGCAACGATCAACGGTTGCCCCTCCTCTCAAGATGCAACATCTCAACCGTCGAAGGTCACCAGGCTAGCAAGTTCCCCGAGCTCGACCTGCCAAGCCACAACAAAGTGTTACATGCTTTCCAAAAACATTCGAGACATCAACACAAACTGGGGGATTCTATTTGGGTATTGGTTTGGTGGTCTACAGCGTGCGGTGTACACTACGCCCTTCATAAGGAAGTGTCATAAGGGTGAGGCGCATAGTAAATACGGGAGTTATGTGGGAAACGTTCATGGGACATAAATCCGTGAGTTAACAACCTTATGGAACATCAATTCCATAACGTTAATATTTTCATGAAAACCAGTTTCATGTGTTAACCACTTTATGGAACATCAAGTCCATGCATACGGTTACCACCTCCTCCCATTTACTTCCCCACTCCTTAATGAGACCATGGTACGTTTCTACCTCGACTTTTATAAATAGGTCTTACCTATTTTCTTTTGGACAACAAGTTCATTCGGACCAGACAACACTCAGAAATACTTACCTGCTAGCTCTCCTCGTGAGCTCTCTTACTTTTATGATAACAAGTCGTATAAACCCAACTGCTCTTCCAGAATCAACTATTTTGGTCTCACCACTCTCCTTGCTTCCCTCCCCAAAACCAACCCATTCTCATCCTCTTTGTGACCGAAGCAATTCTGGAACGACCATTTCTTGGTTTAGGCCGAACTTGTACATATTGATCTCTCAAATCTAAAGTACTCCCTTGTAGTATCTTGTTTAGGGTTTAAAAAGTTTCTCACCTTCACACCCGCAATTACCAAAATCAGCAGAAACTATTTTCACCTATAAACAGCAGGTCGCTCTCCCCGTCGGTCCTCATTGTCTTTCAATTAGAGGCGCCTTTGGTTACCCTCGTCTCGAGCATAAGAAACAATGTGTGGACAAGTCTTGTTATCCATTTACATCTATTCATTTGTAGTGTCGTCTCTAGCACATGCTTCTTCAAAATTTGCAAAATTTTCGATGCCAGCATTCTCTAACACTCATCGTATCTGTAAGGGTAAGGCTACAATGCATATGTTGACCAGCTCCTTCGCTGGGATGACAATGCTACATCTCAAGTATTTCATACGGAAGCATTTAACAAACATTATTACCTTCTTTTCTCCTACGCGAAATCTAATCTTGCATAAGTCTGAGATCGAAATCTTCACTGGCTTGGAATAATTTTTTTGCATAAATAGTTATTGCATTTGGACCCATGTCTCGATATTTTTCTGGGGTAAAGTGATAAACCAAGTAAATTCTTCTCCCATGAGTGACTTTCCGAATTCCCTTTGACAAACATGCTTGTTGGCTGCGTGTTCGTTTAACATCATGATGATGGTATCTATCAATGATGTTATAGTAAAAGGTTCGTTGAGACTTGTGAAGGTTGTGCTTTTAGATTTAAATTTTAAGACTAAAGAAAATAAAGAAAATTAAAGCTGACTATATTAGAGAGACCGGGGTTCAGGATTTCACCATTCAGCAAAATTCATGTGATTTAATGTTAATATTTATCATGCAATTCTAGACAATATAAATCAAAAGAAATTGTGATTCTAATCATTGCCTAAATTATATTTTCAAAACATCAATTGTTAATCGCAAGCATGAAGTATCAAAATCCCTAAACTAAGCATACTTCATCAAGAGAAAACACAACTATTAATAAAAATCATTTACTCAATTTTCTTTCGGTGCAAATAATCATAAAAGAATTGCATAAAATTTTTTACCACATAACTTTTGGAAGAATGGCTTCCTCCATCGCCCCAGAGGATGGGTTTAGCTCTTCATCATGAAACACGCTCAAAAGTTGATTTAATTGCTCAAAAGCGTTTACAAATGATAAAAAGGAGAGAAACTATTAAAAACCGGGTTTGTAACACTTATTTCTGTTACAAACTCGGCTGTTACAAAGAACGATAGATTTAAACTGTTGATGCTATTGTAGCGTACGACCCACTTATTTTTGTTGTTCACACTGTAGCATGAACGACGGTTCCCTGCGGTCTTATGTTCTTCCTCAGCAGCAGCAAAAAATTATTCTCTGCAACTCTCGATTTTCACCCTGTAATGCTCTAAAGCTTCCCCAAACTCTTCATACCCCCTCTATAAACTTCAAGCACCCTTTTTATACCCAGCAGAGTCTCAAATATCAACAGTAAATGCTTGAAATCTTCGCCATCAAAAGATTATTCTCGGAATATTTCTCCTTTACCATGTACGGGATTTGTTTCCTTTTTACATCTTCTCACGTGTCTGTAGCCATCTAACACACTCCATACTCATCACCAGCACGTACTGTAGAGAGTAAAACATGATGTCTCCTCATGCAGTTCCCAAACATAACTAAAACGACCCGTGAAGTAAAACTTTTCCCTTTTTGACGAGATTCCGTGATTTAATCGAAATGAATGCACTTACCAACCCTGTTTCGATCCAACAGGCTGGTATGAATTGATTTGAACGAGAAAATCTCACCAAAATGTTCTCGAGATTAATGAAGAATATCTTTATGTACGTACACCCATGTTTCCTCGTCTCCGATGATACAATCCAAGTTAATCATTTTTAACGGACATATCATCCATGTTTAATCAAAACAGGACATTTTATGTCGATTACAGCTATTTAATCTTCTTCAAACCCATCCAAAGATCGATTCAAAAGCTCCGCAGGTGATAACTTTCTTTTTCCCACCAAAATTAATATTTGAACGATGAAAAAGATTGCCCCATAACCAAAATTGGGGTGCCTTAGCAGGTGGGTGCCATGGGGTGCAAATAGTAAAGAAGGTACCCCTTATCCAAAAGGGGGGCCCGTTTAGCAAATCTCCTTCGGGGGTCCAAAAAGCACTTTTTGAGCAACTTTTTCCACAGAAGTGTATTCCTCCAAAAACACCTACACAAACATAAAAACACCATAATAAGTACAAAATCAAGCACTATCAATAGAGACACTGAGGACAATTCAGACACAAAAATGTGTCTATCACATGACAAAACGGTGCAAATATTCCATTGCATTATTCGTCCCATCGAATAATGTGAACTTGGGAGTCTTATACATAACATGCATTGATCTTGCAAATGCATCCTATGTGAGTGGTGATTGGACCATGAAGGACTTAACGAGGCTTCCAACCCACCTTATCCTCAATGTACTTAGCCATTTTAATCCATCCACGGTACAGTCTTGTCTAGTGAATCTTCATGGTATAGATTTTTATGCCTAAGAGGTGCCTCTCTCTTGATAATAAGTATGTGACCGCTCTCCAATTGCGTCCCTGCGTTGTACATCGCCCTCACCTGGTATCTTATCTTCTTCATGTGACCCCTCGTCTCTAGTTGTTGGTGTAAGTGCAGCAATGCATGCCACGAGATAGATGCGTCGTCATCCAGTCTCTTGAAAGTCCAACAATGCTCAAGGTGAGTACACTAGTGGAAATCAGCATTTTCGCGACCGAAAAAGCAAGTCATTTAACTCGTATCTATGACTTGCTTTGTCGGTCGAAGAAAGGGTCGTTGTTTGAGCGTCTTTTTTAACTATGACGTGTCTATGGGGGTCGTTTAAAATCATATATCAACGACCGATTTTAACGTTCGATACTTTATGACTGACTTCCATTAGTCATAGATATAAATCTTGATAATAAAAAAAAATGATTCAGATTGGATGGCTAGCCTGACTGAATCTGACTAAATTTGAAATCAAACATAAATGAAACTCAAATGAGAATCAAATGAAAACTAAATTCAAATGAAACTCAAATTAGAATTCAAATGAAAACCAAATTCAAATCAAATAAAAATGAGAATCAAATTAAACTTGCACACAAATAATCATTCAATTTAACATTCATTGATTTCAATTACACAAAGGATTAAAATCTGTAGTTCTGACCCTTGTGATCTGTACAAAACGATGAACTAAAAAACTATTGATTAAACATCAAAATGATTTTCTCCCCTCCCTTGTGATGAAACCATATATCAAGTGCATAAACTTCGTTCTCCTGGAATTCTGCATCATCAACTCTGGTTTCAGGAACATTGAGTACTGACCTAGGCGACAACAACCTTAAAGCAGTTTTCAAGAGAACGAGTTTTAGTTCATTGTTTTCCATTGATTGTGAAATTATTTGTATGACATGCTATAATGAGTCTGACAACCAAGTATTTAAGAGATACACTTCTAAAGCTGTGCGTTCTTATGTAAAAACTATCTAATATTCAGTCGTAGTGAAAAAATGCAATGAACTCCTAAGATTGTAGAATTATGGAAGTAAGTTACTAGTCTAATCCGGTAACTATCAAACAATCAATATTTAATATTCAATACATATAAGTAAAAAGAAAACAACAGTAAGTAAAAATAAACTGACCTGAACATTTGGGTATATCCCACACCACACGGCAATGGATGATAGAGTCGATGTAAAGGTTAAGCCCAACAAATGATTATTTCCATGGTTAACATTCATTGTTACCATCGATGCGCCAATGGTAACATCTTTATTAGAACATTGAAACGTAATTCCAAACATATAGTTTCGTTAGTCGACACCAACGGGACAAACCAACGATATCTTAACAGAAAAAATTCCTGGGATAGTACTCTAAAAGGTGGATCGTAACAACTATGTTCTTATTCGGCAATCTCATAGGAAAGAAAAAACAGTAAGCCAACAAAAATTATGAGTTGTCGGTCCTTACCATGCTTAGTTAGACTAACAATCCAGTTAAAGTTTCTATAGAGATCAGCCAATTTCCTACACATGAGAAGTTCATGGCTTTCCACTTCTATTGCAATCAGTGCATAAGGTCGATGGCCGAAGTATCTACTAATCCAATCACATAGGCACACACCTTCGAAAAAATATGCAGAAACAGCATGACATAATTCTATGCAAAGCATCAACACTAAGCAGCAATTTTCAACCCTGCACTTAAATATTTTTTCTATCTCGACTTTCAAGGAGTTGTTTTACAGGAAACGAAAAAGAGGACGACATATGTTACCTTAATGCCAATGAAACGACATTTTATTAACTCATCTTGATTCTTCATCCTTCCATATAAATCCTTTTGCATCACCATTGCACCTCTGATATCTCGACCAAGAGAAATACTATGAACTCCCTGTCTTCTTTTTGTAAAATAAGCAACTCTTCCATTAAGAAACCAAAAGGTGAAATCTTGAGATCGTTTATAAGAAATTCTTGTTCACATACAATAATTGAAATTCATATGCTAAGAAAATAGAGAATCCAAATAAGCAAACACCTTTGCCATATGCAGATTCAAACGAGTCCCAGTCGCCAAATCAATAGTCAACTCATCATCAACATATAAGCCAGCTGCCTGCAAACAAATTATAACAAAATTTCTAAACTCCACTGCTACAAAAAGAAGCTACTGATAGACACATTTTTGTGTCTGAATTGTCCTCAGTATCTCTATTGTTAGTTCTTGATTTTGTACTTATTATGGTGTTTTTGTGTATGTGTAGGTGTTTTTGGAGAAATAAACATGTGTGGAAAATTCGGCTCGAAAAGTTGCTCGGAACACCCCTGGAGGACATTTTCTAAAGTCACCCTCACTTTGGATAAGGGGCACCTCAGTTAGGCACCTGCTATTCGCACCCCCAGTTGCGTTAGGGGGACACCATCTTCACCATTTTGAATTTTCATTTTGGCGGGAAAATATTCACACTGACTGGCACATTTTCAATTCATCATTTGGAGGGGTTATAGTGTGATTCAATGGCTCAAATTTCATGGGAATACTTGATTTATCATAACAGGGCTGGTAAGGTCGTTTGAATTGATTATATTTGGCTGGATAACTCACGAGAAGAAATCAGGGCAACTTGTGCACGAGAGAAGCATTTCATGGGTTTGCATGAGTTTGGAGAGATTTGAACGTGATTTGTGCGTGTATAATGACTCTATAAAACAACCAGGAGCGTGTTTGAACTAAATAAGGAATATTCATCAGCTGTAGACGCGTGGAGAAATCAAAAATCCAAGTTATTTCCTAAACCGGCCGTGGAGAATAATGAGAATTTATGGAGGATTATTTGTAGTTATTACGGGTTATTTTTGGTTCTGTGAGGTATATATAGTCATGTGGTATCACATAGGATGTTTATGGAGAGTTTGGGGGAGGTATAGAACATCACAGAGTCGAGAAACTCAAGTTGCAGGAAGCTGCGTTTTTTCTACTGCTGCTGAAGAACAAGTGTTGCAATGAAGAACAGAGTTGCATATTTGTAACATACCAGAGAACAGCGTCTCACATTGTAACACAGAAACAGTGACTTCTCTGTAACAGTTTGTAACAGATGCTTTGTAACACCTGTAAACTGTTGCAAACTGTCTGTTTTATTACTTTTCACTCTTTTAATCATCTTTTGAGCAACAAACATGTATTTTGAGCAAATGGTTAATATGAGGAGCTAAACCCCATCACTGGGACAATGGAGGAAGCAACGTTTCATGATTATGGTAAATGAAATAATTCTTTATATGACTTTTTGCATAGATTTAATTGCTTTATGATTTCTATTAATTATTTGTTATTTTGTTTGATGTCACATGCTTGGTTTTAATTACTTTTGATGCATCATGCTTACGACTTACAGATAATGTTTTATGAAATCTATTTTTGGCAAAGAATTAGAGTCACAACTTCTTTTGTTTGAGCTATATTGTATAGAGTTAATGACTGAACCACAAGAATATGAAAAGTAGTGAAATCCTGCGTCTTAGTATCTCTTCATCACGTGACAATTTTGTATATATATTTTTATCTTATCTTAGTTTTATTAAATCTAAAATTCTTTGCTTTCACAAGTCCAACGAACTCTTTACTACAACTTCAATTGAAAATCACATCAATTTTTGGCGACGTCGACACGGAGCTTGTCTTTAGGCTAGTTTTTAGATTTTTATTCTTTAGGTTTTTATTTGTTTTTTTTTTTACTTTATTTGTTCTTCTTTACGTTTTTGTTTTTGTCTTTTTACTACAGATTTTGGAATTTGGAGCTAAAGAGAAATTTGCCAAAGCTTTTGGTGAATACTTAAAGTTTGGAGTTAAAGACAAAACAAAAGGAGCGAAAGAAGAATTTTTTTTTTTATTATAAAAAGAGAGTTTATTTTTTTTAGATTGTATTAGGATTTCTTTATTCTTGTAATTTTTATTTTTTTTAGCACTTTACTTTTTTTTTGGACTTTGGACTTGGACATTTTTTTTTTAAACCCTACGGAAGGGTAGTTTAAATATTAAACTGTTTGCAGATAAGGACGGTGATTACGATATCACCTCGGCCCCTCGGGTTCGTACACGACATAGGATTCGTGGCCCGAGTCGACTTCAGCGGTTCATCCCCCGTCTGGAACGGGAGGTAAGTTTATCGAAACACTCGTGAATCCCCTGTCAGCGAGTTACTGTCTTCCTTCGTGTGAATATATGTTGAGGAACTGAAAATGGCTGTTTTAAATTCCTAGTAAAGGGCAAGGACTGGCCATATAAGATAAGGGTTCGGATTTCATCACCGTTCTCTTCTTGCCCGCCTTAGGAAAATGAAACTTAACGCGAACCTAAGCCTTAAAATTTGGAATAGAACGAGACCTATAGGGTAACGAGCTTAATAGGAAACTCGTTCGAAAAATATTGGTTACTCTTTTGAGCATTCTTCAAAGTTCATGAAAGTTTCTGTGAGTTGAATGCGTGATTGCGCCGCCCTGTAATGCGGTGAGGCCTTGGGTATCAAAGCTCCAGTAGCTTCCCTCTCCTCTATTCAACTTACTTAAACGCGGATTGATTCCATAGGGGTTTTCTCAGATTGTAACGAATTCCCTTTCGAAGGATTAGAAGCTGGTCTAGAAACAATCTAAGTGGAGCCATCATGCTTTTTGTTTTCTAGAATTCAGTAGGTTTGTTGTGGTTGAGTCGGCCTTGTTTGTGATTGTGTAGAATTCCCTTGCAATTAAGAATGTCGAACTGGTATTATAATAGGCAAAACAATGAGTATCCGACTGAGCAGCTTGGACATTATCCTTTTTATTACCATAGTGTGAATAGTGATTGGGAACGCGAAACTTTTGAAGGATATGGTCCATACCATTGTGATCCTAATTACTATCCACATACCCAGAGGTCATACGAGCAAAACAATCATTCTATTAATCTAGAAGAGTCTCTCAAGAGTTTCAATGAGTCAACACGGAAGTTTCACTTATTTATGAAATGGACTTATAATATTCTTCCCCCAGAAGAATCCATGGAGCAGTCAACTAAGATGTCTCTAGAAGAGTCCCTCAAGCAATTTACTGAGAGTACAAATAAGATTGTGGAAAAACTTTCTCAAGATAGTCTTAATTTCCATTATAGTGTTCCTAAAACCACCCTTGAAATTAAAGATAGTTTTTATTCACATAATCAAGATGACGAGGTTAGAATTGGTAACACTACTTGTTTTGATGAGGATAGTATTGATTAAGAACATGAAATGTGTAGGCATAGTGATCAGGATTTTGTTACCCCGATTGAGCTTTATAATGATAGTGTTATTTCTAGTAAAAATCCAAATAATCTTAAAAATTATTCACCTATTCAAAAGGATGAGGATTTGACTAGGGATACTGTTTTAGACGATGTAATATTTCCTTATGATTACGAAGCCGATAACAGTTTTGAGGAACGTGTTTATTCTGAGAATATTGTTTTAGAGTCTAGCGATTTAGAAACATTAGTCTTAGAAAAAGATGATGAACCCGTAGAGATTTTAAATATGAGTGAGGTTGCATCACCTGAGTATAACCTACAAGAAGCAATTGACCATTTTCAGGATTCTGATGTTCTAGAAATTAGGGAAATTGTAGCTAGTCTATCTAGAGACACCCAAAATTCTAAGTTTGGGGGTGATTATCATTCTCCTTGTGCCCTACCTTTAGCTCTTACAGAGATCCCTCACTTGGGACTTGATATATGTGCCTCAACTATTGTGCCAGATTACCTTCATGCTAGATCTCCCGAACCTAATAATGTCCAGAAAGAAGTTCAGTTGTTAGAAACCCATCCTATGGTTGATGTGGTTAACCCAGGCTATGATACCACGATTGACTTTGTTTTCTCACCAAAAACCTTCCTTCCAATTGTGGGAACTTATGATTTTCAGATGTGTCGGTTATTAAGTTATGAGACTAAACCTAATTACTTTAGAAAATTAGGGTCGACACATTTGCTTAAGAATGACCTCTACTGTGGTCAGTTGTGTGAGTCAAATCTGATTGACTTAGAGGATCCTCAGTTATTTAGGTTATTATTGTGCGCTTCTAAGATCATATTTGAGTTTTTACAGACTCTATGACCTAATGATTCGGATCCCACCTATGAAGAAACGCAGCCAATGAAAATTTTCTATTTAGACCCTTTCATAGAACCTGAACCTGAACCACAATTAGATATAAATTTCTTAATCAGGAAACTAAGTAAGGGCTTGCTAGTCTTGTTCATTTTCTTGGTTCATTGCAGTTTCCTTTGGTCATCTCTATTTAGTTTTGAAGACCTGCAGTTATTTCGACTGTTACTTTATGGTTCGAGTTGACTAATCTTTCCTAAGTCTGGCTAAAGACTTTAAACTTAGCACTTCTTGGGAGGTAACCCAATATTCTTACAACACGGTAATATCTTTCCTTACTCTTTTCTTGGAGTGGTAACAGTTTCTCCTTGTTCATGCTTTTAATTTCATCTTTAGAACATTGAGGACAATGTTAGATTTAAGTTTGGGGGTGGGAAAGAACTTTTTAGTTGCATTTTTGAAACTTCTAGCATCACATGGTATCCGGTTAGCTAAGTTTACATACTGTTTCTCACCGAAAAGATAGAAATTGGAATGCTAGGGATAACAACCTATTGAGACATTAGAGGAAAAGACATTGAGATTCTTGAAATTCAGGAGAGAACTTGTTCCTTTTAGAGGGTAACCGTGATGGACCTAACCATCCATGATGGAAAGGAAAGTAGGTCAAGAAATTCCATAAAGACATAGCAACCTCACAATGTAGTCTTAGTTACTGGATTACAACTCTCTCTCGGTAGAAACTTATCATCATCAACAAGTGGAGCGACATCAAAATCTATGAAGAAAGTTGAAGACTTAGTTACAAGAAGTTATAAGAGAAAATGATATAAGTTATTGAAGTTCATGATACTAAGACATAACAAGTTGTGAAGACATAACAAGTTCATAAGTGTTAAATTCCTTCTGGCCATGTAAATTTTGTCTTGTTAATTGAAAAAAAAAAAAATGAAATGGAAAAAAAAAATGAAAAAAAAAAAAAAAAGTTTAAATTTTGTTCAATAAGGCCTTAGGGAAGTAGAAATTTTTAAGTCAAGCAAGAAATCGAAGAGAAGAGTTAATTATCAAGGTTCTATGAGGTTCAAGAATTTATCATCAACAGTTGAAGACCGAAGAAGACGTTGTTTCTACTGAGCACTATGAGAGGGTCGAAGAGAGATGCATTTGGTTGCTTTGTTAGTCCGCTTTCAATCTGGCACGAGATCTTTCTAGCACTGGTTTAACTCATCACATGTAATTAGTCCAGTTGTGTAGCAGATGTCCCTCTCATCTTTTTCTCTCTCCTAATCTTATCCAGCTGTAAATCAGCGGACGTATCTTACAATGTTTATCTAGCTGTGTAGCGGATATCTCTTTATCTAGCAGTGTTGCGGATGTGTCTCCCCTTTTCTTAGTCAGCTGTAGAGCTGGCACCTTTTCTTTTGCATTCTATTCACTTGGAGATAGGTTGAGAATTTGTATGTCCTCATAGCTCTTTGGATACTTGTGACCAATTAGAAGTCATGGTTTTGTGGGTACACCTCTGGTAAACCCTCCCGAGATTAACTCGGTTCTATTTTATTAGATTTGCTCGAGGACTAGCAAATAATAAGTTTGGGGGTATTTGATAGACACATTTTTGTGTCTGAATTGTCCTCAGTATCTCTATTGTTAGTTCTTGATTTTGTACTTATTATGGTGTTTTTGTGTATGTGTAGGTGTTTTTGGAGAAATAAACATGTGTGGAAAATTCGGCTCGAAAAGTTGCTCGGAACACCCCTGGAGGACATTTTCTAAAGGCACCCTCACTTTGGATAAGGGGCACCTCAGTTAGGCACCTGCTATTCGCACCCCCAGTTGCGTTAGGGGGACACCATCTTCACCATTTTGAATTTTCATTTTGGCGGGAAAATATTCACACTGACTGGCAGATTTTCAATTCATCATTTGGAGGGGTTATAGTGTGATTCAATGGCTCAAATTTCATGGGAATACTTGATTTATCATAACAGGGCTGGTAAGGTCGTTTGAATTGATTAGATTTGTCTGGATAACTCACGAGAAGAAATCAGGGCAACTTGTGCACGAGAGAAGCATTTCATGGGTTTGCATGAGTTTGGAGAGATTTGAACGTGATTTGTGCGTGTATAATGACTCTATCAAACAACCAGGAGCGTGTTTGAACTAAATAAGGAATATTCAGAAGCTGTAGACGCGTGGAGAAATCAAAAATCCAAGTTATTTCCTAAACCGGCCGTGGAGAATAATGAGAATTTATGGAGGATTATTTGTAGTTATTACGGGTTATTTTTGGTTCTGTGAGGTATATATAGGCCTGTGGTATCACATAGGAGGTTTATGGAGAGTTTGGGGGAGGTATAGAACATCACAGAGTCGAGAAACTCAAGTTGCAGGAAGCTGCGTTTTTTCTACTGCTGCTGAAGAACAAGTGTTGCAATGAAGAACAGCGTTGCATATTTGTAACATACCAGAGAACAGCGTCTCACATTGTAACACAGAAACAGTGACTTCTCTGTAACAGTTTGTAACAGCTGCTTTGTAACACCTATAAACTGTTGCAAACTGTCTGTTTTATTACTTTTCACTCTTTTAATCATCTTTTGAGCAACAAACATGTATTTTGAGAAAATGGTTAATATGAGGAGATAAACCCCATCACTGGGACAACTGAGGAAGCAACGTTTCATGATTATGGTAAATGAAATAATTCTTTATATGACTTTTTGCATAGATTTAATTGCTTTATGATTTCTATTAATTATTTGTTATTTTGTTTGATGTCGCATGCTTGGTTTTAATTACTTTTGATGCGTCATGCTTACGACTTACAGATAATGTTTTATGAAATCTATTTTTGGCAAAGAATTAGAGTCACAACTTCTTTTGTTTGAGCTATATTGTATAGAGTTAATGACTGAACCACAAGAATATGAAAAGTAGTGAAATCCTGCGTCCTAGTATCTCTTCATCACGTGACAATTTTGTATATATATTTTTATCTTATCTTAGTTTTATTAAATCTAAAATTCTTTGCTTTCACAAGTCCAACGAACTCTTTACTACAACTTCAATTGAAAATCACATCAGCTACTAGTAAAAAAGTTACAAATAGAAAGTGGAGCATCATAGCTGACCAGATCGTGCATTCTTTCTCCATGCATGTTGCATTGCATTCATAACATTCAGATTCACCCACCGATATCATTGAGACTTCATCCCCCTCTGCAGCAAGCTCAAACCTTAAGAAAATTGCTTTTGCAACCAGACAAAAATAACTAAAAAGGGTTACAACAGTTCAATTACCTGGAAGCTGGACATTAGCTTTAACTGAATCAAGTACAACAGCACTCTGAATGTAGTAGCCAAATTTCACTCCAGCTGAGATCTGATCTGCTAGTACGAAAAAATTAATCTAAGTAAATCCTTTGAAATTTATATGAACAAGCATATATTCAGAACTTTTTTAGTCTTGGAACTACTGGTTTACTACTTAAAAGAATTCAGAACAGACTTGTAGCTCCCCATTTTCAGTAATTTATGATTATAGTATACCAAAATACGGACCGTACTGCATCTCCAAAATATTTCTAAGTAATTACAACATCAAGATCTGTGCTAGATACTTATACACACTATACATACTTGCAAGCAAAAGCAAATTATCCACAAGATCTACCCACACAGGACTGCCTACCAAAAAGTTGTCGGCAGTTACCTCCCTCTACACACACCAGAACACCTTACTCGACCCAAACGTTAATCTCCCCTTCGCCCAACTCGATACCACTTACCTCATAGTTACCTTCCACTAAAAGAGATGGAAAGGGTGAGCCAAACAAGCTTAAATCAAGCTGCAAATCAAGCTGGCACATTAGTCCGCAGAAACTAAGATTAAATCAAGCTATAAATTGTCAATTTCCTTGAAAACAGACTGCCAGGAATGCAGGGCATTCGATTCACAAACTGGCACACATCAAACAACATAGTTTCTGATTGCAACATTGAATGATATGTTGGAATTCTCGTTCAAAGGATAAATAATACTTATCATAAGAAGTCTAGGCTAGATTAAGATGTACAAAGTTAAAATCACCGAAAATAGAGTTCATCAAAAGTGTTGAACAACAGTTATTGAAATAGGCATATCTTACATCAAGTAGTTCAAGATATGACACTTAGCATTATGATTGATTCGTATTTCAAAGGATTATAATTTGTGAGAAGCAACCTAATCCCAGATTGATATCTAATGTGTCTAGAATCATGCCGAAAAGTCACAGGACAATACATATGAAATTCCTGAGATGACATGGTTTGTTTCAGTTCAAGTCATTTTCTGAAGAAATCTGACATCCATGGTGACTTATAAGACCACAACATAACTAATTCTAAATCCTAGCAAAGTTCTGCCCCTGACATGAATCGAAAATTTAAACAACTTATCTCAAGCCAAGGCAGTATCCTTCACAGAATTCTTTTATCGGATTTTCTCACTACAGCAGGCGTTGAATAATGAAGAAATCTTAACAACTGATATTGTTCGAGAGTTTAAACATATCTTTCCCTTACTCGCCAAACATCTCCCTAACCTGACAACTCTATGTGTCAAAATAAGAGCTCCCCACGTGAGAAAATTGATGACTAAGTTCTGAAATTCTTAACACCTTAATAAGCTACTGTGACACTAACAAATACAAGACATAGTAAAAATAGACTTAACATTCTAATCAGCAACTTTTTAGTAACTAACCAAAACTATTCAACCGTATGGTTAACAAGTCACAAAAAGAAAATAAAATAATAGCGAAAAAATTATTACTAGCTGTGCTGAGAGAAATCAACAAATTATAGGATCGCCACAAGACTCCCAACAAACTTAAAAACAGGTTTTAATCCACCAAAAACATGAGCTCAAACAGTCAACACAACACCTTCTCAACATGAAATTTTTCCTCTTTAATTCTTCTTGTTTAGATGGTACAAGCCCCTTCTCCCATCACAAACTACAAAACACCCCAAAAACCCAACATTAAATTTATACCGACATATCAAAAATACAATTAACTTGTAAATTGAAGCTACTTTTTTATTTTCAGTATACCTGAATGATTGACTTAGTTCTCTCTTCTTCCACATGTAAGAAGTTAGTGTTAGTGAATTAAATCTATGATTAAGTGAAAACTAGGGTTTATCAACAGCTGATTTGTGGTATACTGGGATAACAACTTCAATTGATTGATTGGTGAAATCAGATTTAGAGTTTGATTGGGATTTCAGGTTTGAATAAAGATCTCTAATCCTTTCATGGCAAGGTAGTGTTGTAGCCATCAAATAATATGCTTCAAACCTGAAAAAAAGAAAAGAACAGAACAACAACAAAAGAACCCATAATTAGATTTTTCTGAAACAATATAAGATCCAACGAAACCCATTAATCCACTTCAAAAACTCATTAAGAAACCCATAAAAAGATGACTCACCAACATAACCACTCAGTGAGATCTTCTCAACACTATTGCAATTCTTAATCAATCTTCAGAACAACTCCGTAACTTCCATCAAACAACAATTAAGAACGAACCCATCTCTAAATCCATCATATTCATCGTTAATCGAACTTCTAAGCAACCCTGTGAGAAACCCTAATTATTTGATTCTTCTCAAAACAACCCTACAATTTCAATCAAACATCAACCCTATTAATCTTTGACTATCAGCAACCCACTCTGCATCTTAATTCCAAATAATCCCAACATCTAAACTGAAAACCCTAATTTCAGTTACAACAACATCAACATCTCCTCTTCTTCCCATAGCTAACCAACATCAGCACCACCAACAGCAACCACTACTCAAACATCCCCATCTCTCTCTCGATCTAAAAATATCTCTATTTCAACAACTTGATTCACCAGCAGGTGAAGAACGAAAAGGAGGAAGAGAAAATAAGGAAGAAGAAGAAAGAGAAAGAGAAAGAGAAAAAAGAAGATAAGAGAATGGATTTTCTCTTCGATCGGGTTAGGGATAAGGCCGACCAAATTGCTGAGACACCAACTCGTTTCGACACGTGCGACCACAAGAGTAGTATCCAAAATTACTATTTTACCCTCCGAAAACAGATTGATAAATCTTCTTCACCCGGTGTTCGATTGACGCGTGCAAGTAGTCTATTTCGCATAACTTCTCGAGTTCTATCTAACGGTACCATTTTCGTATCTAGATGGATTTAGAATTGAACATCACAGGTTCAAATATTACCAGAGTTGGACCTGAGTTTCTCGTTCGGATGAACTGCGGACGAAATATATCAGAATTGAACATCACATGTTACAAGATTACCAGAGTTAGACCTGAGTTTCTCGTTCGGATGAACTGAGGACGAAATGACCAGACTACCCTTATTGGAAAAAAAGTACAATAAATATTATGGAGACTGTGAAAATGACATACTACCCTTATTGGAAAAAAATGCAATAAATATTAGGGAGACTGTGAAAATGACCAGACTACCCTTATCAGAAATAAGTAAAGTAAATATTACAGACTGTGAAAATAACCATATTACCATTATTGGAAAAAGTGCAATAAATATTATGGAGACTGTGAAAATGACCATACTACCCTTATTGGAAAAAAGTGTTATAAATATTATGGAGACTGCGAAAATGACCATACTACCCGTATTGGAAAAAAAATGCAATAAATATTATGGAGATTATGAAAATAACCATACTACCCTTATCGGAAATAATTAAAGTAAATGTTATAAACTATGAAAATTACCATATTACCCTTATTGGAAATAACTGCAATAAGTATTATCTGGATTTTCACATTCTGTAATATTTATTACACTTAATTACACTAAGGGTAATATGATCATTTTCATATTTTGTAATATTTACTCTTCATATTGCCGTTAAGGGTAGTTTGGTCATTTTCACAGTCTCCATAATATTTATTGCAGTTATTTCCAATAAGTGTAATATGGTCATTTTCCTGAGAGGTAATATTTACTTTATTTATTTTTGATAAGGGTAGTCTGGTCATTCCCACAGTCTCCATAATATTTATTGCACTTATTTCCAATAAGGGTAATATGGTCATTTTAACAATATGTAATATTTACTTTATTTATTTTCAATAAGGGTAGTTTGGTCATTTTCACAGTCTACATAATATTTATTGCACTTATTTCTAATAAGGGTAATATGGTCATTTTCTCAGTATGTAATATTTACTTTACTTATTACACTTAATTGGGTAGTCTGGTCATTTTCTCAGTCTCCATAATATTTATTGCACTTATTTCCAATAAGGGTAATATGGTCATTTTCACAGTCTCCATAATATTTATTGCATCGATAATAACAAGGTGAGAAAAGGAGGGTCCCGCCTAAGAAAAGTAGCAGTGATTCAACTAGGTACAGCAGTCGCGGTGTGGGTTGATGACTCGGGGATATAATCGTAATTAAAAAATTTATACAACGACCGTTTTTAACGCTCTAATTTGTGCTCCGAAAATTTATTATATCTACGACCGTCTTGACCGGTCCACGGTCCGTTGACCGCTATTGAGGGTCGAGGATGTGGGTCATTAAAACCCCCTTTTCCACTAGTGGTACCTCCTCCATGCATGCTCAGGGTGTGGGATCTCACCAGTGTCAGTAAGGACAAGTTGTTGTGCATTTGTCATAGTCATTGTACTATTACTGATATCAGAACCCGGTAGAAGTCGCCAAATGTAAAATAGTATAAATTGAAGAGAATCAACCCCTGGATTATACAAAAGTGGAGATAGAATTACTCCGATCCAGAAAGTACTAAAATTACACATAAAAGGCTTAAAACTCTTAATCCATAAATATGGGTATTTATAGTATTCTTAAATTCTCTTGAACCCACTGACGTCGTACACGTGTACAATCCTGGATTCTTCGTCACTTTTGTACCTTGAATCCGTATACGTGTCCTTGATGCTTGTATTACTCTTAGGCGCCTCCACCTTTGGTTCGGAGATGACCTTGACTGGGACTCACTCGCTATCGGCACTCTTTCGCTCAAGGATGAGCACTCCACTTCATCTTCAAGGAAATCACCACGTTTACATGATAGCATGATCTGTCGCATTCCCTTCCACCAGTAACGCAAACACGAGGAAGGATAGAGCCTTATGCATTGATATTGTGCAGGCGCGGAAAGCTTGACCCCTTTCTGTGCCTGCGTCACTTCCTCATCTACCAATTCGTATAGGCGCAGAAATCTTGGTACCTTTCTGCGCTTACCTTCCCCCTCCCATCAGCAACCGCAGGCACAAAATGCTTGACCCCTTTTGCGCCTGCCTAGCTTCTTCGTCCACCAGCTCGTACATGCGCAGAAATCTTAGTGCATGCTCCTAGCTTGGTACCTTTGTGCGCCTACCTTTCCCTCGTCTATCACCTCATGCAGGCGCAGAAATCTTAGTCCCTTTCCGCACCTGCTCTTTCATGCTCTACCACCATCTCGTGCAGACGCAGATGGCTTGGTCCCTTTCTGCACCTGCCACTTTCCCTTGTGCACCAACTTGAGGTCAGGCGCAAATAACCCAACCCCTATTTGCACCTACCAATCTCCTCTCTGTTTTTTGGAATCTTTGTCATTTCATGGGTGTAATTATTGTTATACCCTTCTCCCAATTTTGGGACATCTACCAAGTTTGGACATCGTGCACCTTCGCGTAGGCTGCGACATCATCAGCCAACTTGTTGACTTTTCTCGGAACAAAGTGGAACAGTACATAGTTCATAAGAATGGTCTTAAAGAAGTTATACTATATCTTTGTTTCTGATTTCTGTTTATGGAAAAACTGAGAATTTCTACTTCCGGTATCCAAACGCTCTATTAATTTTCTTTTTTTTTTCCAATTTTGTCCATTTCCTACTTTAGTTGATTTCTTTTTTCTAGTTTATCGAAAACTATACAAAACGGCTTACTATTGCAGGGGAAAGCATTCAACAACCAAAAATAATTATTTTGATTCCGGACGAGTTACCGAAGAAAAATAAAAATCCAACGAAACTGCTGTAGTTCATGTGTCGAACACGTGTCGTACTCTTGTTAAGGATATCATCGAAATTGTGCCGGTTCTTCTATTTTTCCAAAAAAAAAAATTCCAAATTCAATTTGTAATTCTGCATTTTGGTTAGGGTCCTTAGGGATTGCTATCTTCTTCATGATGATTTTAAGAAAAAGGAAAATTAGAATTGTCGATGATGACGAGAAGAAGAAGAATAGAGTGGCTGTAGGAAAAATGAAGAAGCTCGATCAAGAGCAGAACATTAAGGGCACACTCATTGGAAAAAAAGGAAAGAAGAAGGTCGATCAGGAGCAGAACGACAATGAAATAATTATGGTACCTCATATTCCTGATGAAATTATAATCGAAGGTGTTCTGACAAAATTACCTGCTCGGATTCTAACCAAATGCAGTCAGGTTAGTAAGTTATGGAACAATTCAATCTATAATTCTATACAATTTGCTACCTCTCACTTTGTTCATAACCAAAATGAATTAAGTCTATTCTTTACTCTTCTCAATGTCCCGATAGACGAGTACAAGCATGCATACATTTTCCGTTTAGACGATGATCTTGATCGTTTCAAATGTTTCTCTACTGTGGGTTTCCAGATACAAACTGAACTAGTAGGTTATTGTAATGGTCTAGCATGTGTTGCAGAGAGTCAACCTATTCGTAGAATTGGTGCAGTGACTGTTATGAACCCGGTTAGGGGTGAAGCACTTGTGCTCACCTATCCTACTCCCACTCCTACTCAGGAATACATCCACTTGTGTCATGGTTTTGGTTTTGATTCATTAACACAAGAATATAAGGCTGTAGTCATATATACTTCGGAAGCCAATCACAAGTTTGTTTGCATGGTCATTACATTGGGAGATAGGTCATGGAGAAAGATAACTACTTGTGCTTCTGAAATGTCACTGCCACCTGGTTTATCTCTGTCTCGTCGTCCAATGGTAACAAGAGTTTTGATAGATAAATTTTATCCATCAGCTTCAGCCACCCAGTGCAGGGGTGATCTATTTTGGAGGATAACTAATGATGCACTAGAGGAAGATGATAATCATAATGAAATTCCTAGCAAGATAGAAATATTGCTTTCGTTCGACCTCCATGAGGAGAAGATTCAGTTCATTCGACTCCCCACTGTGTCTACCCTGACCCCGAGGATGAATGAGCATCAATCTTTAGTAGTTGATCATCTTCTGGAGTTTAAAGGATATCCTTGTGTTGCACGTTATGAGAAGATAATGTTAAGTAACAATGATCATTTTTGTAATAATCCAAGCAGTTGTTGTTGTTGTAAGATTCATATGTATACATTAAAGGACAAGATCAAGCAAGTATGGATCAAGTCGGAGACTTTCGATGTTCAGATTAAGGAGGAAGATTTACTACCAGCTCCCTTCTGTTGTACTACTATCCCTCCACGTTTGTTGAGTTTCTCCGATCAGGTGATATTATATTGGTTCAACGGGGAATGTCTTGTATTCTACAATTTGCAAACAAAGCAAATCAAGGTGATTAAAGGCTCTGGCTCACATCCTGGTATTTTTCAAGCTAAAAAGAAGGAATCTCCAGGCTATGCTTTTGGTTGTGATTGCCCAAACATGGATTATCAACTGCATGCTCAAATGGAGAACATTCTTTCTCTGAAAACCTTCATTCCTAAAGGAGAAATAATTGAATCCGAGTATCCGGATGCTTTTAAAAAGTTTTTAGCTGACAAGTCACCTACTGGATGGCTGACTTCGGGAAGAGATGAAGTAAAGTTTCACGCTTTCTTTTAGTAAGTCACTAGTGAATAATGGCATGGATATTAACAGTTTTTTTGTGGTGCTGGTGGTGGTGTGCCGGTGGTGGCGGTGATGCTGCTGGCGCTGGTGGTGCTAGTGCTGGAGCTGGAGCTGGCGGTGCTGCTGGTGACTGAGGTGGTGCTGGTGGTGCTGGCGGCAGCGGAGGTTGTGAAAACATGGAATAGCAATTTGGATTTGAAACGAGGGTTTTTAAGCATGAAGGTATTCACATCATTTCGGGGACACACCAAAGCCAACCAAAAAGACCAATGTTTGTTATATTATATTATATAGAAAGTAGTTAGTCATGGTGGTTAGTTCACCATTTAAATTACTAGGTTCTATTGCACTATGTATGCTTGGATATGAATATGCCTGAACAGGTTTGTTTTGAAGCTTTTTGAATTTTGAATATTACAGTGAAAAATCTCTGTATAGAACTGCAGACGAAATCTTTTTGTGCCAGAACTCTCATTGAACACGCGGTTGCATGATGTGACTGTTCAAGATGCTTAAATGGAATGTACAGGATGTGATTATTTACGATATACTTGTAGTCTTTGGAACTGAGAATTTCTCACTCGTAATCACGTTTCACTTGGGGTATTGCTTACTTTCGAGACCTATTATGTTTAAAATCTAGGCAAGTTGGTGTTTTCATTGTGAGATGCATAACTTTGTTCCCGAATTCTTCTTACATTTCTATATTATTGTTCAATAATGGGTTGTTAACTGTAGTTTGTATTACCTAGCAGCAGCTATTTCATTGGACATGAGTTCTAAGGCATCATCATTTTGTGAAGACAGGTACTTATTTTGTTATTTTCTTTCTAAATTTTTTTCGTCTGGTAGTTGTTGTTGTGAGTAGGGTTAGAAAGTAAAACCTCTTCACATTTCTACTTATGTTCATTTTAGCTTGTAATTTCATGTAAATAAGACGGCATAGAAACATCCTAAAGGTGTTGAACTTCGAAGTCTGTGTCTGTTAGCTCTCTTCCAATTATTGTTTTCACAGATGTCAGTAAAATATTTTTGCTTCTTGGTACTCTGCGAATTTTCTCTACAAGGTGGAATTGATTTATTTCCTTTTTGTCAGACAGTGATTTTTCCTCTGAAGCTTTATCCACTTCTTGCTTGATATTTTATGCGTCTTAGTAAGTGCAGGAGATCATAATGTCGGAACAAATTCCATGATTGCTGCTTCTACCTTCCAGACATGAACCAAATTCATGCCGTAAGGCGGTGCTGTTACTATGAATCCACTACCAGCTTGCAGATCCTTTATGATGGACATATGGAGGGAGTTCTTGAACTTTCGTACACAGCAACATACATCAGAGCAAAATTTATGAAACCTACTAGGCAGAAAATTAAAACCCAAGTTATTAGAAATAAATTATATTGAAATTGTGTCATATAGTATGTTGAATATAACTACAGTCGAACCTCGATAAATGAATGCTCTCGGGACCAAGAAAAAATATTCGTTTAACGGGGTTATTTATTTATCGATAAATGAATATTTATTCATTTATCGATAAGCGAATATTTATTCATTTAGACAATATATTCTTAATTAAGAAGTTAAATTGTATAGGAGAAAATGTACAAGTATACCTAGAAAATATTGGTCAAAATTCTTATCTATAATTCAATTAACATTCATTTTCTTTTGAATTAACTGGTGTCATTTCTAATTTACGTCATAGAAATGTGATGGGCGTCGAATATCTTTTGAACTATCCTAACGAGAATGATGCAGTTGTGGAGTCTCCAACAAATGAAGAAATTATTGAGTTAGTAATGAATAATGAGAATGATCCTGAACCAGATGATGGTAGTGCCGTAACAAATGTGTCATCTAAAGATTCTTTTCAAGCGATGGTCACTTTAAAATATTACTTGATACAACACAATCAAAATATTCCAGAAATTGTGCAAACATTGCATAAAATTAAGGATATGGTCCATTTTGGTTTGGGTGGAAGAAAAATACAATCAACCATAGATGAATTTTTTTTTTGAGTTCATTCCTACATATATTTTTATGTAAAATTTTCTGATAATGTATTTTGGTTTATTTTTATATATTTTTTAATATACAATTTAGTGATTATTTGTTTATATTTCTATAGGGACTTTAAGGATCCAATTTTTTTTATTCATTAATGCATTAAGCGAGGTTATTCATTTATCACCTTGGCCCAAGTCGGGACGGGAGAAAATTATTCATTTGGCAAGGTTATTCATTTATCGAATATTCGTTTATCGAGGTTCGATTGTAGGTGGAGAATCAGAGTTGAAGGTACTCAATGGTTGGAGTAAAGTGCCCTCCCTGGATTGGTTTGAGAGATATAACTAATGGTTAGGTCATAAATAGCAAAATCATTCAGTGATTATGCTAATCGATGGACAACTTAAACGACGATTTCTGCTTAAATTATTCCATGTGGATCCATCCCTCACTTTCACAATAGCAAGAGCCAAGAGATGTACAGCAAGTTTGCAGCTTCAGTCTTGTTTAGAATAGCGAAAATGATGGGAAAAACACGGCGTTACACGCTACTCTTGACTAATTTTCGGTTTATCTGGGAAAAAACCTTCAAAGTCGTGCCGTGCATTCTCACTTAGTTGAATGTTTCAATCAACTCAAGAGGGTCATGACATTAAAGAATCTCGCAGTTCTGTGGGGATAACCCCAGTTTCCCCCACTTAAATACATCCTCCGCGTTATTATCTCTGATGGAGTATGAAAGACTTTCAACGGTATTAAAGTATATTTTTATCATTCCATCGACTCTTATCTAACCTCTCCACTGTGTGTGGCCATTTTCATTAGACCGGTAGTGTTCGTACAAATTTCGCAATTAACCTGTCATCTTATCCTCTTTATAAACATATAGAATAAGAGCAACTGTAAATCATTTAGTTCTCAGTCAAAATTGTGGTTGCTACTTTTGCTATACCTCTCAAACTGCTAGTTAATCCAAGACCACCGGACTCTGTCCAATGTCCGCCACCTTCTATCTTGGACCTGCAGGTTTAGTGGGCGACTTCAGCGACCTCACATTTCCTCCAACAAGAGGAGTCACAGAACCACCTCCTAGTGGTTCCAATGGGGGCCTAAGGTTACTCGGTGCGTATGCTTATTATTATCAAAAACGTCTCCATTCTACATATAAATGATGCAATTGCACAGAATTTTTTTCTTATAACTCGGTGTTTTAATTTTTTTGCAGGCTTCCTAGGGGGGCTAGTAGGATTCATAATTTTTGCTGTGATCCTATGTAGGCTATTTTGGTGTATGCAGAAGACGATAGAGGATCTGCAAGCTGAAGCGAGAGAAAGGGTGTTGACTTTAATCCAAGATTTTCTTCTATTGGGTTGTCTTGGCAATACCTAGTTTGGACTCAACTAGATGTCAAGACAAACATTTCTTCGGTGAGTTGGAGGAAGATGTGTATATGGCAACCCGAGGGTTTTGTCAAGGCAAAGAGCACATGGTGTGCAAGCTAAAGAAGAGTCTTTATGGTTTGAAGCAAGCTCCAAGAAGATGGTACAAGAAGTTTGAATCGTTCATGAAGGAACATGGGTATCATCATTTGTATTCTGATGGTGATTTTCTTACTCTTTTTGCTATATGTTGATGACATGCTTATTGTTGGCAAAGATAAGAAAAAGATTGACAGGATCTGAGCAAGAGACCTCACATGGAGATCACTTCCAAGAAAGCTACAAGGTGTTGCAAAGATTCAACATGGACAAATTTGTAGGATTCCTATGCATCCGCAGTTGGTAGTTTGATGTATGCAATGTGTTCAAGGCCGGATATAGCAATGCGGTTGGGTGGTAAGCGATTTCTATCAAATCCAGCATTGGGGTGAAATGGATACTACGGTATTTGTACTTCTAATATGTGTTTGTATGGAGGTGACAAGCGAGTTAGTTGGTTATTATTATCGGGTTACTTATTTAAAGCCGTGTCTTGGCAACGTTCAAAAATGTGTGGCCATTCTAGTTGCAAGGAGATGATATGGATGAAAGGTTTGATGTTCAATTGCAGTGCCATACATCAGAAAAAGTTTTTTTTCTTATAACAAGAAGTTCTCGAGGAGAAGGTCTTGTATATTGAGAAGATTTTAATTTTTACCAAAATACAAGCATGTGTATTAGGCGCAGTAGTGGATCCATAGTAACAGCACCACCTTGCGTCTTGGTTCAAGTCTGGAAGGCAGATGCACCAACAATGGAGAGATTCTTACACGAAATTGCTAAAGAGAAAATCGTCAGATTCACTGCACAAGAACTTTATAGTTTTACGAATAACTACTCGATAAGACTGGGATCTGGCGGCTTCGGGGTCGTTTATGAAGGCCAATTCCCTAATGGAATAAGAATTGCAGTGAAAGTTCTGAATAGAAACTCAAACAATAAGAAAGTTGAAGAACAATTCATGGCGGAGGTAGGAAGTATAGGTAAAACTCACCATATAAATCTTGTTAGATTATATGGATTTTGTTTCGATAATTTAATGAGTGCCTTAGTATATGAATACATGGAAAATAACTCCCTAGACAAGTTCTTGTTTAGTACTAAAACACCACAAATCGAGTGGGAACAACTACAAGAAATCGCTATTGGTACGGCAAAAGGGCTTGCCTACCTGCATGAAGAGTGTCAGCACAGGATCATTCACTATGACATAAAGCCTGGGAACGTTCTTCTTGACTCAAACTTCTCCCCGAAAGTTGCTGATTTTGGGCTTGGGAAGCTTTGTGACAGAGATATCACTCATGTATCCTGCTCAGGGTATAGAGGAACACCAGGTTATTCCGCACCGGAGTTTGTTATGCCTGGTTATCCAATTACACATAAGTGTGATGTTTATAGTTTTGGGATGTTACTATTTGAGATAGCAACGCGGCGTAGGAACACGAATACCAACATGGATACAGATGATACTTTAGATTGGTTTCCAAAGAAGGCTTGGGAAGAGTTTGAGAAAGATGGATTGAAAAATCTAATAACAATGGAGATTACTGGGATTGAAGAGAAGGATAAAGAGAAGGTGGAGAGAATGTTTATGGTAGCATTGTGGTGTGTGCAAGATTCTCCTGGTTCAAGACCTTTGATGAGTACTGTAGTGAAGATGTTGGAAGGTGGTGTTGAAATTCTACCCCCACCAAATCCATTTAGATATCTTTATGGATTAGGTACTGGAGATGTAACTGGAGGTACTACCAGTCTGGGCAGTTATTCGACTACTGTGGGAACAAATTCATCTTGGTATGAGAAAACAACTCCAATCATGAGGAGGTATGAAATACAGATAGCTAGTTCATGAGATATCTTTGCAGTTAGTTTTCGTTTTTGTAAGATTTTTTAAATACAGTTCTCAACTTTGTTCCTGCTCCTTTGTTTTAACCACCTGTAATTCAATTCTTGTAATTCCAGTAACCCTACAAGTTTATGTATAATCTGCGACTTCCATGACTAAGAACAATAACTATAAAATGGAATGCTCGGGGAAAACTCAGTGATGTGTGTGATTCCTCATGGATTTGATATCAGGGAGAAAGAGCAAGAAAACTCGAGACTAGTATCATAGCAGATTCAAGTTGTGCAGGGAAAATGCTAAAAACCTTTGTGTGTCAGATGTGGGATTTGAACCCACGCCCTCTCTCGAAGACCAGAACTTGAGTCTGGCGCCTTAGACCACTCGGCCAACCTGACTTTGTTGCTGCTAATCTTTCTTCCATCAAGAGTACAACCCTAGCTAGAAATCCTTCCATCAAAATTGCTACGGCACTAATTTTGTGATTTCCGATTACGGCTGCGGTTGATGGCAATCAATTCCAGGAACTTAACTATTTTTCCATTGGAATGTCACTTATTATTTTGTTTAATCGTGAATTCATATCCAATAAATTATCATTTCATGTAAGCACCATCAAATAGTTTAAACTTTGTTCCTTTAAAATATTCATGGAAAGTATTTCCACGTTTTCTTTTTCTTTTTTGAAGCACCAATAGAGCATTGCTCATTCGAACTCACAAGTGTTGCTATCTCGAGCTTGTTGTCAAATTTAGTTGTCAAAACTATGATTTCTAGTCTACCATTAGTTAAGTCTCGGACTATGATAGAAATGTAGTTGAGAAATAGTGGATCACGGCAGTCATCATTGTGTTCTATCGTTTGAAGGCGAAGATCGACTGAAGCTTTTGGAGAACTTCATCAACAAAAGGTAAGTGAAAACTAAACCACCTATATCTCAAGTTATATTCACTTTTCTATCATCTGAGACGATGTCGCATAACTAATTAGACTATTGTGCATAGACAAGAATTTCGAGTCGAGAACTAATTATCTAGTTAACGAATTTCTCGAAATATAATGACTAAGCTTAATGAAAATTTATTCACACTTCATGAATTTTGGTTAAGGACAATTTATTGTTCATAATCAAAATCATGATTCAAGTTTATTATTTGAAAATAGCCTAGAACAGTGATATGTGTCATTTATGTTATTCAGGAATGTTTCGAATTGATTTAGAGAAATATATAGAACTATTATTGATTCGGATACAAGACAGTGGTATCAATCTTACAACTGGGAAAACTGTTAATATGTTTGAACCCGTATTACATGTACTTGTACACGTAGCGGGGTAGCTATATATATCGACTTACAGATTAGTGATACCCATATTCTTATGTATATCATATGAAAATCTGTTTGACTCGTGAACCGGATCGGTATGCATACTTGTATGCAAACCATTTTTGAATTGTGGTTACGGAACTGGTTTGTTTCCAAACCGGTACGCAAACTGAAATAGTTTTGTGTTCCTGAACTCGGCAGTGTTTCCAAAACGGTACGCAAACCGATTTATTTTTGTGAACTCTGGAACCGGTGACAGTCTTAAGGTTTCCAAATCGGTACACAAACTTAAAAAAAATTGTTAACTCCGAAACTCGGTTTGGTTAAATGTTTACAAACCGGTACACGTACCGTGACTAAACCAATTCACGAACGGCATTGGTATTTGTACCTTGTACACCTACCAACCATGTTGATTATATTTTGCGTTTAAATTATTTCTACGAGATAATTAGCATTTCATTAATTCTCTAAAACACTAGACTTATTTGAGCACATGTTTTTGACTCATAATTAATGTCTTATGTGTTCATGAAAATGAAGATTAAGCTTTTAAGTTCAAACCGGATAGTTTCGGCTAACCATGTTGAACATAGTCTTTGTACACGGTTCGGTTACGGTTTTACCTAACCAGAGTGTATATCTTGTTTATGTGAACAGATTCGAAGATTCATCTAACGGTGGATATTATTTGATTGGTTCCAAAGTTATCATAGCTTAAACCTAAATAAACCTATGCTTTGAATGTCTATAATAGGGTAACTTCAAGCAACTAGGATCTTTGAATCCCGACACTACTTTTCGGTGTGTCCTAGTTGTATCTAAAGTCATCCTCTCAAGAAACCCTTTTAGGGTTTAGCGACTACAAAGTCTTCATAGAGGTTCGTGAAGCCAGGTCAAGTTATCTTTCCTTCATAACTCGTGTATCCTGATTTTGTTCGATTGTTGATTTATCATTTGAACAAGATAGATAGAAATCACAAAGTTCTCTTCGTCTCAAACTTTATGATTCCACAGGTTTTATACTTGTGAGGTGAATAATAATCTAGTATGCAATTCGGGTTGCTTAAGTCCGAATTTTAAGGTTAGCTAGACTTTGTCTATTTCTATCGATTTCCACACCTTTGATCATACTTTTTGATTGTAAAAGGAAAGTAATTATATAGGCTTAATTAGTGGAGGAAGATTTGGTTTAAAGTCTTCAATTGAGTTGAAGCAACTCTTAATTGGTGTGACGTCATCTAAGGGAATTAATTTCGCGGAGTCCTGTTGGGATTCAAGAGGCGTAAAGAGAACAATTGTACCTTAATCGGTGGGATACCTTTTAGGGCTCAACTACATTCCAGTCCGAAGTTAATTGGTAGTCGGATAGTGTCTGTAACGGGTTAATACAGTTTGGAATTCAATTTGTCTTAGAGCACTGCTCGGTCGAACTCGCAAGCGTTGCTATCTCAATCTTGTTGTCAAGTTTAGTTGCCAAAACTATAAGTCTTGATTTCTAGTCTACTTATAGCTAAGTCTCGGACTAGCATAGAAAGTGTAGTTGAGCTCTAGATTCTACAGCGTTCATCATACAAAGACGAATAACTACTCAAGGAACTGGTGGAACTTCATCGACTAAAAGGTATCTGGGGACTTGAACTTATCTATCACTCAAAAAAGTCTATCTAATCTATCTCATATCTTGAGACAAAAGTCCTATTGCTATATAGACTTCGATTATACATATTTGTTATTTCAAGCCGAGTTTATCTCGCTTATATTTTCTCGAAATAGGTGTTGGTAAGCTTTCGCTTTGGCCAAGTTCATCTTTACAAGTGACGAAAGTCATGTTGGTTATTTCAATATCTTGAAAATTGCTTTGATTAGAATAGTGTGTGAATAACCTCTATTTAACATCCTCTAAGACTGTTTCAGTGATTGAAATAAAGAGTTTAGAACATGTAACATATTTGGATATAAGCATATAATGTGTTCGTGCATTAGTGTATAAGTCCAAAACTGGGAACCAAATGTATGCATACTCGTGTGTGTACTAAATGGTTGATGGAGACTAGGTAAGTATGCATACCAGTGATATCCGCACCCTCATCTTTAACTTGAGAAAATGAGATGTGCATCAAGGTGGCTCAAGTCTTTGTATTTGTGTACTTTTTTCTTATTTTTAGGAAAATATTCTCCTAATTTCTTAGATAATGGATAATAAACCATGAAAGACTTTTTCAAAGTTCTTCTATGGTTTTTGTGTCCATAAGTATATTTATAATCATTTGTGATCATGTCCTTCATCTCTTTTCTCCTTGAAAGATACGGTTTCATGGATCCTGTAACTAGAAGTACCACAAAAAGGGATGCAGTCGAAACAGTTAATATGTATCTGTGTGAAGGAATCACTTCCTCAAGGAAGAAAGAAAGAAAGATATACAAATGATGGAGAAGGTTCTTCCTCTAAATGCCTCTTGTCAATTTGACATTTTGATAATAACTTTAGAGGTATGGTGAAAGATTTCATTATCAAACGAAATGATTTAAAATCTCAAATTATTTCTTCTTTAGAAAAGATAACTCACTATGAACAAATGTTGTATTTATCAAAGAACATCTTGCGTGAGCTAAGAAGAGAACTTAGTGAGTTGACTGATTTTTCTGAAGATTTAGAGGAATTGAATGATCCCATAATCAATGGGTTTTTCAATAATGAGAAGAAACTCTCTGTAGATGCTCTGACAAAGCTCTACAATGTCTAAGAAACTTCTTATGAGAATTTTATCCTTGTGTTTTTAAGAAGAATAACTAGAGTTTGGAATAGCTATTATTGTGATTATACATAGCTATGTCCAACGATTTTCATATTCAATGTTTTTAGATTTATTAGTTTAAATTCCAAAGTTTGTTTGGAAGATGATTTTGAAGTATTAATCTTTATGGTTTTATATATTGGAATTTGTTATGGGATATTTGTGTTTGCGTCCGTGAACTATGATTGTCCCATATGTTGTCAAAAGTTAAGTATTTTGTACGTCGATATGCAAGTATTGATAAAATAATGAATGAACTTTTGACAAAAACAACGGTTAAGCCTTTTATGTCATCATGCAAATATTGATGGAAGAAAGGATGACATTTTGTTTACAAAGATAAAGTCTATTGTATGTCATTGTGCAAATAGTGATGGAAGATAGAATGAATATTTGTCTATTCCGCGGAATTGATCTTCCCTGATCCATATTTCATGTATATATTGTGCGACTCTGTAAGTTCTCTTATGTTGAGCATTTACAATTGGATTAATCACGGGTTCTCTTGTGGTTAATTTAGTTGAGTATTCCGGTTGAATTAATCATGGGTTCACTTGTGGTTAATTCAATTGAGTATTTTGGATACAAATTCATATTCTTATATGAGTTGTTGTTTTCCAAAGAAATCCTTTTTTTCTCGTGAAAATAAGGTCGCTCTTGTGTTCTTTCGGGAATGACATTATATGGGGGAGAGTTCTTATTTGAACTTGTGCTTTATTGCCAAATCTTTGTGGGGAGTGCAGCTATGGAATATTGTAGGGGTTATCTTGTATCTTTATAAACTCCTTGATGAATGCATTTAGTTTCGGCTATATGATTGCATCTAAAAATTTGATATGTGCTTTCTTTTGGTAATGAAATATCTCTATGGAAATTTCATTAGGATCCCACTAGTTTTCGTACCTTTGCCAATTTTATTGACAAAAAGGGGGAGAATTAATGTGTATTTCACACTACAAATACATATGGTTTTCAGATCATTATGTAAGGGGGAGTGGTTTCCATGTGAGATGGAGTATTGACTAAGGGGGAGTGATACATATCACCATAGTATTTTTGTCAAAGTTGTGATACAATTAAACTTTGATGATGTTGATGGTGATTTTTAGTTCAAGGCTAAAATTGTAAAACCCTGCATTTAATGTGCCATCATTCTGCAAAAATACAAAGCCATTCGAAAGTGATGAATACCCAACCTCTTCACTTGCGTATTTATTGAGCAATTCAATATGTTTATACAATCCCAGATATTATGTAAATTTCGACACTCTGCCTGTATTATTTATGCTTATACAACAGGAGGGTTAGGTGTGTCACCCAGCGGCCAGGATACATAGGGAATTCTAATTACTGGCTAAGATCTGCCCTTCCTTCCTAGAATAATGTATTAAATTTGTTGATCCAATGGCTGTTATATGCCTCGAAACCACGATAGATGTTTTTATTCCCTTAATTAAAATCGGATCATAAAAGACAAAATTCATTGTTAGTAACGCACTTGACTTCATTGCTAAAATAGGATCATACGGATAATGGAGTCTAGGTTAGAATTTCTTCCGTTCCGATTCACCTCTCTTCGTGTTGCTTTGCTTCAATCTTTTCTCTTTAGCTTCCTGATTCCGTAACGTATCATGAACCCTAGACTCTGAAAAGGTGAGGGTACCCAAATATACCTCAAGCTAAAACTTTTCCTTCCTATAAGTCATTTCTACGAAAGTGATTATCTATGGACTGAGTCGAGACAATGCAACTAATCGGTTCACACTTCGTGTGATCGTCTATGGATACGAGATCGAGACAATACAACAACGAAGTATGTTTACTTGATACAAAGGTTCGGACTTAACCAAACTCAATAGGATTCGCGTATCAAGTAAATAGGAATTAACGTTTGTGCAATTTACTTAAATTATAATAAAACAATTATTATGCGGAAATATAAAGTAAATGACACAGCAATATTTTGTTAACGAGGAAACTACAAATGCAGAAAAACCCCGGGACCTAGTCCAGAATTGAATACTCTCAGGATTAAGCCGCTATACAAAATAAACCAACTTCGTATAGTTGAGACCAAATAACTAAACCTATAGGTCACCTAGTTCCGTCTGTATTCCCACGCCTCCAACCTGTAAACAAGTCACGTACTTGGACCAATTCATGTGGTTCGTATTCCAAACAGTAAAGGAACAACAAATCTGTTTGGTATCAACTCTCTTCAACCAAGTGATATGAGTTGCTCAAAGGCTCTTCTGTTTATCTTAACATAAACTCCTTTGACAGGTTCCAAGATCTATCTTATGTTCAATCACCAAAAGGTAATCGTTAAGATTAAGCCAACAACACTCTTAATCCAAAGAATTGTGTTGATGTCGATCTTCTCAATTAATCAATCCAATCTACCACAAGGATAAACCAATTATTAATTGGATCCTCTTTTACCGAAACACGTATTGTGCACACCAAAGATTATAAAACCAAGTCTGAAATTTTCTATCTCTTCTTTGTCTTCAAATCTTCTTAGATCTTTAATAAACACCTGCACACAACTACTTGAATCTCTTGTGATCAATCACACACATAACGGAGTCTGTTAAAAATGGATTATCACAAGATCGTCTTTAGATCTAACAACAGTCTAAAGATCCATGTCGAAACCTTGAACTAGTTTGAGTGAATCTTATATCAGAAGAGAAGATTCTCAAGCATAAACAAACTAGGTGCAATCAAAGTTCAACCACCGTTAGTCAATCAAATCAATATGAAAACTAAAGATAAACTGCAATTAATTATCTAGTTTCCCGCCAACGGTACGTACTTGATCTTCTCAATCCCAAAGAAAACTTTAAACTGAGCGGCCATAAGAGATTTCGCCTAATTAGGTTACTCTCCTCTCTGAATAGGCGGCTTCACCAGTAACAGTACAATAGAGGAAGTTTACTGTTATGAAGGATTAGTTTTCTAGAAATGCAAACTCAACGTATTTATAGACAAGGAAGTTTGGACACCAAGGAATTTCCAAAACCGAAAATATTCTCAAGATATTTCCATATTAACCCAGATTTGGTTTTCATAATTCCTGAGAATGCACTGTCCAAATTTATGATTGAAATCTCATTGGAAAATCTTTAACTAGAAAATGCACATTACTAATTCTTATTTTCCATATATAATTAAAAACCTTAATTAAAAGATTCTTAACTAATTTAAATTCGATCTTGGGATTTACTTCCTTCTTAGATGTTAAGGAATATCTTTGAACAATAAAAGATACAAATTAATGCGCGTGTTCAAAGTGTGTCGACATCTTTCTCTTGCAAGTCCTTTTTTATACTTGCTAACTTGAAACCGATTTAATTACCACACTTCCAAACAAGTTTAGAATTGGTTCATCTGACTTTCAAGAACTATGTGATTGATCAAGTAACACTCAATCACAAACCATGGGTGTAACGGTTCTACCAAAACAAGTTGTGGTTCTACCTCCATGTGAGTATTGTGCATAGTCACACTAGCTTACCAAAATTCGGATGACTAGGTACTAGGATCGGTTCCCCATATGTCCATAGGATCGGTTCCCCCTTGCCTAAAAACGTGTTGCCCATATTCATATGATCGGTTCCCCTTTCCTCTATAAACCTCTCCTCACCTCATAAAAGGATCGGTTCCCCCTTGTGATGTACTGCACCTCTTACTAGGATCGGTTCCCCTCTCCCAAATTTGGTCAAACACACACAAACCCAATCATACCCCAGGTGATTACTTAAGATCGGTTTCACTAATAAAAGTCATACCAATACATAAGTCAGGCCTCATGTGAATAGTTTTACCAAGAACACAACCAAGTCATGAGCGGTTATACTAATCACACATATTGGTCGTTCATAAGATATGCAATGAAGAACATCCCCAATAACGCCAGGCAATTTCCATTTCGGTTCACAACACATATCATGAATTTACTTCCTTAGAACACATGTAAACATTGTTCCCTAGGATGAAATCCTCACCTCATACCCATACATAATCACAATAGCATTCATACGATTATGTTGATGTCCTATATACAAAGTTTAATGGTTAAGCAAGAAACTTCATATTGTATTCCTTAATACTATGTCTATCTAGAGTGTTCATGCTTCACAGTTTTGTGTTTTCAATATGCACGACTTGAAAGATAAGTTAGGGAATGAAATAGTTCAAATCAAATATCAATAACCTCAAGTGGAAGGATGATGTTGTGGTTGTAGCTCCGTACTTCTTCACTTCTTCAAGACTTCTCAATACTTGTAGTGTCACATCCTAATACTTTCAAGCTAACCTATACAAAGTTGACTCTAGTACATTTAAATCAAGCGACTCTTAAATGAGTTTTGGTTCACTAAAATATGACAACCAAACTTGAGATACCAACGCTTGGTGAGTTCAACCGATCTATGCTCTAACAATCTCCCCCTTTGTCAATTTTAGTGACAAAACTCTTATAATCATATGGATAAACAAATTACAATAATTCATTACACATACGCTTGATTCCCGAATTCAACAGCACATAACCTGTATACATTCAATTCTTAAGAATGTCGTTGTTGACATTATAATAACAAAGCTCATACTCCCCCTAAAGGTGAGATAGGTAGATTTTCAATCTGCGCATCTTTGTTATACCAATCATATGATAATCTACCTATATTAGTTTATCTTATCCGGAATCGAATTGGACTAAACAACTCATACTCCCCCTAAAGGTGAGATCAGAATTAACTTAGTTTATCTTATCCGGAATCGAATTGGACTAAACAACTCATCCCGTCAAAATATTCATTCGTTAAGCCATAAATAATTCATGCAAACCAATAAATCAACATGCATAATTATTCACCTCAACCGGAAGCAATTGAAACAACATACAACATTAAAGTTTCACTTATTGCACCGAAATTTTGTAAGCCTAAACAATTGATACTACACAATAAAGCAAAATAACAATAGTTTTACTTAACCGGAACCAATTGAATCATACATGCATAATGGAATAAACACATCAATTGTACCGACAATTTCGTTCAAGCAAAAGCAATAGATATATCAAATAAAAACAATCTTTTCTTAAACAGGAAAACAATTAACTAACAAGATTGTTACCTCAATTTCGCATCCAACTTCTCCAATATGATCGCACCTTCTTCTTCCAGGGAGAATTGATATCGAAATACCATTATGTTGTCATCCTTATGCAAAAACAAAAGAATAACAACAACCAACCTTTACTAGAGAAAGGTTGAAAATCGGTTTTAACAATTGCAAGCAAAAGTTGAAAACCGTCGAAACACATATGCTTTTATGCTAAACCAAAACCGATTCAACATATTGTGACTTTTTCACATATTGTTTCTACAGGAACCCCTCATGATCCTTTGATAAAGCCTACCAACATGGGCTAGAACTTAATCATGCTAAATCAAAAAGTCACCCAAACCATAAGGGTACACAACATATTATGAGATCGAATATCAAGGTAATAAAACCGAAATCAAACATCCCATAAACATCCATAGCAAATAAATAAAGCATTAAAGCACCGGCTATGTAAATCAAAAACTATCACAAGGAAAATTATAAATAAAATAATTTTATTCATAATAATAAGATAGTTATATTCATAATAGACACTTAATCAAAAATAAATCAACGACTAATGTCTACTCTTATTTTTCCTTGAAGATTAATCAACCTTCATTTGTTTGTTCTTCAGAGTATTCTTCAGAGTCTTCTTCTTGTTCTTTATTTAAGAACTCATCATTGATCTTTAGGATACCATCAAGAGTATCTGTATCATTTCTATAGGCAAACGCCAACTGTTTCCGAATACAATCTAATTGTCTTCCAAGACGTAGAATATGGTACATAAGATCTCCATTGCTATAGACTTGATCATATGAGACACTTGATTCCCTTTTTGTTCCACCCATTCGATTGATAATTCTTTGTGAGAGATTTTTGATGTCTTTCTCATCTCTAAAGTTGTTTTCCAAAGCTTTTTCATAGAGCTTGGTCTTTGAATTTAATTTCTGAATTATGTTGATGATGAATGTCATATGGTTATTGGTTATTGTTGACAGAAATGCCATGTGAAGAACAAGGATATCAGGAAGTTTTGGGATGGTACCTATGTGAGTGAGAAAGGGACTGTTGAGGTCGAAGAATAAATTTGTGGTACGACGCTATTGGTTCTGTGTTCAGAAGGTTTTCCTCCCTCTATTACGTCATACTTAGTTTGTTACTTCTTAAACTAGTATAAGTTGACATCCATTTTAAAGATTGTTATTTCTTTTTGTGCTTAAAATTTTTGCGGTGCTGATAGCAGAAGATTAATGTAATGGTTGGGAAATTATCAGAGAGTTCCTTCGACTTTGTTAGAATATGGTAATCCAACTCAAAACCAATTGGCAATGAGTGGAGAGGCCCTTAGGGATTATAAACCACATGATCTTAGATTCCCAGATAATATGGGACTAATAATCTCAACACGCCCCCTCACGTGTAGCCTCGTTGGGTCTAACACGTGGAAAATTAAATCGGGTGATGCTGAGTAAAGGCACGGTCAAATGACTTGTCGCAAATGGCCTACTCTGATACCATGTTATAATATGGGCATCCAACTCAAAACCAACTGGCAATAAGAGAGGCCCTAAGGGATTATAAACCGCAGGATCTTAGATGCCACATACATTGTGGGACTAATAATCTCAACAGACTTAATTATTTTTTGGAAGAGTAAATCAAAAACTTTTTTTGGTTCTGCTAAATCTGATATTTCTGATGTATGTAGTGAAATTCGGATTTTGGTCATGTGTTATAACTGGTTGTTTTGATGTGTACTGTCAGGAGATTTCCATGATTTATCAAAATTCTGGAATGCATTTGGTAGGTAAACCTAGTTGTGTCATTTTTTCGTTGTGGATTCTTATGAAGCTATTGAGAGTAATTTGTCTGCAGTGTGTACCATGAGGCTTTATAATCTAGTGTCTTGTTAATTTTTTTCTCTACCATGAAACCCTCTAGTCTCTTGTTAGCTGTTTTCCTGAATATCTTTTCTTTGTAGGATTATAGTTTGGCATACTATCCATATTGGTTGCACCATTTCTGTTCTAAACTAGCTGTTAATTTTATCGGGCGTGGTAATGTAACAAGAGACCATACTTGTATATCTGATTTGTGGAATATGTCCCATTTAAAAGTTGTAAATGGGGCTTGTGCTTCTGTTCCATCTGCAATTATCTACACAACCAGTTTGTTTACTTTTTATTGGCATGGGTATGGGAAAAGCCTTCTAATGTTAGGCTGCAAATAAAATCTTGTTCAACTCTTGGTTTATCCTTCAAACTTTTTTTTTTTAATAAATAAACTAGGCTTAACCCTGGATATACACACCAAAGTTTGTTTCAGTTACATCTTGCAGAAATCTGACCAAAAGGGGGTTAATTTGTGGCTTTTTGCAATGCGAGCTGAACTTATGTTCAAGACATTGTGCAGCAAATTTTCTTGGTAAGTAATTTTCAGACTCTGGAACCAGACTAAGTTCCTTAATCATTCTAATACACAAAATAAAAAATTTGTTTTTGCCTGTCTGCAACTGATGAGTGTTCTTCACCGCCTCTCCAAGCTGAATTTCAATAGCTTCAAGGACTTTCACGTTGTCACCTTCAACTTCCACATGCGGCTGGTTCAGTTGACGTGCCCAAAGGATTGTCATGGAAGCTGCTTCCTCCTCTATGTCTTCTTTTATGCATGCTTCAAAACTTCTTCATCTTGCTTCAGAGATTTTTCCTGTATGATCAGACAACATCAGTGTTATTCCTCCCTCCCTAAGGTGATTTCTTACACTCACAGCTATGTTTAACTTCACGGCTAATAAGCTAGGAGTTACGGGTTTGCGGTTGGTTGTAATTTGTGTCTCTGAATCTAACTTTTCAACTCTCCTACTCATTTTGCTACAACTCACCATATTGGTAATTCTACTTCCTGATCTGCTAGGGTTAGGCTTAACTTTCCTAAAGACTAAGTCACACTGTTTCTTCCAAATTTTCCAGCAAGTAATTGCTAGAATATCATCCCATTGAATTTCTCCTTTTCTATCCACCTCTTCTCTGTTGAAACAATCTTGTAACCAACCATGAAACATAGTTTGGTTGTTAGTATTAGTAGGAATACTGATCCCCATACACCCTACAACAGCGATAATGAAATCGCAGTTCATGAATATATGAGTAAGCATTTCCTCCTCTTTCCTACATAGAGGACAAATCTTATTGATGTATGGCAAAACTCTTGTCACTCTCTAATTTAGGGGTAGGATAGAATGGACACATTTCCATATAAAGGTTTTAACTCTCGGAATCGTGTTCATTTTCCATATCTTTCTCCAAAACTGCTTCATATGATTGTCTTCTGGTTGCCCCCTAAGCATAATTTTTTTATACAAAGACTTGATTGTAAAGTCCCCACTTTTCTCCAACTTCCAGCTGAACTCATCCTTTTTTCCTTTATGAATCTTGGTCCTTTTAATCTGTTGACAGATATATACCTCAAAATACATTTCCAGTTTCTTCTCATCCCACCCCCATTCCTATTCAGATTTTTCCATTATTTCCTCCACATAAGTGATCTTATGGCTTTGGTTGACTGGTTCTACAAGTTGTTGTTGTTGGCCATTGTACCATGTTTCCTCCCATACTCTAATGGTTTTTTCATCTCCCACTCTCCATTCAATATTCTCTCTTATTCTCACCACTTCTCTCATCATATTTTTCCAGATCCATGAGTCCTTATCTCCACTTGTGTAGTTGATGTTCAGTAGGCTAGAATCTGGGAAGTATTTTCTCTTGTAGATTGAACCCCATAATCCCTTGGGTTCTTTCAAAAGTCTCCAACTAACCTTGGCTAACATTGACGAGTTAAACTCTCTTATATTTAAAAACCCATTCCACCATACTCTTCGGTGTGCAGACCCCAATCCAAGCTTTTAGAAACACCCCTTTATTTCCATCTTCATTCTTTCCCCCAGAAAAAATCACGTCGCATTTTATCAATGCATTCAGTTACGGCAACTGGGATTCTAAAACAGTTCATCTGGTACATTGGCACAATAGACGAGGAAGCCTGTATCATTACACCTTTACCTGCGCAAGACAAGTTTATTCCTTTCCAGTTCTGCAAGTTTCCCTCAACTCTGTCCAAAATAAACTTGCACGACTTGACTTTGGATGTGTGTGTAAACAGAGGTGAACCTAGGTACTTGTCGTTAAGAGAGATTTTTTTCACCCCTAGTGTGCTTAAGACTGCATTCATTGTGTTCTGATGGGTGTTTTGGCTGGAAAAAATCCCTGACGTTTCCATGTTTATTAGTTGACATGATGCTAAGCTAAACTCGTTTAGAGCAACCACAGTGGGCGACTAAACTCAAATATTTGGTAAATGAACGAGACGTAGTGGGACGTACTATCGACTAAATCCCAGACTATATTTGGTTTGGGACCAAGACTAAAACCAAATTTAGTCGAGCGTTGGTATAGTGTTCGCCCCACACCATGCGGGTATATAGTCTACGCTCCACACCAGGTGAACGTAAAGTCTACGCCCCACGCCAGGCGTGCTTTATACCTCCGCCCCCATTTTTTTTTCTTTAATGTGGGGCGTGGTTTATACCTCCGCCCCATTTTTTTCTTTTTTTTTTTACATATTCGGAATCTCCCCCGTACCAGGGGAACGTATACTTCACGCCCCACACCAGGCATTGGTATAGTTTATGCTCCACCAAAATTTAGTCTTCACACACCAGACTAAACCTAAATTTTGGTATTTTTTTTCCTCTTTGGTCTTTGGTTTTACTTGCACCACTGCGGTTGCTCTTAGGACACTCAAGATATTTTCAGTTTCAGATTTACTAGCTTTACTGAAAATCAGAAGATCCTCTGCAAAGAGCAGATGTGTTATAGATGTTTTCATTTAATAGACCGTATAACCGTGTTCGTTCTACTGTGTATGTATATGTTTTCATTTGCTCCGTAGCTTTCCGGTCTTGGGTTATTAGACTCCCGATTTTTTTTTGATATTAGATTCCCCGAGCTCACAGACGTTCTCTATCCAAAAGTTTCCCTACCTTTGGTAATTTGATCTGCTTGGAAGTAGTTGTTCTAATTAAGCAGGCAACTCGAATTTCTACCATTTACTCCGAAATTGGAAACCCCTCGTTATCAGTCAGGTATGAAACACTGATTTCTTGAATTATTTTTTATTTCTGCAATAAAATTAGTTTTACAGTTTCATCACTTGGTATTTTTATTATCTCCTTGCTATTTTTACTTTCTTTTTTGATGTGCCGCTGTACTCACAACATGGGGTTTGTAGTTCGATTTTACCGATTAAGTCAATGAGGTTGGTTTGACAATGAATTTGGTTCCATATTGTTTGTTGATACACCTCAAGTCAATCGAGTTTTGATGCTTTGATAGGTACCGGAAGGAGCTGGACCTTCTTAAGATCTTCCTGAAGAATGGCACAAGTCCTTCAAGTAGTGATTCTCAGGCGTCGATTGTTTTCTTCAGAAATCAGAAGAGGAAGAAGACGCATACCCAAGAAAATTGCGGAGCAGTTACTAATGTTCCGTGGGCTTCCGCAGATTCTGTGGTTAAGTTTTTCAGCCTTGAGCTTCATCGTCTAAAAGGTTGGTGGCTCATGCCTTTTATAATCTTAATTTAACGGATTCGATTTAGATGCACGCATATGTTCCTGTCAGTATTCAGTTATCACTATTTGTAAGGAAAGCATATTAGAATTAACAGAGCATATTGACTGAATTCAATTTTTTCTTTTACCTCCAAGTCAGATTTTCGAGTGAATATACGAGTCATATTGATATGCTTAAAACCTAACCTTTTGTCATGTGTTGACTCCTATGTCCCCTTGAGAGTCTGAATGTGTTGATAGTCGACGAGTGGGTAGGATTTATGTACGTAACATAACTACAAGTACACATCATGTCATTAGCTATTTAGATGTATAAAGAAATTTTGGGTTGTTGATTGATAGACCAATCAAGTTTGAGTAACATGGACACACTTGAACAGAAAAAAAATGAAAGAGGAAAGGAACAGGGTTGGGTGTGTGTGTGTGTGTGTGTGTGATTAGTTAGTTATGCTGCATCTCAAACCTGGACTGTCAATTTCATAAATTCAAGATTACCCTTGAACCTAACTATGGGATTGATATATGCTACTGTGTAAGTAATACAAAATTAACCGTGGAAACCTTATAATGAACACACAGAAAAGTTAGTTTTTGGTAGTCCTAGTGATCCACCATTTGGTAGATAGTGTTAGTGGGCTCCAGATGATAATGTTGGAGAGTGCTCATAAGAGGTAAAACGAGAAACAAAAGGAAAACAATGTGTTTATATGGAAGGACTGATTTTGAGATATTCTGCTTCTGCTGAGCCATTTTGCAAAACATAGAATCGTCAAAATGAATGTTGGATAAATAGTTGTGCAATACCAATTCCCCTATACCTTGGTGGTCTGTGCAGGCATCCTTCCAAAAGGTTTGGGATCAAGTCTTGGTGCCTGAATCTTCACAAACACTTGTGCAATCGATCGTGAAAGAAACGATGGATATGAATGTTATATGGATTGGGGCTGCACCTGTGTAGGTAGAGTCTCTGATTGAGCAGCTGCTTCCGCAGTCAAGTGCTATAGCCTATAGCTATGCTTTTGTCGGTTTAGCTTACCGTATAGGCTTCACATAGAGCGGCATAAGCTAAAAGCCAAAAAAGGTGTACAGAAGCACTTGGAATGTTGTTAAAGGCTAGTTTATGGACATTGTTTAATCAGTGTAACACGGCAACCAAAAAACGTAGGAAAAGGTTAGGGTCAGGTTTATGTTCTGAATTCATCTTAGTAAAAATAAAACAGCTACATTTATGCTTAGACTTGAAGAAAAAGGTCATTTCTTCTTTCAATTTTTAAGCTTTATAGAAGTAAGTTGCAAGGGTATTTTAACTAGCTTCATTTCTCTCTGAATGGATAAGGTTGAAACTCAAGTCACTGGTGAATCATCATTTTGTCGACTTAACAAAGAATCCATGTAAGGGCTTTTTGAAAGATGCTGGTGTTTAAGTGAAAGAGATTGCTGAGCTGTTTGACAGATGCTGGTGTCCATAAATGAATATTTTATTTGGCTAACGGTTCTCTTGTTGTAATTGTGTATTGATATGTATGTTGCTGAGTTCTATGCATCTAATGAATGCAAGAGTCCTTATCTAAACTATCTTCTATTAGCATGCACTTTCAGAAGTCTGATATCTTTTCATTTCAGATCCAACTTGAATATGATTATGAGATAAAAGGGCTATTTGACAGAATTGGTTAGCTTGTCATAATTCTCTTGTTGTCCTGTGAACTTGATCCAGATTTGATTGAATGTTATATAGCGTGTTCTGCATTTTTAATTTTGAAAAAAATATGCATGTGAATATAGTTTTAATAAGTGGACTTCTCATGTCCTCCAAAATTATCTTTAATTGGCCAAAGCTAGGTACAATAAGATTCTCAGAATACACAGTGTAAGAAGGAAACAAGCAACATTGACATAAAAGCTACCGACACCCCCATCCCCATATCTACTGACAGCATTTTATTTTTTTATTTTTGTCCGCGTCTTGCAGCAGTTAAGTTTTTACACCTGCTTGTAAATGCACACTATCAAGAGTCCTGTACTTTTTTAATCGTCCAGTATTTGGTTGTAGCAACTGATACATCTACAGAGTGCACTAATCTAATGTTTGTTTGTTCTTCATATTTTTTTCATTTATAGATTTTTGGAATCTTTAATTCTTACATTTGAAAGTGTTGATTTCAGGTTGATAGAGCTGCACCAACTAAACAAGCTTGAATGTGGTTTAGGTCTTGAAGTTTAATGCAGCAACAATAGATAATATCTAGACAGGGCTAGAGAATATAAAATCAGATTTACAGCTCAAGAGTTCACGCGTCCACCAAAAAATACTCGAGTGAATTGGGTTTTGGCGACTTTGAAGAACTATGTTAGTTTCCAAGTGAGATCAAATTGTCGGTGTAGGGGATCGAAGAACATAAGAGAGACATGAAGAAGCATCGAACGAAAAAAGCCTTTCATACCAATGCAAGATCATTTTCAGTACTCCTGGACCGCAGCATTAAATTTGTAAGTGAACTTCAACCTGCTGAGGACTTTAAAGTCAAAGATTTTGATTAATTCTGAAGGAGTATGGAAATTTCACCAAATCAACATTAAAAGAGACAATGAAAGACCTGGATCATTCATAGTGGACCAACCCTATATGTGTCACAAACAAGGTGGGGATCATCTAGCCTCACACCTACAAACTGTACTATCAAGAGAACCAGAACAAAGCCACCATCAACTTCCGTTATGGAAATCTGTGACATGATAAATATGCTTCAGGATCATCGAAATAGATAAATGAAGGACGGTCTCATTAAAAAGATAGGAGCAAATTGTGTAAATGCGTTTGACGTGGTAGATTTCTATCCATATAGGAACCACTACAACTAATTGTTAAATACTTTCAGCTCTCTAGCTCAAACTTGAACCAGCTTCTATTATTTGCTGTATTTTTTCTTCGCCTCATCTGTTCAAGATACAATGTCGCTGCCTCCACCGAAACCTATATTGCCACGACCTCCGCAAATCCCACACGACCCATTGTCGACTCCTTTGTCGCGTAATACTTACTACTACCACCTTTATTGTTGCTCTGTCAGAGATAAATTTCCATTTCTGCTCAGTTGCTTATGATTATTAATAACTGCAGTCCAAAATCTTCTTTCTTTTTGCAGGTTCGGTTCTAATTGCGGGCGCAGTACTCCTGGGTATTGTTGTTATCTTGGTGATTTATCGTGTTATGAAGAGGGGAAGCTCTGTGGAGAAGGATTTAAAGGCTTCAAAGGGTAGTGAAGTCACTGTAACTGGGCCACCTTACCAACTCTGGCAGGTTGGTTCAGAAACAATGGAGAAATTTATACTTAATATGGCTAGTGAAAAACCCATTAGATTTACTACTCAAGAACTTCATAGTTTTACTAATAATTACGCAACAAGGTTGGGTTCAGGAGGTTTTGGGGTAGTCTACCAAGGACAGTTACCTAATGGAGTCAAAATTGCAGTGAAGGTTCTGAATAGAAATGAAGACAAGAATGTTGAAGAGCAGTTCATGGCAGAAGTTGGAACTATTGGTAGAACTTACCATATTAATCTAGTTAGATTGTATGGGTTCTGCTTCGATCACCAAACAAGTGCACTCATTTATGAGTACATGGAGAATGGCTCTCTCGACGGATTCTTGTTCAATAAAGAAGCACTGAAATTCAAATGGGAAAAACTCCTAGACATCGCAATCGGCACAGCAAAAGGACTTGCTTACCTGCATGAAGATTGTCATCAAAGGATAATTCATTATGATATAAAGCCTGGTAATGTTCTTCTTGACCAATATTTTTTACCTAAAGTTGCAGATTTTGGACTTGCCAAGCTTTGCAACAGAGAAAGTACTCATGTATCCTTCACCGGGTACAGAGGAACACCGGGTTATTCAGCTCCGGAGTTTCTTTTACATAATTATCCAATTACACATAAATGTGATGTTTATAGCTTTGGGATGTTATTGTTTGAGATGGTGACGAGGCAGAGAAACTTCCAAACGCGTCCAGTTTCAGAAATAATAGACTGGTTTCCGAAGAAAGCTTGGGAAGAGTACGAGAAGGGACAACTGACAGACTTAATATTCCAGATAGGAATTGAAGAAAAAGATAAAGAGAAGGCAGAAAGAATGTTCATGACTGCATTCTGGTGCGTTCAAGATACTCCTGATTCAAGACCTTTGATGAGTACTGTAGTGAAGATGTTGGAAGGTGGAGTTGAAATTCTCCCACCATCAAATCCATTTCGGTACCTATTCGCATTAGATCCTACAGATGTGGTCATTGATTCATACACTACAGGAAGTGATTCCTCTTGGTACAAGGATTCAGCACCAATTATGAAGAAACAGGAGATGCAGATGACAAGTTCAAGATGAAGCCATGATCTCTTTTTATTATTATGTAAATGAGATTTTAACTATTTTAGTTACTAGACAGTGAGCCAGTCCTTCCTATACGTTTCTTTTCTTGTAATACACTCTCATAATAAAGAATTTCAGCATAACTCTCAAGTCCAAAAGAATCCAGATTTGTGTTGCTACGAAGTACAATATGTCTCTGCTAGCTATACATGATGCGTTATTTTTCCTTTCAGATTTCCATGTAAGTCTCGCAGCCTTGTCTTGAGCATATTTAACATTTTCTTCTTCAGTCGCAAATAATGTCTTGTGTTTCTTTTGACAAACATCAAACCCAATTTAATTAGCAGCTGAGAGAACTGCAGGAGATAACATAGCAAGAACAAGACTTTTGTTGCCTGGACAAGACTTTTGTTAACTTGTATACCGGCGCAAAAGTTCAGTTTTGATTAAAAAAAAATAAAAAATTATTACATTGAGAACTAACTGGCTTTTGATCTTATTGCATTGCACACCAATTTTTCACCCAGATTAGTTCAGTAGCAGGACTAGTGAGTAGTGACAGCAACAGATACAGTAACAGATGGCTCGTTGGTGGGTTCAAGACACAGTGATAATAACTTCTCCATATATTTTTACTAGAAAGACATCTGTACTGCAATAGACAACCTATCTCCATCTATCCAATGCGGCATTAAAGAAGTGAATGAATCAAGATGGTTACCCTTAATTACAGCTTCCATAATTCATAATACGGACAACTGTGCTGCATGCCGGTGTTCTTGTGTATTCAGAGTGTCACCCAACCTTCTGGTTCGTTACTAATTAGCTAGCATAAGGAGACATGAGCCGAATATGTCGCAAACCGTTCTTTATTCCAAAGCGATGAGAATCAAAATAGTATTAAGAAAAAGATCAAATTATGGAGGAAGTCAACAAATAGGTATGAAAAGGGGACCCACTCAAGAATGTGGAATGTACATGCCAGGATCTTGAATCACGGAGATAAACGCGCTGGTTTGAGTGTGCATTTTGAACCGCATCAAAATGACTTGCTTTTGAAGGAGAAAATAAAAAAAGAGTTTTGAGTAGTCCCCATTTGGGCAGCATTATCAGATAGCTAGGCCTGGCAGGATTAAATGACAGATAAAATAAAGTTGAAGTTTCCTGATTCCTCCCTTGACCTTATAATTTTGAGCATTGGTGAGTTAATGAACGCCCAAGAGAGCTTCTTTCTGGCCTAAGATTGGAGGATGATGTGAAGATATGTTGTCTTAGGGACGGATCTTACAGCCGGCATTAAAAAAAGAAAGTAACCTGCAATTGCGAGGACTGGTTTAAAGACGGTAACTTATTTTATTCGGATACTGTGCAGGATGAAATAACTCGACAGTACTTCTTTATATGCACGCGGTAACCACTAACCTGCAATGGAGCAATAGTAGTAATTAACATACCAAATTATAATAAGCACAGAACTAGTCCTTATTTACTCGCTCTGATTATAAATTCAATCGTATGAGACAGATAAATTGAATAATGAATATTATCTGTAGTTATAAGTAATATCCGTTGGCAGTTGACACTAGCTAACTGATGACTAATACTCTTATCACCGCTAATGTGTGCTTCCATACTGCTTCCTAAATATCTTATAATTTGCATTTTGAAATTCTTTCCGTCTGTCTGCCTGTCTCTCTCCCTCTCTCTTCAACTGCAGTATTTAAGTGCACGCATTTGCACACAAACATACACTATCAAACTGATCTGCCTAGCTTATTTTGATTGTTGTCTTCTACTTGCAATTCATTAGAGAGATATGGAGATTGCCTTGCTCTCTGTTGTGCTTCTCGTCTCTTCTTTTGCAGTCTTCTTCACTACACCTCCTGTTTCTGCAGATGATAAACCTTTGGATGGTAATCAAGCAGTCACTGTTATTGAGCTCATCATTTATTTATCTTTATGTTCTTTATGCTATGTATAATAAGTCATTGATGCATTTTCTATGTACCCTATTACAGGGCTTTTCAGAAATGGTGATTTCGAAGAAGGGCCAGAGCCATCAAAACTTAATGGAACCGTCATTAAGGGGATGTACTCACTGCCCAAATGGAGGATCAATGGCTTAGTGGAGTATGTCCACGGTGGTCCACAACCTGGTGGAATGTATTTTCCTGTTTCACGCGGTGTTCACGCTGTTAGGCTCGGTAATGATGCCTCAATCACCCAAGCAATAGTAGTCAAACCAGGTTCTTTGTATGCCCTGACATTCGGTGCTACAAGAACTTGTGCCCAAGATGAAGTTCTAACCGTCTCTGTGCCACCATTCGTGGGAGATCTTCCTCTCCAAACACTGTACAACAGCGACGGAGGTGATACTTATGCTTGGGCATTCAAGCCTACATCTAAGATCGTTAAGGTGACATTTACCAACAAAGGTACTCAAGAAGATCCCTCATGTGGTCCTCTACTGGATGCAATTGGAATTAAGGAGCTTATCATTCCCTCTGCCACCAAAGGTAATTTGAACACACATTTCATTCACAAAAGAAAATCCGTGAATCGGTCCATTCAGTGACCATCTGCCTGATTCTCGATTGAGGTTCTTGTTATGGGTTTACATTATGTTTTAACTAATGAATGTACGTACATGGTTTCAAACAGATAATTTGGTTGTTAATGGTGACTTCGAAGAGGGTCCTCATCTATATAGAAACTCCGCAAATGGCATTCTCCTGCCTCCCAAACAAGTAGACAGAGAGTCACCGCTTGTTGGATGGAGAATTGAATCTCTTAAAGCCGTCAAGTACATCGACTCAGAACACTTCAGTGTTCCCTCTGGGAAAGCTGCAATTGAGTTGGTTGCAGGTAGAGAAAGTGCTATTGCTCAGGTCATAGATACAGTTCCTAATAAATTTTACACGCTCACCTTCATAGTCGGAGATGCGGAAAATAACTGCCATGCATCCATGATGGTCGAAGCTTTCATCGGGAAAGAGACGGTTAAAGTTCCTTTTAACTCTACTGGCAAAGGTGGCTCGGTCACTGGTGGCCTCGTATTCAGGGCAAGTGAATCCTCTACAAGAATTACCTTTTACAGCTCCTTTTACCACTCGAAGCAAAAGGGTAATGACTTGGGAACTCTTTGCGGTCCTGTTATAGATCGTGTTGTTGTTTCTCCTCGGGATGACTAGATGTTCGATTGCATAATCGGACCAGGTTTTGTAGTTTATGTAGTAGGTTTTTTCCTACAAAACCTGAACCCTTTTTTTGCTTGAAAATTTGATACTTTCCATCTTTTAAATGTACTTTGTTGTATTTTATGTATTAAAGTTTGATTGTAATAAAAAAAACAGTTCGACCAAGAAATCACTCATCTTGGTGCAAGAATTCAAAACCAGTTATGAAGAAATATGAGATACAACAAGCAAAAGCCGTGATTTCTTATTCTTACTTGATGAGATGCTATTCTGATTGATTCATCTTCAACTACATTTAGTAGACAAATGGAATATAGAAACATGAAAATTTGCACATTCTGCATCAAGAAAGGAGAGCCTCAAGCATTTCATGTATGTTTCATTTCTTTCCTAGTAGTAATACACCTGTTCTCTCTCTCTCTCGCAATAAATTAGTAAAGCAGCCAAATTTGTCCTGCTATAAACTACATACATATAGGGTGCTTACAAACTCAAGAACAGGATAAAAAATGCTTAAGCACAAAAAGCCCTTGTGAATGATGCTTACAGCCTATTAAATACAACAAACAAAATTAGATGCTGCAGCACAAGAGGTGGCAGATAATAATAATAACAACAGCATGGAAGGTTTGAATGAAGATCTTTTCTTCATTCCATGCATGAGATTTTCTAACAATCCTGCTTTTAGACATCGCTACTACATATATAGTGAGGTTTTAGTATTCCTTGCTAGATCCAGCATACCTGCCTGCCTCGAGCATATTAAACATTTTGTTCTTTGGACATAAGTTCTTTAGATTTTTGGTCTCCTTTACCCTGAAATCCCAGAAATTCAAACAAGTGAGAAGGGCTTCCGCAACAATCATCAAGTTCGAATTACCAAACAATGTAGACAGAGATAAAACGATTTAAAGGACAATTATATATGTACCAAATGGCAGCTAAGAACAATAGTACGGATCAAGCAAATTTGATAAAGTAAACAGTATTTCTACTTTAAACGTATATAAACATTATACCTGCCTGCCAACGTACTGCACATTTCAAGGGAACACAAAAGCATCACAACAGAATATAAAGTTACAGTACAAGACAAACAAGCACTCACAGAAGACATAAAAAAAAGGAACTTAAGCATTCCCATACGGAAACTCAAAGCCCAGGAGCTAGGTTGGCGATGCATACACATGCTTTAAGTATTAAGCAGAGTGTGGTGTCAAGGTGGGGGTGCTGCTCAGCCTGTGCCAAAGGCGATGGCACTGGAAGTTGTAACCAGGCAAAATATATGATAACATGACGTGGTGATGCTTATATTATAGGGTGATGTCAAAGCAGTAGCATAGAAAGTTGCAATATTGGTCTGCTAAGACTGGACAAAACATATTAGGGTTCAATTCAGTTTTAGCTTAATGTGTATCGCTATTAAATGCAACCACTACTAAACCAGCTTACAAACACGTCCACACAACTAGGGGAATCTTTAATACAAACAGAAAATGTAGGGAAAGCTGCACATATTTGGCTAGGATGAACACTTCTTTTCCACCCTAACATGGCAGGACTGATGGAAAGTTGAAGATTACACAGCAATTTGGAACAATTATCACCAAGATAAACTGCACATCACAAATTGTCTCAAACAAAAACGAGTGTGAAGTTTGATCAGTGGAAGTTTGCGAAATGTGTAACAAATTGCTCCAGGATATCAACTCTTAAATCTTCATTACTAATGTGTGCAAGCAAACAACAATTATGCAGATTGAAAACCATAAACATTGTACATGGCTAGTAGTATCAACTCTGGCACAGGTGTATTTTGTTTACGACTCTACACATTGTTGGTGTAGAATTAACAATCTTATCCTCTACCAACTAATTTTACTAATCAAATGTTAATCCAAAATGGATTTTGCTTTCCCCTGTAGCCTGCAATGACTAATGATATTACTTCTAACTAATTAAATATAAAATGCATCCACACAAAATCTAAACAGACAGAAGGAATAAACGATTTCACCCTACTGTAAGATTTTAGCTCCAAAAGCAGTAACATTTAAGCATCAAACGAGAAATTGAACACTTGGTAAATACATTTCCATACATTCTTTCCCGGGTAATCAATAATTTCATAACAAAACACTACCAACAGCAACTTAAAATATCACTTCAATTCACAATGCCAAATTATGTTATCAGAGCCTATAAAAGGTAAAAAAATACTTTGATTTCACATCACTCAATGACTTGGCTATAAAAATTACTCTTAACACCTTGAGATGAATAAATTACACCGACTTCCACAGAAAACCTAAAAACCCAAACAATCAGATCAAAATAAAAGTATGAAATCAAATCTCTTACCATTCCTTGGCTTTCATAGTAATCATCCAGAGCCCATTGATACTTAGAATGATTCAATCCAAACCAATGAGCTAAATACTCATCCAAACTTGAATGTGCTGCAACAAGGAAAAAAAAAAACAAACTAAATGAAACATAAAAATACAGCAAAAGAACAAAAAAATATTATAGAAAGCCCAAATTGGAAATATGAAAATTTCACAAAAGATTACCATCTTGTACTTTAGCAACAGCATTCCAAAAGAACCCAAACGCAGAACCATTACCACCAGATGAAGATTTAACACTCTCAAACTGTTTGGGAGGAGGCAAAACTGGTGGAGGTACAATTCTAGCAGTATGGGTAGGAACTTTAAGGGTTTCAGATTTAGTTTCAAATGTTTGTTTTGGAGTCATTGGTGATTGCACTTTAGTAGGAGAATCATCATCATGAGATTTGAAAGGTTTTGAAGTGTCAGATGAAAGTCTAGTTAGAGATATGGGTTTGGTTGATTTAGTTTCAGATGATGGCTGTTTTGGTGTCGCTGGTGGTGTTATAAATACAGTGTATCTACCAGCTTTACCAATCAATGGTGGGGGTGTTGATTCTTTGTTCACCACCATTTTTTTTTTGAACAAAAATAGAAAGAGATCTTTGATGGAAAATGTTTCAAGAAGGCTTTCAGTTGGATACTTCCTCCATTAAAGTAGTTGAAGATGAAGATGAGTAAAAAGAGAGAACTTTTCTTTTCTTGTTTAGAGGAGAGAGATAAAAGAGTTTAAAGCTAGTTTCTTAACTTACACAGTCTCAGTCTCACACTGTTTGGTGTATAAAAGCATCCCATTCTTTTCAGATCTTTGTCTTCTCTTTTTTCTTTCTTTTTTGTTATTTTAAAAAGAAAATATTAATGGATTTAAATTCTAAACCTCATTTTAAGGGATTCTTTGTAGTAAAGCCCCCCTTTTAAAAGTGAGTTTGAATGGAGGAGAGTTAGGGCTGGCCCTGATAAAACTGGCGGGTCATCAGTGGATACTCAAAGAATATGAAAAATTGTATTACAGAAGAACCTCTATATAAAAATATCCTTGGGACCGTAAAAGAATATTCTTATATAGAGGTTATTCTTATATGGAGGTAATTTTTACACTGATTAAGCCAAGTTGGAACCAAATTATTTTATTCTTATATGGAGTTTATTTCTTTATAGAGTATTCTTATATGGAGGTTCTATTATAGTTAGCAAACCAATGCATTAGTTGGTAAGCCTTTTATTTTCTGTTTTGTCGGTAAACTTGCAAACCAGGAATCAATTGTATTAGTGGGTGCTTTGGCTAATAAAACGGCTATTTGGGTTATTCGTCAGCTGGTATTTTTAATTTTTTAAATCAGTATAGGACATGTAACTACATTCACAAAAAAATCAATTTAATTTACATCGTACATATAGTATAAATTTACAATGTATTGGTATCTTTGTCGAAATTTAAACGAGTTTTTCGAATAAGAAAGAAATTGACAAATGAAAGTCTTTTACAAACTTGAATTCTCTTTCTTCATAAAACTAAAATGACAATTCTTAATCCAACAATAGTGTATATCTATTTTTCTAGACTTTGTTCCACAAATGTTATTTCAGTAAATTGTTAAAGATAATTTTTCTACAGGAAACCTTGAAGTTCACTTTATTCAGGTTTTCTTGGACAGAAATATTTTTTCTTTTGTGTAGTTACTGATACAAACAGTCTTTTCAGTGTAGTTACTAAGATCAATTCCTATGGCAATGGCCAAACTCAAAAGTTTGTCCAGCCAGGTGGATGGCCAAACTGGAATTTCCACTATGGAAAAGCGTAGGGCGCCATTACAATAGACGCGCGACCGGAGCAAAGACACGGGTGTTCGACAGAATGACGCGGGCGTTCAGTAGAAAGACACCGGCGCTCGGCAGAAAGACGCGAGTCAACAAGGATGACGCGGGCGTTAGGATCAATGTCACCAACGGTCGAATACCTAACGCCCATATTTCCCGACGGTTAAATTTGATACCCTATAAATTACTTCCATTCCTTTCATTTTCAATCACACCACTTCCATTTTCTTCTTCTAAAACTCTTCTAAAATCAAAAATTTCGAATACGAAATGAACATAGCGAAAAGAGCGATGAATAGTATAAAGAAGAAAAGAGATCGAAAAAGTGAATCGATACCTTTTCCTCAGATAGATGTAGATTTTTCTCAAAATCGAGAAGAAGAATTTTCTAACTAAGAAATAGTTACTGCTCCATTATTAGTTCCAGGTCATGTGTCGGGGCATAGTGAACGATCTGAGGATTATTATATCACGTGAGGTGGATTTTCAGAATTGAATAGTGTTTATGTTCGTCTACCGGCTACAGTCCGAGATAGGGTTGACATATATCCTTGGCGTGCGCTTTATCGAATTACACCTAGAAACCATAACTGAAAAATTCCGAAAACAGTGGTAGAAAGGTGGTGGATGACGACGCATGCATTCCATTTTTTGGATTTCGAAATTGGTAAGTTTTTTTAACTTAACTTAAAATAAATTTTTTAAATAATTACTAAATGGGAGATGCATTGTCCCTCGTGGAATAATTTTTTTAAATAAATTAACTTAAGTTTTTTTAACTTATAATAGGAATTACTCCCCTTGATTTGTATTTCATTTGTGGGATCCCAAGTGAAATTGGAGACCCGCCACCATACGACCAAGACGAATGGTTCTCAAATAGTAAATGGGAGATGCTTTGTCCCTCGTTTGTGGTATCAGATACCCCAAATAAAGAATTGAAAGGAAGTGGGATTAGATGTTCGGCCTTGAAGATTTTCCTAACCAAAGACAGAAACCCAGAATATGTAGATGACTATGATGAACTCAAAAGATTGTTTATCTTATGGGTATTGGGTCAAACATTGTTTCCAAACTCAACTTGTGTTGCTCCTGATGGTTGGTTTCAAGCGTTAGAAGATCTCGAGAAAGCACCAAATTATGATTGGGGATCTGCAATTTTAGGAGAATGCACTGGATAAAGCGTCCTTGGGTGATAAAAACTACACTGGTTTCTGGAGCATTATAGAGGTAAATATCAAAAATATTATTTTTAAATTTAGTGTTATTACTAAATACTAAAATTATGGAGTAATTTGCAGTATTGGTGGTATACCTACTTCCGTATTGGTAAACCATTCCTACAAGACGAGACAGTTAGATTTCCAATGTTGGACATGTATGTGAAGACCAACATACAGAGGAACACTGGCAACGATGTCTTTGGTTCCAGTTTTATGCAGAGGTTACAACAGATGACTCGGAGCCACAACAACTTAGTTTTTCACCCTTACGTTGGTTTACCTCAGTATAATGCAGAGCTTGGAGAAGGTATTCTTGATCATTCTTCTCGTATAATTATTTTTTTACAGTCTTGTATCACAAAGAGGGGTTTGGTATATGGGAGAAAGAGTGCAGTACCAAATACAAGGTATTTTTTGCAATTGCAATTAACCTGCTACAATAGATGCAAACCTATAAATAAGATTTTTATCGGATGAGAGTAACCTGTTGGGAGAGGTATGAACTAAATACGAAAGTGGTGCGAGATGAAGCGCAGTATGTCAGCTGGTACATGTCAATTACGAAGCCTGTGATTGGGACACAGAGCATGCACGTCTATGGGGTTGATTTCCCAGGGTTATCAAATATGTCCCATAATCCAAATATCGTTCCTACCCAACCACCTCCAGAAGAGCCAAGCTTTATGACTTATCCCACGAAGGGTGAAAGTTCTTCATCATCCTCGTCAAATATGCCCGAAATTCGTTGGGAGCAACAAAGTATTACTTCACAAGGTGAGCTAACCATGATCCCCATTGTTTCCCAAGCTATGGAACGTGATTATCCTTACTACAATGTCACTGCCAGTGAGGATGAGATGCGAAATCAACTCAACGATAGGCATTAGATTATTCGGCAATTCGAGGCGACGCTCTTGGAACAAGTACGAAAATGGCATACAGACACAATGTTTGGAATGACTCCAACTTCAACTCCAACTGCAAATGATGATGGGCGGCAATCACATTCTTCCAATTCCACCCGGAGTAACAAATCATCATGGCACGAAGATGAAGAAAACGACATATCAACAATGCACGAAAGTGAAGAAACGGTGGTGCGAGATACGCAGCACCACAATAACGCATCACCACAAATTGTGCCACTATCTCTACCTCAGGCACTTCGGCTTGAACTTAGGCGCATTTCATCATCATTCTCTCCCTAGAGATGAGCGACGTTAGAGAGATTATTGTAATTTTTAATTCTGCTTAGTTTTAGTTTTAGTTTGTAGTTTTAGTTTTAAATGTACGACAATCTTTAATTAAATAAAATTACATATGTTTAAAAATAAGCGTTTTACATTTGGCTTCACTAAATTACAGACTAATATTAACTTCACTAATGAGAAGAAGTATTGGCCGTTGGATCAACAGGTTTCTCATCCGTTCAGATGGAGAAGTTAGCGCATTGGGGTTAGACGATGGCGCTCTTGGTAAAAGCTCGCGTCTGCTTTGAGAACGTGGGCGTTTTAAGTGTGGACGCCAGCTTTTGGGGTGACGACGCGCGCCATTACAGTAGACGTGCGTCTAGTGTACCGACTCAATGTTCAAACCATCAAATTTGTTCATTTGAACATTTATTTTCATGGTTTGTTCATTTCATAGTGGGAGCAAAATGAACAAACTTTGAGTTTGTTCATCCCATAGAAATTGCTCTAATACGGTATGCACTAATATAGAAACTGTAGAAAAAAAGACAACTAATTTTATGAGGGAGAAGAAAAAGACAACCATAAATTACATTTACATGTAATGTGAACACAACGTGAATATATTTGTGGAGTACTTGTGATTACAATGTCATAAATTGCACTATCACTCGAGCATTATTTAGTGGAAAATCATTATTTATATATTGGATATTGATCATTTTGGTCAGTATTTCCTATTTACACCCTAAATTTTCATATTTTACATCACGTGACATATATTCACAAAAATATTAGTACGTTGGTTATGTTTTTTTTTATAGAAAAAAGAGACGTGATGCTTAGCAAGCCCACCCTCTCATGATTACAGAACGGATAATGTCCGGGCTAGAAGCCTCCTCAGACATATCACTCAAAATAGAGTTATTACAGTTATCCAAATGATGGTTGGTAGTTGTACTAGAATTTTGTAAAGCTAGCAAAATGGTCTGGAGGTTCCTTCCTCTCCAGGTAGAGTTTGAGAAGAGGTTTGACTGCCTAGTAATTCTAGCAAGACTGATAGCTATAAAGTTTTGTTGGGCATTAACAATGATGAGTTTCCCTAAGACAAATTTGACTGTGTCCTTGTTATTGATGTTGCCATGAGTTGTAGTTGGTCCTCCTTTGAACCTGTTCTGCACTTCCGTTTGGTAATTTGTTTTAATGGCTTGTAGTGTTTCTTCCTCTTCAGCAACAAAGTTGATGTTCATTTTCCGCATAGTCTTCCCCCAAGTTACGACCAGTTGAGCTCCTCTTCGAGATCTTTCTGCTTTTCCAATTCCAGGGTTGTAGTCTTTGAAGTTTCTTGTTCCCTTACATTGACCTGCAAATGACATAGCAACAAAGGAGTAATTAGTATACGGAGAAACATCACTAGTAGCATGGCAAGGTTCCACTAGTTCAATATGCATGCTAATAGTGATTCCAAATTTGTCAGAGATAAGTCTGTGTTGATTTTAGTTCTCTGGCGGAGAATCATAGTTGTTTGTTTGGTAAAAGATATTTTTCATGATATGCCTTGGTTTATGATGCAGTTTACTATGACTGCAAAGGTGTTGTATTATTTCTTTAGCAGTATCTCTTGCAGCTGGAGAGATTTTCCTAAAAACCCAATCACATCTAGCTTTCCAGATGAACCAGCAAATAGTAGTGTATGTTTCATTCCACCTGGTATGGAGGTTATCTGCCTGGAACCAGTTATTGAACCAATGATGGAAGGATGAGAAGGATGAGAATAAGTTATGGTGTTCCCCAAAGAGATTCTTCCAAACTTCAGAGGCAGCAGGGCATGATAGGAGAACATGGGTAATATCCTCATCTCCATTGTTGCAGAAAGAGCATATGGGACTTATGTAGCTCAAAATGCTAGCAGTTTTAGCAGCAGTTGGTAGAATGCCATGTGCACATTTCCAAATGAATAGGTGAATGGCTGGGCTAGTATCCAGAGCCCAAATTTGATTCCATGGGGCAATCTGGGTATCATTGACATACTTTTCAGGTATTTGTTTATCATATAAGGATTTGACAGAGAATTTATTGTTGGTAGTGAGATACCACTTAATTTCAAAGGGGTAAACAGGAGTTTGAAGGATAAGGTGTTGAATGTTAGGTGTGAACCATTGATTTAAGATACTAGTATCCCATTCTCCAGCATTAGTTAGCAGCTGGTTGACAGAGATGAGGTTTTCAGGGCAGAGGGTAGGTTTGTGAATTCTATCATAGGTAGTAGCTATCCATCTATCATCCCATATATGGATTTTTCTTCCATCACCAATCTTCCAAATATAGTTCTGCTGAATTAGAGTTATGCCTTCCAGAATTCCTTTCCATATCCAAGAGTCATTATACTTTGGTTTGGTATCCATCCTTATAATTTTAGTGTTGGGAAAGTGGGAAGCTTTCATGGTGCTTCTCCAGAGAGAATCTGGTTCCTTGATTAATCTCCAAGCAATCCTTGAAAGCATAGCCAAGTTGAAAATGTCCATATTCTTGAATCCCAATCCTCCAAGCTCCTTAAGTTTGTTGACAGAATCCCAGGAAAAATAATAGAGACCTTTAGATTTGTTTTGTTCTTTGTTCCAGGAGAAGTCCCTTTGAATGGCATTGATTTCATTACTGATAGTTTTTGGTATCTTGAAACAGTTCATCTGGTAGATGCTGGAGGTAGAGGTGACAGATTGGATCATAGTCATTTTCCCAGCAGTGGATAGGTTAGATTTCCATCCAGCAAACCTGAACTTGAGCTTATCAATATAAGGCTTGAAAACTTGAACTTTATTTTTAGTTGTGAATAATGGGGAACCCAGGTATTTATCAGAAGTACAGATTCTTTGAATATTCATAGTAGTGCTTATGATGTCAGCTAGAGCAGGGTCAGTATTTCTGCTGAAGAAGATGCCAGACTTTGAGAAGTTTATCAGTTGACCTGAAGATTTCCCAAATTCATGGAATATCTTGATGAGGTTGTTACATTCATGCATGTTGGATTTGCAAAAGATCATGCAGTCATCAGCAAAGAAGAGGTGGTTAATGGCTGGAGCATCCTTGCAGATCTTGATTCCATTAATTTGTTGTTGGGATTAAGCATGAGTTAAATACCTTGAGAGAGCTTCCATGCAGAAGAGGAATAGGTAAGGGGATAATGGGTCCCCTTGTCTCAATCCCCTAGAAGGTTTAAAGAATTTCCCTGGAGACCCATTGACAAGGACTACCATACTAGTAGTGGAGATACACTGATGGATTAAATTACACCATTGAGGGATGAAACCCATTTGGGATAGGACTTGGAGAAGAAAGTCCCAATGCGCTCTGTCAAAAGCTTTGGCCATATTAATTTTGATGCCCGTAGTTCTATTGCTTCCTTTTTTTTCCTTTTCTGGTATTCATGTGATGGATTAATTCATGGGCAATAGCAATGTTATCAGAGATTTGTCTACCATGAATGAAGGCAGACTGGAAGGGTGATATGATTTTAGGTAGAAGGGGTTTAAGTCTCTGGGCTAAGAGTTTGGATATGATTTTGTAGGTAGTATTGCATAGGGAGATTGGCCTGAAGTGTGCTGGTCTAGTGGGTTTCTCAATTTTGGGGATGAGGGAGATGAAGGCGGAGTTCATTTCTTTTAGGATATGCCCAGATGAGAAGAAGTTTTGAACCATGAGAGTGATGTCCTCACCAACAATATCCCAATTGGCTTGGAAGAAGTTAGGGGGGAAGCCATTTGGTCCAGGGGATTTTTCTCCAGCCATGCTAAAAAGTATGCTCTTGATTTCTTGGGCATCATGTGTTCTAAGAAGGTTCTGGTTTTCTTGAGTGGTTATAGTTGTAGGTATGAGGTTTATGATGAATGGGTTAGTGTCTATAGGTTCAGCTGTTTCCATGGAAGCAAAATGATTTGTGAAAGAGGTATTAATATCATCACTGTTATATATCTAGGAGCCATCATCTTTTTGTATAGAATCAATTTTGTTCCTCCTATATCTCTTTTTAGCAGCCAGGTGAAAGTAACCAGTATTTATGTCACCAAGTTTGATGTGTTGGTCCCTGCTCTTGGTCTTCCAGAAGGACTCATAAACATGTTGCCAATGTTCAACCTGAATTCTAGCTTCTTTAAGATCATGTCCTCTATTGGAGTTGAATTGATGCTTGGTTAGCCAATCCAGATGATGAATGCTTTCTTCAAGATTGGTTTTGATGTTGCCATACACTTCCTTATTCCACTTCTTTAATCTGATTTTGATATCTCTGAGTTTTCTAGCAATTCTTATGGCTAGGGAGCCTTTATGGTTTACTTTCCAATAGTTAGCTATGATGCTCTTGCAATCTTCATGGTTGAGCCAAGGACCGAAGAATTTGAAAGGTATTTGACCTTGCTTCCAGGTGGGATTGGAATTGAGAATTATTGGGTTATGATCAGAACCTATGGCAGTAATGTTAGAGATGGTGGTGTTAGGTTGACTTTGTAATGACCCGTCCCTCCACCGATATTGTCCCCACTTAGCCACTGCGGTCATCCGGCAGTGTGGGGTTTTCAACGGGCATCGCTGCGGTAATCCAGCAGCAACTTCCCGGGAGGTCACCCATCCCTGAATTGCTCCCGCCCGAGCACGTTTAACTACAGAGTTTTTTGCCAACTCTGAAGCCAATTGTGCTGAAAAGGCCTCGGTGATAGGAAAGAACAAACCATTACTTATATTCCATTCAACCAACCACTACCGAATATCGGGGTATTACAATACCACCACCTTAAATTGGAGCCGTCATCGGCTCCTGAATATATTCTCAAGCCCAGATCTCCGACGTTCCCTGCCCCTCATGAGAAGCACCTGGACCAACCCCGTCCAGCGTACCTTCCCACCCTCGGCAGGTGACCCGTCGTCGGCTCTGATACCATTTGTAATGACCCGTCCCTCCACCGATACTGTCCCCACTTAGCCACTGCGGTCATTCGGCAGTGTGGGGTTTTCAACGGGCATCGCTGCGGTAATCCAGCAGCAAATTCCCGGGAGGTCACCCATCCCTGGATTGCTCCCGCCCGAGCACGCTTAACTACAGAGTTTTTTGCCAACTCTGAAGCCAATTGTGCTGAAAAGGCCTCGGTGATAGGAAATAACAAACATTACTTATATTCCATTCAGCCAACCACTGCCGAATATCGGGGTATTACAGACTTTCTAACCAGGCTTCATTGGCTAAGCCTTTGTCCAATCTTTGCTCATAAGTTGGGGAGCTGTTCTTTTGTTGGTCCAAGTAAAGGGGCATTCAGTGTAGCTAAGATCAGTGAGATTTGCTTCCTCCAACTTGTTCAGAAATATATTTGCTTCAGCTTGATCAATATGATGCTGACTGAACTTCTCATGCTCATGAAGGACAAAATTATAATCTCCCGTGATTAGCCAGGGCAAGGGGTTAGTAGCACAAGTATTTTCAATCATCTTCCAAGAATTAAGTTTATCCTTAGTAGTATAAGGTCTCCCATAGTAACCAGTAAATAGCCAGGGGTCTCCTTGTAAGGGATTTATGATGGCATTAATATGATAATCAGAAAAATCTTTTATAGTGACATCTAAGTTGGTTTTCCAAGCAAGAACAAGTCCTCCAGCTGACTTGGTTTTACCTTTTGGCTCCACAAACCAGAAATTTGTGACTCCTGTGTTACCTATGATTTTCTTAATATTTTTAGACTTCTGTTTGGTTTCAGATAGAAAAAGTATGTCAGGTTTGTGTTTATTGAGCATGTTGTCTAGGTGTCTAATTGTGTTGTTTTGTCCTATACCTTGACAGTTCCAAGCAATGATTGGATAAAATTGCCAAAAGTAGGATATAATAGGATATGTAAAGATGATAATTCTGTATCCTAGAGTACTATGATGGTGTCTGGTGATAATTAGCCATATGGCCCATCTAAGAGAAAACAGAATAAGAGTGATTAGGTGGTTAGCCTTAGTAGAAAGAGTGTAGAAAGTTACTTGAGTGATGCTAAAGGGGTTGGCTCCCATCAGATTGCTAGTAGGATGCTCTGGTATCTGCTTCTCCTCCAGTTGTAAGGATTGATTGTTGCTCCTCTTAGAAGATTGGTTCCCCTCCCACTGTATATCTTGGGTTTCAATGTTGCTGAGATGTTTGTATATTTTCCTCTTGGGGTCAACCAATTGGGGATGTTGCTCAGGATCAACTGCCTTAAGTTTAAATTCAATCCTTTTCCTTACCCAGTAGAGTTTTTTCTGAATGTTGTGGTCAACCAGCAATTGTTGTTGTATTTCAGCAAGGGAGGGAAGGTTCTGTGGGGTATTAATTAGGGATTGACCTTCAATAGATTGCTGAGGGGTAGTTCCCATTTTTGGGGAAATAGCAGAGGGATCAATGGTTGTCTCTAGATTAAATGGATAAGAGATGTTGTTGTATTGCTTTCTTGCAGCAGTTTTGATGTTGTTCTGCTTCTTCATCTTTGGATCCTTGCTTATGTGATTTACCATTAGTTTCTTGTGCCTTTTCTGACAGGCAATGATATCAGGGTTATAGGTGGGGATAGTTGTGTGCTTTGAATATTATAGTCCTTGAAGATCCATCCAGCTCTCCAGAAGAGTTCGTCATGAGGGTTTGTTGTTGAGCAATTCTCATTTTGATAGCAAATTCTTCCGCTCCAGCTTTGTCAGTATAGTGCCTAATGGCTGTTATTGGTTGTGACTCCTTCCAGCTGTTGATTGGGGTATGAGTGTTATTAGAAGGGGAAGGGATATTGGGGGATGAAGAGTGTTTGGTTTTGGAGGAGGAGGTATATTGATTGGTTTGGGTTTCTTGAGCATTTTTCTCGACCTCAATGCAGAGATGACCTGGATGATCGAGAATTCTGCAGATTTTACAAAATGAAATGCTATTGAGGGCGTACGCCAACTCAAGCCCGTAAGAAGTAGTTTCATCCTCAAAGGCATTAACCACGTACTTCAAGGCTTTGGTGACATCCAGCGTTATCAAGACTTCAAGATTTTTTTCATCCTCATCTCTCCCATAGGCTTTCTTAGCTCCTTGGTAGATTCCAGCTGGTTCAATGATATTTCTAATATCATGTATAATATGAGTTGGAATTCGCTTGACCAACACCCAGACTAAAATCTTGAAAAATTCAGCTTCATCAATCAATTCTGGTCTTGATGGTGGGACTTCAGTAAGGACTATGAGTTTGTCAAAAATGCCTCTTGTTCATCCTCTTCTGAAGATCTTATAGTCCTCAATACTAGTTAGCCTTATTTGGTAGTAATTTCTTCTTCTTTTTTCCATAAAGAGACTTCAGCATTCCGGCGCAGTTCCCAGTTCTTGTTTATGAAGTTGGTTACAATTCTTATATCATGTAAAACTTTGCTGCAATATCTTCCAATGAATACCCATTTCCAATCAATATTTTTCTTAGGTAGAATATTAGCTTTGTTAATGAAGACCTTTGGGAATAAATCCTCCGGGAGGTTTAGAGAGGTGTTCATTTGATATACAAGGTTTTTTATACTTCCAGTGTCTTTAGATCCTGAAGAAGAGGCCATAAATATATGGGTATTGTTGTTTTCTGTAATGGTTATCTTGAGATGATACTTTATGTAAAGGATTTTGGTATTGGAGGGAATATTTGTAGTTTTGTGAACCGCTTTAATTTGAAATTTGAATTGCGGGTCAGATTTGAACAGGTAGTACATTTTGTTGTGTTGTTGAAGTTTGGTAGTTTGTAGACGAGGGTTCTGTAGTAGAGGGCACCAAGGATTCCAGCTTTGTTTGATGGTTTTTTGAATTACTAGCAATCTGATGGAGACGGACTTGAAAAGAGAGTAAAGGACAAAACAATATCTGCAAAACCAATAGAAATAACTTATCGAAAGACATGGTTGGTGAATTATTGTGGTCAAATTCTGTTCTTGATGGTTCATGCACTTCGTAGTCCACGTGGTGGGAATGTACTTTGTGTGATGGTTGTGAGAGTAATATATATTCTATAGAAGTTAAAACTGTGATACCTGATGAGGATGTGAGGGATAAGAGTATTGCAGTGTCCTACTATCTGTATGGTTTTCTTAAACTTGGAATGCAGAGTGATATCGGATAGATCATCAAAGTATCTTAGAAGTCTTTGATTTATATCTATGATGCTGACATACCTATTTCGTGAACACTTGCATACCTTTTGTTCAAGCTTGTGAAGAATCCATCCTTTGTAGGTGCCTTTAGAGCCTTTGGAGGTGCCTTTAGAGCCTTTGGAGGTGCCTTCAGAGCCAACTGGGGGATTTGGGATTTTGGTTATATTTGAAGGCTCAATCTTTGAGTTGTTGGTAATTAGAACCTGTGGATCGGATTTTGGTTTCAAATCCGTGAGACGGGTAACCCGATTTAGGAAGCCAATTTCTATCTTTCTGCCAAATGGATGTTGTCGTCGTTGCATGTCCAATTGGTTGGGTTTGCGTTCCGTAGGTCTTTGCATGCTTTGCGTAGGTATTAACTTTCCGGAGATCTCCAAATACTGATCTCTAAGATTCGTTACTAATGGATAAGATGCACCAACGGTTGCCCTTCTCATCGAATTTTTTTTAAAAGATATGTGCAGTTCTGTTTTTCTATTCAGCCATTCTGTAACTTCCTCATTCCAATTCTGCATCTCCCAATTCACTTTCTAGTGGCTGCTACTATGTCGATGCGAGGGGATGAGTATGTTGAGTATTTGAATCAAGTTGAACAACCAGCCATGTCCACTAATCAGGGAGATGAACCATGCAGCAAGAGGTCCAAACATTCGATTCATGGGAGACAGGTATTGATTTTTGTTAATCTTGTGGTAGTAATTTGTGTCCAGGTATTGATGATGTGGCTTATGTCTAGGTTTGGGTAAGTTGTTAGAAACAAAGATGATATTGATTTGGTTTGTTCTAATACCGGGTAATGACAGGCGATATAAATAGCTAGTGAAGATGAAGCAATTCCTGTCGTGCAATCCAATTCCGGGAGAGATATAGAGGACAAGCAACAAAAACCAGCCATGCATGATCGTTCCACTGCTAAGGTGTTTAATCCTCAGATGCCTCAACTCTAAGCATCGAAGGAGGGATGGGTGGTGTATGTTGTTCATCCTGACAAGGGATAATTCATCATCAATGAAGGTGTTGTTCTGGTGGGGGAGGAACAGATCGTGAGTGGAGGCGTCATGCAAGGATTCTATTCGGCTCCAGTTCCTGCTGCTGCGAAGATTAAGATTCGGGAGAACGAGCGTCTAGGATATCCCAGTGATGTTGTTGTCCTCCCCAATTGCTTCATGTTGGCTCCTGAGATGCTGCAATTGGCTGAAGCCGCATATGATCTTACCCTTTTCGGCCCTGGTGAGGTGACTACTTCCAGCGATGTGCCAGCTGATGTGATTCTGCCAGTACCAACTCCAAGAGGAAATTACTCTGTAACTAGGCAGAGAGTTGCACCATAGGATGGCAGCCTTACACACCCAGTCGAAAAAGATACAATTGTGAATATTGTAATTTGGGTTCTGGTACTGAATATTTTTTGTGAACTTAGTAGACGTAGCATTTTGGTGTTTGTTTGGACAAGATATCAGTTCAATGGTATTGTGCTTCCTGGTCAAGGAATTGATGTTAGCATGATAGTTGACGGCATTTAAATTTTTGCTTGTGTGATTGATGGTGTGATGTTTTATTTTGTTGTATATGGTTGTGAGGTTGGTTGGTTGAAAATTGGCTCTGTTCTGGGTAAGCCAATTAAGGAAGATCTTTGGGTTGTTTTTGGTGAGGTAGACTATGTAAGAGTATGTGGAATTCAAGTGATGTAAGATCTTTTCAGGGTATAAAGAGGGGTTTTTCCATCTGGTAGAAAGGTAATAGAGCAACACAAAAATATCGGGATGAAAAGGAATGCAGATAGAAACCTTACCATAGCCAAAGAGAGGCAAATGCATAAAGAAATTAGTAGCAGATAGGTTCCTTGAATCATAATTCCTTACATAGTTAGCCAATGAGGTTTTCAGGTAATCTAGGGCCCTCCATTTCCTTTGAATGATTAAGGTATAATAGGAATGGTTTTTGGTAAAAATAGAAGCTAAGAGTAGATCTTTCAGATCTCGGGTATTCAGAAGATAAGAGTTTTTTCCAGTGAATTGCATAGATGTAGTGATTGGGTTGTTTGTTGTAGTGATTGAGCTTTCAATTTTTCTGACAAAGTCACTAATTTGAGTGATTTGGGTAGGATAGATAGGTGAGTTGAGATATATGTGATTGTAGTTCTTGACATTGAGAGATTTTTGAGAAATATGAGATTTGGAAGCTTCAATTCTTGTATTTGCCTTGTTGAGAGTGTGATTGTAGTTTATGTTGAGGTGATTTTGTGTGATGCAGTTGCATTGACAGATTATAGGTTGTGATTTGTTCTTCATTTGAAATTCCGATCAAAACATCCGGCCACTTTCAGGCGAGAATCGACCATTGGGGGAAAGCGACGAATGAGAAACGGGAGAAAAAAAGACCGTTGGAGAGAACTCAGGTGGAAGAGATGGAGATGGAGATGGAAAGAGGAGAGAGGGCAGAGTACGTTGGTTATGATCATAAAGTTTTGTTATCAAATGTGGACAAGTTTCGTTACGCGTATATTCCGGAGCCAGAAACCGCTCAATTCGAGTAAAGTTCACTTACTGATCTTCACTTCAAATCGAGCTCAATGACGCGAGAAATGAGTTAGGGTCAACCCGCTGCCTCCATCTCACCCTTACCAAGCTTATGCGAGCCCCTGTCAAAGACATTACTGCTTCGGTCAAGGGGTTCTCATTTCAAGTTGTTTTTGTTCCGAGGATCTTAATGGAAATACTTTCACAGTTTCAAACTGTCAGTATTAAAATACTAATATTTTCAGGATAACCATTGCTTGGCCACCTTACTCCTTTTTAACGGTATGTGTTGGAGCTTGGAAGGTGTGCTCCTCGGGATATTCCCCAGTGGAGACAAATTTTGTATCGACCATCTCTAGGAAATTTAATCAGTCTTTCGTTATCTTTGGTCTAGGGATTTTGTAAGTTTTTAGATTTATCGTTTTCGAAACTATGAATTGTCAATTGTTAAACCCCCGAAAGTTCCGAAACCAGCTTCAGCTAAAACGTAGCTAATTTTTTTTCTATGGGCATGTAACCAAAGATGCAGCGTCGTAGCTGAGTAATTAAAACCTCGTTCATGTCATTTTGCAATGTTCTTTCGGTTGAGAATCATCAACCAGACTATTTTCAAGACAAACACGATACATACATGACAAATAATGCCAAGCAAATCTACTGACAAAACTACTTTAAGTTTTAAGCCAACCAATGACCACAGAGTCAAAACTTATGATGCGGATAGGCAACATGAGTTACCTGTTTTGGGGTAACTTTTCTGTGAAGAGGAAGAGATAATGTTGTGAGCAGAATTTCAGCTGTGGACAGAAACGTAGACACAAAATTTATCATCTCCAACCTAAAAGTCTTAAACATTCATAACTTCACTTTTACCAAAAAAAAAAAAAACTTCATGACTTCACAACTAACTAGTGTCTTCAATACAGGTTTTGTTTCTTGACTAATAAGTCCAAAGGATTTACTCAAAATGACAGGGTACTCCAGAATTTCAAGTACAAGTAACGTCACAATTAGTTACCCTAAATGAATTCCCCGTGAACTTCCAAGACAAAAGACTACACTACATCCAAAAATTCCACCACAAATTTTTGACTTACCTGACATCTCATATCTCACTTGTTCCAACTTTCAACTAGTAATTACTACCACTGTACACTTTACACCAACTTGCAAGACCAACATAAAAAAGTACCTACCAAAGAGATAAGAAAAGACTTTCCGCATAATAGGAATAAGAATTGCAATCACATTGCCTAGAATCTAGATGCAAATAATTTCGATCATACAATATCCCTTGGACATTGAAGTCTGCGTGGAATCTAATTTGCAGTCACGCGGAGGAGCTGCATGCTTATACTATCCCATGGTGAAAATTGAGGTTGTCCCTTCCAAAAAAAAAAATTGAGGTTGCAAAAAGCCTACGAAACTCACTCCAGAAAGCACATGTTGAAACAGCAGTATCCGCAACAATAGACCCAGCTTCTCAATATTGCAATTTCTGCCACATTACACCCGGCTTCTTGAACATCGACGAAAAACAAGAAAAACCCAGCTTGCCACCACATGACAGACGATAGTTCAGGGCAACTAAGATTTTTTCAAAATCATTTACCACTTCAAAGTTCACACCAGAAATTTGCTTATGTTTTAGAGTGAAAAAAATTTAAGTAATTGTGTATAACCTATCAAAAATAGAATCTCAGGATCAAAATTCAGATCTAACTGCAGCAGCTCTAAATCAAGCAACCCACCATCAAAGCTGCACAATAGCACACAAGTAGCAAGCCTGGTCTCCTGGTCTCTTTCCTCCTGCATAGAGTGTGTTCCTATGCTTCACATTAGAACTCACTTAATTTTGACCTTCACTCGTCCTTCACACAAAGTTAGCTATGGGATTCAGCTGTTTAGATAAAAGAGTCAACTAGATCAAGCACACCTCAACCACCAATCTGTCCACGTACTCCTAGCCATGACCTAAAACCATGGCAGAGAAAGAGACAGAAAAAAGGTTAAGAATCATCAGTGCCTCCAATTTTTACGTATCTGACTTTTATCACTCTCTTCACCTCCAAACAAATTAAAAGATCTTATTTTACCTTAACAATTTATTTATTTTACAGAGTAACCACTACAAAAACTCTAATTGTGGAGATTTGTATTATTAACATGAGAAGTTAGAATATTTGACTTGTATACGTATCACACACATGAATAACTAGGCAGCCACATAGAGGGATAGATAAAAAGAGGGAAAGAGAGAGAACTAGCAAAGCGCACGATACACACAGAATACAGTGTAGAACAAGTACTGTATATACAGGCACCTTCCATTTTTTCCTCCAGACATACAATACAACTGAATAACTGACAGTAAAAAGGAAAAGGCAGCTTCATAAACATTAACCGGCACAACGAAACCTTACTTGCTTCTCTAAAAAGTATTAACTGACCTGCTGTTTAGTGCATAATAATAGAAACTACTTTTTTGGTTTTCCCTCACGAGTCACAAATATACACTCAGATTCCCCCAACTACCAGATTATAGTCCAACCGCAAACCTGTAACAGAAAACTTTCATCAAAAACAGCCAACAAAAGGCTTGTTTTCATAGTTAAATGGTGATCTTTTGCATAGATCTCTTATATTTTATCCAAACAGGATTCAAAAGCTTCGGCAATAACAATTATGTCAGTAACTTACCGCTATACTTCTGAATCACATGAAGGAGCTAGCCAAAGATAGCTCATGTAGATCACTAAGCATCCATTCTTCTCCAGTTTGCCCTCCAAGGACAATCGCCCTTGTTCCTCCAACAACACATGTACTATGACCCCAAGCAAATCTAGGAGGTCTCCCAGGTACGTTCAGAATCCTCCAGGTTGGCTTCTCATCGCTTGGGTCCAGGAGGTATAGCTGGGATGCAGAATGAAGACCAGCAACAGACCCACCAAATATCAATATTCTACCACCGGGGAGGCTGACTGCAACATGATCAAGTCGAGGAGGAGGAGCTATACCTGCTGGATTTCCAGCCCCTGGCATCCCACTGCCAGTTACACAACTCCAACATGGTTCATCTTCACTGAGATCCATTGTGAACACGTCACTTGAGCGGAGTCGAAGGGGTCCACTCTTGGCCAGGCCACCAAACATCAATATCTTACGTCCACCATAAACAGAAAGTGTGTGACCCAATCTTGAAGGAGGGGTCCATGCTACAGGTATCTCCCTCCACACTGGCCTCTCCATGATTGAGAAATCCAGCAAGAAGGTGTCACTGAGAAGCACACCAGAATCAGCACAACCACCCGAAACAACCAGCTTAGTGCCATCCAGGGTGCATGAGCTGTGCCATGATCTTGCAAGGGGTGGAGTTAATCCGGAGATTTCACGCCATGAAGGATCTTTTGCATCCAAGTCCAACACAAAAACATCGTTTAGTAAGCCCTGCCTTCCACAGCCTCCGAAGACAACCAAAGATGACTCGTTCAAGCAAGAAAGTGTGTGGCCCCACCTGCCGGGAGGTGGGGAATTAACTTTGACATGTCTCCATTCCGGTTGACTAGCATTCAGGTCCAGTACAAATGTATCATTCATTGGCTGCATGTTTACCCCTTCCCCGCCAAAAAGAACAACTCTATTCCCGACGGCACAAGCACTAAAATTGCAACGTGAGGGCTCAACAGCACCTCCAACAGTCAATTTTCTCCATGCTGCTGCTTCCAGGGTAGTTAATTCCCTAGCCAGTCGACCCCACCCTAGCCTTTTTGCTCCCGGCACTGCTTCTAGTACACGAGTTGTTTCACTACCCCATGCATTTTGGCAAACCATTCTCCATAGGTCTTCGTTTTTTGTTATTTGATAGAGCCGTTTACATACAGAACCGACAGATGCAATATCTCTAGGTGTCAGCTTTGAGAGTATTTTGTGAGACAAGACCTCATCACTCAACTGCAACATACCACGAAGCTCACAACAAATATTATTATGTCCATATGGACCTGGCCTATACGAGGAAAGATCAGAGCGGAAACGATCGTTTAATCTCACTGACTCCTTCATAGAATAACCAGGCAGTGGGCCCAAATCAAGATTCGTTTCAGTGAAGAACTGGATACCAATGACATGAGTGATTATTTCATCATCCCCGTATATGGGAGTCAGCCTTAATCTATTCATGAGTGGAGAACCATCTTTCCTAAAATTTAACAAGTCCCCGTGGAACTCAACCCCATCCTCAAGGCATCTCCTTATTTCTGTGACTACAGTGGAATCCACCAATGGATGCCTCCTTTTAGCAAACGGCCCCCTGCACTGCAAGAAACGGCTGAACAAGAGCTCATGTCAGTACCAGAATACCAGGAATTCAAGCATAACCAAAGTTCACCTAAATCCCATTTCCCCTAAAGCTTATCTTGTGTCATACTTCCAGATATATATTCTATACTTTTGGCTCAGGTAATTCTAAAATAACAAGAACAAATATTGACCAAAAAAAATCCTATCAAATGATTCACTACAGTACTACCAATAGTCAGAATTAATTAATCTATGTAAAAACATGGATTCCAAGTTCGTTAATTTCCCAACAGCGCCAATTTCTACAAATCCCTAGTTTCGTCCCCAACAAAATGTTATGCAGAATCGGACCAAACATTTACTCATAAAACAAAAACTAGACACTAATACGAGAACCTCGAAACCCTAGAAAACAATTCAATAAATTAAGAATGATGAATAAAAATGAATAAGCAAGGGCTTACCAATTTCGGCCTAGAACTTCTTCAGCTCGATAACCAGTAACCATTTCAAAACCGGCATTAACATAAATAATAGGATGATCAGGTTCTAATGAATCAGTAACAACAAGACCACAGGGTGAAGATTGAAGTAAACTACCGATTGTAAATGAAAGTGGACCTCCATCGTTTAATAAAAACCCAACTTCTTCATCTCCACTTATACCTTCTGAATCACTATCCCACTCCATCAATCAATTTCTTATAGAAAAATTCAAACCCTTTGATTAAAACAACAAATTACCTCAACCCATGGATTCAATTTCAAAGATCTGCAAGGAATCCAATCAATATCGAAATTAGGGTTAGGTGAAATGAAATTTAGGGTTTTTTCTGGTTAGAGATGATGATGGTTGTTTTTCTGTGTGAGAGAGAGAAGAGGAAACGAGTGGATGGAGAAAGAGGGAACGACTCGATAAATGGCACCACAAAATGAGAATTCGATTTTTCTAGACAAACAATAGAAAATGGGTTTAGTTAGTTCTTTTTTGCTAAGGTGTAGTGGTGTTTTGAGAAGGAGAGACTAGTATCTTTGTGCGACTGACTGGGCAGGAAAAATATCTGGGGTAGGGTGATCCTACACGTACCGGGTTTTTGCATTTCTACCGCAGTTCTTAAACATTTTTATCTTCCCACTCACTTAAGGCCAACCAGTGTGGTTGATCATTTCGCTTTGCTATAGCTTAATCGTAGCTAAGCGAAATGAGAGTAAAGGTGCATCTCACTTGGAGGGAGGGGTCGCTTAGCTTGTATAGTTTTCTAAATCTGATATTTCGGATATATAGGGAAGCTTGGGAAATCCCTAAAATTTAGTGTATAAATTAAAAAAAATTGGATACAGTTTCTAATGTAGAAAGATTGGAGGAAGAATGCAATATGGAGATACAAAGAAGAAAAAAAGATACAAAATTGACGAATAATAAGATTGATAAAAGAGAATTCGTGTTTATACGAATAACAAGATTGATAAATAATATAGTGGGAATGTTATAAACACTCCTGCTATATATGGATCCTTCATAAATACCCTTATCAACTTTAATTATACCCCTATCTTTTTAAACGGAAATTAATTCAACAATTAATACCAAATTTAACCTTTCAGAAGAGACTAAAAAAACAATCGTTTCAAGATCAGATCCAAATTTTCTCTCTCCTCCTTCTCTTCTAGTCATAACATCACCACTGTTTTTACTTTCTCCGCCTCTTTCAGCCATCACCACCACCACCTTTACCTCCGCCATTACCACGGCTACCACCTCCCCCGCCACAAACATATTACCCATTCAATAAAAATCAATTCATACTTATTTTTCGTTCATTATTATCTTCTAAATCTGAAGATCTAAAATAATGAGAGAAATCATTAGTGGTTGGTTTCGATTTTGTCGATTAAAAATGGAGTTCACATACAGATTATTATAAGACGTTTCTTATCTTGGAACCAGTTTCAGAGAATGATTTGTGAAATTGGTTTTCGATTTCATAGTTTCGATTTAAGTTTCAGAATAATGATGATATTTTCAATTTTCAGATCTGAAAAATTAGTGAGATGGGTTGGAAATCGATTTTTGAAGAAAGATAGATGGGAAGATTACTATCAATCGACATGAAAATTAAACCGAAAGGTAAACAATCGATTAAGTGTTTATACTAGATTACATTTGTTATGATTTTTTTCTTAGAAATTTCTGCAAAATCAAATTTCTTGTCTTTTCATGATTTTCTATGTGATTGTGTTTCAAGTATTTATTTGTAATGATTTGGTGGTTTTCATAATGATTTTGCTTGATAATGAATTTGTACATATTTATCCTGAATTTAGATGACATATTGTGTATAATAGTGGTGGTGGTGGCTATAACAAAAGCCAGAGTTGGTAGTGGATGATGGTAGGAGTAGTGGGTACCAAGGTTGAGATGGTGGTCGTGGAAGTGTGACGGTGGAGGAAGAGTACAATTTTCCATAGTAAAATATACATCCTCATGAAACAAGAATATGCATAGGGCTGGCAATGGATAACCGATATCCGGTATCCGTTTCCGATTATTCGAAATCCTATAGGATTTTATCCATTATATTGGATACCGGATATCCGGATCCGATAACTTATCGGATATTTCCTCTTAACCTATCGGAATCGGATTGGGCTCTATCCGATTGGTTAATATCCTATATCCGATAAGGTAGGGGTTAACGGATAAAAATCCTATAGGATAATGTCATACATTAACGGTTTACTAGTAGTGACAGTTGAAACAATGTTGCAATGGAAGGTTATCGGGCAATAAACAATGTTTAGTCTTCACATTGTCTTTAGCATTAGAGTAGTAGCAAGGTTCAAGTTAAAATGGTGTTACGTTTATGGTCAAAAAACTGAAGAAACGTCCATAATGATAAGGTCATATATTAACGGATATTAACGGATAAAAATCCGATATCCGATAGCTTAACCTTAACCTTATCGGATTGGAATTTTTGGTATCCGCCGGATTTTATCGGATACCGGATATCCGATAATCCTTAACCTTAACCTTATCGGATTTGCCAATATCCGCCTGATATCTATCCGTTGCCACCCCTAAATATGCATAATTCCCCAGTAAAGTAATGCACCTCATGAAACAAGAGTTTTAGACGTACAATTTAGGATGTGGATGTTGGATGTTACAGTTGTGGTGCTATAAATATGGTGGTTATTGCTGATATGGTGATGGATAATGTTGTAATGTAGGTGATGATGATGGTGGTTGTGAAGGTGCTGGTGGTGGAATTTTTGTTATTCATTTGTATGCTAACCACATTTGATGGTGGTGGAATTTGGTATTGATTTTTTTTAATTGCGAGTACATTTCGACACATTGATTATGGTTGGAGTAGTGGGTATGTTCCACAGTTTGTAATTCTAGTAAGACATGTAGGATTAATTACGCACAATTATGTAGTGATACATATAGGCTTAGTTACGTACAATTATGTTTTATAGTCGAGTGCTTGGTTAAATTCTCTAACTGGCATTTCTCTTGAGACGTTTAAATGTGTTCCTTTGCAATTTCATGTTGTGTACAAATGTCGTTTAAACTAGGGATATTTTGTTTTTGGGTCCCAAAAATGTGACCAGAGTAGCGTTTGGGTCCTAGAAAGTTGCAAATTAGAGTTTGGGTCTCAGGACCGTCGTTGACCGTCTTGACAGTAAACCTTTTTTTTTTAATTAATTTTTATTTATCTAACGCCGTTATTCTCCATCAGCTCGTGAGTCGCACGTGTTGACAAATATCCATCAAAGCATATCCAACGAACGAGAACAGATAAAATCCAACTGTCTAGATTTCTTGTCTCTTAATATACAGTTGGACCCATCATCAAACCCCTGTGGACACTCATTTCTCAGCCATTTAAGTACTCATTTCTCATCCACAATTTGAAACACCTGTTAAACGGTTTTGAGCTCACATTTTGATAACAAAAATAAAGAGAATAACACAACTTATACAAGAATACCAAGAAATGTTTTATAAAAAAAAAGGAGGTTAAAGTAAGATGTCTGCAAAATATTCATCAAAAGAAATGTCTGCAAAGTAATTTAGAAGCCACATATCCATAAAACGTTAAAGCAAATTCACAACATTTAGTTTTCATCTGCAACCCACTGCTTTGGTGTGCCAAACCAGTCCATCATCCTTGGCCTCTTTCTCCTTCCAGCTGTCAAAGAAAATGCACCACCACCTCTCATCACTAGCCCACCTCCTCTTCCACCATAGTTACCTCTTATGTGGCATCCATCTAGTCCTGGTATGGGATTTAGTACCTATATTGAACAACAAATTATTGTCAGTTCACAAGAGAAAACATTTTCCAAGTTCATAACAAACAAGAGAAGAACAAGTCATTAACATTAACAGACAAGAAACTTGGAATGAAACCTGCGTTGTTGTTGGTTCTCTAGCTAGTGTTGGTCCCTCATCTTGGAATATGCCAATACATACAATTCTCCCATTTCTTCGATGTACTGTCTGCCCTCTCGCCCTGCCTATTGCTCCCCTTCCTCTCAGTGCACCACCCCTCGTAGTAGTGGATGAGTTGCTAAAACTCCTTCCAAAAGCAATTGTAGTTGATGATGCAACTTGAACAGGTGGGACTGGTGTAGCAGTAATTATTGGTGGCACTGGTGCAAAAGCAACACCTCTGCCTCCTCTATTTCCTCTTCCACCCCTACCCCCTCTGCTTCCTCTTCCTCTTCCTCTAGGAGTTGGTACCGCTGATTCAGATGGTGGTGGAACTGGTGAAACAGTTGTAGTTGAAGATGGCACAGTTGTAGATGAAGATGGTGCAGTTGTAGTTGAAGATGGCGTAGTAGCAGTTGGTACATGTGGTTGAGTTGCTCCACCTCTCCTCTTTATGCCACCACCTCTAGTCCTTGGTTCATTCCTTGGAGCTTGTGATGCATTGGTTTCATCTGCAGATGTAGAAACTGGTGGTGGTGGTGGAGGCCTAGTAGTTGGATCAGGCCTCACATGAGGCCCTGTGAAGGTTGCTGGAGCTGGAACATATAGAACATACACAAATAAGACCGAAATATAAGCCGAAACAAACAACACATACATAAATAAGACCAAAATAATCCGAAACCAACAGCACATACACAAATAAACACAACTGGTTTACCTAGCTCTTGGTTTTCAGCAGCAGCTCCTTTACAAGTACTCCTGTTATGACCATACACATAACATTTCCCACACATATATTTCCTGCTGCTACCACCTTCATCCTTGTCCCTTATTCTTTGGCTTCTAGGTCTGCCTGGTGGTCTACCACATTTAAGAGGCTTCACTATCCTTGGATTCTGCATACACACTAGGTGTTAGTACTATATTAGAGTAACACAATTAGTATGTAACTAAGACAAGTTACTCTCATTCTTACCTTGGGCCATAATGCTTTGTCATATAAAGGTCCGATAGAAGGAGTATATAGCACTCTGTAGGAGTCAACATACATGTAAAAATGCACATACCTACAAACATAGATGTAAAGTTAGTAAATAAGTAAGTACTATAGTTGAATGAGTTCGAAAAATGTAAACAAATGCAATAAGTAAGCCAAATGTAATAAGAAAGTCTCTTACTGGTCATATGTCTTTGGTCTGAGGCGCAAGCTCGCGCAAATAGCATGCACACATGGTATTCCACTTACTTGCCATTCATTGCAGGTACAAGTTGGTGAGCGTCGTTTACTCAACAAAATAAAAAGATCTTTCCCACTAATTAAATATAATATAGCGGTAGTAAGGATCATTCCCACGAAGAGTAATGCAATTGATATGTTATCTAAATAGCGAAAATATAAAATAAGGATAAAAAGGATAATAAGATAAAGATATTGAAGAAATCCTTCGCAATTACTAACCGTTAACTCAACATTGTACCCGTTTATCTCTTGTTAGAATCAATTGTCACCAACCGTAGGAAAGCAGGTACGCTTAGCAATCCCCAAAACTCCTTATATCACCGGATACGGAAGCGCTCGACTACCAGATTCTATTCAAAAGAACCACCTTGACACGGAAGCGCTCGACTACAAGATGTAATTCCCATAATGTATTAAGATTTTTGAATTTAGGTTTGATCCCAGCAGTTAAACTCGGTACGCTCGGTCCACTTACTTGTGTTGTCTTTACTCACAATTTCTCCACGGAATCCCTCCGTAAGGTCTTGCGATTTCTACTTGTGTAGGAGTTAAGAGACAATTACGGATCGACTCAACTCTCTACTAGCATTAGAATGATTAATAGACTAATCTGGTTGCTTCACATTAGAACTTTGAATTCATCCTTACAATAAAAAGAATAGAGAAGAGGTAGTTCTCCCCCTAAGGGGGAGAAAAACGGTGAAAAGAAGATATCTCAAATTATGCCTAGGCTTCCCTATATATAGAGTTTTGTAACCTCTTCTTGAAGAAAACTAGAAAACCTAGATAAAGTAGGAAAGTGCACCTCCTTAAAATTGTGTCCCGTGCATCACATCTCGTGCCAAAGTAGTTTGCCAAATATCTCCAAAAATCCCTAACACACCTCACGGCCAAGGCTTTTTCTCAAAGTCGTAAAAATCCCCAACAAAGAAGTCAGGTCCAAGGCTGCTTGCGTATGGCATAAGCCCATCCCAATTAAATTCTTTCTATCGTCAGTTCTATGGAAATGACAACACACCCTTAACTTCTCTCCGCCAAAGTCACGGATAATATTTCTCGTTCTCCGGCTTCATGGCAACAACAACTAAATACCATTATTCGAACATCACCTGCAGTTCTCTGTTTTATAGTTAACTCATCTCCGTTAGCTCCATTGTTCTTCTTTCTCATCTTAAACTCTTCTCCTCAGCCAAAGTCACCGCGACCACCTTCCATCTTCATTGAAACAATGATCACAGATGACGCCCCTTCATCACCGGAAGTCATTAATCACGACAGCAGCAAATAACTTCATTCTTCAATCATCAGTTCCATGCCATCACCGTGACATCAAACTCCATCTTCTCAGTGACTGCATCTCTTCCTTGATCTTCGAGCATCAACCCTTTATCACTGCCAAAATCGAGCTCCATTCAACTGCACAACAAATTAATAATATCCCATCGAACACAACACAAACACGGACTAGTGCTCACCATCTCCAGGCCATCATTATCATTGCATTCTCCATCTCAGTCACTCAACTTCGTTCCATCACCAATGACATCATCTCTGTCGTCATCTCCAGCAACTCTTATTAATCTCCCTTACTGACATCGCTGCCAACATACTATCGTCATTAACACAGCAAGGACCAAGAATCCATTCTCTCCATCGCAATCATATGTCACTGCCAACGACTATCGATGGCATCAACCACCATCGCTCTAAGTATCTCGACAAATAACTCGATCTTCTTACAGCCAAACCCGTTATCAACGTCATCACAGCTCCATTGCTGCCTCATTACTCTTCATACCCAACATATTACCATTTGAGCCTCTTCGCATCATCGCTGTCAACACCTACTGCCAATAATGGCAGCAACAACCTTGATTCACTCTTCATTTCCACTCGTACCAGTCTTTAAAGCCATCGTTAAAGTATACTGCAAGTGCACAGTGTCGACAAGCAACACAGGGTAAGCACAGGTCAAACCACAGAGACTTGGAGAGTGTAGAAGTTGATTCTAAATCCTGATTCAAAGAGTAACCAAAAGGGGTTTGATTTTTTCGATACGACGATATGATTTTCAAGTGACTGAAATAATAAAAGTAAAAGATGCAAATAACAAGATATGTAAACAATGATAATATGGATACTAGGGTATTCAAATCCACCAATAACCTATGATATGCATTCAACTTGTAATATTATTCTTGTACTTATAGTAGATTCAAGTCTACCGTATAAATAAGGTGTTTCTCCAATGGATAATTTAATCACAACTAAAGTATTTCTCCAAAGCATTAATTGTCTAATTAAGCACAACTAATCTAAAGATCAATATTTGGTTAAGCATGAGTTGTAGCATAATCAACATAGAGATATTCTAACTACAATGGATACATGGCATACATTGTGAGAGCAAGATGTTGAAAAACTTGGATTAAATTATATCTTTAAACAATTCTAAACTTTCAAGAACAAGATACAAGATATGAATACATACCAATGAGATTAGGGCTTCATCTAAACCCTAGTAAATGAAATTAGAACATGAAGAACATTACAACAAAATTGAAATTTGATAAACTAACATGAACAAGCTATTCTTGGATGAGTTTTCAACACAACAACCCTCTCTATTTATACACAAAAATTCTCTCACACTTGGGATCCGAATTTCACTGTAGCAACCACTCAACAAAACATGTTTTCTTAATTGATGGATTGAATGGAATATATTTGGTTGTGGGAAACAAATTGGGAGTGATTGAGTGAGAGAATGGGGATGTTTTCTTTAATTGATGGATGAAATGGAATACAATGGGGGTGAGGTGGATGTTTGGAAAAAATCCAATGGGGGTGAGGTGGATGTTTTGGAAAGAATCCAATGGGGGTGAGGTGGAAATGGATTTGGGTCTTGGGTTTTGGATCATGGGTTGTTTAATCCCATGAATTTGTAAAAAAGTTGCCACTGATGCGCGAGCGGGTTGCAACGCTTCCAACTTTCTTCTCTTTTGTCTTCTCAATTCTTCCAAGCTTTATTTAGTACTTAAAAACACAAAATTAATTAATACAAATATTTATTCTTGAAGATGGTAAGAATGCAGAATTTGGGATAATATATGACTTTGAAGCGCGAAAGATGAGTTAAGTGCCAATGAAAAGGTGTATGAATATGCAATATTTGGCACTCATCAAAACTCCATCTTCTCAGTGACTGCATCTCTTCCTTGATCTTCGAGCATCAACCCTTTATCACTGCCAAAATCGAGCTCCATTCAACTGCACAACGAATTAATAATATCCCATCGAACACAACACAAACACGGACTAGTGCTCACCATCTCCAGGCCATCATTATCATTGCATTCTCCATCTCAGTCACTCGACTTCGTTCCATCACCAATGCCATCATCTCTGTCGTCATCTCCAACAACTCTTATTAATCTCCCTTACTGACATCGCTGCCAACATACTATCGTCATTAACACAGCAAGGACCAAGAATCCATTCTCTCCATCGCAATCATATGTCACTGCCAACGACTATCGATGGCATCAACCACCATCGCTCTAAGTATCTCGACAAATAACTCGATCTTCTTACAGCCAAACCCGTTATCAACGTCATCACAGCTCCATTGTTGCCTCATTACTCTTCATACCCAACATATTACCATTCGAGCCTCTTCGCATCATCGCTGTCAACACCTACTACCAATAATGGCAGCAACAACCTTGATTCACTCTTCATTTCCACTCGTACCAGTCTTTACATCCATCGTTAAAACTCCATGCAAACGACCCAAGTCTTCTATCATCCGTGGTACCCAAGAATCCATTCTGAGGTCGTTCAGGCCTTTTTACGAACACTTCTCGACCTCATAGACTCGTGTTACTTCTCCATCTCTGATCAACCAACTACTGATAGTTCAATCTCTTCGTACACAGTATTTGAAAGCGTGCAATTTGCTGGTAATGCAGATATGGAGCTTGTTGTTGATTTCAGATCACTCTATCTCCTTCCTTGCAACATTCTAGCACAAACCTATTCATTCATATCATTTAAGAGACTCTAAAAATTTACGAATCCTCTTCAATGGCAGTAACACTCAAGCACCTTTGAATCTATTCCATTTTGCCCCTAGTTCAATGGTAACAGCTCTCGCCTAAAATGTAAACCCAGGCTATGGAAAACAGACTCGTCACTTTCTAGTCTCAGTTCGTAAACCTTCCTTAGCCACTGATAAACCATCACGTCCTAAGGCTTGTACGAACTCTTGGCAGCAATTTGAATTGAATTATGAAAACTCCCAACCTAACTTTAGTTATGAAGGAGGAGGTGCCCCCTTAACGAACTGTTTGTCTTCCTTTAGTGATTATGTTAGTTGGTTACCCCTTAACCTCCACGCTATTACTGGTAGTGGTCCCATGCAATGATAATTCCGCCTCTCTTTTGGTAAATTGGATGATATTTTGTTCTTTTAGGGAATAAGCTCCAAAATTCCCATAAAATATAAAACGAAGCTAATAATACAAATTCACACGAGAACTAGCTAAGAAAGCATAACCGATTGATATTTAGAGAGGTGTTTTTAAGCACCTATCACATGTATGCCTCTCCAGATTCACAACCCATGAAATATCCTTTTTAGTGTCAAAAATCTGCCAAATATCCTTTGTTGAAGGTTGCGCGTTGAACTCATGGCTTAAGTATAAATGTTTCTTAATGATATTTGTAACTTTAGGGACCACAGATCCATCAGGCATTTGCTTACCCACTTGTTCTCTATCAAAGAATATTCTCATCATAAGCAAATGGAATTTCTGCACCAACTTATATATAGGCATCTTCCTTAACTCAAGAATACATAAATTAAATGCTTCACAAAAATTGGATGTGATATGCTCACACTTTGAAGACATATCGAAGTAAGCTCTTGCCCATGTATCAACTGGTTCTCTGTCAAACCACTCGAGTGCAGAAGGCTTTGCCTCTTTAAGTATATCCATCCATATATTGTGGCCTACCTCACTGAATGACCTTGCTGATCTCCATGCCAGAAATTCCAGGTTCTTACCAGGATGTAACTTCTTAAAATTCTTATAAAGATGTCGAAATCAATATCTATGAAAGTGATTAACATCTCCAAAATTTCCAGAAACCCCCTCAATCAAACCCTTTTGTCTGTCACTTATAAAGGTCAGTGCCCTAAGATGTTGCTTCAATTCTTGTGCCACTGTACTCAGAAAATCAATCCATGACTCTTTACACTCTGACTGTCATAGATAGATAGCATTAGGAAACAAACCATTGTTTCCATCAAGCGACGTGATAACCAACAATGTACCACCATATTTACCTGTCAAGTGGCATCCATTTAGTCCTAGTATAGGCCTATTTAATAAGAAACCATCTAATGATGCTCTATATGCAATACACAACGAGACAAATCTATTATTTATAGGATCTGTTGTTAATTTCACAATGTTTGTAGTATTCTATCTTAAAATTTCATCGCACAATGAAGGCAGTAACGAATATCCTTCTTCATAACTACCTAAAATCTTCTCATTACATAAATTGTAAGCATGCCATGCAGTGTAGTAAGAAACCTCAACTTTGTGATTCTTCTTTACCTCGGTCATAAAGTCCCTTGGCTTGTAATTAGGATGTGCTTTAAAGCATTCAAGCATCACCTTGGAAACCCATCTTTCATTAGCCAATGGATGTGTGATCCCATTATAAGACTGACAAGTATGAATAAAGTGACCTGAAAAGATAAGACAAACATCACAGTATAAAGTTAAAACAAAGAATTTGAACATTCAGTTTGATTCTAACTTCCAAAAGACAACCCTTCTTAAACAAATCCTTTCAAATATCAGTAAAGTAACCTTTAAGAAAGTAAATTATGTTCTAACATATATGGCCATTAATGAAAAGTATAACATAAGGACTAAAAATGAAAACACAATGCGAAAATTAAAAACAAGTTACCTGATTTGCACTCAAATGTTTGGCCATCATTGAGTGCAGGGCAGTAAACCTTCCACTCACATGTTTCATCCTTGCATTTATAAGATTGCTTCATTTTCTTGTTCTTCACTTGAACCATGCAGTAATTCTTGTCTAGTGCTAACTCCTTTAAATAATTTCTGCAAAGTTCTTTGCTCAACCATTGTTGCCCAATGAATAATTCCTCCACAACTACTTGATTTTCAGACAACTTATAGTTTCCATCTATATTATGTGTATCTTCAACATATTATTTGAATTCAACTGTAGAACTTAGTGTTGCTTGAATCTGACCAGTGAGGTTGATCTCTACATCATCATCAATTTCAGTTTCATAAAGCAACTCTTCATCATCACTTTCATTATCTTCATCTGGAATCTGATCTAAATTTACTGTCTCATCTCCTGTTTCAGTAGTGTTGTAGGTACTAGCAAATATATATTCATCATTTAACACATGCATATCTTCAATAAGGTCAACCACAGTAGATTCCTGAGTTCTAGCTGTGCTTGACTCAGCTGGACTGTCCTTTGTTGCGGTCTTCTTTGGGTCCAAAATTGGAAGAAAATCCAACTCTTCTTCAGGTCTATAATCAGGCATTTTCTCTAGGTGGGGGTGCTCAGCCCTTTTGCTTTTGCCAAGCACTAATCCACCTCTAGTGGGATAGTATCTCAATAAATCCTCCATTGTACCTGCAATTCAACACACAACCACAATATTTAAAACATTAAAAATCAATTGTTCCATAATGGTATCCTTACACACAAACAGTCTCAACCACACACACTACCTTTTCTTCATTATTAACAGACAATAATGAAAGACATCACTAGGACCACAATAAAGCTCACCTATTAACTATTCTTCGTACCAACGTACTTGAAGAATGACTCGATAAAAATAACCCAAAAACAAATCTAAAGAAATTTTGGAACTTAACAAAACCCTAAAAGTCAAAGGAAAAAACAAAATTCACCAATTAAACAACTCTATATGCTATACAACAACACCCACTTAATCGTTAACAGCAAAAAAACGAAACCCTCAAATTAAAATTAACAAATTAAGGGAATACGATAACTTACTTCACTTATTGGGCAGCTCAACACCAACTTAAACTGATGAATCTTCTTAACCAACAATAAAAACACAACAATCAACCCAGATCCATCACTTTAACTCAATTATAGGACGGATTTTGGCTAATCATAAATTTCAGATGATTTTTTTTTTTGTCGCTGCAGAAAACCCAAAGTAGAAGAATGAAACTCGACTACAGATTTAGGGCAAAGTAGTTGGTTTTGTGCTAATGTGTTTTTAATCTTAGCTGTTAATTTTTGATAAATATTAACCATACACGTGTAAACGGAAGGTTAGGGGTTGGGTTAGTAAATAATTTGAAGTTTAAAATTATGTTGGTAATTTCTAAATTTAACCAAGATTTGTAACTTTCAATGCAGTCAACAACGGTCCTGGGACCCAAACTCTAATTTGAAACTTTCTAGGACCCAAACGCTACTCTGGTCACATTTTTGGGACCCAAAAACAAAATATCCCTTTACTATTGCACTCAACCAACTAGCCATAGCGTACATTTGGAACTTCATGAATACTTAAATTAGTATGAACTACTATGTCTACTTGGACCGTTATTAATGAAAATTGTTGTCGGCAGTATTGGACATAATGTGTTTTAGTAATGGCCTTTAGATGGAATAATGTACTGACATGGAGGGACTTTGATTTATGTAAAAACCATCTCTTGCTTACATGAGTTCTACCAAACATTTCTTACATTTCGGTTCTGTTAATTGTTCATGTGAATATTGGCTTGCTAATATTCCCATTTCTTACATTTCTATCGAAAATTTCTTGCATTTTGATTCGGTTAATTTTTCGGCGCTTAAACCTTTCAGTAATTCCATGTCTTGCAGGATGTTACGGATCTCTTGCAGGATACCACAGATCTAATTAGTGGTCGTTAAACTATCGTAATGAATAGTCCTTTATTGTTCCAACTGAATGACTTTGTATAATTTTTATTTTTGGAAAAAACTTGTGCTAGTTGCCTCCATATTTGGATACAACTTGAACAAGTTTCTTCTATACTTGGAGACAACTTGGGTTAGTTACCTCCATTTTTGGAGACAACTTGGGCTAATTGTTTTCACTTTTGAAGACAACTTTGAGCTAGTTGCCTCCACATTTGAAGACAACTTGAGCTAGTTGCCTCCATTTTCGAAAACAACTTGAGCTAGTTGCCTCGGATTTGGAGACAACTTCAGCAAGTTGACTCCACATGGTGGTGACGGTGGTGGTGGTGGCGATGACAAGGGCGGTAGTTGTTAGTGGTGGTGGAGGTTGGAGGTGGTGGTGCATATGAGGAAAGTTGTGGTAGTTGGATGCGGTGGTGGCTGGTGGTCGGCAGTGGTGGTGGTTGGCGGTGGTAGTTGTTAGTAGTTGTTAGTGGTGGTGGTGCATGGAGGCGGTGGAGGTTGGCGGAGGCGGCGGTGATGAATATGAGGAAAGTGGTGGTGGTTGGATGTGGGGGTGGCTGGTGGTCGGCAGTGGTGGTGGTTGGCGGTGGTGGTGCATGGCAGCGGTGGACAGTGGTGGTGGTTATTGGCGGTGGTGAACATTAGCAGTGGTGGTGGACGGTGGCGGTGGTGGACATTGGTGGTGGTGTTCGGTGGTGGTGGTTGGCAGTAGAGTTTTTTTTTTTTTTTTGGGTAGTGGTTTGTATTTACACTATACAAAAGGGGGTATTTTAGTAATGTATTAAGCTTAGGGGTATAATTTAAGTTGGTAAGGGTATATTTCAATGGACCTCATAGTAGGGGTATATAGATAATATTCCCTATAATATAATATAATATGCTTTATAAAAGATACTAGAGTATAACCCGTGCCGTAACGACACGGCTTGATAATAAATAATTTTATATGTTTTGATTTTGATGTTCGTATGTAATTATTAAATAATGCGACAATTAATTGTCATATGTTTTAACCAAGCTTATTGTAACATTAAAACGATCAACCACGTTTTATCTATGATACAAAGAAGAATGGGTTTTTGAGACTTGGACGGTTGGATAACATTTTGAGAGACAAACGTTGCATCCGACCATCCTAATCTCATCCCAGTTAAAGACATCCGATGGTTGTTGTTTTTGTAACCTATTTCATTATGAATTCAAATTTATCAACCTTTAATTAATGTATAACCACTTAACTCAAGATATTTAAAGAAACATTAAATAAATGAAATCATAATACCACTTATGCATTGATTGTATTTGGTGGTGGCAATGTACCTGATGGGAAGTGATATTTTTTTCTTTCCCTAAAGCATAAGTTAGATATATATTTATAAATATACGTATGTACTATTACTTAAATGATTAAGTGTTTGTTTTTGGATGATTTATATGGATAATTTTATAGTGTAGGTATGGACATTATTTTGGACAAAAAACCTAATTCAGCTTAATCTTGGGTTTCAGAATAATGGTTCCCGGTAGCAGAGGGAAAGAATTCATCCCATTCAAAGACATTCAAATGATGTAAGATTTGTAACCTCCTTCAATTATGGATAATATACATTGATAACCCTCATAATTAGCTCGTAACCAATTAAAAAAAATTAGCCAACCATCAAGTGGTATGATGGTTGGTATGCTCCCTCCCACTGCGGAGGTAGGGGTTCGAACCCCGTAATTGCTAGAAATAACTCCTTATAAGGAGTTAAGGATGTAGCCCAAGACCACTCTTCCAAACCATCAACAATAAAAAAAAAAAATTTAATATGCCAAAGAAAAATCCTTACCTTTAATTGATACAAAAAAACTAAAAAATAAGTATCATATAATGAGCATACAAAAAATTTATTTGTTCAAAGATATCTTAACAGATTATCCATCTTTTATCAACCCGGAAATATAGAACATCGTTATAACTTTTGCCAACATAAAAAATAAAATTATTTATTTATTTATTTATTTATTTCATATACAGTTAAATATGCAAGTATGTTAATTTAAATACAGTCGAATGCAAAAAGGTACGAGGCAAAAAACCAAACAAACAAACAAACAGAAAGGGTTTTTGAGGCTTTGACGGTTGGATAATATTTTGAGAGACAAATGTTGCATCCGACCATCCCAGTCTCACCCCGGCCAAAGACATCCGACAGATGTAAGATTCGTAACCTCCTTCAATTATTGATATATGCATTGATAACCCTCATAATTAGTTCCTCACCAGTTAAAAAAATAAATATATGCGAACAAAAAAATCCTTACCATTTAAATGCTACAACTATGTAAAACACTTTTCTTTTTAAAAATAAAAATAAAAAATTGACTCGTATCTTTTTTAAATCGAATTAGCCTACCTTCATCAACCTACAACAAATAACATTAGAACAATTGCGGTTACAACATGTAGACCCCTTATTTCTGCCTTGAAATAAATTAACTTCCCTTCATCAACCTGCAAAGAACAAATAACGTTATGTTAAGAATACAAAAAATTCATTTTCATTTGATTCATTTTTTTGTTGTTGGAGATAATCGAAAAATAAATACATACAATTGAGAATTATCCAAATAATGAATCGCCAAAACTTTTCACTTCAACAGTAGGTCTAATTTAATTTTAGTGAAAAAACAAATACTATTTTAAAGCCATAAAGACTCGCAAGCTTGCAACCTTGCAAATGAGACAACAATCTAGCTTGGAGTCGCATTCCTTTTCAAAGCTACACTTATACTGAAACTCAATCTTTTCATAAACCTTCTTGACTTTTTGGGTGGTTTCCTTTTTCCTCTGAATCTGCTAAATTAATATTTTTTTATCTTCTTGATCATGATTGTATTTTCCTCCATAACTACATGATTGAGCGTTATCATCTAAATCTTCAATTATTGACCCACCACTATCACCATATATTTTTTTATTCTCATGATTCACCTTCAGCTTTTCAACTCATGATGTTATTGTTACGGAGAAAATTAAGAGATTCAGTAGATTTAAGGCTACAAGCAATACCTTCATCATTCTCGGTATTATTGAACGAAACGAAACCCGATTCTCTGCATTTAATTGTTTTAATTTCTCTAAATCAGTCATTTGGTATCTCGGTCGCTTTTGCTGCTAGCCTTTTCAGAACTTACTCCACAAATAAACGTTACAAATAGGGGCATCATAATTGAGGCTAAAATTTAGAACGTGCATTACATAATTAGGGTTCATATAACTCACTTTTTTCCTATTTTAAGTAAATCAGAGACAAATATTTATGGACGAAATAAGGGCAGAGTAGACTTAATGCTAAAAGCAATGCCTTGAAAATGATCTAACTCCTCTGATCTTCCTCTCCACTACGGGTTTTCTTCGCTTGATTATACTCCTCATCTCCCTAATCATCCTCACCACATACACGTATTATCCATCTATAATCACTAATTTACCATCATAATTCATTTCGCTGAAATACTTACCAATTAAGAAAATAACGTCCGTAGTATAAAGTATGCATGCATAAGAAACGACTGCTTTTATGATTAACATTTTATTAGAAAAACCAAAGAAGCGTAATGGAAGTTGAAACTCAGACAAACCAACTGTCCAGGATGATGGAAAGAAGTCAGGATAGATAAAATAAGAAATCGCGGCTACGATAACTATACGGCCAAGACTTTGCTATGAACAATGAGGAAAACAAACACTTGGAATCCGTGAACCAAGATGGCAAGATGAGACGAAACAAACGGTTCTCCTTCCAAAATTTAGACCAGGACACCCTTTGGAGACGTCTAAATCTAAAACTGACAAAAAGATAATGAAAATTATTGAGACTGCTGAAAAATATCGTGAGGAATCGATACAATGATATCGACCAGAGAATATCGATGTTCCATTGAGGAGGAAAATGAAGGAAAAACATACTTCATGCATCATTTGTACACGAAAATATTGATGACCCGTGAAGAGAATGAGAGAATGGATTTTTGGCTTCGCCGAAACCATGCAATGGAGATGACCTGGGATAATACATGAATAGAATCACCTAAACATATAGATAACGAACACATGACGATAGTTCCAGTGATCGAGGAAGAATTTCCGAGAGGATGTAATTACATGTATTTCTCATCCAATAAAGATTCGGCATAAAGATCTAAATACAACACAAATCAGTATCAAGACCGTCAATCTTTGGGGATCGACTAAATATTTATTATTTCAGGGTAACACAAAATAATTTACCTAGCATTTTTATCATAAATTATTATTTTAATCAATTGCAAGTGTAACTGAATTTATAATTATTTGGATGACAAACATCTAAGATTTTCATAGATACAGATTCTCATGGGTCAAAATAAATATTATCATAGTTTGTAGTATTTATTTAAATCATTCTGACCAAAAATTATTCTATCTCATGTCGTGCCGTTACAACACGGTTTATTTCTAATACTTTATAATTTTACACGATTTATGCGTCACATGATTAAAATAGTCGATTATTACTCACCAATGCCCGCCACCACCTTAAACCACCTGATGTCATTTCTTTCTCCATGACACCCAGTGGCAGAGCAAAGAGTTGACTAACCCTGGCTCGAGCCCCTCTTAAAACTATAATAACTACATAAAAATCCTTAATTTTATCCTATAAATAGTACTTAGTCAACTTGTATTTAGGAAGTTTAAATTGAACACCATCGCCGCCTCCCACCCTATGTAGGTTGTTGGGCGCATTTCCAAATTTCTATCACAAATACCATCTATGAAGTTTAGATTGAACAAACTTATATGTTGCCAATTAATTTATTCCATTATATTCCTTTTTCTTTTGCATTGCAGTTAATTTTATTCAACACTAAAAACCATGATTTATACGATCCGGTGCCAAATATAGCAATCGTGTCAAAAACAAATAAATCCATCTTTCACGATACAATGTTGCATGTGTTGTAATGACACAAAGCTAATATTGTTCCCTACAGCTCACCCACACCAACCACTACTTTTCCCCCATCACCGAGTGCGGAGCTAGGTTTTTGTGGAATGGGGTGCAAAAATCCTCTGCGAGTTGGATAGGGTGTAAAATGGACTTAGTAGCCCATTTTATGATAATTAGTAAATTAAACCAAAACATAATACATTAGGCTTGATTCCACCCTGACCACCACTTTCTAAGAACCACCACCGCTTCCCCCACTCACTACTTCTTCATTTACCGTCATTAATGCATATTGATACTATCTTTATCAAAATTATCATCAGTACAAAACAAAGCTAGGATAAGTTATCATGTGTTAGTGGTAGTCAGGATTTGTCCATACAAAGATAAATCAAGGGATGTGGTTCTCCTGACCACCCCCTACAACTCGCACGTGTGGCATTAATTCCAATATTATGAATGAAAAATTAATACTCAAGTCAAGATATGGATTTTCAAAAATTATAACGGAGAGGTTCGAACTCATGACCTATTGAGTCATAAGAGTGGCATCTGACCAGTGTTCCACCTTGGTTGGAATTAATAGAAAAGATAAATCAATGGTGGTGGTTTGTTCAACTTAAATATCATAATTGCTTTATTAATTAGTGTTTCACTAATTACACATAATAATAAATAATCTATTCATTATAAAGTGCTTTATTAATATGTGTTTCACTAATTGCTCATAATAAATGACTAATCATTTTTTAATTCTAAATGTTTTCTTAATTAATTATAATATATATTTCTATTAATAAGTAATTTTGATAAATAATATCAATAGACGTTTTCTGCGACAATGAGTAGTAGAAGAGGTGGAGGCCGAAAGGTTAGTGGTGGTTAAGGGCGGCGCCAAGCACAATTATATTTATGTTTATTCTTGTATCATAAAATGGGATATGAAGTCCATTTTTCACGTGTATCCAACTTGCCAAGAGTTTTTTCTCCCTCTTTCCTCAAAATCCTGGCTTCGCCCCTGGTTTGTGGTGGAAGAAGTAGTGACGGTGAGTGATGGTGAGTAGTGATGGACAATATTAATTTTATGTTGTCGTTACAACATCGATAACATCGTAGTGTGGAAGATGTGGTTGGTTGTTTTTAACACTTTTGATAAAGGAAGGTACCATATATTTCTGGGATGATATCATACAAGATAATATTTTCATGATCGAAGTTGTATCACCCAAATGGTACCCCTATTATGTTTGGTACTATATCGTATAAATCATGATTTTTTAATGTTAAAATAAAATTGATTGCAATACAAAAAAGAATATATACACGGAAAAAAATAATGAAACCAATCATTTGACGACATTTTGTTCAATCTAAACCTCATACATGGCATTTGTGATTGAAAATTAGAATTGCGTCCAACAACCTACATGGGGTGGGCGGCAGTGATGGTGGCAGTGGTGGAGTCAAAAATTGACATTGAGGAGGCCTACATTTTTTTTAAAAAAGAAACGTGTAAACTTTGGTGGACTAAACCATAACTATATATGGACAAAGTACTATTTATAAAATAAACTAAAAAATTCATGTAGTTATTAAAAATTTAAGGGGTTAGTGGTGGATAAAAAAATTGGATTCATATGGTTTTATGGTGGTGGTGGGTATTGGTGAACAAAAACATATTATGCTAATTTTGTAATGCTACAAAATATGTAACGTTATATTATAAATATAAAGTATAAAACGTGGTTGATCATTCTAATGTTAAAATAAACTCGATAAAACACATGTCCATTTTAAAAAATTGGTGCAATCAATTGCCATGTTATGTAATAACTAAACGAACGACACAAATCAAGATCAAAATATATGAAATTATTTATTATCGATTTGTCTATGTAAAGAGTGGTCAGGATTTGTCCTTGGAAAAGATGAATTTATCGCTGGGGTTTGTTTAACTTAACTATTTTTAAATACTATATTAATTAGTGTCTCATTGATTGTTCATAATGATTAATTAAATTTCTATTATAAATGTACCTTTAATAATCTAACATAAATACATAATTTTATTAATAAATAATTGTACTAAAAGCTATATTAATTCTAATGGTGGTAGTGGAAGTAGGGTTAGTATAAACGGTGGCGGGTGTTTGTGAATGGTGGAGGCGGTAACATTACTATTGGTGGGAGAAATAGTGGCAGTGGATGGTTTTTATGGTGGTGGGTGTTGGTAATAGTAGTGGATAATAATAGTCTTTGCTTTTTAGTGAGTTTTATTGACCCAGTAAAAAAACAACTTCACAAAACATGCAACATTGTATTGTGAAAGATGTAATTGGTTGTTTTTAGCACCATTGATAAGGACAAAAATCAAATATTTTGAGGATGATATCGAAACGTATAAGACAATATGATCATGACTGTTGGATCACTGAAACGGTATCCGTATTATATAAAGGCAATTGGTGTGCCCGCGTAAGAGAATATTATCGCTCTCTCAAGTAGTATTACATTTCTTTCCTGAAAGACCATCAATGTCGAGTTGTTTCGCGACAACTACCTACAAAGACAACAACTGTTTGAAAATATTTGCTTGTTCATCAAAATCATCATAAAAAACTCTAAATCATAAATCTAAATTTCGCCTCCGATGTTTATAGAATATTTTTTTATATTTTACATTCTCAAACCATGCGACCTCTTGATTACAAATCAACAATATCAAATTACGGATCAATATGTATAGGTTTCATTCACTAGGTTAGAAGGTAGAGTAGATACAGATGGGTAGGTCACACAAAGCATAATATGACTTAGAATACTTCAATAATTTGGTCAAGAAATAAGGTCAAAAATTTAAGATTAACTTTCTATAGGAGCCGACTAAAATATTAATTAATAATAATTTCCACGTAAGACAATTTCAAAACATAGTTTGGCTAACTCTGCCTATGTAAAGAGTGGTCAAGATTTGTCCTTCCTCAATTGCTATGTTATGTGAGAAGAAGGTGATATCTAAGATTGAGGTATAATTCAAATCCATTAGATTCATACCATTTACAACTGGACGCCTTGAAAAAAATTGACGTGTTGTTATTATTATTACAGGTAAGGGATACATTGACCACACTTGCGCAAATAGCTCACTTCGCAAATGATTGGTGTTGTATGTATTGTCTAGAATGCAACGATGAATTTGAGGAAACAAGGCACCAGAAGCAGTGTCTGGAGTATTTTGGATATAGTAACTTAGACCCGATTAAATACTTATGTTTTTTTTTTCCACAATCTATTTATTTAAGAAAAATGAACATTGCAAATACATAACATCAACAAAAATTAGACAGATTGTGTTTGATAATAATGGCTACCGATGGTCCGGAAACGGTAAAAGAAAGGAATTATTGTAGAAGAATTGTTGGGATATACGATGGATTACTTGATACGAATGAAAGATGTATAACTATTTCGATTCTAAAATCACATAAAGTTCACATTAGAAGATGACATCAAGTTTAAAGTTAGTAACAAACATAATATGGCTAACTAAAATGTTAAAAACAAACAGGATATATAAACTTAGAAAGCCGTGGGACTTGAAGAGACCAATTTTGAAAACTAAAATCTTAGAAAGCAACGATCCACAATACCATAATTTTTTTTATAAATATTCAATGTAGAAGATGTCAACTTTTGGTAAAGGATCTATTGATAACCTATAAATTTGAAATAGGATAAGGGAGTACAATATGTGTTCAAGGCTCTTTATGAGGTAATGTGTCACCAGATTGTATTCCAAGTGAAGGTAGGAACATATGGAAGTGACAAAATTTCCAAGACTTTTGAAGTTACCAAAGCCTTCGTTAAGACGAACTGTTGGTCACAATACTTTGTTGAAGATTTAATGGCAGAGGTTTGCATATATACAATCCATTCGAAAAGGTAATTGATACACATTTTAAACATTGTCATCTAATGGGTGTTGTAAAAATACAGGAAAATCATGTCACATTGGAGAGTTTGTATCATCTGTTAGATGCAAAAAAAATATTATTCTCTGCCTATTTGGAGGATCGACAACATGACCATGATAGATGAGTCAACTGGAGGGAAATAAGAGCATGGGGAGACTTTTATGGACGATATTGATTAGTTGATTTCACTGAGATGAGCGTTGCTGACGACATATTTCCAAAAAATATTTAAACTTCCATGTTCATGTAGAGCATTATCTCATTATAAGCAATGAACCTAAATAAAAAATTATCTGGAAGTTAAGATTATATTTCTTTCGTTTGAGCAAATCTCCGGCGGTAAAATATTAAAGGAAAAAAACAAGAAAAAAAGAGAGGAAAATCCCGACTATTTTTGTAGCGCCCCCTAAGCTATCAGCTGACTAAACCAAGAATTTAACTAAATAAAGAGACACTAACGAATCCAAATTAAACACTTAGACTTTCAATTAAGAGATCTGCTCCAAAAACTTAACCCAAAGCTAACCCCGCTCAGAAATATATATACAAGAATTCCTCTCCAATGATACATATAAAATAGTCAATTGGTTTACAATTAGAATATACAACATAATAAACATAGTAGAAGACTCAACGCCACGAAAATTCTGCTGCGCAACTCTGATCTGTCTCTGAAACTGAAAGTGGGAATGGGTGAGCACATCATCCCTAAAAGGGGTGCCCAGCAGGAATAACAACTAGCTTTCAAGTAAGCATTAATATGATTCGAATACAATGCAGGTTTAATCGAAAGTCGGTAATACAAGAAAATACAATAAAATATAACGTAGAAACTTCTTCATAGACATTCATAAATAACAGTAAACATCCATGTATATATGAGGTGTGTTGCCGCACATAAGGGAAGAATAATATTGTGGTGCATCGCCCTAGCCATAATAATATTGCGGTGTATCACCCTAGCCATAGAATACTGAATATATATAAATGAAGAATAATATTGTGGTGTATCGCCCTAGCCATAATAATATTGTGGTGTATCGCCCTAGCCATAGAATACTGATATTGTGTCGGCACACATCTCACACCACACCAAGCACACAAGGATATGCATGAATTTCACAACACAAAGATTTGTAAAACTATAATGAGTACAAGAGAGTTCGTTATCGATTCCCACCTCTTTTGATGACAAGTCACGCATACCTTGAGATCCATAATCCACTGGTTTATTCTTTAGATCGATCGTTGTTAATAAAGATTAACTGTTAATCACACAAGCATTCTAAAGATTAGCCAAAAGGCGCATACAAGGTTCATAACGTAATTTCATACAATTCTCTAGTTATAGGCTAAGTGAAAAGACTAATGGTTCTGGTTTTATTAATAGTTCTATAACCTGTAAATAAGTAATTTTGATATAAAACGATATCTACTTATCCAAATGGGGTCAAGTTGGGTATCATAGGAAAGCCCTCGAAAAACCCTACAACTTTGTAGAGGAACCGAAAGCTCATTCGGACCAGAAGTTGTCCAAAAACTCAAAATAGGATATCTGTTCCTAAGCCCAAGCCCATTAGGCCTGACCTATCGGGTTAACCCACAACCTGATCCATAAACCCGGTCCACTACCCACTTGGTCTGACTTGTCTAAGTCATATATCTGAATCATCTTACTCACTGACTCACCGAGTCAACTCAGTCAATTTCACAAATATTTGATAGGCATTTCTAAGCATATTCAAATTCCAAACAACTTGTACACAGCATAAGTACTCAACTTTCGGGGTTCATAATTTAATCATCCACGAGCCAAATGAGACACCCTTTCTCATAAATTTAGGGAAGAACACGAGGAACCCTAAATCTTCAATTCACTTTCGAATTAACTTCACTTCAAAAATTCAATAAGAACCCATCAATTAATCCTTAATTCCATCCTCAACTTCTCATAAATCGTCAACTAATTCCAAAACGCAGAAACCCTAACTCTGATTCTCTTCAATCCATCGTTTCTTCTTCACTCAAAGCTAAACCAACTTCAACACCATCACTAACAATCACGTTATGATCTTTCTCACCTTTTTCTGATTGTAAAAACACCGATTTGTTCTCTCGAATCTCAACTAGGTGAAGAACAGAGAAGCGCGAACTGAAGAAGAAGAAGAAGAAGAAGGAATGAGATTATCTGCTGGATTTGGTACTGATAAGGCCCAAGACAAAAGATAAACGCAATCCCCCAAATGATATGGGAAGTCCAAGACGGTTTGATAGAAAAAATGACTATTTTTCCCTTCGACTAATCTGATGAAATCTTCTTCATCCGGCATCCGAATGACATGTTCGAGTAGTCTATTCCATGTAACTTTTTGAGATCTATTGAGTGGTACTAATTTCGTAACTATATCATAGTTAGATTAATTCCTATTAATTAACGTTCGTGTTAAACTAATCGAGTCATTATCGGCTAATTCGACACTTGATCATCTCTTGACCGGTCTAACAACGTTGACGAGCTTGAGGTCACTACAATTTTTATGACAAACCCATATTTAATCATAAGGAGTTGATAAGTATACGGGACACAAATTATACAATATATTAAAAAAAAATGAACCAACATCATGGCCCGTGCCAATACGGCACGGGTTAAGGGCTAGTCAAGAATACATAACACAGTTTGGCTAAGTTTTCCTATATAAGTGGTGCTCCAGATTTGTCTAGAGAAAAGATAAATCTACTATCATGGTTTGTTAAACTTAAATATTAGTATAAGTGTTTTATTAATTGGTGTCTCATTAATTTCTCATAATAAATGATGTAAATGATTTCATCATAAATGTCCCTTAATTAATATATTAATACATATTTTTATCAATAAATTATTCTGATAACAATTATTTCAATAAATATTAGTCGTAGTGGTGGTGGTGGTAGTAGTAGAAGAAGTAGTAGGTAGTGGAAGTGGTGGAGGATGTTAGTAAGTGGTGGAGGCGGTAACATTAGTTTTGGTGGATGGTTTTAATGGTGGTGGTATTGTTTTTTTCTTTTTGAATAAAAAAAAATTAAAAAAAAAATTACATGACGAGTAACATTGTATTGTGAAAAATATAGTTGGTTGTTTATGACACGATGAATAAAGGCGAGTAAAAAATATTTCATGGATGATATGAGACAAAATGATCATGATCATTGGATCAAATGGTACCACTGTTATCTTTGGTAACCATTTGTGCGCATGGTTTTCAGTATTAACAAAAACATATAGTTGAATAAATTAATTGACTACCCAAGTTTGCTCAACCTAAACTTTACACATGACATCTGGGATTAAAAGTTAGAAGTGCGCCCAATATTCTACGAGGGATGTGCAGTGGTGGTGGTGGAGAAACAAGTAATATCTGGTTGTTTTATGGTGCTGGCAGGTATTGGTAAGTAGTAATTACTATGTTAATTATGTGCCGCTAGAAAAGGGCAACACTATAAAGTAGAAATGTGGTTGATCGTCTTCATGCTAATATAAACTCGGTTAAAATACATGACAATTAAAAAATAATATTGGAATGTCCATTATATAATAAATACTAAAAATTATATATTTAGTATCAAGATTTCTCCCTCCAATAGATAAATTTAAGGTTGTATTGAGATCCCATAAGCAGGGCGCAAGCTGGATCTTGGATTTCTGAATGATAATGAATATGGTGAAACGCTCCCTCTCAGTTTCTCCGATGAAAACCGAAACCTTCTAAAAAAAAAGAAAAATCAATCGAACAACACTTAGATGGAGCGCATCACCACCAGTGTAAACTTCTCTGAATTGCTACATATCCAGTGAAATTTCTACAGATCAATTTGGTGATTTCGTCCTACCGTAATTTTTAGTGAGGCATGCAAATAAATCTCTAATAGAGATTTTAACGGTATTTAATAATTACTATATTCTCTTATAAGTTTTGTTTATGCAAGTATTGATTGAAGTCGGGTTCTTTTATAGTTTTGTGTTAAGTTGACTTTTTAATTTGAATACATATAGGGTATTCTCTTTGTAACAATGATGTTAGTCTCTCATTTTTCCCGTTAGCACTTTGTTTCGATCCCGAATTTGTATACATTATTTGATTAGTGTTGAGGTATTTGTTTAATCTCAAGGATGATTAAACCCATGTGTTCTACGAATTAAAGGCGACAGAAGTTTGGGTCGGCTCTACTTTGAAACTAATAATTTTTCTTCAGAAGGTTAGTAGAATTTATGTAGATACAAATATCAATATGACTATGTTCTTTATTGTTCCAAATTACTTGAGTAACACTAGATGTGAGAACAACACTCATCCACTACTTAGCATAGTTGATGTGACATTTTTTGTTATCTACGAATTTCTTCAATTTTATGGTATCAATATGATTGAGGAAAATTCTTACACATGTTTTGATTTACTTTTATAAGTTTATTTTTTCAGCTCACACGTGTATATCTTAGCCTTCCAATAGCCAAGGGTTCTTCATTTTTATAGATCCCACATTTGCAAAAAAAATAAAATAATTATTTTCGATAGTGTTTGTCTATAGTAGGGAAAATATTATGGGTTTTGCTTCAATATGTAGAGCCTTAGTTATCAACAATTTCGTAACCCGTGTATTCATAAACGTCATGGAGTTGGATTGGAAGTTTAGGTATATGTATTGTTAGATGAAATATTTCTTTTGAAATTAAAATTCGGTGGGATGGAATAGTAAATGGGGAATATATCTATTTTTAATTTTTAATTTTAAATTTTCATGTTGGGACAACATTATTACTCAAACCGGATAATAAATTGAAATAATCAGGTAACCCATTATTTTTATTGCAAAACCTATTTGAATATCAAAATTATTACCCACAAAAAAATTAAATCAAGAAGAATGTGAACAATATCGTATTAGAGACAAAAACATCATGTGCCATTATGGCACGGGTTAAGCCCTAGTATATTAATAAAGAGGAAGGATCCATGGACACTATCATACATGATTTTTGTCATTTTCTTTGCAAAACTCAAACGACAATGAATTTAAATCTGATATTTTTATGAAACGTTCTTCTTATAAGACTCTACATTCCTACCAAAAATGGGCGCAATTCGAGATACCAAACCTCACCATCTACCGATCTTAATTTCAACAGTTAACTTTTAATGGCTGATATTCAAAGGGATAGATGGTGATGTTATACATTTCGAATTATACTTTTGGTAGAAATGTGGGTCATGTATGAGGAACGTGTCATCTAAATATTTGATGAAAATTCATTGTCGTTTATGTATTGCGGAGAAAATGGCACAAATCAAGCATGATAATGTCCATCTAAGGGTGTCCATAGATCTTTCCTCATTAATAAAAAAATATATTTATTAAATTAATTAAGAGAATATTTATAATGAAAAAAATTAATAAATCATTCATTATGAGCAATTAATGAAATACTAATTAATAAAACATTTATAATACTTAAGTTGGACAAACCACGACCGTTGATTTATCTCCCTTTTAAGATAAATCTCAACCGCTCTTTATCTAGCCAAGCTTTGTTTTTTATCTTAGACTAGGATATGACTCGTGCCGTAACGGCCCGGGCATTGTTTGTTGTTGAAAATGGAGATACTTGGGTTTTTGTTTGTTGTTTGAAATAAAGACACCTAAAATTTGCACCTCTAGTAGGCCATTTTTCCGAAACTGAACATATATTCTAGACAAAAATTTATGCATCGAGAAAATCCAAGTACCAATAAATAAATCTCAGTTTGAAATAAGAGGTGACTCTCCTATTTAACCAATTAATCTCTAGTAATGTGCAGACAATAAGTTACTTTATAAAGTTTTGTTAATCAACATTTTAAGATCTAGGTTCCTTAGAAGTTTTACAGTTCCAAAAATTAGTACAATGCAAATATGAGTTTGAGATTTAAGAAACTAATACAATGCAAATATATCAATGAAAAATCCCTAAGTAAAACTCCAATCAATTTCAAATAATTTTATGCATGGAGATCCCAATTCTTTATGCAACTTAAGAGTAGAATATATGAGACAAAGAGTATACTCCTTTTAGCAAATGGCATGTTAGGATGACCGAAATTGATTTTTTTTTAAAAATTATACTCCCTAGAGCAGAGGTAGTAAAAAAAAGTTCTTCAAGTATCATGTAGTACGGCGTGCCACATTCTTCCAGCAATGTTATATTTTACAGTTGACTGAAAGAAAAAAAACATCGTGTCAAATATTTTATCCAACGCTAGAGCAGACATCACCAATATGATTTTAAATCCTCTCAACCAATTTCCATTAGGAAGTATATCCCCGGTCATCTCATACACAGACACAATGGTTCAGGGTACGAAGGATAAATATACTCAGTGATTGTTTGATGCATATTGACCCACCACCCACATACTATACATTCTAAGGCTTCTCTAGCCTACAATAAGCTATACGTAGATGAATTTGAAACCACACTTTTTTTATCTTCATTAGAAGTGTTCTCTGTATTTATTATTTAATTTCCAAATTTCAAAGGTCCTACTTACTCCAAATTCATTCGTGAACCTCCTAGCAATATAAACATCAGTGGGGGATATTAAAGGTAGATACAGGATGGTGGGGTTTCATGGAGAAACATGTCATTTATAGAACAAAGGAAAAAACCTGCAACATAAACCGACATATTTGGTTATCGACCTAATAGCTTTGACTGCCCCCTGGATTACACAGTAAGATCAGGGGAGAATGAGTAACAGAATTTAACTCAGAAGAGAAGAACAAATATGTCATTCTTACGGTAGAGAGGTCCATTTGCATGAAGACAACACTCCTTTTACGCCTATTACCAGCATAAGTATCAGTTTCTTATCATTGTACTATAAAATTACCCTCACTAATGGTTCAGAATGTTGACGGGAATAGACGTACATTTGCAGACTACAAATATGACTTAGATAAGTGCATCAGCTTGTCTTTATTCTTATTAGTTATCCACTAAAAAAACAAAAACAAAAACAATAATTCTTAAATTTCATATCCAAATACATGTACAACCAAATTCACAAAATTGCGAGCCAAGTTACTATTGGAGATGTGAGTTACCAACCTTGCATAGACATACAATCATTTTATTAAACTTTTGTTGAAGTCATCCATCCTTAACTTTAATCACCTTACATAGTACCCGTTTTTTATTAACATTGACCGTTTGTGTATGGCAGAGAAGTGTGATAATGGAACTCTAAATCTAGTCTTCATTATTGGAAATCAAAGTGTAGGTGGAATTTAGGAGGCAACTGGGTCTTTCTCGGTGTTTCATTATCTGTATCGGGGCCAAGTTATACATAGGTGCAGACGTAAATGGTGGGGAATTTATGGCTAACTTTGTTATCATGAAGCTCGGGGTGGTTTGCTTCTCCACATCATAAAAAAAAGCTACAACCACCTTGCACTTTCCTCTTCCAGGTGCCAGAAAAACATGAAATTTGGATTACGTGGAGAAAAAATATACATACTTCGGAACCTAAAATATGTACATAATTATAATAACTGAAGGCTGCCTAATTAAGTAAAGATAAACAAATAGTTGGGTACCTCCTGACTATTTCCGAGGCAATGGGGCGGATAATCCATCGGACTTTATTGTCCAACGAAGAAAATATGGTTTTGCCGATATAGTTTGCCATTTCAAAACGAAGAAGATACATGCATCTAATTAATCATATATAGTCAATATTTGCGTATACCATGAACAATGGGGGGTAAAGGGAAATTTTTACTGAAACTAATGGGAATTATATCCCACAATAACGCACCGCGTTACAGGTTCCTCAACCTTGTTTTCACTTTTGGTGCTTTCATGGTTCCCGACTTCATCTACCACTGTAGTGGTGCACTTGTTGCAGCCCAAATATTATCACTTGGTGGTAGCCAAAATTCGGGTTGCACTGGCTTGGGAAATAATTCGGTAATGTACCTGTATGCAAGAGTTGGTTAGCCATCTGTGTTGTGAGTTTTTAATTTGTAGGTGACAACATAAAGATAGGCAACAACTCAGGATTATAAATGTACTTGAGTGGACCCCATTTGGCATCCATCAGTTTAGAAATGGTCTTTACATTATCGGGGGTAGAAACAATAAAAACATAGAAAGCTATAATATATATGTATACCTACGGTTCTGAAGAGTAAGGCATCATTATTCATGCAAGCCATTGTCTCTCTTTCATTTTCTGTAGTAAAAAAAATCAGTCAAAACCTGGAAATATGCGGCAGAGAGTTTAATTAATGATTGAATGGCTTGATCAAAAGAGTACATATAGTTTCCAAATGTGAACACATATTCAAATTATAAGCTCAATCGAACCTCAAATATTAGATCAAATCCTAAATGGTTGGTTTTTACTTACATCAACATGGATCCTGAACGCATCCAAGCTATTCAGATCATTGGTTTCATCAAATCTATTTCCCTTCACTTTCGAGACACCCATGGTTTGCCTTATTCAGCTTGGCATATATAATTGGAAGGTCTGTTGGTGGTTGACGCGAGATGTTTGGAAACTGGTGTGAATCTACGAAGCCACTTGAAGAACCTACATGAGCAATGTGATGCATATTAATAAACAGCTGACAACATTCAAAGACTAACATCAAATGCTTGGCAGATGAATGGTTTAATTGTAGCATCAAACAATGATAACACTCAGAGAATGAAGACACCACTCTATATAGCATTATAAGATTATATTCATTGTGCTTATTTGCTTCCAATTTTGTGCAGTCCATACTCAGGAGTTACTTTCTCTCTCTACAACTCTCTCATACTCATATAAATCAAATATTTGTTTTGATTTTGTTAACTGATTTTATCTCATACTCTCTCATATGTGGATTATTTTCCTGATTTTGTTTTTTCTGTTCAGTTTTAAGGTAGAGAGAATCCAGCTGAAACATACTATGTATCAGAAATCGAACTTATGAAGCAAAAACATATTTTGCATTATAGTGATATTATTCAAACTGCTGAGTATTGGAGGTAATTTTCTATGCTGAAACTGAAACCCTTAATTAGCTAAGATTTAATTTGAAAATAGTTTGCATTTCATGCATTCTGTCAGTAAGATCTTCCATTATGCTCATTTATATTATTAGAATAAAATCCCACAACCTTCTCATCACAGTTGAAACTAAACTGGGGCTTTATGGTATTGAGTTCTTTAGTGCAAAATGAAAAGAATGACATTACTAACTGTCTGGATCTAATAATAGTGTCATCAAAGGTGGTTATTGTTTTTCACAACCTTTGGGGGAACACAAATTGAAAATAGCTTCCTTCCTGACCAAGTTTAGTAACCCCATATTGTATAGCCACTGATGAGCTTAATTTTCTATAGTGAACCAAAAATTGGGTTCTTATTGATTGTCCATACGTCACTGGAAAAAAAACAAAACATTATATCTTCTATCAATCTCTTGAAATGTTCCACGACATAAACACAAGGGTCTAAAAGTGGAGATTATTGTTGGTGTCTCCGTACATTTTAAACCATACTCTATTACTGTCATCATTCATGTTGGTGATAGAATGTAAATTTTAGTTTCTCTTTGATTTTGTTGTCCATTGGTTTTTCTAAAAAAAATGATGCTGTAATTTTTTGGTGTTGGAGATTTTTGTTTGTCCGGCACATACTGAGAGAATTAAGGCATCATTAGTATCTGGTATTTATCGGTTTCCATATGGTAAATGTCAATAGGATGTCACATGATTGCTTAAATCTCCTATAATTATTATAATTCTTAGCACTTTTATTATTATTGATGTAACATACTGTTTTTCTTCGAACTCCAAAACTGTTGTCGTTCTTCTAACTCTAATCACTAAGGCCTGGATTTGTATGTCAATTGTTTGGTATATAAGAATTAAACCATCAAGCGAAATATGACTGGTTTGGTGTAATGGTTGTTTTTTATATCTCCCAATTGTTTACTTCCTTTTCTGTTAGGTGTGGATTGTCCGAATCTTACAGTAATATATACCCGATTTCTTGGATTGCTTAGGGATCTATTTTAGGTTCAAGTAGATGGTGAATTAGTGTCTTTTGCAACTTTATGAGGTTTGATGTTGTTTTAGTTTTCCCCAAAATGTGGGAGTTTCTCTTTTATTTTGTATTCTCTTTGCTTCCAATATATTATGTTGGTTGATCGAGTGTATTCAATCGATTACATCTCACTTGATATGAATAGTTTGTGATGTATTAGGCCATAGTTCCAGTTTTATACCAATTGTTAGAAGTGAACCTTATACTATTAGGCCATATTTCCTTAATTGCATTTCATGTGGTATTTTTAGATCATCAAGTTTGAAGTGATCCAAATGTTTCATTTGAAATCTTATTGTCTTTGAAGTGAACCGTTGATTTTCTTATGCGAGTATTGATAAATAAGTATTACAGAAGCTAAATAAGAAACATTGAGTACTGCAGACACTATATTAACTATGTGGGTGAAATATTCTTGGTACTCAAGTAGATTGCATTTCATTCCCCTAATAAGCACAATGAATATAATCTTATAATGCTATATAGAGTGGTGTCTTCATTCTCTGAGTGTTATCATTGTTTGATGCTACAATTAAACCATTCATCTGCCAAGCATTTGCTGTTAGTCTTTGAATGTTGTCAGTTGTTTATTAATATGCATCACATTGCTCATGTAGGTTCTTCAAGTGGCATCGTAGATTCACACCAGTTTCCAAACATCTCGTGGAAACCACCAACAGACCTTCCAATTATATATGCCAAGCTGAATAAGGCAAACCTTGGGTGTCTCGAAAGTGAAAGGAAATAGATTTGATGAAACCAATGATCTGACTAGCTTGGATGTGTTCAGGATCCATGCTGATGTAAGTAAAAACCAACCATTTAGGATTTGATCTAATATTTGAGGTTCGGTTGAGCTTATAATTTGAATATGTGTTCACATTTGGAAACTATATGTACTCTTTTGATCGAGCCATTCAATCATTAATTAAACTCTCTGCCGCATATTTCCAGGTTTTGACTGAATTTTATGATTTTTTTTACTACAGAAAATGAAAGAGAGACAATGACTTGCATGAATAATGATGCCTTACTCTTCAGAACCGTAGGTATACATATATATTATACCTTACTCAGCAAAAGTAACTTATTGAATCAATTACAAATTATATGAATCCAACATCAACAAAGTCAGCATCAACGAAAACCTGCGATAATACATACAAATATTAAGAAACTCGGATCAAAGATATGAAGAAACCCAAATACATAAATACCAATCAAATATATATCCTAACAAATTATATATCAATCGAAGATAAATGGTCTCTGAGTTGTTTTGGGAATACACCAATCAAATACAAATTTAACGAAAAATCAATCCAAAATAAGATAGTATTACCTAGTCTTCATGAGAGAGAGAGAGAGAGAGAGAGAGTATGCTAAAGAAAAAAAAATGGAGAAACCTGGGAAGATGATAACCTCTCTTGAGGTTTTTGTAGTTGAACATTTCAAGGGGTTGTTGTATTGTATGAATGTAACGCATGAAATTGATTACCGGATATGAATATCGCAAATAATTTTATTATTAATGATTTCTTTAGCTAGCGAATAATGGGAAGAGAATTGGCGAAGAAAATGAATCTGGTGTTAAATGGAAGAAGAGCCATAATTTATGTTTTTGTAACTGAAGAGAGAATAAGTGCAAGAAGGGAGATCGGCTGTTGGATTGGGGATTAAAAGGGGGCTTCGTTCTCAGCCACGATTTGTATTTTCCATCTTAAGAAGAATATGAGCCGTCCATCGTTAGAAAATACCTATACAGAATCGTCGGATCAGACAAAAACCATTTGTTTTTGTAAGATAGATGTTACGGCATGGGCCATGATGTTGGTTAATTTTTAATACATCGTATAATTTGTGTCCCGAATACTTATCAACTCCTTATGATTTAATATGTGTTTTTCATAAAAAATAGTTGGGATTTTCCTCTCTTTTTTTCTATGTTTTTTCCTTTAATATTTTACCGTCGGAGATTTGCTCAAACGAAAGAAATACAATCTTAACTTCTAGACACTTTTTTATTTAGGTTCATTGCTTATAATGAGATAATGCTCTACATGAACATGGAAGTTTAAATATTTTTTGGAAATATGTCGTCAGCAGCGCTTATCTCAGTGAAATCAACTAATCAATATCGTCCATAAAAGTCTCCACATGCTCCTATCTCGCTCCAGATGACTCATCTATCATGGTCATGTTGTCGATCCTCCAAATAGGCAGAGAATAGTATTTTTTTGCATCGAACAAATGATACAAACTATCCAATGTGACATGATTTTCCTGTAATTTTTCAACACCCATTAGATGACAATATTTAAAATGTGTACCCATTACCTTTTCGAAAATATTGTATATATGCGAACCTCTGCCATTAAATTTCAACAAAGTATTGTGCCTAGCAATTCGTCTTAATGAAGGATTTGGTGACTTCAAAAGTCTTGGACATTTTGTCACTTCCGTATGTTCCTACCTTCACTTGGAATACAATCTGGCGACACATTACCTCATAAAGAACCTTGAACACATAATGTACTCCCTGATCTTATTTCAAATTAATAGGTTGTCAATAGATTCTTTACCAAAAGTTGACATATTCTACGTTGGATATTTATTAAAAAATTTTTTTATGGTATTGTGGATCGTTGCTTTCTAAGATTGTAGTTTTCAAAATTGGCCTCTTCAAGTCCCACGGCTTTCTAAGTTTATATATCTTGTTTGTTTTTAACATTTTAGTTAGCCATATTATGTTTATTACTAACTTTAAACCTTATGTCATCTTCTACTGTGAACTTTATGTGATTTTTGAATCGAAATATTTATACCTCTTTCATTCGTATCAAGTAATCCATTGTATATCCCAACAATTCTTCTACAATAATTCCTTACTTTTGCCGTTTTCGGACCATCAGTAGCCATTATTGTCAAACGCAATCTGTCTAATTTTTGTTGATGTTATGTATTTACAATGTTCATTTTTCTTAAATAAATAGATTGTGGAAAAACTAAAAAAAAAAAACATAAGTATTACATCGGGTCTAAGTTACTGTATCCAAAATACTTCGGACACTGCTTCCGGTGCCTTGTTTTCTCAAATTCCTCGTTGCATTCTAGATAGTACATGAAACACCAATCATTTGTGAAGTGAGCAATTTGCGCAAGTGTGGTCAATGCAAATGTATCCCTTACCTATAATAATAATAACAACACGTCAATTTTTTTCAATGCATCTAGTTGTAAATGGTATGAATCTAATAGATTTGAATTATACCTCAATCTTAGATATCACCTTCTTCTCACATAACATAGAAATTGAGGAAGGACAAATCTTGACAACTCTTTACATAGGCAGTGTTAGCCAAACTATGTTTTGCAATTGTCTTACGTGAAAATTATTATTAATCCATATTTTAGTCAGCTCCTATCAAGCGATCTAATTAGTCCTATAGAAAGTTAATCTTAAATTTTTGACCTTATCTCTTGACCAAATTATTGAAGTATTCTCAGTCATGTTCTGCTGTGTGTGATCTACCCATCTGTGTCTACTCTACCTTCTAACCCAGTGAATGAAACCTATACATATTGATCCTTAATTTGATATTGTTGATTTGTCATCAAGAGGTCGCATGATTTGAGAATGTAAAATATAAAAAATATTATATGAACATCGGAGGTGAAATTTAGATTTATGATTTAGAGTTTTTTATGATGATTTTGATGAACAAACATAATTTTCAAACAAATATTTTAGAATGCAAATACATTTTCCCGGTCAATAAGGTTTTATATCGAGAATTGAGTGAAAATTGTTGTCTTTGTAGGTAGTTGTCGTGAAACAACTAGACATTGATGGTCTTTCAGGAAAAAGAATGTAATAGTACTTGAGAGAGCGATAATGTTCTCTTACGCGGGTACACCAATTGCCTTTATATAATACAGGTGATCGAACGGTCATGATCATATTGTCTTATACGTTCCGGTATCATCCTCGAAATATTTGGTTTTTGTCCTTATCAATCGTGCTAAAAAAAATCAATTACATCTTTCACAATACAATGTTGCATGTTTTGTGAAGATTATTTTTTACTTGGTTAATAAAACTCACTAAAAAGCAAAAACTATTATTATACACTACTATTACCAACACCCACCACCATAAAAACCATCCACTGCCACTATTTCTTCCACCAATAGTAATGTTACCGCCTCCACCATTCACAGACACCCGCCGCCGCTTATACTAACCCTACTTCCACTACCACCATTACAATTAATATAGTTTTTAGTAAAATTATTTATTAATAAAATTTTGTATTTATGTTAGATTATTAAAGGGACATTTATAATAGAAATTTAATTAATCATTATGAACAATCAATGAGACACTAATTAATAAAACGTTTGAAAATGGTTAAGTTGAATAAACCCCAGCGGTAAATTTTTCTTTGTTAAGGACAAATCCTAACCACTCTTTACATAAAAAAATCTATAATAAATAATTTCATATGTTCTGATCTTGATTCGTGTCGTTCGTTTACTTATTACATAACATGGAAATTGATTGCACCAATTTTTTAAAATGGACATGTGTTTTATCGAGTTTATTTTAACATTAGAATGATCGACCACGTTTTATACTTTATAATATAACGTTACACATTTTGTGGCGTTACGAAATTAGCATAATATGTTTTTTGTTCACCAATACCCTCCACCACCATAAAACCATATGAATCCACTTTTTTATCCACCACCACCTAGTGGCGGAGCCAAGGGTTTACTAACATGGCTCTAACCCCTTAAATTTTTAATAACTACATAATTTTTTTAGTTTATTTTATTAATAGTACTTTTTCCATATATATTTATGGTTTAGTCCACCAAAGTTTACATGTTTCTTAAAAAAAAAAAAGGCCTCCTCAATGTCAATTTTTAACTCCACCACTGCCGCTCATCCCATGTAGGTTGTTGGACGCAATTCTAATTTTCAATCACAAATGCCATGTATGAGGTTTAGATTGAACAAAATTTCGTCAATTGATTAGTTTCATTATTTTTTTTCTGTGTATATATTCTTTTTTGTATTGCAATCAATTTTATTTCCACCACTTCCACCATCACTGCCACTCATCCCATGTAGGTTGTTGGACGCAATTCTAATTTTCAATCACAAATGCCATGTATGAGGTTTAGATTGAACAAAATTTCGTCAATTGATTAGTTTCATTATTTTTTTTTTGTGTATATATTTTTTTTTGTATTGCAATCAATTTTATTTTAACATTAAAAAATCATGATTTATACGATATAGTACCAAAGATAACAGGGGTACCATTTGGGTGATCCAACTACGATCATGAAAATATTGTCTTGTATGATATCATACCTGAAATATATGGTACCTTCATTTATCAAAAGTATTAAAAACAACCAACCACATCTTCCACACTACGATGTTATCGATGTTGTAACGACAACATAAAATTAATATTGTCCATCACTACTCACCAGCATTCACCGTCACTACTTCTTCCACCACAAACCAGGGGCGGAGCCAGGATTTTGAGGAGAGAGGGAGAAAAAATTCTTGGCAAGTTGGATACATGTGAAAAATGGACTTTGTATCCCATTTTACGATAAAAGAACAAAAATAAATATAATTGTGCTTGGCTCCGCCCTTAACCACCACTAATCTTTCAGCCTCCACCTCTTCTACTACTCATTGTCGCATAAAATGTCTATTGATATTATTTATCAAAATTACTTGTTAATAGAAATAAATATTATAATTAGTTAAAAAAATACTTATAATTAGTTAAAAAAATACTTATAATTAAAAAATTATTAGTCATTTATTATGAGCAATTAGTGAAACACTAATTAATAAAACACTTTATAATGAATAGATTATTTATTATGTGCAATTAGTGAAACACCAATTAATAAAGAATTATGATATTTAAGTTGAACAAACCACCACTGTTGATTTATCTTTTTTATCAATTCCAACCAAGGTGGAACACTGGTTAGAGGCCACTCTTATGACACAATAGGTCATGAGTTTGAACCTCCCCGTTATAATTTTTGACTTGAGTATTCATTTTTCATTCATAATATTGGAATTAACGCCACACGTGTGAGTTGTAGGGGGTGCTCAGGAGAACCACAACCCTTGATTTATTTTTGCCAGGACAAATCCTGACCACCACTAACACTGGCAAACTTAGCCTAGCTTTGTTTTGTACTATTGAAGATGTCCATAGATTATCACATACGCCGGTTTATATAGGCTTAACCTAGATACCTAAAATACTAGAATTCTAAATAAAGGAAATACTAATACTAAATAGGGAAATAACAATAACTTGTAATCAAAGGAAGATGTCCTACATCAGTTTTTGTCCAAAATCATACAGAAACTCGGTTCCGTAAAGTAGTTTTTCAATCCCTTAGCTTAAGGGTGGATCAGATCTGATCAACGTTTTTTTATAACGAAGAGAAATCTCCACTCAAAGCTAAATGAAGGACCATAGTAGTTGGATTTCGCTATAATTAAGCTGTAGCAAAGCGAAATCATCAACCATAGTACTTGGCCTAAAGGTTTTAGCAAATATAGCTCTTGGGCTAAATGGTGATCGAACCCTAGCTTCTTATTTATCGAAATAGACCTTATCTAAAGAAAGAGCAATCTTGAGGATTTTATTATGTTGAGAAGAAAACACGCATGGTAATTATTGTTTATATAAAACACCTTTATCCAAGAAATCACAGTCATCTAAGGACTTATCATTTGCAGTAAATTGATATGAAGTAAATTGTAGTTTATCTTTGTATACTCGTCAAATAGACACGATCATCTAAGGTTGATGCTGAAACGTTAGCCACAAACTGGGAGTTAAGTATTTTGGTTTGTTGATCCATACGCAATTCAAATGTAAGAAGACATATAAGAAAGTCTTATGTTGTCAACGAACTCATCATAGTGGTAAAACAATTAACTATGACTATGCTGTCAGAGAACTCATCATAGTAGTAAAACAATTAACTATGGATTCATATGAAGTGTCTAACCCAACAAGAAGACAATGACGCAATTCATTATCAGTAACAGTAGTATCCACAGAGGCAAGACAATCAATAATATCACGAGCACGATCGATATATGCTCACATGGACAAAGAATCTTTCTTTAAGGCACGTAACTCACATTTAAGATGAAGAATATGAGCATCATATTTAGATTCATAAAAATATTTAAGAGACGACCAAACTTTCTTAGAAGTAGAAAGACAGTTAACATGATGAAGAATAGGGGGGTGAGGTAAAAAATAACCAATTGATCAGGATTTTTTCTTGTTTCATCCAAGAAACAAAATATGGATTGGGAGATTTATCAGCAATAGTTGGTGAGGGATGAGGGTTTTGATCGGTGACATAACTACCTAAATCGTAGCCTTGGAGATACGGTAAACATTGTGCACCATAACGAGTAATTTGTGTCATCAAGCTTGATGGTAATGAGATTGTGAGAATTGGGAGGAAAACACTATTGATGAAACAAAGATACTAAAATATGAATTAGAAGTATAAGATTTGTTGGAAGATGACTAGAAAGAAGAAGTGGTAGAAATGTTGAAAAAGTAGGGGTACAACAACCTCACCCAATAATTCGTTTAGCAATATGTATGGACTAACTCCAATATACTTTTAAGAGAATCAACTAGACGGTCAGACTCAATCTTAATAAAAAGTATATCGAAGAGTAATATCTCAATTTCTCAATTCAATCCTTACTCAAGAAAATAGAAATCTATGAGTCTAATTGAATACAAGATAAATTAACTTGAACGGTACCAAAGACCAATGTTCAAGTATCAATCCATTTCAATCAACAACCAAAGGTTGGATATTCTAATTGATTGATCTTAACGCACAACCTGTGATATTTCAATTATATAACAAAATATAATGCGGAAAAGAAATAACACAGACACCATAAGTTTTGTTAATGAGGAAACTGCAAATGCATAAAAACCCCGGGACCTAGTCCAGATTGAACACGCATTGTATTAAGCCGTTACAACCACTAGCCTACTACAAACTAACTTCGGTCTAGACTGTAGTTGAACCCCAATCAATCTCACACTGATCCAAGGTACAGTTGCTCTCCTTACATCTCTGATCCTAGTAGGATACTATGTACTTGATTCCCTTAGATGATCTCACCCGCAACTAAGAGTTGCTACGACCCAAAGTCGAAGACTTTAATAAACAAATTTGTATCACACATAAAAGTCTACAAGAATAGATAAATCTGTCCCCCCACGGAAATACCTACAAGTTTTGTTCTGTCTTTTGATAAATCATGGTGAACATGAACCAATCAATAAATTGGACTTATATTCCTGAAGAACAGCCTAGAATTATCAATCACCTCACAATAATCTTAATCGACTAGAGAAACAAGATATTGTGGAATCACAAACGATGAGACGAAGATGTTTGTGATTACTTTTCTATCTTGCCTATCGGATAAATTAATCTCAAGCTAATCTTACAATTGTACTCAAATACGATATAAACAACAAGATCAGATCACGTAACTATAGAGAAAATAGTTGGGTTTGTCTTCACAATCCCAATGAAGTCTTCAAGTTGTTAACTTACATGGTCTCGGTAGAAACCAAAGGTGAAAGAAGAATCGACTCCAGCTTATATAACTAGTATCACATAGGAGGTTTGGGGATTAGCTTTCCCAATTGCTAGAGTTCTCCTTTATATAGTCTCAGAATCGGGGTTTGCAATCTAAGTTACCTTGGTAACAAAGCATTCAATATTCACCGTTAGATGAAAACCTAATTAAATTCAAGCTAATATCTTTCAACCATTATATCAAACTTAGATTTTTATACTGATAAGTGCATAATTCATATGATTTGAGTATCCATTCCCTACTTGTTTTATATATTATTCTTGCATGTATTCGTATTATTACTCTTGTTTTCTCTTATTTGCCTCTATTAGATGAATCATCCAAAATGGAGCTACAAAATGTTGAAAAGAGCTAGGAAGATAAGTATTCCAAGAATCCAAGCGCCCAATTCCAAGAGAAGTGGAAGAAGTGCGACGAAAATGAGCAAAACGCTCAAAATCAAGAGAAGGGTCAAAGACCAATCTTAACTCATTCAAATTAAAGATTTCTTATCACCATATTGAATAGAATTGGAATATAAATAGAATGCAAAAATAATGAGGTCCTTCCAAGTTCGGACGAAGAAGTTATGGCCAAAGAAAGTTTTTATCGAATACCAAAGACAGTAAGGTATGCGTACGGGTACGCATACCTAAGTTCCAAAAACAATCTGCCGGAATTTGAGGTACGCGTACTTAGCAAGTAGTAAAATGTATATTTACACTTTGGAAAGCCTAAGGGCACATTTGGAGTCATTATTTCATATTTTCGGGTCGGGTTCTTAAACCGAACTAAATACGTGAAGACCAGGCAATGTAAACTTATAAAAAGGTATTAGGTTATGTAAAATGATATCATATTATTAGGTCACGAAATTGTAAGTCTTGGAGAGAAGAAATATCGAAATCTAGGGTTTCAGAGCGGTTCCTCAATCGTAATGATATCTCTAAACTTTTCTCATATGTATATCATGGATGCTTCTACATCCATAAATAGATAAACACCTATTGATTAAGGTTGAATTCTAAGTTGTAAACAAGATTGGAGTTATTATATTAATCTACTTTGAATTTCGTCATATGATTATCGTTTGTTTATACTATAATGAATATTGAATATTTATGATTGATTGATAGATTGTTTAGGTAGCCAACTAAATTGATTTGTTGATTCAATCTATTGCTAGTATTGAGTTAAGAGATAAGTAATCGTCGAATAACCTTTACACAAGTAGAGAACACGAAACTTTACAGAGGGATTCTATGGAGCGATTGTGGGTATAAACAACACTAAAAAGTGGACCTTAAGCTAAGAGTCTAACTATTAGGATCAACCTATAAATTTACAAAAGATAAAGCATTCGACAAAATTACACCTTGAGTGAGCTACTATTAGGTGGCTTAGACGAATAAAATTTGGTATTGGAGAGATTCCATACTCAGTGATAAAAGGGATTTAGGGAACAAGACTGAGCTGGATGTTATTCCACGGTTGGTGATAATCTATGATTAACGAAAAGTAGGAAAGTGTAATAACTCATTGACGGTTTATTAACGAAGAAGGATTCCTCGGTCATATCTCTCTCTATTGATTACAATTCAACTTTATTTGCTTTGATTATTTATTTTGTTTAAAATCTAAAACAAAACTCCCCCTTTGTGACACTTTGACAACTAAAACTCACTGCTCTTCGTGGGAACGATCCTTGCTTCCATTATATTACCAGTTAATTGTGTGAAAATAAGATTATTAATTTTTTAAGCCTACGACACCCATCAAATTTTGGCGCCGTTTCCGGGGCGCAGTCGGTAGCTTTAGTTGTTATTTATTTTAGTTTTATTATTGTTTTTAGAATTTCTTGTTAGTTTTTAATTTCGTTTTCTAGATTTTTATTTTCAGGTACATAATCTCTGGCACCGAAAGACTGGGGATACTAGAGGTGCGGTATTCAAACTCGTAGAGGAACGGTACTTCAAGCACGTCAGAAAACACAACAAGAAGAACCTTCTACATCAACAATGGTGAACGACGGAGCACCACCTCCACCTCTCGAGAGGAAAACGTTGAGAGATCTAGCATCCCCATGTTTATATTCTCAACCCCTGTGTATTACTCTAAATGACACGGTGGAACTTAAGTCAAATCTTCTTCATTGGGTTCCAAAGTTCAAGGGACTACCGGGTGAAGATCCTAATCGACACCTGCAGCAGTTTTAGAATACAATAAGAAGTATAAAAAAGAGCAATGATAATGATGATACAACTTTTCTACAAGCTTTTACGTTTTAATTAATGGACCAAGCAGAATCATGGTTATATTATATCCCTTCCGGAAGTATTACCACATGGAACAGAATGAAAAAGCTATTTTTAGAGAAGTATTTTCCTGCTTCTAAAGTTGCATCTATTCGTAAGGAAATCAACGGAATTGTGCATATTACTGGAGAACCTTGTACGACTATTGGGAGAGGTACAAGAGATTGTTGGCGAGTTGTCCACACCATCAAATACCACCACAACTTATTATCACACACTTCTATGAAGGTTTACTACCGCATGAGAGACACTTAATTGATGCGGCTAGTGGTTGTGCACTGGATAATAAAACCATCGAGGAAGCTACTAGTTTGATCGAGAGCATGGCTGCAAATACAAAATAATTTTATACTAGAGATTCATCATTGGTTAGAAGAGTTAGTGAGATGGGAGATTCATCACATATTGAGAAACGAATGGGTAATGTGGAAAAGATGGTTCAATGGATAGCTTCTGTAGTCATTCCTACATATGAAGATGATGTTGAGGTGAATGTTATATTTCCTAATCAAATGAAAAGGTATGATCCGTACTCAAATACTTATAATCCTGGTTGGAAAGATCACCCAAACTTTAGTTATGAAAATAAGCAAGCTGCAGCTCCTAATCCATATACGAGACAATGTGGTTTCCAACAATAATTCCAACCACAACAAAAACCTCCAACCGAAGAATCAAAGATTGACATGATCATCTCCATGTTTCAACAAAGTCAACAGAAAGCTGATCAGAATCAGTTGAAAACTGATAACGCTATTAGAGATTTACAAACTCAGATGGGGCAAATGGCGACAGATATGAATCAAATAAAAGCGCAAGCTTCAACAAACTTGCCATCACAACCTTTTGTAAACCCAAGAGAGTACGTTAATGCAGTAACTCTAAGAAGTGGGAGAAAAACTGAAGAGCCACATCAACAAAAAGAGGTTAGTAATGACATCGAAAAAGAAATAGAGGAGGAAACCGGCCCAAAGGAAAAGCCAACCTCAAATGGCCAACCTAAGGTCACAGTTCCCACTTTTACCATACCACCTCATTTCCTTAGTTGTTTTTCCAAGTCGAAGAAAGAAGCTCAAGATAAGGAGATCATGGACATTTTCAGCAAGATACACATTAACATTCCATTTATTGAGGCCATCAGAACCGTACCCAGGTATGCCAAGGTTTTGAAGGATTTATGTACAAGGAAGGATAAGTTGATTTCTAATGAGATTACTTAGGTGGGTAAAAGTGCTACAACTATGTTACTAAAGAAGATGCCTACAAAGTGTGAAGATCCTCGCAGTTTCAAGGTACCCATTACCATTGGTAACCAACGATTCGAGCGTGTTGTGCTTGATTTAGGACCATCCATAAGTGTTATGTCAACCGATGTTTATGATTCTTTGAATCTCGAACCTTTAAAAGAGGCAAATATCACTATTCAGTTAGTTAACAAGTCCAATATATAACCTGAGGGAGTCGTGGAGGACGTGTTAGTTCAAGTGAATCGGTTAATCTTTCCAGTTGATTTTTATATTGTGGATATGCAAAATGGAGATAATTGTTCATCGACTTCGTTACTTTTTGGGAGACCATTCATGAAGACTGCAAAGACGAAGATTGATGTTGATAGTGGTGCACCCACTATGGAATTTGATAAGGAGATCATAAGGTTCAATATTTTTGAGACCATGCGATATCCCAGTGATGTTCACTCAGCTTTCTCTATTGATGTTATTGGTTCGTTAGCACGAAAAAATTTTGATTTGAACAGTGAAGATGAACTTGGAGTTGTGTTACGGAATAACATTGATTTGGACGTTCACGGATAGCCGAACCTGGACGTTGACTTAGCCAAAGAGCTAGTGGAGATGTGTGGTGCCTTAACAACACTACAAGAAGAAAAAACGGGTATTATTTCTTATATTTCTTTACCCATAACTAATGAGGTTCCTTTACCTTCTATTGTGCAGGCACCGAAACTAGAACTGAAGCCACTTACGAATCACTTAAAGTACGCATACTTGGGTGACATAGAAGAACTTCTGGTAATTATTGCAAAGAACCTCACCCCAATATAAGAAGAACGTCTCCTTATGGTTCTGAAAGAGCACAAAACAACTATTAGTTGGACAATTGCTGATATCAAAGGCATTAGTCCATCCATGTGCATGCATAGAATCCTAATAGAAGATGATTTTAAGCATGTACATGATGCTCAGCGTAGGCTTAACCCCCTAATGATGGAGGTCGTGATGAAAGAGATCCTCAAATTACTAAGTGTGGGGGTGATGTACCCAATTTCTGACAGTAACTGTGTAGTTGCAGGAAATCCTACAATGCATCCCTCACAAGCATTCATAATAATCAACACATCTTTATGATCAAAAACTACACTTTTTATTAATGGATTCCAGAAATGTTACAAGAAGGAAATGAAATCAAGAATACAATACTATTTTGGACTTTCTCTCTCCTCAAAACTTTCTTAACACTCCAAAAATTGATCTCCCCTTTCCTTACGCCTATTCAACTCTTTATATAGAGTATTACATAGTGGATGACAGCTAATCTGTCCTTTATTTTAGGATCTGGCTTGCGATATTCTCGCAAGCAATCAAGTGTTAAGTTCTCAACATTCTTAAATATCGCTAGGTCTTCACATCTTTCTCGTGTTTAAGTTGTCGTCATCTGTTACGTCATTTATGCAGTTAGTCTGCGACGGCTTCACAATGTATTAATGATGAGAACTTCGCAAGGGTGTTGATATTGCGATATTCTGATCCTATATCTTGCCTCTTCTCATGTCTTCTCTGCGAAGGGGAGAATGTCATGATAAACTGTATTTCAAAAATGTCGCAATTGTTCGCAATGTCATATTCTTCTGTACTGACACGATTCTGTATCTTACGCATTATTTATTACACGTATTTATTCTTCCATTCATTTATCAACACGTCCTTTTCAACCGTCATTCTCGACCGTGCACGTCCACTCTTCGCATTAATGAGTTTATTTTCTCGAGAACTCTCCTCTCTATATATATTCTTCTTATTCTTCTCTTTTTCTCTTTTCACTTTCTTCTATTCTTCTCTGCAATTTTACTGTTTCTCCGCAAATTCCGCTTCAGCTGCTGTAAATTTTCATCCTTCTTTTTATTTTGATCTTCATTCCTTCATTCTCATACTCAGATATGCCTCCAAGTGGTCACAAAGCTAAAACTTCTTTTGAGGGAATTCAGAAACTTCTCAAAGAAAGAGGTTTTACACTATCCACCATTCCCAATCAAGAAGCTACCTCCATTCTTTCTGCTAAACTATTTCCTGATCATCATTTTGATGATAAAGAAATCATAGTTTCACTTGGTCAAATTCTCGTTGGCCTTCCTATCCCTCTTTATGATCCTAACCTTCCTTTATTTTATGAGATACTCTCTCATGTGAAGTTCTCGCGAGTAATATATCAATTAAGTGGGGATTGCATTCGCCTGATGCTTGAATTCTCCAACCGCGGTGCTGGCAAGGGATCTCTTTATTCAAATAATGTTAGGGATCCTGAATTTAAGGATCTAGAAATTATCACCGAAAAATACACCGCAGAGAGCTTCTTTGAAAATTATGAATTAATACCTATGAAGAATGTCAAAACTCGTTGGGGTATTCGCTTGAAGAGGAAGGAAAATATTGACGACGATAAAAAACTTATGTATGACATTAATTGGCATTCTGGCAAGAATAACATTCCTTGCCAATCTAAAGATGAGAAATGGTGTGTATTTCCACTGATTCTAAGGGGCCCTTATATTTCTAGTTCAAACGTGCTTCCTGCGAATCTCGCTACTTACCAACCTTGGGTATTTAATTGGACTGAGAAAGAGAAGGAGGTACGTTTCTTTCATTCAGTTTATTGTCTTCACCTTTCTCCATATTTATTAATCTTGCAAAAATTTCAGATTGACAAATTAAGAAGAAGCTACAAAAGAACTAGCAAATCAAGCATCCTAGCAGCACTTCGTTTGATCACGGATGAAGTAAGAAATACTTTGTTTTATTATTTTTAACAATATTGTTGCCTCTATTTCTTATCTTCATTCGTGTACGAATATTGGTGTTGTAGTTGTTGAAGAAGAAGGATCTAAAGCTGCGAAGACCAAAGGCAAAATTAAAAGTGCTCTTCACAAGGAGAAATCTGTTGCCTCATCTTCAAAGAAAAGAAAGATTCACTCTCCTTCTCCCTCAAGCTCCCATTCGGATGAGAGTATAGATGATGATGTTGTATTCGCAAAAGAAGGTGCCTCTTCTGAATCTTCAATGGCATAACTATTCAACATCTTCTTTGATTCTATGCAAGGAATTGGTGATACTCCTTTAACTAATGCCTGCAAGTCTATAGCTTCTATCTGTGATGCCCCCCTCTTAGAGAATAATGAGTCTCTTCGCGGAGTTTCCATATTTGTATCCCCAAGTTTTTTACATTCGCTTAATTGCTTGGTAAATTTTCATACTTGTATTTTTCTTCTTTTACTTTTTGATTTTAAATTATAGTTTATTTTGAAAATTCGCCTTATTCGTTCGCAGGATGGCAAGGCTTCCTATGCGGCCAATTCTGACTTAGTTAGGAGATGTGGGAATTTTGAGAAGAAAAATCTTCAGCTTCGCAAAAGGAATGAAGAATTGGAAGTTGAGGATGTCAGTCTTCGCGAGAAGAATAAACAATTAGAATTTGAAACTGCTATTCAGGAGAATAAAATTTATAGCCTTCAAAATGCAAATCAACAACTCTATGGTATGAACTTTTCCTTCATCCCTTGATTCCTTTATCCCATTGTTTTATCTTATTTGATCAACCATTTTTACAGACATTTATGGTCTTTCCGATGAGGCTATTACCCATCGTTCTTTTACCGACCTCATAGATGATAATACCCTTCTCGAGCATCCTAATAATTCTTTAAATAGTTTTCCCAATGATAAGATTAAATATCTTTCCATAAATGAACTCAAATCCAAACTTCGCCTCTTAGAAATTGACCATAGATCCAGTTTGGGTTTAGCCAATAAATTTAAGCGTTTTTATCTTAACTTTAAAGAGGAAATCAATACTTTAAGAATAAAGAACAGTGACCTCATAGATGATAAAGATCGCATTGCTAGCCAAGGTGCTCAAGATTTAGCGAAGTTCCAAGAAGCCCTCCTTGAAGTCCAAATTGAACGAGATGAACTTAAACGCAAAAATGTTATGCTTATCAAAAGAGAGAATCAAATTCGCTCCCGTCTTCTCATAAATAATGATGATGAATTCGCTTGGGCTGCGAAAGTTCTAGATGATGCCAGAAATAATCTAGGTGTAGATGTTAGTCTCTATACTTAGCACACAACCTTGGTTAGAAATATGATTTCTGACAGAGAAGGTTGTTAACTGCTCTTCCTTATTTAATTGCATAAATTACCATCAAGTTGCTAATTTATTGTTATATTTTTGCAGAAGCTGAAGAGAGATTTCGCAAAAGAATTGAAGAACTTGAGGATGAAAAAGAGCAGCTCGCAAAGGGTCTTTCTTCTCGCAATGATAAGTGTTCGAGATTGAAGAATCAGTTAAGGATTACCGTTGCGAATTTTAAGAATGATGTTATTCTTTTACGCAACCAAACTATTAAGATGGTTTGTGATAATAATAACATTCTTCATTCCACATATCCCTGCCTCTTGGAAGAAATTCCAAAGAATGTTCTTGATATGGTCATCTCTGATAGTGATGCTAGCAAAGAAGAATCTGATGAAAAAGAAGAAGAAGGATCTGATGACGACGAAGAAGAAGAATCCGGTGAAGATGATGAAGAATCAAACAAGAAATAATTTTTGCTTCCTTCTTCAATTTTTTGTAATATCTGTATATTTGTTCTTTGATCTTTTGTTCTTGTAATCAATCACTGCGAATTTCGCCATCTTCCAATATAAATTTTATCTATTTTGCGTCTTTCTGCTCGTGTAAATCTTTGATATGGAGACAAAATCATTCTATGCATTCCCATACTTGCCTCTGTTATCTGTATGCAAATGAAAGATTAAGCAAATTATTTTTGAATATTAAGATTGTTGCGTAATCTTTTGGTAAATTTATGCCTCAGTTTCGCAGATATCTCTGCATAATCTCGCAATCATGTATTTTGAGAAATAATTCTTGGTTTTTTCATTCTTATGTGGTCTTATTTTGCCTTCCTAAGTAAAGGTCTTATTTTGCCACCTTTTGTCATGGCGACAAAATCGCAGGACGTCTTTTCACTCTCATGTAGAAACCCATTGATCTTGTCTTAACTTTTCTTCTTTTGTCATTTTTGTTGCGACAATATGACAGGCCTAAATATTCTTGCGAAAATAAAGCCCCATGATATTGCCGTCTTGCGACGAAATCGTAGGACGTCCTTACACTTTCATGTAATGACCCATTGACCTCGTCTTATCTTTATCTCTTGTATTATTGCCTCTTCAGGATTGTCGCACAAATATGACAAGCCTTGATACTCCCGTGAGTAAAAAGCATCATGACATTTGCGTCTTAAGACACTTATCAGCTCCCTAATGGAGGGTGCCGCCCTTATCTTCCTCTGGTTTCCCTTCAAGGAGACGTACCTCTACCATACAAGGTTGGCTCCTCCCATCCGGTCTTAACAACAACTAGTTGTTTTCGCAGACTCTTATCCCTTTTACCTATATGGCTTATAGTTACGAGACTACACCCTAAGTGGGGTTTTCTTCAGGCCGAGTGCATCATAGTCAAGACTTTCCAATAATGGCCAGGTACGTTCCAGATGCCCAGGCACTCTTGGTTCAACCGTGTACCTCGGTGCCTTGATCATATTTTGCACTCCTTAGAAGAGACCCTCAGTCTTCTAACCTAAGTCATAAGCTTAGGTTGAAAATCTAAGGTACCTCTCCTGGATGGGCTTTATTGACCCCAAATCTCCATGACTCAGGTTCAAGGGGCGGTGTAACCTTTTCGCTGAGCCATGTAATAGGTACCCCTTCTATGACGTACTTTAGGTCTTACATTTGCCTCTTGCAAAATTTTGATTTCGCGAACTAGGGTGTATGCCATAGTAAGTTCGCCCCTTTCTGATGATTATTCTGTTTCTTCTTTTGCATTTCAGCTCTGTTGTAATTTCTCAATCTCATCTTTGTCATTAAGTAAAATATTTTTTTGAAATTTTTTGCAACGAATCAGCCATACATGTCTCTCATCTCACAGTTTTAATTTTTTTACCTTTGCTTTGTGCCTCTGCATTGTTGTTGTTTTTTGTAACTTTCTTACCTTCTGCGAGATTTTCGCTACTTCTTATTTTCAGCAAGCATTGGCTTCGCAGAATTTCTTCTTCTCCATGCTCTATTACATATACCATTAATCTCTCACATCTTTGTCTTTCTTTGACGTTATATTTCCAATTCTCCTTCTTTGCAGTTCGTTATTCACATGATTTTATATCAATTTCATAACACTTCTTTCCTTCAATCCAATCTCCTTTTATAATGCCAATGCCATTTGGATGAGGGAATTTGATGCATTGATGAAATGTTGACGCTACGCCTAGAATCCCATGTAACCAAGGTCTGCCAATCAAAGCATTATATGGAGACTCTACATTGACAATACAGAATAGAACTTTAGAAGATAATCCTTTCAATGGAATTTGCATAGCAACTTCTCCTTTTGGCTTATTTGCAATAAAGTTAAAGCCATAGATTTTATAAGTTGAGGGTATTAAATCTTCATCTTTCCCTCCCATAGTTTTATATGCATGATAGAACAGGATGTCCACGGAACTTCTAGTGTCAATTAAAACTCTATTGATTGCCCATGAATCCTCCGCTTCATCATCTTCATCATCTCTTGATCTTGGGTTGATCTCTAGTCTTACCACCAATGGGTTTTCATGCATTTCTCCAGCCTCGGGTACTTCTTCTGCAGTGAGGAGATGGTTTTATTTTGCCATTCTTTTAACGGCGAAGTCTTCGCAATATTTATTATTTCTCTCCCATCAGCATCTCTTGCGAAAACTCTGCTCAGAACGCTATCATGAAAGTCCTCAATAGTTTTGTATGAGTGCACAATAGAATTACAAAACAGATTTTTTGCCTTCGCTCCAACTTCTATTACAAATGTTTTTCTTTTCTTTGTTGTATTAGCTCTGCGAATTTCTGATGGAGGTGGTAATGGTTGAGATTGTGGTTTCCCTATTATAAAATGATTTAGCTTTCCCTGATTGATCATTCTGAGGATTATTCTCTTTATATTTCTGCAATCATTTGTCGAATGTCCATGGAAATGGTGATAAGAACAAAATTCATGACTTATGTGGTTTGGAGGTGGTTCACTCCCCATGTTCCATGGTGCTGGTATGTTTTCCATCAAGATTATAGCTTCCCATATTTTCTCCACACTAGCATTTAAAGGTGGCATTTTGATTTCTTCCCATATTATCTTATGACTTCCTTGTCCCCTATGATGATTTTGCCTCTGACCTCCATAAGTTTCTTGTGGTTGATCAAGTCTTTCAATTTTGTTGTTTCCGCCTCAACTATAGAAGTTTGTTTCTCTCTCGAATTCTTCTTGGTCACGACTTCCCATAGCTACTATTTTATGCTGACTATTCTCCATTATCCTATCTTGTTGTCCTTGCGAAGTGCTCGCTACTGTGTTTATCAACTTGGGTAATAAACTTGCGTTCGCTTCTTTTGAACTTGTATTCGCAACAGGGTATGATTCCTTCTCATATTGTTTTTCTTTAAGAGCAATATACTCCTCCTGCATCTCTCGCAACTCAGTCATCATGATTGTATTCTTGATTCTGAAAATTTGAATGTACAGCAGATTGGTTGTGAACATTGCGTTAATGAATGATAAAATGAGGTATCTCTCATCTACTCGTCCAGCCATATCGCTACACATTGTCTTCCACCTCATGTTTAAATGCTTCAATCTTTCTCCAACTCTTTGTTTTAACCCAAATATATCTTCAATGCCAGGTCGTGAAGAATTATTACTTATATACGCCCATAAGAACGTAGTTGCAAATTATTAGATGAAGTTATAGTATTCTTTGGTAAACCCTCATACCATTTCAATGCCTCTCCTGTTAAGCTGGATATGAAATACTTGTACAATACAACATCATGGTTTTCCCACTGTATCATACATCTCACATATGCTTTGATGTGTTGAACTGCACAAGTTGTTCCGTCAAATATACTAGTTAATGAAGGAAGATTGCACTTTAGGGGTATTCCTCTCAATTTCACTTCTTGTGTGAATGGAGTTTCGCAGCTTCTTCTATGGCTTCGTCTAATTGTCTCCTACCTCCCTCTCTTCTGTTATTTAGCATTCCTCTCATCTCCACCAATTCTCTTAAGATTTGTTCATTTACACCAGGTGCCGATTCCATTAATCTTTTTATTTATTCTTCTCTTCTCCTGCATTCTTGCCTATTTTGTCTTACAAAATTTTGATTTTCCTCTTCATCATCTTCCTCTTGTCTTTCCCTGCGATTTCCTCTTTCATGGATTCGCACATGATTATACCTCTCATTTTCTCCTCTGCGATTTTGTTCATTCCTCCTCAATTCTCTTTATTGCCTTTCAGCTCTCCTTTGAACTCTGTCATATTCTTCATTAATGTTAACATTATTGTGATTGTGTTCGCGTCTTCTTTCTCGATTGTCATGATTTTTCTGACGTATTGCCTCTTGGAGCTCTCTTTCCCCCATTTCTTCTCTCATTTTTTCCCTTTTGCATGCTAGACGTGCTTGTTCATCATAATGTCTCTCAATTTCGTCTTCAATCACTTGTTGATTTCTTTGAATTTCTCTCCCATGTAGTATTCTTATTCCTTCTTCTTGATTTTCTTCACCATCTTGATTATTTCGTTCTTGATGTTGCCTATTCCCCTGATTCCCGTTATTTTGTTCATTTTGGGGAATTTCGCCATGTGGAATGTAACAATCTTCAATCATTTCTCTTCTTTCACGACGTTCTTCATCCGAATTTTGTAAATCCTCTGGAATATCTCCATTAGTACTTACTACAGGTGAATTTCACCTCCTTTCTCCTCTAATTGATCTTGAACTTGATCTTGTAGTACTTCTTGACCTCCTATTCTGTAGTCTCATGTTTTCCATCCTTAATTCATGATTTTTTCTTGTCATATTTGCACGTTCTTCTGCTTCTAATCTCCTTTCTTCATGTATCCTTTGCCTCAATGCCTCTAGTGCTTCAATTTCTCCATTTTCATGAATTACTCCTCCAACCGCTTCTCGGTTTCTCTCTTCTCGTCTATCATTTCTTAATTGTTATTCTTCTTCTGCTTCGTCTACCGAATCTGACCGCCAAGTGTGTATACTCACTCTGTCATAATCTATAATTCTATTTTGTGCTAGTGTATGCTGAATTGGTTGTTGAATTTGATTTTTTCCATTGTTTCTTTCGTTTATTTTTGAAAATTCCTCAATTTCATTTCTCCTTTCTCCAGCAAGTCTCTCACTCCTTCTAATAGTTGTTGGTTGTCTTGAAGTATTTTTTCGTCTAGCCATTTCTTCAATCTCAATGAATTGTTGAAAATTATATGAAACTCTTCACCAGCTACTCCAAATTCCCTGTTTTTAGCACCAATATGTAGTTGCAGGAAATCCTACAATACATCCCTCACAAGAATTCATAATAATCAACGCATCTTTATGATCAAAAACTACACTTTTTATTAATGGATTCTAGAAATGTTACAAGAAGGAAATGAAATCAAGAATACAACATTGTTTTGGACTTTCTCTCTCCTTAAAACTTTCTTAACACTCCAAAAATTGATCTCCCCTTTCCTTACGCCTATTCAACTCTTTATATAGGGTATTACATAGTGGATGACAGCTAATTTGTCCTTTATTTTAGGATCTGGCTTGCGATATTCTCGCAAGCAATCAAGTATTAAGTTCGCAACATTCTTAAATATCGCTAGGTCTTCACATCTTTCTCGTGTTTAAGTTATCGTCATTTATGCAGTTAGTCTGCGACGGCTTCGCAATGTATTAATGATGAGAGCTTCGCAAGGGTGTTGCTGTTTCGATATTCCGATCCTACAAACTGGGTTAGCCCGGTACAGGTGGTACCTAAGAAAGCAGGTGTCACTATTGTTAGAAATTAAGATGATGAACTCGTTCCTACAAGAGTTCAAACAGGATGGAGAGTGTGCATAGACTACAAAAAGCTTAATGCCGCAACCCGAAAGGATCACTTTCCTTTACCTTTCATTGATCATATGTTAGAAAGGTTAGTGGGAAATTTACATTATTGATTTTTGGACGGTTATTCGGGGTACAATCAGATTGTTATTGCACCAGAGGATCAAGAGAAGACTAATTTCACTTATCCTTTTGGCACGTTTGCCTATAGACGGATGCCGTTTGGTCTTTGAAATGCGCCTGCCACTTTTCAGAGGTGTATGGTCAGTATATTTTCTGACTACGTGGAACGCATAATTGAGGTATTTATGGATGATTTTAGTGTTTATGGTGATTCATTTGATTTTTGTTTACAAAATCTTGAACTTGTGCTTAAAAGATGCATAAACACTAATCTTGTTCTTAATTGGGAGAAATGCCACTTTATGGTAAACCATGGAATAGTGCTTGGTCACATTGTGTCCTCTCGAGGGCTCGAAGTTGACAAAGCTAAGATAAACTTAATAAGAAACTTACAATACCCACTTCGGTGAGGGAAATTCGTTATTTTCTTGGTCATGTAGGTTTTTACAGACGGATTATCAAGGATTTCTCCAAAATCTCAATGCCGATATGCAAATTATTGCAAAAGGAGGTTGTTTTTGACTTCAACAAGGAGTGCAAGGATGCCTTTGATAAATTTAAAGAATTGTTGACAACTGCACCAATTATCAAGTTACCAGATTGGAGTTTGCCATTTGAATTATTGCGTGATGCAAGTGACTATGCAGTTGGAGCCGTTTTGGGTCAAAGAGTAGACAAGCTGTCTCATGTGATTTATTATGCATCTAGGACCCTAAACGACGAACAAATCAACTATTCTACTACAAAGAAAGAATTTCTGGCTATAGTGTTTGCACTAGAAAAATTTAGATTTTATTTGGTGGGTTCAAAAGTGGTTGTGTATTCTGATCACATGGCACTTAGGTACCTACTAAAGAAGAAAGAATCTAAGCCAAGACTTATACGGTGGATACTACTATTGAAAGAATTTGATTACGAAATCATGGATAATAGAGGTGTTGAAAATAATGTTGCGGATCATCTCAGTAGACTTGTTGTTTTCGAAGAAGAACTTCCTTTACAAGATCGTTTTCCAGATGAACAACTTTTCTCAATTTAAGATTCAACACCTTGGTACGCGAATATAGTGAACTACTTGGTTACAAGGAAAGTACCTAGTACGATGTCTAATTTTCAAAAGCTTAAGCTTAAGAAAATAGCCAAGTAGTATGTGTGGGATGGGCCCTACTTGTGGAAATACAGTTCTGATTAAATCTTCCGCAGGTGCATACCTAGTTCTGAATTTCAGTCAATTCTTACTTTTTGTCATACTTATGCATGTGGTGGTCACTTTGGTTCTAAACGTACCGCTTTCAAAGTACTTGAAAGTGGTTTTTATTGACCTACCCTATTTGAAGATGCATATATTTTTTGCAAATCTTGTGATAAATGTCAACGAATTGGAAATCTAGGTGCTCGAAATCAAATGCCACTCAATCATATTCTCACTGTAGAGAATTTTTATGTGTGGGGAATATATTTTATGGGTCCTTTTGTCAATTCTTATGGAAAATATTATATACTTCTTGTGGTAGATTATGTTTCGAAATAGGTGGAAGCTAAAGCCACCCCTACTAATGATTCTTAAGTTGTTTGTGAGTTTGTGAAGGAATATATTTTCTATAGACATGGTACACCAAGAGTGGTTATCAGTGATGGAGGCTCACATTTTCAGAAATCCTTCCATGCTCTACTCAATAAGTACAACATAACACACAAGGTTGGTACGTCGTATCACCCACAAACTAGTGGGCAAGCTGAAATCTCGAACCATGAGATTAAATCCATTCTTGAGAAAACCGTAAACACTACACTGAAAGATTAGATTTATAGGCTTAATGATGCATTATGGGCATATAGAACGCGTACAAAACACCGATTGGTATGTCTCCATATCGGTTGGTTTATGGCAAAGCTTGTCATCTTCCGGTTGAACTTGAATACAAGGCTTATTGGGCGATAAAGATGTGCAACATGGTTTATGACAATGCGGGGATAAAAATGAATATACAACTTAATGAGCTCGAGGAGATACGTAATGATGCTTACGAGAGTTCTTGTATATACAAGGAGAAGACAAAACTTTTCCATGACAAGATGATTTCTCGAAAGAATTTTGTTGTGGGACAAAAAGTTCTTTTATTTAATTCTCATCTTAAACTATTTTCTGGGAAGCTAAGGTCCAGATGGATTGGACCGTTTGTTGTTACTAATGTTTTCTCTTATGGTGCAGTTGAAATTTCTAGTCTTAGATATGGAACAACTTTAAAGGTGAATGGCCATAGATTAAAGCCATATTATGAAAGCATTGCTTATGTGAACATGGAAGAAATTGAGCTTAATGATTTACTTCCTCTGGAGAAGTAGTTTGGAGAATACCAAGTCGAGCTGAGGACATTAAACTAAGCGCTACATGGGAGGCAACCCATCAGTTTTGTATCTCTATCCATTTTGTTTATTAATTTTCTTAGTTTTGAATATCATATCTTGCATTCCCATCTTAGATTCTATAAGTCCTATATCTAACATGAAAGTTTTGACGAATTCTCGTCAGAAAATTTTGAATGCGCACTTATCATGAAAATAGCTCTCAAGACTTCATACGGAGTACGATTTGAGTGGTTGACCCCAACTTTTAAATATGACAGACTTACCTTTATTTTCCATAAAGAAAATCTGAATTTGGAGTCTATTAAGTTGGAGCGATAGGCATGGACATTTGAGTTTCGGTATTTTTTCCATAACTTTTCAGATTGCATATCAGTCAGTCCGGAGGCCGTAAAAGTCAGACCGTTTATCGAAACACTGTTTCATTTTGATAAGTTATAGAAAAGACGTTGATGAACAACTTTCATTTAGGATGTTTTTCCTAGTCCCCTACCCATTGTACAGTTTTTGAGTTTTTCAGGGATGTTATGTTAGAAATCAGAATTATCGGTTTTGAACATTGAGGACAATGTTGAGTTTAAGTATGGGGGAGTACGTGGTTAAGAATGTTTGTCTTGCATATATATATACTCTTTGATTTCTTGCATTGTTGAGACTTCATATTTTGGAGTTAATTATGAGCTACTTAGGGTGACACTTTAAACCTTTTTAGGTTGAAACAATTCTTACGACTATATACTGAGTTCCACTTTATCATTTTGCAATCCTTTATTATATACGTTCATAATTGAATGTGAAACTCAACAACGGTAGTCGTATGAAAGATTCATCCTCGCAATTAATCATTACTGAATCACTTTCTTTTTATTTTTGCAATTTTATGTTTATCTAAAGTGATTTGGTGGGATCCTGATACTGTCGTGGATGTTGTAGCAAGGTAATCATTGGTTGAGTATATAAAATACCCATAGACAATTATCTTACACTCATAAAGAGTGAGCCAGAAAATATATATATATATATATAAGGCTCCTCTTCATTTATGGACACTTCGATAGCAATACGTGTGAAACGTTGTCCATGTCTCCGTCGCCTAAACAAGCGTGGAACGCAAGATCCAAGGCAACTATCACGTATTTGGTGAAAAGGAACATGCTCTTAGTGTATCTAATCATGTAGTCGATGAAACAAAAACCATATCATCATTATATATCAAGTCAAAAATACTATTGATGAGGTTCTTGACGCTTGGATGATAGTATGTGTGAAACGTTGTCCCTGTCTCCGTCGCCTAAACAAACGTGGAACGCAGGATCCAAGGAAACTATCACATACTTGCTGAAAAAGTACATGCGCTTGGAGTATCTAATCATGTGGTTAAGTTAAATGGGTGCTTCTCTCAACTAGTGCGCTATAAATAAGAATCCTTTGATGACATTCATACAAGTATTGTGGGTAACATCTTTCACTTTAGTCAACATTTGCACACTTCACTTTTCTATTTCCATTTTCTTATCTATCCATGTGATTTCAGTATGCGAGTGTTGTGACTAATATTGCAACAAGTAAGATGACTATCTTTGTAGAGTTTTGCAATCACATTGAATGTCACACGCAAGTAATTGCTTATGTGTGTTGATTGAAATGTATGTGGGATGTTTGTAGCTAAAGAACATATGCAGGCTAATTATTAGCTATTACTTTGTGTGTATCCTTAGTGGTTCTTCCAAGGCGAGAAATTGGAGTAGGTTTTGTGGGTATATCTCTTGTAAACCCTCACGAGACTATAACTCGTCCACTAGGGACACCTAGGGGTTTAAAGTCTTTTTATACATGCTAAGTGTAACCATTTTCTCAACGACATGGAGTTGTTGTATTTAGGATTAGTTTTACTTAATTTTCTCGAGGACTAGCAAAAGCTAAGTGTGGGGGAATTTGATAAGTGCATAATTCATATGATTTTAGTATCCATTCCATACTCGTATTATTACTCTTGTTTTCTCTTATTTTCCTCTATTAGATGAATCATCCAAAATGGAGCTACAAAGTGTTGAAAAGAGCTAGGAAGAGAAGTATTCCAAGAATCCAAGCGCCCAAGTCCAAGAGAAGTGGAAGAAGTGTGACGAAAAGGAGAAAAACGCTCAAAATCACCATCTTGAAGAGAATTGGAAGATAAAGAGAATTCAAAAAGAATGAGGTCATTCGGAGTTCGGACGAAGAAGTTATGGCCAAAGAAAGTTTTTATCGAATATCGAAGACAGTAAGGTATGCGTACGGGTACGCATACCTAAGTTCCGAAAATTTCTGCTGAAATTTGAGGTACGCGTACTTAGCAAGTAAGAAAACGTGTATTTACACTTTGGAAGGCCTTAGGGAACGTTTGGAGTCGTTATTTCGTATTTTAAAGTCAGGTTCTTAAACCGAACTAAATACGTGAAGACCAAGCAATATAAACCTATAAAAAGGTATTAGGTTATGTAAAATGATATCATATCATTAGGTCACGAAATTGTAAGTCTTGGAGAGAAGAAACATCGAAAGCTAGGGTTTCAGAGCGGTTACTCAATCGTAACGATATCTCTAAACTTTTCACATATGTATATCATGAATGCTTCTACATCCATGAGTATCTAAACACCTATTGATTGAGGATGAATTCTAAGTTGTAAACAAGATTTGAGTTATTATATTAATCTACTATGAAGTTCTTCATATGATTATAGTTTGTTTATACTATAATGAATATTTATGATTGATTGATAGATTGTTTAGGTGGCCAACTAAATTGATTTTTTGATTCAATCTATTGCTAGTATTGAGTTAGGAGATAAGTAATCGTCGAATAACCTTTAGACAAGTAGAGAACACGAAACCTTACAGAGGGATTCCGTGGAGCGATTGCGGGTATAAACAACACTAAAAAGTGAACATTGAGCTAAGAGTCTAACTATTAGGATCAACCTATAAATTCACAAAAGATAAAGCATTCAACCAAATTACACATTGAGTGAGCTAGCTGGTATTGGAGAACTTCCATACTCAGTGATAAAATGGATTTAGGAAACAACACTGAGCTAGCTGTTATTCCATGGTTGGTGATAACCTATGATTAACGACAAGTAGGAAAGTATAATAACTCTTTGACGGTTTATTAACGAAGAAGGGTTCCTCGATCATATATATCTCTATTGATTACAATACAACTTTATTTGTTTTGATTATTTATTATGTTTAAAATCTAAAACAAAATCCCCCCTTTGTGACACTTTGACAACTAAAACTCACTGCTCTTCGTGGGAACGATCCTTGCTTCCATTATATTACCAGTTAATTGTGTGGAAATAAGATTATTAATTTGTTGAGCCTACGACACCCATCATATAAAAAAATAAAATATACGTCATTTAGGTTTGTATAACAGTACCTAAACGTGTATAAGTCGTTGGTTCAACAGTATCTAACCAAATGGTTAACCATATGAGCACTTTCATATCAACCATATTCATCTTCACCATAACTAGTCCAAATGACTCAAATGAACTAGTTCAAGAGTTGTTCAATTGCTTAGATCTCATAGAAGTATACATGACACAATCGAAGCAAAATCGGTTTTGATTCACTCGAATCGATTCATGAACTTTATAGCCACTGTTTGCAAATATGCATTCCTTAGTTTATATAAATTTAAGTTCACGAATAAACCAATTTTAGAAAGTAACACACTTAAGTATGTGTACGGGTATGCGTGCTTAAATAACCGGATTTGAGTTTGTTTTGGTTTCCAAACTCAGCAGAAATTCACGGACATGAACTACCCACCAGTATGTGTACGGTTATGCATACTTAGGTAACCGGATTGAGTTGGTTTTGATTTCCAAACTTAACAGAAATTCACGGACGTGAACTTCCGCCAGTATGTGTACGGGTACGCATATTGACCCAGTCTCCAACGACCATTTAGATACACACACAAGTATGCATACATTTGGTTCCCGGTTTTGGACTTATAGACTAATGCACGAACACATTATATGCTTATATCCAAGGATGGTTACATGTTCTAAACTCTTTATTTCAATCATTGAAACATTCTTAGAGGATGTTAAATAGAGGTTATTCACACACTATTTTTCATCAAAGCAATTTTCAAGATATTGAAATAATCAACATGACTTTAGTCACTTGTAAAGATGAACTTGGCCAAAGCGAAAGCTTGCCAACACATATTTCGAGAAAAACATAAGCGAGATAGACTCGGCTCGAAATAGAAAATGTGTATAATGGAAGTATATATAGCAATACGACTTTTGTCTCAAGATAGGAGATAGAGTAGATATACTTTTTGAGTGATAGATAAGTTCAAGTCTCCACATACATTTTAGTCGATGAAGTTCCACCAGTTCCTTGAGTAGTTCTTCGTCTTTGTATGATGAACGCCATCGAGTCTAGTGCTCAACTACACTTTCTATCCTAGTCCGAGACTTAGCTATAAGTAGACTACAAATCAGGACTTATAGTTTTGGCAACTAAGCTTGATAACAAGCTTGAGATAGCAACGCTTGCGAGTTCGACCGAGCAGTGCTCTAACAATCTCCCCCTTTGTCAATTTTAGTGAAAAAACTATCAAAACATATGGAATACAAAAAATAAACTTTACAGCTTGTCTTCCACATGCATGATCTCATTGGTTCTTCAACATTACTCGAAATCTTCGTCACTTCCAAGTCCTCCAATGATTCCAAAGGTTGTAAGTTTAACATCATCGTTGTTGAAAATCCGTAGCCATAAAAATGAGAAAACAAAAGCTCTCAATCATTGTTACACAATGTCATAGTATTATTACACAACATTAAAGTTCAATTGTATCACAACTTCGACAACAATAATATGGTGATATGTATCACTTCCCCTTAATTAATACTCCATCTCACATGGAAACCACTGCCCCTTACATAGTGATCCGAAAACCATATGTATTTGTAGTGTGAACTACACATTAATTCTCCCCCCTTTTTTCAATAAAATTGGCAAAGGTACGAAAACTAGTGGGATCCTGATAAAAATTCCATAGAGACATTTCATGACCAAAAGAAAGCACATATAAACTTTTTAGATGCAATCATATAGCCGAAACTAAATGCATTCATCAAGGAGTTTATAAAGATACAAGATAACCCCTATAATATTCCATAGTCGTACTCCCCAAAAAGATTTGGCAATAAAGCATAAGTTCAAATAAGAACTATCCCCTATATGATGTCATTCCCGAAAGAAAAACAAGAGCGACCTTACTTTCACAAGAAAAGAAGGATTTCTTTGGACAAACAAAAATCATATAAGAATATGAAATTTGTATCCAAAATACTCAATTGAATTAACTACAAGAGAACCCGATTAATTTAACCGGAATACTCAACTAAACTAACCACAAAAGAACCCATGATTAATCCAGTTGGAAAATGCTCAACCTAAGAAAACTTACGGAGCCGCACAGTATATACATAAAAAAATATGGATTAGGGAAGATCAATACTGCGGAATAGACAAAGATTCATTCTATCTTCCATCACTATTTTCACATTGACATACAATAGACTTAATCTTTGTAAACAAAAGCCCATCCTTTCTTCCATCAATATTTGGATAATGACATAAAGGGCTTAACTTTTGTTTTTGTCAAAATTCCATTCATTCTTTTATCAATACTTGCATATCGACATACAAAAGACTCAAGTTTTGACAACATATGGGACAATCATAGTTCACGGACGCAAATTCACATATCCCATAATGAATTGCAATATATAAAACCATAAAGATTGATATTGCAAAATCATCTTCCAAACAAACTTTAGAATTTAAACAAATAAATATAAAAACATTGAAGATGAAAACGTTGGACATAGCTATGTGTAATCACAATAATGGCTATTCCAAACTCTAGTTATTCTTCTTAAAAACACAAGAATAAAATTCTCATAAGAAGTTTTCCTAGGAAAAAACAAAACATAACTCATATGAAGCATTTTACTTACTTTGAATACTCTTCTCATATTCCCTATATTCATCAAGCTCGTCTTCGATCAGATCAATCCTGGATTCAAGGTTGTCCATCTTTTCTTCAAGTATTTTGGAAAAGACTTCAAATTCATTCTTCAGGGTACGAACTTGTTCCAGGACGAGATCCATGGTTAAAGAGAAATTAGCAAAATGAGAGACAAAGGGATTCCTATCAAGGGAGGAATCACGCTTATCAGAGCACATCTCACCATCAAAAGAGTCAAAAAGAACCTTCTTAGAGGGAAAAAGAACAGTCCAGACAACACTTTCTTTGCTTGAAAGAAAGTGAAATCTTCATCTTTAAAAAGGAATGGAGATATGGGATAAATTTCCAAAAATACCTTTGACCAAAACCCTAACAGAATTTGGTTATCCCCAAGAAAAAGTATTTATAGGAACGAAAACATTCACGTACACAAACGGTTCTTGACAAAAAAATTTTTTTGAAAAGCAACAAAAAGAAACAAAATAGGGAATCAACATAAACATTTCATCACAACCCTCTTGAAGATTATGATTCTTGCCCAAGAGAGATAAGCAAGAATCATTTTGATCAAAATTAAATAATGTAATTTCTCCAATCCATAACAGGACTGGGAGTTTTCTTACGAGGGGATGGAGTGTTTGTTATTCCTTGTTTCTGTTTTGCCTTCAAGAAAGAAGAGTTATGCACATCATTCTTTTCCTTTTTTTATCATAATTTTGAATACCTTGTTTGTTGATTTTCGCAAACTATGAATGGGATAAATTTCCAAAAATACCTTTGACCAAAACCCTAACAGAATTTGGTTATCCCCAAGAAAAAGTCTTTATAGGAACGAAAACATTCACGTACACAAACGGTTCTTGACAAAATAAATAAATTTGAAGAGCAACAAAAAGAAACAAAATAGGGAATCAACAGAAACATTTCATCACAACCCTCTTGAAGATTATGATTCTTGCCCAAGAGAGATAAGCAAGAATAATTTTGATCAAAATTAAAGAATGTAATTTCTCCAATCCATAACAGGATTGGGAGTTTTCTTACGAGGGGATGGAGTGTTTGTTATTCCTTGTTTCTGTTTAGCCTTCAAGAAAGAAGAGTTATGCACATCATTCTTTCCCTTTTTTAGCATAATTTTGAATACATTGTTTGTTGATTTTCGCAAACTATGAATGGTTTTGGAGATCTATTTTGAAAGGAATGAGGATTTCCTAGGAGATTTCCTTTTCATCTTCCGAAAACAAGGTTTAACATAGGAGAAATACTCTTGACCTTTCGTGCTTCCAATTTCAAGATGATCCTTATTTTCACACAAGGAGACCAAATAGTTTGGTAAGTCCTTGTGGTTCTTCATATCGTCCTCTTCCGGGTGATTTGAGATAGGCATGGAATCAGGAGTAATCTGCTGATAATACTTACAATAATCAATTGAGAAAGTGCGATGTTTCTTATTAGAATCACACATGCAAGTGATAGCAACCTCCTGTCTTAATTTAAACAGTTGACATTCCAGATCTTCAATATTTTTAATCAAGGCTTCCTTTTCCAGTTGGAAACTTCTAGAGAAGTAAGATTGTTCATTGTGGAATAGTTAGGACTGTTAGGAGGACAAGTGTGATTATCAACAAAGAGATTAAGAGAACTTTCACATATATCAACATCAGGATAGTAGTCGAGATTTGCCATCCATGCTTTAATTATCTCACTTAACTCTTCATCAGAATTTCTGGAATTATCGTGAACACTTCTATAACACTTAGAACAAGTTTCATAGCTTTCCTGAACTTTTCTATTCCTTTTATTGATTGACTGATCTTTATTTTGAGACTTTCTTCTACTTTGTCTAAGAGTTTTCTTAAGCTGTTGTACAAGCAGTGACAAAGTCGAATTGAAGCAATTCTCATACCTTGTATCAATCAATTTAGGACGTCGAGACTTTTATCAGATGTAGCAACATGGTTGCTAAACAAATGATGTTTTTCTCTTTGACTAAGTTCAAGATCGAAAAGCTTAAGCTTTCCAACAAGAGTATTTCTGGAAAGTGTATCAAGGTTATTTCCCTCAACGATGGCATGCTTCTTAGAATCGTATCTAGATGGCAGCGATCTGAGAATTTAATTTCATCACAATGTCCTTTTCAGGAATAGTCTTAACCAATGCAAAGGATGCATTTACAATTTCAGACACTTTGTGATTAAACTCATCAAATGAATCTTCATCTGCCATACGAAGGTTTTCCCAATCAGAATTTAGGTTTTGAAGCCTGGATTCCTTTTCACTGGTATTCCCTTTAAATACGGTTTCTAAGATATCCCAAGCATCTTTAGACCAAGTGCACGTAGTCACATGGTGCTGAAGATCTGGGGTAATGGCATGTATGATGGCATTCAAACCATCAGAATTTTTCTTTGCAACAAGTATCCCAGCAGCATCATATGCACCAATAACTTTAGGTACGATTGCATCTCCTCCTGCCATAACGGGAGCATCATAGCCATTAACTACATAAACCCTGATTGAAAATCACGCGCTTTAAGAAAGGCACGCATAACAATTTTCCACCACAAGTAATTTGAGACATCGAGGACTGGTGGTACGTTTATAGAGATAACACTTTTATCCATAGAGTCATATCACTTGCAAACACATACTTATAAGGTCTTTAACGTGTTTTCTTGCTCTGATACCAATTGAAAAAGTGGGTGGCACAACAACCTCACCCAATAATTCGCTTAACAATCTGTATGGACTAACTCCAATATACTTTAAGAGAATCAACTTGTTTATGGGTGAAAACTATTTCTGCCGGTTTTGGTAATTTGGGGTGTGTGGATGAGAAATGAGTCTAAACCTTAAACAAATGCACTGCACGGGAGTGCTTGTAGATTCGAGAAATCAATCTGTGCAAATCCGGCCTAAACCAAGAAATGGCCGTTCCAGACTTGTTTCGGTCACAAAGTGAAGGAGATGGGGTTGATCTTAGGGAGGGAAGCGAAGAAGGTATTGATATTGTGAAGGTGTTGGCTATGTACGACTTGTATCAGAAAGTTGAACTGTCTTGCAGGATGTAAACTATCAGTTCCGGTGTTTGAGTACAATTGTATCAATACTTGCTTTTGTTGCCTTGTCTTTTCTTGTTCCTGTTTGGAAAATAGGGAGGAGAACCTATTTATATAAGTCTTTAAGCCTAACCCTCGTATCTCGTGGGAAGTGGAGAAAGTGGAGTGATGGAGTCGTGTGTTAGTGTCACACAACCAGTCTTTCCCACTTCTCCCATCATCACTAACCATCCATGACTTCCTGACACGTTCTTGTGATGGCGCGTTGTGCGTTGCACGCTTTAAACCGCCATACCAATACCCCAGTATGTATCCCCAGCTTGTGACATGATTGATGTATCGAGTGTGTGGATCATGGGACCCACAGAAAGTAGCATGTAATGCTAGATTAAATAACTAAGTTATTTAGGAAGTCGATACTTGTGAAGTATCGTGTGTATTCTATGCAGGTACTGCATCGAGTATATTCATCATGTATGAAGCATCGCTATTTGAGTGTCTCAAAATAGCCTCATGTCCAGCCTACTTCATGTGATGGTTTGGAGGTTGCGCAAGCAAGTCCTCCTTTGTCCGACCACATAGTGTGGTAGAGTGAAGGGTGGTGATCACCATGACGCCTCACTTACCAATTAACTCCTGACCAGGGTTGTATAACCAAGCCGGTGAAGTTGGACGGACGAGATGATCTTTGAGACACTCATCTGCGACCGTTAGTGGAATTAGGGTTTTAGAAGAAGTGCGCAAGCACCACTTTCCATCTTGGTCGAATCCAAGATTGGGACGAGATTTTGGCATGGCCGATCGAGCATGCATGTAGACGACATGCCGGTACACATGTTCATACCTCATTTTCCCATGAAAGTGTGATCTGGACTGCTCAATTTGTCTAGCAAAAAGGAGCGGTCAGGGTTGATTTACGATAGAAGTTTGGTGCCGCAAATGCCGCGCGTCATGCCAACTTCGGGCACACATTTCAAGATGACCAAGCTTGGTCGGTCTCGGCCGATTGGTTCAGCGTGTGGGTGGTAGGCTAGTGTTCACGCCTATACCTTATTGTCCCATGGAAACTTGATCTAAGCCACTCAATTTATCCGGTGACGTTGAGTGGTCGAGATCAGTTCGGGATTGGGAAGTGTGACCATGCCTGGTTTGGGCATGCGAATCGAGACAACTGGGCATGGTATGCCTTGGACGATCAGGTGTGGAAATAGGTGGGCCCACAGTGATCGTGTTAATACTCACTGGACCTGCTTAGTCGATTCCTAGACCCTTCATTCGATCGGGTGAAAATGGACGCTTGTGATCTATACAAACCCTAATTAGGGTTTTGCCGGTCGTGCGTCATGCCTTGTTTGGGCGCACGAATTGGGACGAGCAACTATGGTTGGTCCTGACCGATCGGTCATGTATGTAGGCGGGCTCACGTTGAGTGTGTTGACATGATCTGGACCCTTTGAATCTACATTTACACCCTCCATTTATGCCTGCGAAGATGGATGGTTGAGACCGTTTTGCGACACATGTAATGTGACACAAACCCTAATTTAGGGTTTTTCGTCCATACTGCTTTGGCTTGGATGGTTTGGCAAGCTATGCCACCCTTTTGGGGAGGCTGACCATGCGGGGCCCGCGTTGGGTCCTTAGTGAATATTCCAATACCTGCTTGGAGTCATGGATTCGATCCAAGCCATCCAATCATGATGGTGAAGTTGGATGATTGTGATTGTTTCCGAGACTGATATGGACAGTCCAGATTCAAATATGCTCAATCGGGCTAGTATAACGCTCCGAGAAATGTATGCTCAATCGGGCTAGTATAACACACCGAGAATTGCAGCATGTACGGGTATTTCGTACATGCTTAACTATTAATGCTTGGAGGTTCATGTTGCTCTGCTGAGACCAACACTCAGTCGTCATGCCGCACCGATAATGAGTACAGGAAATACAAGGCTGGTCATGCATTGATTAATAATGCTGTAAATTCACAGGGTATATGGGATTGTTGCTACATGCTCCAACCTGGATGAATTTCGTATATTTAATTCACAGACTACTGGGATTGTTGCCACATGCTCCATTCTAGGTGAATTAGTAAAGTGAAGAAGTATTCATCACTTATTAATGGCTTTATCTTTTGCAAGATGTTAGCGCATAATTTTGGCTTTTACAATTTTAGCCTTAAATGAAAATCCAAAATCAACACAACTAGATAGTCAGACTCAATCTTAATAAAAAGTATATCAAAGAGTTATATCTCAATTTCTCAATTCAATCCTTACTCAAGCAAATAGAAATCTTCGAGTCTAATTGAATACAAAAGAAATTAACTTGAACGGCACCAAAGACCAATGTTCAAGTATCAATCAACAACCAAAGGTCGGATTTCCAAATTGATTGATTCAACGCACAACCTGTGATATTTCAATTATATAACAAAATATAATGCGGAAAAGAAATAACAAAAACACCATAAGTTTTGTTAATGAGGAAACTGCAAATGAAGAAAAACCCCGGGACCTAGTCCAGATTGAACACACACTATATTAAGCCGTTACAGACACTAGCCTACTACATACTAACTTCGGTCTGGAATGTAGTTGAACCCCAATCAATCTCACACTGATCCAAGGTATAGTTAGGCTCCTTACGTCTCTGATTCTAGCAGGATACTACGCACTTGATTCCCTTATCTAATCTCACCCATAACTAAGAGTTGCTACGACCCAAAGTCAAAGACTTTAATAAACAAATTTGTATCACACAGAAAAGTCTACAATAATAGATAAATCTATCTCCCACATAAATACCCACAAGTTTTGTTATGTCTTTTGATAAATCAAGGTAAACAAGAACCAACCGATAACCCGGACTTATATTCCCGAAGAACAGCCTAGAATTATCAATCACCTCACAATAATCTTAATCGACTAGCAAAACAAGATATTATGGAATCACAAACGATGAGACGAAGATGTTTGTGATTACTTTTCTATCTTACCTACCGAAAAAATTAATCTCAAGCCAATCTTACGATTGTACTCAAATATGATAGAAATAACAAGATCAGATCACGCAACTACAGAGAAAATAATTGGGTCTGGCTTCACAATCCCAATGAAGTCTTCAATCCGTTAACTTACATGGTCTCGATAGAAACCTAATGTTAAAGGAGAATCAACTTTAGCTTATACAACTAGCATCACACAGGAGGTGTGGGGATTAACTTTCCAAGTTTCTAGGGTTATATAGTCTCCAAATCAGGGTTTGCAATTTAAGTTACCTTGGTAACAAAGCATTCAATATTCACCGTTATATTAAAACCTGATTAGATTCAAGCTAATATCCTTCAACCGTTAGATCGAACTTAGCTTGTTATAGATAAATGAAATATACGTCATTTAGGTTTGTGTAATCGTACCTAAATGTGTACAAGTTGTTGGTTCAACAGTAGTTAACCAAATGGTTAGCCATATGAGCACTTTCTTATCAACCATATTCATCTTCACCATAACTTGTCCAAATGACTCAAATGAACTAGTTCAAGAGTTGTTTAATTGCTTAGATCTTATAGAAGCATACAAGACATAATCGAAGCAAAATCGGTTTTGATTCACTCGACTCGATTCATGAACTTTATAGCCACGGTTTGCCAATATGTATTCCTTAGTTTATATATATTTAAGTTAACAAATAAACCAATTTTAGAAAGTAACGCACTTAAATATGCGTACTTAAGTAACCAGATTTGAGTTTGTTTTGGTTTCCAAACTCAGCAGAAATTCACGGACGTAAACTTCCCGCAAGTATGCGTACGGGTACGCATACTTAGGTAACCGGATTGAGTTGGTTTTGATTTCCAAACTCAACAGAAATTCACGGACTTGAACTTCCGCCAGTATGCGTATGGGTACGCATACTTATCCAGTCTCCATCAACCATTTGTTATACACACAAGTATGCATACATTTGGTTCCCGGTTTTGGACTTATACACTAATGCACGAACACATTATATGCTTATATCCAAGGATGGTTACATGTTCTAAACTCTTTATTTCAATCATTAAAATATTCTTAGAGGATGTTAAATAGAGGTTATTCACACACTATTTTTCATCAAAGCAATTTTCAAGATATTGAAATAATCAACATGACTTTCGTCACTTGGCCAAAGCGAAAGCTTACCAACACGTATTTTGAGAAAAAGATAAGCAAGATAAACTCGAATCGAAATAACAAATGTGTATAATCGAAGTCTATATAGCAATACGACTTTTGTATCAAGATAGGAGATAAAGTAGATAGATTTGTTTAGTGATAGATAAATTCAAGTCTCCACATACCTTTTGGTCGATGAAGTTCCACCAGTTCCTTGAGTAGTTCTTCGTCTTTGTATGATGAACGTCGTGGAGTCTAGATCTCAACTATACTTTCTATCCTAGTACAAGACTTATCTATAAGTAGACTAGAAATAAAGACTTGTAGTTTTGGCAACTAAACTTGACAACAAGCTTGAGATAGCAACGCTTGCGAGTTCGACCGAGCAGTACTCTAACACATGTATAAAAGAGGAACCGAACTAGGATGATACCAAAATAAAACTATACAGTGCTTGAAATTTAGAAAATAATAATTGTCATTACTTCTATTTAATCATGCACAAGTTTGTATACATACATACCTAGTTATATACAACATCAATGTATATATTATACTAAACTTAAACTTAATGTACAAAAATTACATGATATAACCTATTATAAACAAAGAAGGAACGAGTACAAATGTGTGCTCCAAATCACGTTGTACATGCATATAATGTCTGGTTGACAAATAAGTTATCTAAGAAAACACAGTCATCTAGGGACTTATAATTTGCTGTAGTTGTTGATTTTATAGTAAATTGTAGTTTATCTTATCTTAGTAATATTTTTAGGAATCTTTGACATTAGATGTTTCGGTATCATTATCATCACTCATTAGTTTTCTTATCAAATTTGACCATGCATTTGCAGCTTCACTCGGATTCTTTGAAGAACCAGTGGCTACTCTGGCTGGATTCACCAGATTCTTCCTAATGTTCATAGCTTTCGTATTTTAGTAGCGGCAATACTTTGGATGTTAATATGGGATTCCATGCTATCACATGTAAAGTGTCTGTTATTAGAGTCTGTATGGATGATATGATAAAGATGACGATGATGTTTATATTACCTTATATAATATAATGCAGAATCAAAGGTGGTTAAGGATAAGCTATTTTGTTTCTTAAAATGTGACTGAGAATAAATAGAAGCTGGAAAGATATTGATTTTGATAGTAGTCAGGTGTATATTTTTTTGAAGAATAGTATAATTCCCTGAAATCGCGGAATGAATTTGTAAGGAGTTTGGATTTTTTAACTTTCTGAACTGGCACAGTTTAATGAATCGGTTGACTCAACTGGTTTCTCATGTGATCAAAAATTTAACCAGACACTTGGCAATGATGGAAAAATTGTAACATACTTTTAGATAACACGGTACTAGTTCACAACACTACTCCGAAAGACAATATTATCATTGGAAAAACTGGTAGATTTGACAAAAATGTAATAAGGAAGATGCAAAAGTTTTATACAAACGTCCAAAACTTGATATAGCACATCTATTATCGATCAAGAAGACCAGCAAGAAATTAGAATTATGTTAAATCCAACGCAAAAATGAAATACAATATTAGAGAGAAGGGAAAATAAGAAAGGATTATATCAAAGAATAGAAACTGAGACTTTTAAATACTAAAAATAAAGTAGAACTTAATAAGTTTTAGGACGTTTTTGAAGCTTTGGAAAGCGAGATTTGTGAGGTTTTTTTAGCATAAAAACAAGTAGATTTCAAGAAGATATGTCAAGGAGCTATGCATGTTTTACAGATTCTTGAGAAACATAGGTAGAATCATAAATTTTCTAAGGACTGAAGCAATTAAACTATTCCTAGTTACTCAGTTCTTCGTTATCAATGCGCCTACAACCAATCTGGTTTATGCACGACGTGAATACCAAGACAGAGTCCACTAATTTGAGTCGATTCACCTGTCGCATAGACTTTCGATCTCAAGTCGTTTGGATAGTAACACAAAACAACAAATGACTAAATATGTTTCAGTAACCAATTCACCTATCAATCTCCCCACATCAAAATTTTGATCACAGATAAAGTAGAGTAGAGGATCTTATGCTTATTTAATATAAACTCTTTTGGTTAAAGATCAAACCAAGACAATAATTAATTGAATAATCTATCTCATTAAATAAGCGTTATCCAAGCAAATCTACAAGGAGAAGCAACTAAACAGGTTATTCGAACTTTATAATAAGTCTTAAGTCTATTAAGATAAACCGCTTGTTTTGGATCCCAGAAAATCAAGTGTGCAATAAGAATCACAAAGATCATAAATCAGAAAAAGAAAAGTCCTCAAGTCTTTAATCTTTAAAGTAACCCCTGCAAAAACAACTTGATTCCTACTGTTAGAGCAATGCTCAATTGAACCCACAAGTTTTTCTTATCTCAAGCTTATTTTCAATGTTAGTTAAACAAACTGTATCTTGATGTCTAGTCTACCAAGTCAAGTCTCGGACTATGTGAGAATTTGGTAGTTGAGTATCAGAATCACCCTCGAAGACTTAAGATCGACGAAGACATTTGGAGAACTTCATCAATCACGTATGTGAAGACAGAACCATTATATTTTACATATTATCTTACCATTATATCTGAGACTATGTCGAATGACTTATAGTATATTTATCGCAAATAAAAAATTTCGAGTCAAGCTTGTATTATTAAAAATCTCGAAATACAATTCAAGCGTTGGATGTTCAAAGGTCCTTAACAATATTAGTTCCAAACAATTTATTGTTCAAGAATTAATTTGTGAATCAAATGAAAATTGCCCAAGCAAATGATTTCATCATTTGAGAATGTTTCAAACATGAAAAGATAGAAAAACAAAACTTCTGATATTTCGGCTTAGGATAGGTTGGTGAACCACTTCGCAAACTATAGATATCTGAGTTTCAGAAATACAAAGAAGGTTAGCAAACCCAGTTCGCAAACACAAGTTCAATTGGGGACAATTCACGAACTTTGGTGATCTTAATTTTTCATGTTAGTATAAAAGGTCTACCGTGGCGATCCCGGTTTACAAACCGTGTACATATGATTTCTCGAGCCAAGTAAGGTTGGCGAACCCAGTTCATGAACCGTAACACCCTGACTCGTGAACTTGCCTTACGGTTCACGAACCGTTTCACCAATGGTCCTAGAAGATTTTAGGTGATGCTCAAAGATTTTTTTTTTTTTTAAAGATGTTTAACATTGCTATGAATTTCATAAACATCTCTAAGACATCATTGATCACTAAAACATTTGTATATGTGCATCATGATTAAATTCTTAAGTGTTTAAATAAACATCAAATTGTTTATAGTTCATAAGGAATATTTATCAAAGAATGGTCATTCTACACGGTTCCGTAATCGGATCACCGTGTATATTATTCTACTGTGATTTCAAGACTAATTCTCACATGCTTACTTGAAACCCCAATTAGAGTTTCATCTAATCTTCTAAAGTGTTTGCTTTATTCTCAAGTTATCTTAGCTTGAATTCTAAGCAACCCTCAGTCTTGAAAAACTATAAATAAAAATGCTTTTTCAACTGGGAAAATTAATCCTTGATCCTTTATGTCCTAGTTCATAACTAGAGTCATCCTCTATTGACCTATGTTTCCTCTGAGAACCATAATTAGATCTACGACTAAAAGACTTCACTTTGGGGATTCGTTAAGCCAAATCCAACTATCTTTTATCTTGATAGTTCGTGTATCCAGATCTTGATTTTCTGTTATCGAGGTTTTCATAATCTCTTTCAGGAAAGATAGATAGTAAATGAAAAGTTCTCTTCATCTCAGATTTTATGCTTAGTTATTAATCGGTTTAAGATTTTTCTTGAGAGGTGTTTAATAATCCAGGTTTCTCAACTAACTAAGTGTAAGTGTTTTGGACCTGTGAGGTTTGCTAGATTTGTCTATTGCTAACAAATTTCTAAGACTTGATATATTAATCTAAAGGGAAATCAATTAGGTTTATCTGTTAGAGGAAGATTGGTATTAAACATATTCACTTAGGCTAAAGCAATTCTTAGGCTGGAAAGGACTTCAGCTAATTGCATAGAGCCTTGCGAGGTTCAAGAGCCGTAAGGAGCACGACTTCATCTGAATTGTGTAGTGGGTGAATTAGGTCTCAACTAAATTTCAATCCGAAGTTTGATAATAGGCTAGTGTATGTAGCGCCTTAATACAGTTCGGTGTTCAATTTCTGAACGAGGTCCCGAGGTTTTTTTGCAGTAGTAATTTTCCTCGTTAACAAAACTTATGGTGTCTTGCACTTTGGTTTTCCACATTATATTAATGTATCTTTATAATAGGAATGTCACAAGTAGTATGTAACCAATTCTAGTATATAAGTCCATCTTAATTGTGATCAATTACAAGACTAGTTCTTGAAGAAATCGTATCTTGAAATATGGATAAGTTTCATACTTGGCAGAATTTTAATTCCATTATTTAAATACGACTATATTGATCTGGATATTGATTTTTGAGATCGTCCAAGTAATCTTCTACACAATCAGGTTCATGGACTTTGTTGTCTTGACTTTCTGATTGTGAATAGAAAAATATATACACTCTATATACATATTGTTCAAGGATCATTAAGTTGGTCTACTTGCAATTATAATGGGTTTTGTCCATATTAGTTGTCGATCGAAAAAGTTGGTGGTGTACTTGGTACCCTCTCCTTTTAAACTGGTATCAGATGATGCAAACACCTTTAGACCTAATAAGTTTGTGTTTTTTTTGGTCCTAAAAGAATTTTTCTAATAGGAAACTATTTTGGGAGACTTGTTTCGTTCACCTGTAACATACATCAGAATTCCTTAAAGATTCTTTAGAGATTTTTAACTATAAGACTTGGTCCAGTCCCTCTATATGCTCTCGAGTCAACTAAGACCTTAAATTCGTCTACGGTAATAGATAAATTCATCTCCCACGAATATGCCTATGAGTTTTGTTCTGTCTCTTGATAAATCAAGGTGAACAAGAACATTGATAAAATAAGACTTATATTCCCGAAGAACATCTCAGCATTATCAATCACCTCACAATATTCTTAGTCGACGCAGCGAAAAAAGATATTATGGAATCACAAACAATGAGACGAAGATATTTGTGACTACTTTTATATCTTGCCTATCGGAGATAGAAATATCAATCCAATTATTACAATTGTACTCATACGATAGAAACAACAAAATCAGATCACACAACTACAATAAAAGTAGTATCGGTCTGGCTTCACAATCCCAATGAAGTCTTCAAGTTGTTAACATGGTTTTTATAAGAAAAAAACCAAAGGTTAAAGGAGAATTGACTCTAGATATAAAACTAGTATCACATGTAAGGTGTGGGTATTAGGTTTCCCAGTTGCTAGAGTTCTCCCTTATATAGTCTTTCAAATCAGGGTTTGCAATCAATGTTAGCTTAGTAACAAAGCATTCAATATTCACCATTAGATGAAAACCTGATTTGATTCAAGCTAATATTTATCAACCGTTAGATCGAAAACATAGCTTGTAATACACGTTTGTAGGCTTGTGAAAACCGTACCAAAACTTGTGCATTAGTTGGTTCAATAATAGTTAACCAAATGGTTAGCCATATGATAGCTTTCATATCAACCATATTCTTCTTCACCATAACTAGTTCAAATGACTCAAATGAACTAGTTAGAGAGTTTTTCAATTGCTTAGATCTTTATGTACTACACAAGACACAATTGAAGCAAAAACGACTTGATTCACTTGAATCAGTTCATGAACTATATATCCACGGTTTGCAATAGCATTCCTTAGTTTATAGAGATGAGTTCACAAACATCGTTTTTAGACATAACCTACCCAAGTTCGTGGATTGGGTTCATGGACTTAAGTTCCTGGATGGAGTTCACAAACTCCAGCATAAATTCTCGGGTTCGAGAAATTCGCTAGTTCGCGGACTGGTTTCGCAGACTGAAGTTCACGTACTTCTCCGGTTCTCTTGATCAACAAAGTTCGCAAACTTTGGTTCAAGGAATAAGGACTTATACACATATGTGTTTCCACAACAATGCTTATATCCTCTATTGCTTATATTGTCTAAACTCTCATTTAAATCATTGAAACATTCTCAGAGGACGTCATATAGTTGTTATTCACAAACTAGTTTTCGTCAGATCAATTTCCAAAGTAATTGAAACATAACATGAATTTCGTCACTAGGAAAATATGAACTTGGCTAAAGCGAAAGCTTTACCAACACACATTTTGAGAAATAGATAAGCGAGATATACTCAGCTCGAAATGTCACACGTGTATATATTTAGTCTATATAGTAAAACAACTTTTGTCTTAATATAAGAGATAGAGTAGATAGACTTATGAGTGATAGATAAGTTCAAGTATCCACATACCTTTTAGTCGATGAATATCTACTGGTTCCTTGAGTAGTCATTCGTCTTGTATGATGATTTCCATGGAGTTCTCGAGATCAACTACACTTTATCCTAGTCCGAGACCTTAGCTATAGTAGACTAGAAATCAAGACTTATAGTTTTGATTGCGAACATTGAAAAACATGCTTGAGATAGCAACGCATGCGAGTTCGACCAAGCAATGATCTAACAAAGAATATTCACCCCTTTGATCATGCTCCAAGCACGAAAGACGAAGACTATATTTCTGAAATGATATGTGAGCATCGTCTTGCTCACTTAACTTCTTGGTAACAATACTTTGGTACCACCCCATCATTATATAACTTGAGATGGGGCAAGCGACAGATAAACAAGCTCCTTTTATCGTGTTTATTTGGTTTATTGTGCTCTTTCTGTTTTATTAGGTGTCTCTAGTGGGATCCGAGTATTTTCTGTTTTATTAGGTGTCTCTAGTGGGATCCGAGTATTTTAGATAATCAATAAAGTAAAATTATTTTATTTAGTGAAGACATTAATAGAATCATTGAGCCATGTTGAGTCGCTCCATGTTTTGATGTATCTCAATGACTTAAAATCCTATATGGTGTCATGATTGTCTCTTACGCACATGGATCTGTAAAAGAAAGTCATGTTGACTTGGGTTATATCACATCTCTCATAGTGAGTCCAAAACGTAATGACTCGATGTGGGTATCAAAAAATCGTGTGCTCTTAACAACATATCCCTGCCTATCTGACTCCTAAGGAAGAGACGAGAACATTATCCATGGGATTTTTTTTTAACTATCCATATTGAAGACGCTCTTGGATTTATCTAATTATCTTGTTGATATTTAAATTTATGTTGTATTTGAAACAAAACCGACCACCCTTTCGTTATCCCTGTTGGTATTCAAAAATATTTAGGTAAGGTGGTTGACATTGGTAAGTTACATACTCTTGTTGGATTATGTTATCAATACCATTTTATCACGGTGTTGAGTGATTTTCTCTCAATCAGGACTTATCTATAAGTCTCAGTGATATCATCTAATATTTGTGTTAGATGTTTTAGTTGTTTTCTTTAAAAATAAATATCGTCCCAGAACCGACAAGCCCGTTAAGGTCGATATACGTTCCGTCGGTTCCGCGAACTTCTTATATCTCTTCTTCTCAAAAGGTTCACGAATGGAAGAAGAGAAACTCACCTAGAGTTACATAACCGACTTTTTATCTCTTAAAATTTGAGTTTTTTCTCAATAATTTTGATACCTTTCTTATTGGAATTACTGCAAATTATTTTTCTTCTTTTAGCTTCTCAAAAAGGGGTGTTAATTAAGGTGATTATTCTCAAAAAGAAGCTAAACCAAGTAAGTTCTTCCTCTTTTTTCTTCTCAATTTACTATTTATAGTAAACATGCTTAGAATCAAGGAGAATGGTGAAAAACCTAAGAAAACCTCTAAGGTATCATCTCTAATGGCATCTTCTCTCAAGGAAAATGGTGATTAAATAACCAAACATCTTGTAGAATTGTCTTTGTAAATGAAGATTATTCCAAAACCTATGAAAAATTCTTTGTAGAAATTTCATCTTTGAAAAAAAATGGTCAAGGATTATGTGCATGTTGGTGAATTCACTTGTCATGGAAAAGTATAATATTGGTGATACCTTTGATGATCATGGTGAGGGATTTCACATTCTCACAAGAGTATTTTATGCTAACATTCATGATGTTGATCTTGAAAAGTTGTTCTTTAGAACCATAATTGGAACAAGGATTATTAAAGTTGATATAGATTTATTGGCAAATATTACGGGCTTCCTATGGGAGCCTTCTCCTTTCCTTGGCCAAGGGCAGAAAAACTTTCATGTGAAACTATTTCCTCCAAAATCATTGGTAAGAGTTTTGGTTGGAAAGATGGGAAATTTCCTACCAACGATCTTCTGATGCCTTTGAAGATTTTTGGTAAGTTTGGGATTCCAAATATTTGTCCTTCCACCATTGAAAATGCTTGTTGAAGTCGAGAATATACTGAATTGGTCTAGTTTTTAGATGTGGAAGTTCAAGATCATGATGTGTGCGGTTGGATTTCTCGAGCCTTTAACATTGCTCCAACTAGTACTTCTATTGGTACTCCCTTTACCATACTGAATACCTTCAAAAGAATGAGAATGAATGACTACAAGACGAAAAAAATATCATTCTCCCCCTTGATCGGTTCTTGTGGTCTTACCTCCTTGGAACGTTTTTACAAAATTCTCAAGAATATAAAAATTTAAGAAGGGTAGATAACAAGGTTAAATGTATGCAAGAATAATTGGGTTTGCTTGCTACAAAGTTTTCCAATATTAAGGATATGATACGGAGAAAATCCAAGCTTCTTGGATTGAGTTTGTAAGTGAATATGGGATAAAACTAATTCATTAAACCAAAAAATCATATTTTGTGAAAGCAAATTAAATATTTAGCATTTGGTACCCAACAAATGTCCAACACCTAGCGTTGGTACCCAACATTTAAAACATTTAAGGGTTGGTATCCGATAGACACAAAAATGTGTCTGATTATCTAATTTGCGCGTTTTGTTAGTGCTCACTTTGTACTTATTATGGTGTTTTATGTCTTTGTGGTATTTTTGGAGAAATAAACTCTTGTGGAAAATTTGGCTCAAAAAGTGATATTTGCACCACCACTACCCCCCCCCCACACACACACCCCACCCCACCCCCACCACCCCACACACACCCTCTCGGGAAAAAAATACTAAAGACACCCAAAAGAAGTGTTAAGGAAACCCCCTTAGTTGCTAAAGGCACCCACCTCTTTGATAAGTGCCACCCCTTCTTCTTCCTTTTGAAAATAATTTTTTACAGGAATTTTGTTTAATAAAAGAGAATATCCTTTATAATAAGAAAGAATATCTTTCCAAGATTTGATTTATCTATTAACAGAGAGTTTAAGTTGGAGAAGGAAACATTGTGAAAGATAAAATAAAAATCATTCCCGTAGATATTTTTCATTAAAAAGAAGAAGATTTTGGAGTTATGGAATAAGATATTTGAGAAGATATGAGGTGTTGTGTATAAATAGGAATTGGGGGAGAGCCATTGGGGAAGGGATCCGATACTTAGTTTTCACAGCCGAGCAACAATAGCTTCATAATTATTTTTATTTTTCTTTTAGTATTTTTGTTAGAGCATAACTTGGTTGAACTCACCAAACGTTGGTATGTCAAGTTTGGTTGTCATATTTTAGTGTGTCAAAACTCATCTAAAGTCGCTTGATTATATACTAGAGTCAACTTCGTTTAGGTTAGACTAGCAAGTCTAGAAATGTTGAGACATACAAGTATTACTCCGAAGACCTGAAGAATGTGAATAAGAAGCGAACTATAACGACAACATCATCCTTCCTTTTGAGGTTAGTAATATTGACTTGAACTGTTTCATTCCTAACATATCTTTCAAGTCGTGCTATATTGAAAACATAATTGCGAAGTTGTATATACTGTACATGTTGTATAATACACTAGTGATGTGACATGGTCATATTTGTATGATCATAGTATAAGGGAATCAGACTACGAAGTATAATGCTTATCTTTTGAACTTCGTAGATATGACATCGACATAATCTTGTATATACTATTATGATTATGTTTGGTGAAGATTTTATCCTAGGAAACAATGTTTTACATTTTTTTTAAGTAAGTACATTCATGAACTTGTTTTATGAATTGAAAGGAACGTCGTTAGGCTTATTTGTATGGCTAATCATTGCAAATATTTGGATTACCAATATGTGTGAGATGGTGAACCGATCATAACTTTGTTATGTATCTTGGTGTACTAGTCCCAAATGCCTGACTTATGATTTGGTATGACTAGTTTTTATTAATTGGAGTAACCAATCTTAAATAATCACCGTTAGATGGTATGATCGATATTTGTAATTGGTGTGACCGATCCTAGTAATTGGTGTGACCGATCATAGAGTGTTGTGTAATTGGTAACCGTTCCTGGTAATTGGTGTAACCGATCCTGGTAATTGGTGCAACTGATCCTGGTAACTGGTGTGACCGATCACAAGCAATACCTTGAGGATATGGTAACCGGTCTTGGTAATTGATGTAACCGATCCTGGTAATTTGTGTGACCGATCGAAAGTATTTCCATATTAAGGTACAACCGATCCTAGTGATTGGTAGAATCGATTGAACGCATGTATGTGATTTGATATTTGATCAACCACATAGTAATCTTGGAATACCTGTGAACCAATTCTAAACTTGTTTGGAAGTGTGGTATAACTGATTCCAATAATGTAAATCCATGTAAATATGAATAAGGATTTACAGTGAAAAGATGTCAACATACTTTGAACACGTACAATAACTCTTATCATTTATTGTTCAAAGATATTCCTTAGTACTCAAGGAGATCCAGTAAGGAAATAAATTGAGAATCTTTTAATTAAGGTTTTTGGTTTTATATGCTTTAATTACCATCAATTAAATGCATATCTCCAGAGAATAAGAATTAGTAATATGCATTTACTAATTGGAGATTTTATATTGAGAGATTTCAGAAATTTTAGACAAGCATTTATATTGGAATTAGGAAAACCAAATTTTCTATTTGTTGCATATCTTGAAAATATTTCCAGTTTTGGAAATTCCTTGGTGTCCAAACATCCTTGGTCTATATATACCTAAGTTTTCATTTTTAACAAACTATTCTAAGAGCCAGGCAAACTTCATTCTTGTTGTTTCTGGTGGAGCCATCTATTAGGAGAGGAAAGTATCATAATTAGGTGGAATCTCTTACGACCGCTTGTTTAAAGATTTTTGTGGGATCAAGAATCTCTACGAGTACCATTGGTGGGAAACTAGATAATTGCAATGTTATTAGTTTTCGATTGATTTGATTGACTAACGGTTGTTGAAACTTTGATTGCACCTAGTTTGTTTATTCTTGAGAATTTTATCTTCTGATATAAGATTCACTCAAACTAGATCGAAGTATCGACGGGATCTTTAAAACGGTTGCTAGATCTAAAGATATCTTGTGATAATCCATTATTAACAAACTCCGTTCTGTGCGTGATTGATCACAAGAGATTCGAGTGGTGTTGTGCAGGTTATCGAAGATTAAAGAAGATTTGAAGACGAAGAAGATTTCTAATTTAGTTCTCATATCTTTGTGTGTGCACAAACCTTGATCGGCTGTGATCCAACTAGAATCAGATTTATTCGATTGATTAGTTGCATGAGATCAACATCACTTTATAGCTTCTTGTAGAGATCTATATTGATTGATTGTGAATCTAAACTTAACTGCTTTGGTAGTTATTGGATAGATTGATCTAACCATGCAAAGGAGTTTATAAGATTAAACTGAAGATCCTTTGCGTATAACTTGAGATATCTTTATCTTGAAAGAACCAAAAGAGTTGTTACCAAACAGACTTGTTGTTCCTTTATTGTTTGGAATACGATCCAAAGGAATTGTACCAGTGCATGCAGTCATTAAAGTCGGAAGTGCAGGGATACTGAGGAAACTAAGTGAACTAGGGGTAGTTGCTTAGTCTCAACTATACGAAGTTGGTGTATATTTTGTATAGCGGCTTAATTATGAGAGTATTCAATTATGGACTAGCTCCTGGGGTTTTTCTGCATTTTCAGTTTTCCACGTTAACAAAATCTTGTTGTGTGATTTACTTTTGTTTTTCAAAATTATATTTGTTTATATAATTTAAAGTAAATTACACAAACATTAACTCCGATATACTTGATAGTGATCCTATAGAGTTTGGTTAAGTCTGAACCTATTATCAAGTATCACACTTTGGTAGTAGTATTGTCTCGATCTTGTATCCATATACAATCACACAAAGTGTGAATACCGATTTGTTGCATTGTCTCGACTTTGTTCATGGACGATCACTTTCGGTAAGAGGACTTATAGGTGGATAAATAAAAGATTGTGGTGTATTTGGGTACCCTCGTCTTTTCAATTTTTCTCTTTGTAATTATGAAGAGATAAACCCCATCAGTGGGAAGACGGAGGAAGCCATGCTTCACAATTGATTGGTAAATATATTTGACTCTTTGTGACTTTTTGCACCAATTTCAATTGATTTATGATTTTAATTAATTAATTCCGATTTAGTTTAATGGGTCATGCTTATCTTAAGTGTTTTGATGGTCCATGCTTACCATTTACAATTAATGTTTTTGGGAATCTACCTTTGGAAAAGAAATAGAGTCAAAATTCTTATTGAATGAATAAATAAAAGGGCTATAATTGTTTAAAAATCATTACATGCATTACTCAATCTGAAAAATGGTGGAATCATGAGTCCCGATCTCTCTCAACTTTGTTATCGTCTTTTATTTATTTGATATAGATAGATAAATTAGAATTTAGGTTAAAAAATCTAATCTTTACAAGTTTTAGCGAACCACTATTATTAACCATTATTAAAATTTTGATCAATTTTTGGCGGCACCGACGCATACTTATATTTAGGTTTAGAGTTTTAAATTATTTTTTTAGGTGTAGTTTCAATTTTTAGTAGCATTGCATAATTTGACATGGAAGGTAGAGTTAGCTCGCCCCCTTGGGACATTATCAGCACCCTATCCACTTCGGTTCCCTTGGATGGTTCCTCATGAGGCTCGCTGGTAGGCTAGCACGACAACCTGTTCAATTAATGTAGTAATACGTCGTTAGAGCTTAGCTTATTAGGCTTCCAACTATTTTCATGTAATAATTAGTAGTATTAATTTTTACTCCCTCCGTCTCACTATTAAGTGACCTACTTTAAGTTTGCACAATTTTTAAGGCAAGCAAGGAAAATAGTACTTTTAAGCATTTTTTTACAATTATACCCTTATGAATAATAATTAGTGAAATTTAGAAATGATTTATCTCTCAAACTACTCCACGGATGTTCGCAAACTTCATACCATTGAAAAATATTTTAAAACATCTACGTAACGAATATAAACATGCCTATCAAATTATACATATTTCTTATATTTTTTATAATTAACTAAAAGGACAATTTTAGAAATATCTTCTTGTTTAGTGATATAGGTAATTTATTAGTGGAAAAAAATCAAAAATCAAATAGGTCACTGATGAGTGCCAAATATTGCATATTCATACACCTTTTCATTGGCACTTAACTCAGTGGGATTTGTATTAATTAATTTTGTGTTTTTAAGTACTATTTTATTTTGTTCTATTTTACATCCTTGGGTATTTTTCTTATTTTTGGTGAGTGGATGTTTTTTTTTTGGAAAGTGGAATAAGCTTGTTCATGTTAGTTTATCAAATTTAAGTTTTGTTGTAAGATAAGTAGCCCTAATCTCAAAACTTGTATCTTGTTCAAGATTTTATTTTCTTTTGCCATGTATCCATTGTAGATTTTTATTATCTTTTTTTTAAATATTTATATTTGGAAAGATTCTGAATTTTAAGATATTTTATATTTTATTTTGAACATTATTAGTCTTGGACTTTTTTTTTTTTTCATATCGTCAGATCGACAAAAACAAACCCTTTTGGTTACTCTTCAATCGGGATTTTTTAGGGGCACGTGCTTTCTGTGTTGCTTGTCGACACTGTTTGGGGACGTTAGGGTCACTATTCATTTTTCATCTTGACAAAATCAATTTTACACTTATTTTTGTTATTATTTTTTTTAAATTTTTGCTTTTGCTTTAAAACTTGAAACCTAAAATGTTAAAATTCGAAGGAAAGGAAAGCGAAAGAAGTTTTTATTTTAAATTAAAAAAAAAAAAAGTTTATTTTATTTATTTTTAGATGATTCCTCTACTCTTGTAATTTTCTTTTTCTTTTGCACTTTATTTTGGAAGGGACTGTTTTTCAATCTTTTCATAGGTCCCGAATAAATTCTAAGCATATCGAAGTTCATGATAAATTGAATGCGTGCTTGCCTTGGAAAATATCTTCCCTCGCCTTTATTCCAAGAGTTTGCTCAGATTGTAACGAATTCCATTTCGAAGGATTTGGTCTAGAAAATAATCTAAGTGGAACCATCGTGTAAGTCGGCCTTGTTTTTGCAACAAGCCTAGTGCGTTCGCGTTTTGTACCATGATGTCACTAGTTATAGGGATTATTATGTCCCAATTGTATCATGAAAATCAAAATATTAAATGCAAGCAGATTACAAAGAAATTTAATTGGACAACATGTTGAAGACTCTCATTCCATTGAACAACTTAATGCATTATTAAAAATGAATTTGATTCATTTACAAAAGCTTCGCCTCGACCCTAATGAATGATGTTTCTTCTAGTGTTACATATACATGTGATGTTTGCAATTGTCCCGTGAACAAGAGCATGACACATTTCTTGTGTATGACTTAGAAAATATTGAATCTCCATCGACACCAATGATACTATACATGTGTCGATTCTGTCTAAGTCACAATGTGAAGTTTCTTGTGATATTCCTATGCATGAAACTGAAGTTCTAGGGGATGATTGTGAACTGGGCTTATTGATTTGTTTTATGAGCATGAGCATGATGTTGTACTTGTGTCTAACATGTAGTGTTGAAACTCCGACAACACTAATGATCTTATGCATGAAAACATAATTGACGTGTCGATTCTCTGCACTGGGTCACATTGTGATGTCTCTTTGGATTTGTCTATGCATGAGAATAAAACTTTGGATGAGCATGATACTTATTTGGGTCTTGATGGATTGTTCTATGAATGTGAGCATCTTTGCGACACTGTCAAATGATTTAGGAGTTATAGATGCGCCTAATAATGATGTGCCTACCTCCCTGCCCATGTCACAAACTAGTAATCTTGCACCCAACCTAGATTTGGTTTGTAAAGTTATTGTTAAACCTACTTTTCTATGACAACACTTACAACGCATTTTTACCATTTTCAAGAATAAATATTTGTATTAATTAATTTTGTGTTTTTAAGTACTAAATAAAGCTTGGAAGAATTGAGAAGACAAAAGAGAAGAAAGTTGGAAGCGTTGCAACCCGCTCGCGCATCAGTGGCAACCTGTTTACAAATTCATGGGATTAAACAACCCATGATCCAAAACCCATGACCCAAATCCATTTCCACCTCACCCCCATTGGATTCTTTCCAAAACATCCACCTCACCCCCATTGGATTCTTTCCAAACATACACCTCACCCCCATTGTATTCCATTTCATCCATCAATTAAAGAAAACATCCCCATTCTCTCACTCAATCACTCCCAATTTGTTTCCCACAACCAAATATATTCCATTTAATCCATCAATTAAGAATACATGTTTTGTTGAGTGGATGCTTTCCAAATTTCGAATCCAAGTGCTTGAGGGAATTTTGTGTATAAATAGAGAGGGTTGTTGTGTTGAAAAACCATCCAAGAATAGCTTGTTCATGTTAGTTTATCAAATTTAAGTTTTGTTGTAATGTTCTTCATGTTCTAGTTTCATTTACTAGGGTTTAGATGAAGCCCTAATCTCATTGGTATGTATTCATATCTTGTATCTTGTTCTTGAAAGTTTAGAATTGTTTAAAGATATAATTTAATCCAAGTTTGTCAACATCTTTCTCTCACAATGTATGCCATGTATCCATTGTAGTTAGAATATCTCTATGTTGATTATGCTACAACTCATGCTTAACCAAATATTGATCTTTAGATTAGTTGTGCTTAATTAGACAATTAATGCTTTGGAGAAATACTTTAGTTGTGATTAAATTATCCATTGGAGAAACACCTTAGTTATACGGTAGACTTGAATCTACTATAAGGACAAGAATAATATTACAAGTTGAATGCATATCATAGGTTATTGGTGGATTTGAATACCCTAGTATCCATATTATCATTGTTTACATATCTTGCTATTTGCATATTTTACTTTTATTATTTCAGTCACTTGAAAATCATATCGTCGTATCGACAAAAACAAACCCCTTTTGGTTACTCTCAATCGGGATTTAGAATCAACTTCTACACTCTCCAAGTCTCTGTGGTTCGACCTGTGCTTGCCCTGTGTTGCTTGTCGACACTGTGCACTTGCAGTTTATACATAGAAGTAGGTATCTTTCCGAGCCTACCGGTCACTTAATAGTGGGACGGAAGGAGTATTTTATTTTGTTCTATTTTACATCCTTGGGTATTTTTCTTATTTTTGGTGTGCAGAGTTTTTTTTTTTTTGGAAAGTGGAATAAGCAACTGACAAGATAAGTATAAAAACCCAAGATTTTATTTTCTTTTGGTGTAGATTTTTATTATTTTTTTAAATATTTATATTAGGAAAGATTCTGAATTTTAAGATATTTTATATTTTATTTTGAACATTATTAGTCTTGGATTTTTTTTTTTCATCTGTAATTTTTTTTAGGGGCAATACCCTGTTTGGGGACGTTAGGGTTGCGATTGACAAAATAAGGGGCAGAAATGTTAAAATTCCGAACTAAGGGATTTCCGTCTTTTCGGTCCCGAATAAATTCAGAAATACCAAGCGTGTAAATTTTGTTCGCGTTTTGTTGTTGTCCCAATTGTCCCAAATTTAATTGGACAACAGGAAAGTTTGGTATATGACAACACTTACAATACACATTGTCCTAGACAACACGTTTGACACCATGTTGCGCAAGAAGGACAACAATGTTACAACCAAGTATACAATGATTTATTCTATATTTTAGAATATAAGTTTTGATTGGAATGAACCGTCCTTATGGGCTTAGGTCCATGTGCTCTATGTTACACTAGGACAACAATGTATACAACTGTGTGTACACCAAATATATATGATTATTTTAATGGGTTTACACTAAGGACAACTCATATTGTGATTCCATTTACACCACTACCCTTCTATTTAAGAAACAATTTTCATTACATCTTCGTTTCTTCACTCGATATTTTCCGGAGATGAGCGATGAACTCCTCAGCTAATTGATCACTTCCAGATTTATCTTCTATATTGAAATCGAGATCGGTTAACACCAAAACCCAGTGGTAGAACATACTTGATAATTTTCGTCAACCTATGGAGTGGTTACCTAATGCGTCTTATATCTATGGTTTAAATGTAGTTTTAGTGAAATTGATTGAGCTACATAGGTTGTTTCTTGATGCATCCTATGGATTTGGTTTACATGCATCTCCTACACTCTCTGCAGGGGTTGGATCCCAATCAACCAAGTGCTGACATGCTTGAGCTGAATCTTGTTGAGATACATAAGTTGTATGATGAAACATAAGAACCATAAGCAGTCAGACGCCGGGTTGGTGAGGAGGTTTCAGCCATCCAGACTAACGTACATATCTAGGCCATTGAGCTTCTCTACGGGTTCTTCTTGCGTTGGAGGCCACAAAACTTCTTTGTATCCCGTATTTACAAAGAGAAAAAATATTCTCCAAGAGCGAACCTGTTGATTTGAGTCAAACCCCAAATTAAAATTATATTAGGTATTAATCAGGTCAATGAAAATGGTCTCACCTTAGTGGTTGATATATTTGAACCACCGAAGCATGCGTGAAGTGTGATGTGTATTTTGGACAGATGGTGATGCATGTACTTCATTGTTAGAAGATATTTCTTGCTCTTATATTTTGAGGACCCGTACACAATAACATCTTAAGATTGTATCAAGCTCCTATACCAGATTTATGCTGGTTACAAAAGATTTATCCGCTTTATAGATAACTTATACCTCTCAATTCAGGACGCATCAACGTTGGCGTAGGTTCTCCTTTGCAGGAGTGGATAACACAAGGAACTCCAACCTAAGAGGTTTTTCCTTTGTCAGCGATAGATCGGAAGGCAACATCACACCTAACCAAGACAATAAAGTTTAGTGAGTGCCTGTTATACCCCGATTTTCAACAGTGGTTGGCCAAATTGAATATAAGTAATGGCTTGTCTTTCCCTAACACCGAGTCCTTTTCAACATAATTGGCTCCAGAGTTGGCAGAAAACTCTGCATTTAAGAATGCTCGAGCTGGAGTAATCCAGGGATGGGTGACCTCCCGAGAATTTTATTTTGGATTACCACAGCGATGCCCTTTGAAAACCCTACACTACCGGATTACCACAGTTGATTATTGGGGACAATATTGGTGGAGGGACGGGTCATAGAACAAACCTTGATCGGCTGGGATCCAACTAGAATTGTATTTATTTGATTGATTAGTTGCGTGAGATTGGTAACACCTAATAGTTCTCCTAAGTTCTATTTTGATTATTACAAATCTGAATCTTATTACTTAGGTAATAGAGATTGGATTGATCTAACCAGGCAAAGGAGTTTATTAGTTTAAATGGAAGAGCCTTTGCATATGACTTGAGATATCTTTATCTGGAAAGAATCAATAGAGTTGTTACCAAACATATTTATTGTTCATTTACTATTTAGAATACGATCCAAAGGAATTGTTCCAGTGTGTGCACTTATTGAATATCAGAAGCGCAGGGATACTGAAGAAACTAAGTGAACTAGGTTTAGTTGCTTGGTCTCAACTATACGAAGTTGGTTTAGATTTTGTAAAGCGACTTAATTATGAGAGTATTCAATTCTGGACTTGGTCCCGGGGTTTTTCTGCATTTGCGGTTTCCTCGTTAACAAAATATTGCTGTGTATTTTACTTTTCTATTTATGCAATTATAATTGTTTATTATAATTAAAAGTAAAATACATAAACGTTAACTCCGTATTACTTGATAGTGATCTTATAGAGTTTGGTTAAGTCCTAACCTATTATCAAGTAATCAAACTTTGATTGTTGTATTGTTTCGATCTCGTATCCATAGATGATCACACAAAGTGTAAATACCAATTTGTCGTATTGTCTTGACTTTGTCCATAGACAATCACTTTCGGTAAGAGGACTTGTAGGTGGATATTTTAAAGATTGTGGTGTATTTGGGTACCCTCGTCTTTTCAACATGCAGTACTTACTCTACGTGGTCAAAGAGCCAATTGTTATGGAGTTCTTTCCCTCCAGCTCTTTTAATTGCATTAGAGTTCTACTTCACGAATTAGACCAAACAATGATGCAACTAAATTTTTTTATTGCCTGAAAAGGAAAGAACAAACAAAACAGTCCATACCTGGACTACAAGCATATTACAAGTTCTCAATAGTTGTATCCTTTTTGCACTTGTAATAAACTCGCAACTTCCCTCACTTGGGATAATGGGTTTGTTTGGTTTTGCATTAACATGAGCATGGCACTGTGACATAGATCTCTATGACATATACACATTACCTGAAGTGCATAAGATAGGGAGAAGCTAGCAGAAATAAGTTGCTCGTTTGATATTCAACCTCTCTAACAACCTGAATTACTGATGCTCTCCTAGCTGTGTTGTTGTTTGGCAGGCACTTCAAACTGGACATCTAATCTCACATTTTAAACTACTAAAGTTTTTAATATACTTGAGTTATATGCGTATCTAGCTTACGCACGCTATCCATATTAGATTTTCCCACTCTAAATGCAAGTAGAGATGAAGTTCAATTGCAGGAAAAGAGAAGAGTTGTATTAAAATGAAAGCATTGGTTCGAATTCATAAAAAGCTTCAAGTCTACTTGTGAATTAAGGTTGAAACAACTGTGGCAGAAAGTTTCAGTAATACTCAAAACTAAGAAGAATTGTAAAACCTAAAGGAAAAATGTATGATTTGTGACTCAGAAAATCTCTACGGAAACCCTTTTTGTCTTGCAGACAAGCTACTACTGTCTTTTTGAATATAACAACGACCTTGAAGAGTCGATTGACATCAAACTAAACATCTAATATCTTTCAAAGCTAAGTGAAACTTCATTAGTTATACTATACCCCATGGGTTAAGATTCGACTCCTATTCAGTGGAAAAAAATTACATAATAATGAATAAAGGATGTAGTTAAGGTTTTCAATAAATAAAAAACTAAGTTTGAGTAAAAAAAAAGAAAGATATTTTTTCCAGCAATTCCGAGAATGAAACATGGTTTGTATTATTTGTTGGTGTGTTGTTAAATTCTTATGTTGTGACCGTTGTTGGCTAGATAAGAACCAAAGTAACACTTCATAAGAGTCTCAATAGAAAACCATCTTTCAAAAATTGCCATAGACAATTTGCATATACTACTTACCATAGGAGTTCCATATGGGACTACAGGATGGTCAGTGTGAGGCACAAAAGTATTTCCATATGGAATGGTACGGCTCATATGGAGTACATAAAAATAACTCATATATTGCTCATGGGGATGGCTCAGATACGAACCACCTAGATGGGGCGTGTAGGTGCCACGAGGGTCGTTCATATGTGTGCCTTTTCCACCTCTTGTGCCTCGTCCACCTCGTATGCCCCTTCCTCAACCATCTTAGCCTTTTTAGCTTCCTTTTGCTTAACAATGAGCTCATTTATCTTCTTATCCAACCACCCATTAACATCTTTACATTTTTCATTGCTTCCTGAAGCCAAATATGCAACCTCGCTGAACTTTCTATACACCTGATTATAATGCAAGCTTACGCTATTCTCCAAAAAAGTAAAATTCATAAAGGATTCCTTACATCTTTACATCTTTTCTCCACCTCCTTAAGATGTATTTGTCAGATATATACTAGATCCCATTAAGTATTAGTACCTTGATCGTATGCCTACAAAGGATTCCTTTACTCTCAAACCTTTGGCAACACAAAATCAACTATTGTTTTCATTTTTTTCTTCTTTCCGCCTTCACCAAAATCACTATCTTCAAAATTAGAATCAAACTTATTCTCAGAGTACGTATCTTCTGAAGATGTGTCATCATCAACTGCAATTTTCTGTTTCTGCATCCTTCTCCATTTCATTCTCAAAAGTTTCGACTTTTTTAAATGTTACGATAAACTTCAACTTTTTGCAAAATTGATCATTTACCCAAATATCCTCTCAAATAACATATTTTGATACCTCGTGACTATCATCCATGCTAAGTATATTGCAACTAACAGATTCCTTTATTTAATTTGAGAACTCCATGTATTTATCGTTAGTATACAACTGTTGAAGTTGTTGCTCAAATAGATTCTTTGTAAAAATATTAATATGCTTCATTGACTCGACATCTGCAACTAACTATTTTTCCACTTTTTTTTTCCCAGTGCTTGTTCAAACTGCTCAAAAAATTGTTTCACAGATGTTTTCGGTTGGAGAAAACATCGAAAAAAATGTTCATGCCTTCACTCTGTTGGGTCGACGATATACCAGCCCAAAATGTGTTGTTCACAAAACATGGTATCCATCTTTATTTCTTATCATATAAATCACTTAACCATTTGTTGGCCTCCAAGGAATACTTTTGCAACATCTTATGCCAACATGTTTCAAACTCAACTGGAGTTTGTGTATCATATATCAATTCTTGCATAGTAAATATTATTTTCTACCTTTTGGAATACATGCCAAACTTCTTTGGCACTTTACTCATAATGTGCCATATACACCATCTATGTCTGGCAGCAGGAAAAAAAAATTTAACCGCATTTTGCATTGCCTTAGCTTGGTTAGTGTTGATTGCTCAGGAGGACACCCAGGCATGTATTTTAGCAATTCATTAAATAAACATACAAAAGTTTCCTCTCACTCATCTGATAACAATCCACAACCAAGTAATACAGACTGTCCGTGATGATTCACGCTAACAAAATTAAAGGAGCAAAAGGCATGTTATATTTGTCGGTCAAGTAAGTAGTATCAAAACTAACAACATCACCAAATTCTTTATACGCTTCTCTACACCAACTATCAGTCCAAAACACGTTCTTCAAATGTTTATTTTCATGGGATAATTAGATTTTGGTACTTGGGTTTTGTCCAAGTTTAGTATTTGGTATAACATTTGTCCAATGTTAGGGCTTGGTACTTGGACTCGATGTTGACCCGAGTTGACTAGGTTAGACTAATATTTCAGTCAGGTAAATATGTAATTACAAAAATATATTCCATTTTAGTAATAATGACTAACCTAGTCCTTAACCTATCATGCATGTGGGAGGTCCATATTAAACTTGTATTCATCTTGAAAACTAACCACTAAGATTACAGGAAAAAAAGATTCTTTTATCTCCCTAGTCTCTCAAACCTAAAACACAAGCAAAAGCAAAGTTTAGCGGCCATTAAAAACTTCAGTCTTCTCTTCCAGCTTGTCATATGCCAAAATCATCTACCAGCTAAAATCATTTTCGTAGCCTTTTAATCAAATCATTTATTTGTTATACTTCTTCACAAAAGATTTGGGTTGGTTTTAGATGCGTGCATCAAGAATCTACTATAAACCCTAGTTTAACCCATATCGTGTTTAGGTTTTTATACAAACCCAAGATTTATGAGATTAACGTCTTATGGAAGTATATCACCCTTTCTCACAACAAATGTAAAAAAAAAAACATTTCAATTTAGGGATTTTGTTTGATTTGAATTTTTGGGGATTTTGGTATGAAAATGGGCAAGTTCTATTTAATTTTTGTCGTGTTTGTTAGAGAATTGCTCGGTTGAACCCACCAAGCGTTGGTATGTCAAGTTTGGTTGTCATATTTTAGTGAATCAAAACTGATTTAAAGAGTCGCTTGATTATATACTAGAGTCAACTTCGTATAGGTTAGCTTGAAAGTATTAGGATATGAGACTTACAAGTATTACATGAAGACTTGAAGAATGTGAAGAAGTATGGAGCTACAACCACAACATCATCCTTCCTCTTGAGGTTAGTAATATTTGACTTGAACTGTTTCATTCCCTAACGTATCTTTCAAGTCGTGCATATTGAAAACATAACTGAGAAGATGTGTATGATACTCTAGTTAGAAATAGTATTAAGGAATACAATACGAGGTTTATTAATTAACCATTAAACTTTGTCTATAAGACATCAACATGATCATATGAATGTTATTGTGATTATGTATGGGTATGAGTGAATATTTCATCCTAGGAAACAATTTTTTACATTCATTTAAAGGAAGTAAGTTCATAAACTTGTTTTGTGAATCAAAAGGTAAATCGCTAGGCTTATTGGTATTGTTGTTTATTGCAAATATATTTTGAATTACCAATATGTGTGTTTAGTATAACCGCTCATAAACTTGTTTATGTATCTTGGTAAAACTATTCACAAGGCCTGACTTATGTAATGGTATGACTTTTTTTAACCGATCTTAAGTAATCACTCAAGATGGTATGATCGATACCTTGTAAATAACAACTTTTATCTAGTCATTGGGGAACCGATCCTAGTAAGAGGTGCAACAAATTTACAGGAGGGGAATCGATCCGTGTAAGAGGTGCAACACATTTTTAGTAGATGGGGGAACCAATCCTATGAACATGTCCAACCGAATACAAGTAGTTACCATAAGTTGTGGAGAACCGATCCTAGTACCTAGTCAACCGAATTTTGGTAACTGGTGTAACTATGAACAGTACTCACATTGAGGTATAACCGAACTTGTTTTGGTAGAACCGTGAAACCCATGATTGGTGATTTGATAGGATAATCAATCACATAGTTATTGGAATTCAGATGGACCAATTCTAAACTCGTTTAGAAGTGTGACAAATCGTTTCCAAGACTGTAAGTATGAAAAAAGGACTTGTAAAGTAAAGATGTCGACATGCTTTGAACACGTGCAGTAATTCTTACCTTTTATTGTTCAAAGATGTTCCTTAATAGCTAAAGGAGAATCCCATGATCGAAATAAATTGAGAATCTTTATCTAAGGTTTCTTAGTTTTTTTATGCTATTTATTTTTCCAGCAAATAAATGCATATCTTTAGAAAATAACAATTAGTAATGTGCATTTACTGATTATAGATTTTTCTATTGGATTTCGGTCAATATTTGGATAAAGCATTTCTAGGAATTATGAAAACTAAATTTGGGAATTTATTGCATATCTTGAGAATATTTTCGGTTTTTGAAATTCCTTGGTGTCCAAACTTCCTTGTCTATAAATATTAAAGTTTGCATTTTCGAGCAAACTAATCCTCAGAGCCAGCAAAACTACCTAGTTATGTTGTTACCGGTGGAGCCGCCTATTCAGAGAGGAAAGTAACCTAATTAGGCGAAATCTCTTATGACCGATCAGTTTAAAGAATTATTTGGGATTGAGAAGCTCTATTAGTACCGTTGGTGGGAAACTAGATAATTGCGGTTTATTATTAGTTTTTGATTGATTTGATTGACTAACGGTTGTTGAGATTTGATTGCACCTAGTTTGTTTATGCTTGAGAATATTCTCTTCTGATATAAGATTCACTCAAACTAGATCGAAGTTTCGACGGGGATCTTTAGACTGTTTGTAGATCTAAAGACGTCTTGTGATAATCCAACGTTAACAAACTCTGTTCAATGTGTGATTGATCACAAGAGATTCAAGTTGATTGTGTGTAGGTACTGATTGAAGACTAAAGAAGACTTTTTGGGTTCATAATCTTTGGTGTGCACAATACTTGTTTCGGCTGGAAAGGTATCCAACTATAATCGGATTATCCTTATAATAGATTAGATTGATTAATTGAGTAGATCGGCATCAATACACTTCTACGTGATTAATAGTATTGATTGCATAATCTAACAATTACTTTGGTAGTTGTTGAGATATTGATCTAAGGACCCGACAAAGGATTTTATTAGTTAAACGGAAGAGCCTTTGTCAAACTCATATCATGTTGTTTGAAAAGAGTTATTACCAAACAGATTTGTTGTTCCTTTACTGTTTGAAATACGAACCAAAGGAATTGTTCCAAGTACGTGACTTATTACAAGTTGGAGGCGTAGGAATATTGAGGGAACTAGGTGAACTATAGGTTTAGTTTCTTGGTCTCAACTATACGAAGTTGGTTTGGTTTCGTATAGCGGATTAATTATGAGAGTATTCAATTCTGGACTAGGTCCCGGGGTTTTTTGCATTTGAAGTTTCCTCGTTAACAAAATCTTGATGTGTGTTTTACTTTTCTATTTCCGCAATTATAATTATTTAATTATAATTAGAAGTAAAATACACAAACGTTAATTCCTATTTTACTTGATAGACAATCCCTAGAGTTTGGTTAAGTCCGAACCTATTATCAAATAAACATACTTCGTTGTTGTATTATCTCGATCTTGCATCCATAGAAGTTCACCCGAAGTGTGAACCGATTAGTTGTATTGTCTCGACTCAGTCCATAGACAATCACTTTCAGAAAAGGACTTATAGGTGGAAAAGTTTTAGATTGATGTATATTTGGGTACCCTCGTATTTTCAGTGTTGGAAGATTGTGGAGCTTAATTTTCACCGAGGAAGCATATGAATTAATGTAGGGTACATTTTGGGTTTATTCTTTCTGTGTGATTGTTGTTGAAGTTCTGATGGAGGTGGGTTTGGTTTTGCAGAGTGTAGATATCCATGAAATTGAAGATGATAAAGCGAACCCATGTTTGGGATTCAGAGATATTCTTATTTAGTATATGGATTATGTTAAGAAATTGTAAGTATGGTAATCATTTTAATGTGGAATGGAATCGTTTGATTATTATTGCAAACCAAATGTTTGGTAAGAATCATACATGTTTTGTCGGTACTTAGTGATGCTCTATGATTGAGATGATTTTAGCAACGATAATGAGGTTCTTGTGGTGTAGTGGTGGTGACGATGAAGATCAAAGATAAAAGAGGTGATTTTGGCAGAGATGATGAAGTTCTTCAAAATAAAATAAAATAATTACAAATAAATAAAATATTGTGATCTGACAGATCCATTAACGGCGTAAAATTATTAGTTTGTATTAATTAATTTTTATAATTTTAAAACAGAAGTCAAGATTTAACTAGTCAACTAGGGTCAACATCCAGTCCAGGTACCAAGCCCTAACGTTGGACAAATGTTAGACCAAAGACTAAACAAGTACCAAAGTCTAATTATCCCTATTTTCATCCATATCAACAGCATAATAGAAATTCGAGTGCTCGTTCGATTTTTGGTTTACCCTGTTCATAAAATATCTTATTATAGCGGTGACATCTCGTTCTCCTAGCCTCAACGCTTTTATCTCTTTTATGATATTTCTTAAAACCTTTTATGTACAAGTCATATTATTGTATCCTCTGTAATCGTTAACTATTGAAATATAACTTTTTTGCATCTTAATTCCTGACTAGTCGTTAGCATCGAGACGGTGTTTAACATTTAGAAAAACTTCATGGTTCAGGGTTCTAACAACTAAATGATTGTGCATGGCATGGAAGGTCGAAACCTTTCATTTATCACCTTGTACCAGACGTGCAGTTAATCAAGCTTTACACCCACACTTGTTTGTCTTATTTTGTTTAGCTGGGTTTTTGTTCTCACTGGGTTTTCCTCGTCGATTACAACAGTAAGACACACTTCTAATAAACCCTGCTTCACTCTTGCGATGGATTTTTTTCATGACCGCAAATTCTACTCTTTTTCCGTATCTTTTATATGCTAACTCTATTTCACGAACAATAGTAAAAATCTTACCATCATGTATTTCATTGTCTATGGATTCATCATCATCACCTTCATCGGCTTCTTCAACTTCCTTAGTGCCACAAAAATCGAAATCCTCATCGTCCTCGTCCACATCCTCATTATCAGTAATATAGTTGAGGTTTTCACCATCCACGTCCATCTACAACATCATACAAAGAACTTGAGATAAAATACTAGGGTAAATAAAACGTAGAGGGTGATTATCAAAGAAGAAGACTCTCGATACGATTAAATATTCAGATTCATAAGCATATTTTGTTTGATATTATAGAGAAGATCCAGATTTTGTATCTAAGGAATTAACAACAACAAAAAAAAAAACCTGTAAACTTCTCTGATTTACCGTTTAATCCGGTAACATATATTTAGGAGATATTTTCACAATCAATTATAACTCTATCCTAGGTGTATTCCACCCAATGTTGGGAGTAATGGGAGTAGGGATTCGGGGAGTCACAAATAATTTTCGTTTTAAAAATATATTAAAATTTTAAAAACTTTATATCTTTCAAAATACACATCGGATTTTTGTAAAATTAACATATTTGGAAAGGTCTTTAAATTATCTACGTAATTGGGTTGTTTGGTAACCATTATTATAATGGATAATCACCCTATAGTCCATTATATAGTTCATAATGGATTATGTATGTGATTGATAACCATTATAATAATTGATTATTTTAATCATAATTGAAAAAAAATACTATAATCAATTACTTTTTTTTGATAAAATCGAGTTGGATTTTTTGTTTTTATTTTCTCTAAACAATCAAGAGAGAGGTAAAAAAAACAATAGGGGACTTGGAAAAAAATTCTAGATCATTGTTTTTTCCTCTCATTTTTTAGAGCATTTTCCAAAGATGCTTGTGAAAATTTATTATAAATAATCATAAATGGATAATCATAAAATTCGGTATATAGGAAGTCGGTAATGGACAAGGTATTAATATTTGGAATGATAATTGGACACCATGACTAGAAGACACTATTCATAACTTCAAGAATCATAACAATGAATACGTAACACGAGTCTCTGATTTGATTAACATTAAAACCTGTGCTTGGAACTTAATTTAACTTTCTTTATCTTTCATGCTGATATTGTTATAAAAATTAGTCAAATAAACCTTTTAAGGATAACAATCACATTCTTAGTAAGGATCAGCTTCGATGGACATTAACTAGGTCAGGAGAGTTCACAGTAAAATCAACATATGATAAATTGAATGAAAATGGCCTAGATATTGTTATCTTATCTTTACCAGAATCTTTATGGAAATCCTTATGGAATCTCAATATCTCGGAGAGAATCAAACTTTTGTTTTTTGGAAATGTTTACAACAAGCTTTGCCGACTAATGCCAAACTTGCTGGTAAAGTTAAAAATGTCACTCCTCACTGTACTATGTGTAGAGTAGAAGTATAAACCATTGAACATCTTCTATTCCACTGCCCCTATGATAAGGATGTTGGAACAATAACCCAAAATCAAGTCTCTCTAAATATAGATCCCTCAGACACGATATTATATTTTTGTAAAAAATGGATTGATACTCCAAGAACAGATATATATCGATTGAATTGCTTCTTACTAAAATGTGGTTTATTTGGAAGGAGAGATGTGATAGAGTGTTTGAAGAAAAATTTAAATCTGTTACTAATCTTGCTTTAGAAATACAAAGGCATGTTCATTTTTGGTCTATTAGGAAAATAAAAAGTACTAAATCTTCTGAGGCTTAGAAGAAGAAAGTGAATCCTGTTTGGAAAGCTCCAAGTAAAGACAATCTAAATATAAATGTTGATGCAACCTGGATTTCAAATGTTTTCCCATCTACGCTTTAATCTTGAGGAATGATACATGTGACTGTCAGGGAGGAATAGCAGGGCACTCAACATGGTCAGATCCACAAGAGGCAGAAGCTACAAGCTTGCTATAGGCGGCAATTTGGGCTAAAGATAAACAAATTCAAAGCTTCATGAGCATTGAGGGAGATTGCGAAAGTCTTTTCAATTACATTATAGGGAAAAAAAGAAATTTCATCGCGTGCTAAGGCCTATCTCAACGAAGCAATCAGAGTAGCTTCTCTTTGCACCAACTTTTTGGGTTTCTTTTATGTCCCTAGATTAGAAAATCAAGTTGCAGACACTTTGGCAAAATTTGTTAGGCTGTTAATTTCAACTGTTGAATGGGAATTATCCCCTCCTGCCTGCACTTTAAGGCAACTCTTAGTAGATAAATCTAATATTGGGGTCACTTACAATCCCAAATTAGATGACTACTTCTTTTGTAATCACGACACCATTGGACTCTTAATCTTTTAATGAAATGTCTTACTTACAAAAAAAAAAAAATCATAAATTTTATAATAAACATAAATAAGAATATTAAATTTTATTTTACGAAAAAAATATCACGTTAAAGAGTAAAATTCATATACATCACAAGTATGGTTTGGCTAGTGTAATTTAATAAAACTCATGCCAAAGAAAATAAAAATAGCTTTGCCACCGTAAATATGAACGCGCGATTGGTGAATACTTGAACTAATTGGGGGATATAAATTACTTCCCCTAACCAATAGTGTCTGCTAAGGGGTGTTTTTTGGGGGCAAAAATACTAAAATACCCTTTCCTAAAAATAAAAATCAAAAAACTTAAAATAAAAAAACAAAATCATATCCCATTTCTATCTTCACTTCTTATTAATCTCTTTTAAGGTTAGGGCTTTGAAACCTAAATATTCCCCACTCCATTTCAAATTCTAAATTTTCCCCACTCCCTTTCAAATTCTCTTCTCCTTTTCTGTCGGCTCCTCACTTCTTATTAATCTCTTTTAAGGTTAGGGCTTTCAAAACCTAAATATTCCCCACTCCATTTCAATTTCTAAATTTTCCCCACTCCCTTTCAAATTCTAAATATTCCCCACTCCATTTCAAATTCTAAATTTTCCCCACTCCCTTTCAAATTCTCATCTCCTTCTCTGTCGGCTCCTCACTTTGATTTTTTTTTTTTACATTCGGAAGTGATGAAGACCATGCCAGAGGTGATGAAGACCATGCCAGAAGTGATGAAGACATGTCGAAAGTTGATCACTGTCGTAAGCGTCAAAAATAATTCACTTTCTTACTCAATAAAATATGAATGAAGTATAAAGTAAGGAAGAGTTCGTATCCACAGAGAGGCGATTGTAGTTATCAATTTCTAGTTTCTTAGTAACCAAGATGGGGGATTTCTGATTTTTGTAAAATAAAAGTAAAATAAAAGCGAAGTAAATAGTTGGAAGTAATCAATGAGAGAAAGATATTGGTCAAGGAATTCATCTTCAATCTTAAACATGTGCTTGCATATATGATTAGAATTACAATTTAATCTCTTTTATTATCAAAAGCCTAGAAAATCAAGAGAGCAAGATAATCTAATAATTTCCCAAGTTAATCAACACACACATTAGAGATGCGTATGTGAATTCTACCTAAAGAATAACCTAACGCCTTGCGCTAATCAAGTTCAATTCCCAGGAGCATTAAGTTTTGGAAATAGGCTAATCAATGCAATTGTAATACATTGCACATAACAATTCAGACAATGGTCAAACTCTATATATGATTATAAGAGTGTATCACTACAAACTATAATCATATCATGCTACTTGTATTTGGGGTTATCGCTCGATGAAAAACCATAAAATAGCTATGGACAAGATGCAAGTTAAATTAATTGGCCACTTAACTAAACAAACATCAAAACCCTATCACAATACATCAATCATGTAATATTAAAAACATTAGAGATATGAACGATAATCAAGAGAGAAAACTAATGCATTAATCAAGCACAAGTTATAGATATAGGACTACATCCTTAACCAATAATATAATATTTAGCTACACATATTAATGGAGTTCATCAACATAATCATAATGAATTAAAGAAGATGAAAAATAAATACGAAAGCAAACCCTAGTTGCGGCTCTCTCCTCTGCTACAAGAATAATTCGTCATATCAAAGTTGTATAAGCCTTCTTTTATAATCATTTGCTTTCCAAAAATAGGTCTAGTCTTCAAAGCCCAACACCAAAAAGTCCAACAAGCCCATTAAATCCATGTGTGAAAATAACCCAGTAAAAATCTATGCCAAAAGTAGTCGCCGGAAAACTGGTGTCACCGGCCGGAAATTGACCGGAATCCGGCACCGGATCGGAGCTCGGGTGACCGGCCAAAGATGTCAGCTCTAAATCAGTCACCGAGTCAGAAAGGTGAGTCAGGGTCAGCTCAGCTGACTGGATTGAGTTGGTCGGTCCAGCCAAGATCTTGCTATTGCACAATGCTTGCACTTCCCTGTCAGTCCAATCATGATGGCCATGCCTCTCTGCAATCCTTGCAACTCTGCCATCCTAGCCATTGCCTGTAATTCATACATTCAGATCACTTGCACAACTCATAGGCATACATCTAGCTCAACCCTTGAGCAACATCAACTCCACCTGACCCATGAAAATCATCCAATTTCTCTTCTTGTTTCCTCCAAGAAACTGCAACTGCAATTGCCTCAATTCCCGTGCTTCCAACCACCACCTTCCATGCCATTACTAGTCAGCTGAACCTTAAGTTCAAGCTCCTCTGACCTTCCTCAGAACTTCACCTCACTATGACCCTGCAATTCTAGCAAATCAAGCATTCACACTTTACTGCTATTCTCCATTGCATCTCTGGCACCTGCATTCTCACCAAGCACAACATACTCGCTGCCCTGCTACTTTCATATTCACTGGCTGCTGCACTTTCAGTTAAGTCCCTAGCCAATCACCATTTCAATTCCAACACTGGCCACAACCACATCTCATTGCATATTCCAGTTCCCTGGACTTCTACAGCTGCACCAGAACAATAGCAACACCACCAATTCTCATGAGTCCCTGTACAAGTCCCCTAACTCTTAACTTCTTGTTCTGTCCCTTGTCCTGCAATACAGCCCCAACACAGTTACTTCCTCCTAGCCCAGACTTGACCTGCAGTACTCTCAGCTGCAAACTCATCTCAATTGCAGCTGCACCATTGCAGCAAAAATCTCTTAGTTCAATTTCCTTGCTCCATTTCTCAGGTTAACTCTCAGTCACCCCCATTCCTTGTTCTGGCAGCAGCTTATTACAAACCAATCAACTAAAGCTATAAGGCATTGCAGAGTCATGGCACAATCTCTGTAACACCATATCTCCTTCCCCAATTTACAAGCCACTGCCATTACACAAAACCATGTCTCAACATCTCAAACCCATTACTCCACTCTTCAGTTACAACTCCACATTCCAACAGATCACCACTAACTCTCTAGCTGCAACAATTTCTGCTCAATAGCAGCTGCACCTGCAAGTCAAGCTCAACACCCAGTTCTTTAGATACCATTCAACACCACCAGCTGCAACTCCCATTTCAGTTCCATGCTAACACCAATTATTCATAGCTCCATCCTTCTCGACTGCATGAACCAAACTGCAATGGCCTTATTGCACATGCCACACCTTTATGCCTGCAAAACCAATTCCAATCCATGTTTCTAAATGAAACTCATCTCAAGAGCTTAACCCCATTCATGATTCTTTGGAACCCTGATTGTTCTCAACAAATGCTTCAATCCATCTTCTGAGAAACAAACCCATTTTTAATTCATCATCTCCATTTCTATCTCAAATTCACTGGTTCCACAACTACAAACCCTAACTTCCATTATCTTCAAAAACTTCATCACACAAACTCCATATCGACCCTGCAACAACAATTAGTCGATTGAGACATCTAACTGCTTCACAATCAGTAAATCCATCTTATCATTTTAAATCTTTTCCCCTGAGATCAATGGCAATAAAACCCACAGATCCCCTTCTCTTTGTTCTTTAAATTCAACATCAATTTCTCACAACCCCATGAAACTCTCTGAATCTCGCATCTCTCGATCTGCTTCTCTGAATTTTAGCTCTCAGACATCAGCCGTTTCTCTCTAAATTTTAGGTAAACTGTAATGAAGAAGGAAGAAGAAAATGTGAGTTGTCAAGAAACACTCGATCTAATCCTGTACGGACTGGATATTGGCATCCAATGACAAGGATAATGGCTGCCAAAGTGAGTATTTGGCCTATCAGTTACAGGGAACTGACATCTCATTCTTCGCACACAACTTGATTTTGCTCATTTTCACTCCAAATGAACGCCTTCTTTCGCCGTCTCTTACTTCTCAGATTCACTTCATCCCTTCAATATCTTTTCATCACTAAAGTTGTCATGCTTTTCAGACAAAATTCGCATCACTAAAACCGACATACTTTTCAGACAGAGATGAAGAAATAAAAGCAAATGATGAGAACTAATTCCAACAGCAGTTGCACCTTTTTTGCCTTGTAAGCGACATTTCCTCTTCTTTTGTTCCAAATGACTCCAAAGTACCTAAATACTCAAAAACAAAACATAAGATACATAATTTACAAGAAAACTAGCATAGAAAGCATAAACAATAGATAAATAATAAGGTGTTTTGGACACCTATCAGAAGTGATGAAGACCATGCCGGTAGTGATGAAGACCATGCCAGAAGTGATGAAGACCAAGCCGGTATAGAATAAGACAATGTCGGTAGTGATGAAGACCATGTCGGAAGTGATGAAGACCATGCCGGTAGTGATGAAGACCATCTCGGAAATTATTTTTTTTTACATCGCCGAAAGTGATGAAGACAATGCCGGAATTGATGAAGACCATGATGTAACTAAATTTCGGCATACTCGATAGAAATCTATCAATGCCGGTAGTCAAGTGAAAAAAAAAACAATTTTCTGGATACTTTATATCATGTGCCGGCAAAAAAATGTAAGCAACATATTATGCCGTTAATAGTACCGGCATGCTCGAGAATTAACTGATTGTGCCGGCAGTGGACTCTTCTAGGGGGCGCTGCCCCTAGACCCCCCGCAACCTGACCTGTCAGGTCGAACACATCCGGGAGGGGCTACGCTCCCTCGGACCCCCTGGATAGCGACAAACATTTATGAAAATTTCCAACAAATGTCGGTATGGATGGACGACCGACAACAACGTTGGCACATTGTGTTGGTTGATTATTCCTTGGTACCTGAAAAACATCCTTCCGACATTGATATAACTATGAATACCATGTCGGTTTAGGTTGTTCCGTCATGGTATTCATAGTTATATCAATGCCGGCATGATGTTTTTCAGGTGCAACCATGGTGAATCCAAAGTTACATCTGGAGAAGATTCAACATAAAAGACATATTTGTTGCTAACGTGAAGACTCAGAGACATCTCTCTGGTCACTATGGTCACTCATCTTAACCAAAAATTTCGAACCCAACATTTATACTTCTAATCTCTCCAAAATGATAAAAATTTCTATAAATCATTTTCAAACTAATCAATTAACATAACTAATTATTATTAACCACTAAACCTGATTAATAAAGGGTAAATTAGGAATTAATTAAAATACATGATATGGGTGACCTTGATTTACTATTGAAATTATATTTTTGTCTTTTTCTTATATCACCCATTAAAGATTACACCCAAAGTTCAAAAACGTGGTCCCCATTTTTTAATACAAGTGTCAGTTCAATAACATGGAAAAACATCAAACATTCATAGTTCCACTAAACACCTCATAAAACACCAACCCATATCTGAAAATTCCGTTTTTTCTTTTTAACTGTTTCAATTTTCAAACACACAAAAAAGAAAGAAAAAGAAAAAAAAAGAATGTCGCTCTTCTTCTTCTTTCCCGAGATCGATTTCTCATCCCCTCTATAAAATTCTCAGGTGAAGAAAAATTCTCTATAAATTCGCTCTCCAGAAATTTCACTAGTGGATTTCAATGGCGAGTTTTTTTAGGGTTCGTAGAAACTCTGATAATGAATCTGTAGGAGGGAAAATGTCACGGGGTAGAAGAATTGTGAATTACTCTCCATATGCTCGACCTTCTCCTGCTCCTGCTGCTTCTTCATCTTCTCCGTCTACTGAAGATACTAAGAATTCTTGGTTTTCTGGATTTGTTGTTCCGGCATCTCGTATGATAGCTAATGGTGCTGGGAAGATAGTTTCAACTGTTTTTGGTTCTCAAGATTCTCCTTCTTCTGATAATGATAGTGATGATGAGGACGACGAGGATATTGATTCCATTGACGGTAAGTTCGTTTTCTTGTGATAATTTTGAATTTTGAATTTTAGTTTAGTTTTTTTTGGTTTTGAATTTCTAGGGTTTGTGTTTGACTTGTGGTAGATTGTGTTAATATTTGGGGGTTTTAGTGGCTTTGGTAAGTTATCGAAAACTTCAGCGGTAATAGAAATGCTAAACGAAATCCCATTTACTTGAATGATGTTTCAAATTGTTACTGCTGTTGTGAATTTGTAAGAAAAATTCCTTAATTTTAGGCATGTATATTATTTGTATCCTTAATTCTAGAGTTAATAGAATTTGTTCTTGGTGCTAACCTAATTACTATTGAGACAGAGAATGCATTATAATTTGAATCCTAGGAAACATCATATCTTTCCTTTTAATAGAAGATTTGATGCAGCATATCTTTCATTGAGTTCATCTACATTGTCATATAGTTAATTTACTGTAACAACAATCAAAAATCATATATTGGCTGCTGATTGGTGTTTATTGGCTTGTTATACTGTACAAATAAACAGTATTGCTCCCACCTCGAATTAATTAGACTTTATACTAAACTAAAGAGCGTTGAGTACTACATGCTGTTATGTCTATTAGTTGTGAAATTCCTGGGCGGAGGGATTTGGTTAAAGGGAAGCCTTGCTTCACAATGATATCTTCATATTAATATTTAGTGGTAGAATTTTTATTATCTGTTTAATCTAGCTGAGGTTTGGGACTTTCTTTCAAAAACTTTGTGAAAGATATAAGGAGAAAATCCCTTATAATGAATGTTTCAAAGGTATTAATTAACTTTAGCTATTTAGTACTGTTCAACCCCTATTTTACTTGATTTTTGTTTTAAATTGTTTTTTTTTCTTTTTTTTTTTTTGCTGGATAATTTGTAGGGTATGGGTTTGGTATCTGTTGAGATACCAACTCTTACAGGGTATTAGGTGAATATAACAAGGCTGAGAATTATTTTTCAGAAATTTTGAAGAGAGATGGTGTTGATTCTGTTCTAGTAAAAAATCTCCAGTTTTTGGTTCGCGTCTCTATTACATGTATCCCCTTGTGTTTTTAGATTTTGTTCTCTCTGGAACGATAAGGAAAATGTTTTAGTTGATATAAAGACAGAAAATATTGTATGTCGTATGAATATGTTTAGTTTGCACCTGGGTCATTCTTTACAACCGAGGACCGGAAATGTAAAACTGTATCTTACAGATATTATGTAAACTCTTGTTACCTTTTCTGTTTTTCTAAACTAATTGTAGTTGCTGTTATTTAGTCAAGGTGGTTTTGAAGTCAAATTTGGGTTGATTAATAGTTAGTCTTGGCATGATATAGTATAGTCAGTTTTGTTCGGACTATTTATGTAGAAAAAACGAATCTGTTTTTGATTTGAAATCTTGGCATCTTTAGTAAAAGTTCTTGTTTTTGTTGAGCAGAGAGTGATAGTGATGACAACAATGACCATATTTCACAAGGGTCAGATGGTATAAATCAGGTAGTCACTGGCTACATAATTCTCTAATTGTGAATTTTCTTTTTGGTACTAGCTGTGAACTTAAGTCATGGATCCCTTTGTTTTTTTTATATACAGAACACCATAGAATCACACGGAACAAAGTTCCTTGAGAGGCAGCCACTAGCAGTTATGCAAAGGAGTGAATCCAAGCTTCAAATTGAACGGTTACTCATGCAAGAAACATTTTCAAGGTAACACAAGTGATCATAGGTTTGAGGTAAATTACGGGAAAATAAGTATTCTTGATTAATTGTATACGTCAAATTGGTGGACAATATAAACTAACAAACTAGGAGGTGAAGTTGAAAAATAACTAACCTCTGCAGGACACTCTTTTTTCCGAGGGTCCTTTAGCAAACAACACCATGGAGGCTTCACGAGTTTGTAGTATATGTTTCGTTCTTTCCCAGTTCATACTGAAGCTACTATGAATATAGTTTCTCTTGTTTTTTCTTCAAATGTAAAATCGATTGTTCTTTGCTATTCTTTCTCTTTTGCTAGTTGAGATTATTTTGGTTTCTTTTTGTAAATGTTTCTGTTACTGTGTGTAACTTGTAGAGAAGTTATTTCAACCAGGTTCTGTAAGTTGTGTTCTGGACATCATAAGAAAGCGTGACATAGTTAGAAACCATTCAGTATCCTTTTGCAGTTTGCTCTTAACTCTCATATGTTGGTCTCCTTTACTTCACCAGGGATGAATGCAACAGATTAACAAAAATTATTCAATCACGAGTTGTCGAGTGTCATGCCTCTTGGGAGGGTGGAAATGCCAGTCGAGGTGCTGCACAATTTGGTGAAGAAGCTCGGAAGTCAAATTCGTTTTTGGGCTATGGTGTAGACTCTCTTTCTTCTGGGCCTCTTGCTGTTCACTATGCAGCTATAATGGAGTCTAAGAAATGGTTGGAGGAGAAGAAGTCTGAGTCATCTCCAAAGTTGGAAAATAGTCCTCTAGCCCTCACTGCTAGCCCTTCTAATAAGTACATAAATGTAAGTGATCTTTATCTCGTGCTTCTAGTGATTTTTGCGTCCTCTGTTCTAGGTTCAACTTCATTTTTTTCAGGGCATCTTTTTATTCGGGTTATGATTATCTTAGTGTTAAGTGTTAACCATATTATGCAGGTCACTGACGGGGAAGTGGGTTCTCCTGTGCTGATGGCGAAGACGTATATGAGATCCAGGCCTCCTTGGGCTTCTCCATCATCAAGCCATGTTGGATTCAGAACACCGTCACCTATTCGGATGCCTCTAGTTAAGGAGGAGACCCCTATTAGTGATCGTTCTGTATTCTCATCAAAGGTTCCACTCCAAATACCATTTTTATAATTATCCTTACTGCATATTATGAATGCTTAATTTTTCTTAAGCTCAATTAACTTGCATTTGGTATGATATTTCTTATCTAACAATTGCAAATAGAATAACAGCTCTATTGTTTCTTAAATTCATGCACAGTTCACCAGAAGAAGCCCTCTTGCCAACAATTCACAGGAGATCCTTGCTGAATTAAGAAGAGTGCGTTTGAAGTCAGAAGAAGCTATGCTTCTATCAGATTCATCAATTCATATTCAACCATCTGCATCAGAGTTGGGCCATAAAGATGGTCATACTGCCTCAAGAGATGGGGAGCATTCAAATGTTGAACTAACTACAAAATCAATTGATTCTGCTGCTATGCTGATGGAAAATGATGGGCTAGCAATTGAAACTACTTCCTCTGTCCCAGCCATGATTCTGTCAAATGAAAATCAGGTCTCATTCTTTTATGTTTTGAAAAATAATTGGGATTTTATGTGTTTTAGGTTTGAAAGTTTGTTGTTGTTATTTTTATTTTTATTTACTTCGTGATCTTGTATCTGAAGGATTTGGAGGATCCCCGCTTTAAGGAATCGGTGGAAGAAACAGCCCGAGTTAACAACACATCCGAAGTGATGGAAACGGAATACAGAGACGGTATGTTGGTAGTCCTCAAATTTGTTTGCTAAATCTCTATGAATTATTTGTATTCATTTCTGGTATCTTGTTTTGTGTTCCAATTGTTATTCTTAGGTTCTATTAGGCATTTAAAGAAAATATTGACGTTAAAAATTAGCCAGAAGCGGGAGCAAGAAAGGAAGAGACGGAAGCAAGCATTGTGATTGAAGCGTGTTAGTTTCTACCACCAATTTCCAAATGTAGACATGTGAAAAAGACAAAAAAAAAAAAAAAACTGTAAAAAGAGATAAATTTTTGTAGAAAGATAGAATATTGGTTAGATTCCTAGAGAAAGAGACACTAATAAACCTTGTGGACTTGGTTTTTGTAGAATAAAACCTTTTCCTTGAAACAGCCATTTTTTCGCTCCTATTCTTTGCCAGTTACACAGAACGTCTAGGTTATCTTTTTTATTCGACTCATATTCATAGCAAGCACTCAGTGAGAAACACATAACTAAGATTCTCTCTGAGAACCAAGGTGGATACTATAGGTTCTTGCTAGATGACTTGTTTCATGCTTTCCTAACTCAAAAGATTGCTCGTATTGATGACTTGTTTCATGCTTTCCTAACTCGAAAGATTGCTCTTATTACATAGAACGTCTAGGTTATCTTTTTTATTCGACTCATACATAGCAAGCACTCAGTGAGAAACACATAACCAAGATTCTCTCTGAGAACCAAGGTGGATATCACCGGTTCTTGCTAGATATGACTTGTTTCATGCTTTCCTAACTTGAAAATTGCTCTTATTGATGACCATTGGCATCATATTGATGTTCAAAATAATACACTGTTACTGTTATGAGTTTTACACGACAAACACCGTCCAAAGTACAAATCCCTCGGTGGCCAATACTGAAATTAGAGAACTGTGGTTCATTCCTGTTAATTTTGAGCTGATATGTGTTAGTATTAGGGGTCGTTTGCATTTCTCATCTTCTTAATTCTGCAAACTCTGCTACTATATTTGCAGATTCAAAACTGCCAGGAGGTTCAAGTCCATTGAAGGAAATTAATGGAACAACTGAAAGAGTTACTGCCAATGGTGCTCCTCCATTGGCATCAAGGTGATTTTCTAATGGAATTGCATAATGCTAAATGACTTTCAAAAAATGAAACTTAAATAACACTGTCCTTCAATTCAGTTTGTGTGCAGGATTGAATGTAGGACCAGAGAATGAGGGGTCAAGTGAGAGTAGGTTGGGAATAGGCGTTATGCCATTGGAAGAAGAGACGTGTGAGCCTTTAAGCAAAGCTTCGGTTGAGATTCCAAGTGATGATGATGAAGAAATAGATAGTGGTGCCACTGGCCCCGATACTAGTTCAAGCAGGCACTTGATTGAAAATGGACCAACTTCAAGGAAGTTAAACCGTACTTTGGTGGGGAAGCAACCGCAAGAGGAAAAGAAAATTGGAAAATACAGCAGAAGAGGCAGAGGGAGAGGAAAATCACAAGCATAACAAAAACTCATATGTATTGTTCCATCACCCAGATTTGTAATATTATTATTTAATGTACACTAGTCGAAGCGTAGAACTAATTGGTAGGAGGAGATGGCATGTGTTGTGTTTTAGGTGGGTTTCACTAGGTTTGTTGCGACTGACATCATTTATTCATGTTCTTTGAAAGGGTGAAAATACTAGAGTGGATTTTAAATTCGAATGTAGAATTCCACGCATTGGTTCTGTAAAAGTCAGTTCTGTGATGTAATGAGAGATTAGTAGAGGATGCTGCTAGAACTTTTCCACTTGTTCATGCTAACTTGGCAGTTATTTCACGTTTAACCTTTGCCTTCACTTGCAAGTTTTTGCTGCTGAATATCCTGTATGTAAAAGTCTGCATTGCATGATCAATCAGTAAAACCTCCGGAGGAAATAAACGGGGATCAACTGATGGTGTACATTCGGGTACAATCAGTGACCAGAACATCACTTGTGCCTCGAGTCTCTTGTAGGCTCCTCCGATACATTCGATGACATGTGCTTTTCGGCAAAAATCATATTCCCTTCCTAATCCAAATTTGTTCACACTTTTCTGACGAGTGTATCCATGTTAAGAATCACGTGTAGAAAGGGGTCATATAACTCGTGGTCGTTGGCTCAGCTGCTACGTGTATCTATGACTCGTTGTACTGCGACAGCAATTTTGTCCTTGCCGTTTCGCACCCATTTTCACAACTACTTGAGAGTCTTTGCACTGCAGGGACTAGCTGATGAAGCTTACTGAGTAAAAGTTATCTTGTGAAACTTTTCTTAAAAACTGCTACAGCTGCTGAATTTGAAAACCCTAGATTCTCAGTCTTTCAAGTTCAAGTTCAAGAGAAACATCAACAAATGGCCAAGGAATTCAGAGTTTATTGCATTGCAACTGCTGATACAAAGCTCGAGGAACTTCTATTTCTCTCAAGTTCAGTTCAATCAAATCTCAGCAAATTTTCCAACCACAGTAATTTTAAAGTAAGATATCTCTTCCTTTCATCTTCTCTTTTCTGCTGTTTAATTAGGTTCAGGGAACATGTGATATTCATTTCAACGTTTATCTGCTTATCTCTTGTTTTTTCTTGAAATTCCATGATAGGTCATAGGACCCTAAACTTCAATACCGCCAGTGCTGCAACAGTAGTGAATAAGCTACTACTGAAATTAGGCAGTGTTGGAGCCCCACTTTTCCAGGGTGCTTTTGATGGTGGTGATGGGGGGTGTGGCTGTTCTTTAACAAAAACAGCAATTTTATACCATGGCTACAAAAACCTCTGCCACTGATAAAGTAATAGGGTCTCGGTTCCTCAAGTTCCCACACGTCACGTCCTCCTCCTCGAGACACTTTCGCAATAAAATGACCTGATGAGCCGCATGATTCATAATCTGTCTTGTTCACTTCATAAACGCTGTACATGCCCCTATTTACCTTAGGCACACCATATCCCCAATCTAGAAAATAAAAAAACTAAGCAACATAATGAAGAAAAGGAGAGTCAAAACATCATGAAACACTAGAATGTTAAATGTATATAAAGAAAGAAAGGAATCTTGGGTTTCAACAAGATTACTCACAAAGCCAATCATCAACATAAAGTTCTTCATGGCTAGCCCAGTCTGAAGTATAGTTCATGAAATTTGATCTCCAGCCGTTATTTCTAGTTCCTCCAACAGTGTATAGTGTTGCATCACATTGTATCATTAACAACGATAAGTAGCCATTATTATTATCACCAATCCTCTCATAGAGACCTCCATTACTACAACTGCTGCTACGAATTTAATGGCTGGGCTGACAAAGCAGCCAAATACAGTAGAAGATTCAATGTTTCAGGTGAATGGTTGGAAGGTGATCCTCCATTTGGCCTAAATTTAATTTATCTTTTCTCTTTGTTAATGTATCTTTCTTTTCTAGCAAAATAAAATAAAAATAGTTTCGTTGAGTCGAGGCCTTTACCACATAGTGAACTGAAAAGTACACACTTCGATGGGCACATAAATGTGGGTTCTCATTGTTGCCCATTGTGGTGCTTTTAATGAGCGCCTGTACAAAAGCAAAATGTTGCTTTTGAGTTTGATCCTGATTGATATCTGTAATTGATGCTTCAATCTTGGTGTTTTTGGTTAGGTGCAAGTGACAGTTGTGGATGTCTCAGCTAGTCAGAAGGAAATCGAGAATTTTGGAAAATTTTCATGTGTGACTAGGAAGGAGATTTTATCTTGCTACTACGAGACTCAGCAGCAACAACAACCCTTTAATAGTCTTCCTAATGAGAGAAGTGAAGCTATATCTGTCATGAGTAAGGCACTTGATTGTTTTCTCAGGAAAACTCATGAGAATAGAACTCTTGCTGGAGCCATTGGCCTTGGAGGTAGTGGAGGAACATCTCTAATATCTGCTGCTTTAAGATCTCTTCCATTAGGAATTCCTAAATTTGTTATATCAACTGTAGCAAGTGGTCAGACGAGTTCTTATATTGGGACGTCTGATTTGGTGTTGCTGCCATCAGTGGTGGATATTTGTGGGATTAATAGCGTAAGCCGGGTAGTGTTGTCTAATGCTGGTGCGGCTGTCGCGGGGATGGTAGTTGGAAGACTTTTGTATTTGGGAGATACTTGTAAGATGAGTAAGAAACCAACTGTGGGCATAACTATGTTCGGTATTACTACTTCATGTGTAAATGCAGTTAAAGAAAGACTGGAGACAGAGGGTTATGAAGCATTGGTTTTCCATGCAACTGGGGTTGGTGGCAAAGCTATGGAGGATTTGGTTAGACACGGGTCCATACAGGTATACTCTAATGTAACAATTACTGGTTTCTTGAGTCCCATGCATGAGGTGAATTTTGTCCCAACATTGTCGAAGGTCTGAGTACGATGATTCATGTGTTCTGTCTACGTTATTATAACAGAAGGAAAATTCAAGATTTATGGTATATATTCACTCAAAGAATGTCTATTGTGGTCATATTTAGGCTGTTTTGGACATCACAACATCTGAAGTAGCGGATTATGTTGTGGGAGGTATTATGCCCTGTGACAGTTCTCGCTTTGATGCTATTATAGAGAAGGAGGTCCCCTTAGTTCTGAGCATAGGGGCCTTGGATGTGGTGAATTTTGGACCTAAAAACAGCATACCTCCCGAATTTCTGCAAAGAAATATTCTAGTACACAATGACCAGGTAATCGTGGTACATATTTGCCTGGATCTATTTTATTTTTTTGTTTTTGTTAACTTACTTATTTAACTAACTAAACAGATCCGTATTGTTGTTGTCATTAGAATAGCTACATCTGAATGAATGTTATGCTAATTGTTGTGATGACTAGTTATTTCTTCTATGTAACAAAAATATCATTTTAGTAACTGAATCTATCTATGTCAACCATCTGCAGATTTCAGTCATGCGAACAACGGCAGATGAAAACAAAAAAATTGCTTCTTTCATTGCGAGCAAACTTAATAAAGCATCATCGAAAATACGTATTTGCCTTCCACAGAAGGGTCTATCTTCCCTTGATGCACCTGGAAAACCCTTTTATGATCTGAATGCTACTACAACTCTTATTAATGAACTAGAGAGGCTTGTTGTAACTAACGACAATCGGCAGGTAAAGTCACTGTTCTATGTATCTGTTTACAGTCGTACCCCGCTTTCTCTCTATTGCCTTTTCAAAAAACGAGACTTCGTCTTGATAGGTAAAGATGTGTCCTTATCATATAAATGATGCTGCATTTGCAAATGCATTGGTTGACTCTTTCTTGGAGATAACTGTTGATAATCTTAAAGAAGGAAGTCATCAAGAGGATATCCTTGAAGCAAATCAAGACGACCAAGAGAAATCCATTTCGCACGAACGTACCTCGAGTCCCACTGCAAGTTTTTCCATCCCAACGGACTTTCCTGATGCAAGACCAGGTTATAGTTTAACAAATCTTGTGGTGCACCTTAATTACACAAAGAAGTTACATATGTATGCACATACAAATATGCATTTCCCCTTCAAGCATGCTAACAGTTGATTATTGATCATCACAATAGAAACTTTGCGGAGAACTCGGAAAATATTGCAGCACCTGAGAGAGCAAATAAACAAAGGGATACCAATAATAGGAGCTGGTGCAGGAACGGGCATATCTGCCAAGTTCGAAGAAATAGGGGGTGTAGATCTGATACTTGTATACAACTCAGGGCGCTTCCGCATGTCAGGAAGGGGTTCTTTGGCTGGTATGTTGCCTTTTGCAGATGCAAATGCAGTGGTACTTGACATGGCAAATGAAGTATTACCTGTAAGTCACAGCTCTCGAACACTAGCTCAATAACCCCTTTAGAACCTAGAGATAGAGGTGTTGGAAAAACTTGGTTTAATGACTCATGGTCTGCTGGTATGAACCAGATTGCTGTTAAATATCTATGTGCAGCTCTGAAAGACTCGACTTTCAATGTTGTGTAGGTGGTAAAGGAAGTCCCTGTTCTTGCAGGTGTGTGTGCAACTGATCCATTTCGCCGTATGGACTACTTTCTAAAGCAGTTAGAGTCGCTAGGTTTTGTCGGTGTGCAGAACTTTCCGACTGTGGGACTCTTTGATGGTAATTTTAGGAAAAATCTGGAGGAGACAGGAATGGGATATGGGTAAGCCTTGAAAGAAGATCTTATCATCTTTAATTTGGTGATTTACTTTATATTCTTATCCCCGTATAGTCATTCTCCATATTTGTTCATTTCCTGGTCAGCTTGGAAGTAGAGATGATTAGGAAGGCACATAGTATGGGACTCTTGACAACACCATATGCTTTCAACCGAGATGAAGCAATTTCCATGGCAAAATCTGGTGCTGATATCATCGTGGCGCATATGGGGCTTACTACATCAGGGTCAATCGGTGCAAAGACAGCCATCTCCTTGGAAGATAGCATTGCTATTGTACAAGCAATTGCGGATGCAGCTTCCATGATTAATCCCAATGTTATTATACTCTGTCATGGAGGTATTTCCTGGGGCGCTTTCAATATCTTTGATTTGAGTTTTTTGTTTCTTAAACCTTTTTCTCGCATGCAAATGCTATTTGCAGGCCCGATATCAGGTCCTAAGGAAGCAGAGTTTGTATTGAAGAGAACCAAGGGTGTTCATGGGTTCTATGGTGCATCAAGCTTGGAGAGGTTGCCAGTTGAGCAAGCTATCACAAATACTATCCGAGAATACAAATTGATTTCCCTCGTTTCATAGCGGTTAAGTCTATATCCCATTGAATATATTGTTCAGTATGTGTTTCCAGGGCTTCGTCTCAACTAAAATCAATTATTATTATATACTAGCATATATAAGAATTTTTTTCCTTCCAGAAATAGTATTGAAAAGGTTGTCATCAGTAAAAAGTAAACAGAAGCAACAGACCAGCAAATGTGTGTCATCCACATTTGCTTCTGTAGTTACTTATCTATGTTATGAGTTTGCATTGGTTCTTGATTCTTTGTTTTCTTATGTTCTACTTCTTTAAGTTTCTTTTGATCTTCTTTCTCTTCAGGAATTTGACATGGCCATTACAGGAAAACTTCAGCTTTATCGCTCTTCATCAGCTCTTGGGTTACTTCTGCAGGCGTGGTTTGTGATTCTTGTATTTGTTCTTTTTCTCCAAATAAGTGGTGTTTGTCAATAAAAAGGTAATTTGAGTTGAGAATTATGAACCCTGGAGGAGTAATGTAAGACATGAATGTGCGCATCCATTTGTTGGGGCATAGCAAGGTCAGTGTAGAGTCTTAGCTGTAAAAATAATGATCCTCTGTCCAAAGTCTCCACAACTCGGACCGTAAACCCGTCAATGAGGTTTAGTTGCCCAGATAGGGGCAGCTGTAAAACACAAGATAAGAAACAAATGCAAATGTAAGGCCTCCTGTTGTCATCCTAAAAGTTAACCAAAGTAATGAAAGGCGAACCGTATTACATTGATAAGGTGGATCTTCATTTGTCCCGGCCTCTATTATATTACATTGCAATCGGTATTTTCGAATTTTAGCACCCATCGGCAAATATTTTACGACCAGAAGGCTAAAGTGAAAAAAATAAATGATAATAACACTTTCATAGAAACGGAGAGAAAAGATGAAATACCCTCCCTCACCGGAAGAAACAAAGACACAATTTACACCACGCACCAGAAGAAACTCATTAGAGTCCCTCCAATGAAAATAATCCTCACCTGAAGAAACAAAAACACACAATTTACCCCACACACCAGAAACTCATTAGAGTCCCTCTAATGAAAATAATCATTTGGAAGAGGTAAGGTGGATCACAATTCATTGGTTTCTTACTGACCAGAAAATATCAACACTTTTTTTTTTCTTAGCAAAAAAAAAGAATATCAGCACTTTTGACTTGGTGAGAGAAGGTCAAAATTTCTTTCTTTCCACCTACCGAGTTCTATTTTTTAATTGTGGGAATTAAACGAGTTCTATTTTTTTAATGTGAGAATTAAGTGTTCGACTTCCTCAAAAAAAAAAAAATTTGAAAGATTAAACTTGAATTAAAGAAAAAAGGTGTTATGTTATGTTATATATATGATAGAGCTCCTACCGCATGACTCATATTATAGCAATATATACTCTATCACACTCTACACTCTACGGTCAAGAATTACTTTCTAGTGAGTGATTAGATTCCTAAAAATATCAAATTTGAACCAATCCTCAGCTGCCCCCAATTTATGAATTGTTGCTTTAACTTCATTGATGATTGTTGCTGAGGATCTGGGTATTTTCCCTGCCCATGTACAGTGGTGGAGCCAAGAAGTTGGAACGGGGGTAGTAAATGAACCGCCCAACAATGAGCGTGTTGCGGCCACAAGCCGCAATTTTTTTTGGGGGTGGTTTAGCTCCTAGGCAACATAATCTTTCCTCTTTTAGGCCTTGATGACTACTTAGTAAACATTTTAACTTGTTAGCAGCCACTGATGAATGCTTGGAAAGCATTTTAACATGTAAACACCAAATAGACAATTATCGCTATAGGATACTTATTTTGATTAGCAAATACCTACTGTAATTTTCATTCTTTTCTTCTCTTATTCAATTCTTCTTAGCATTTTAAAGTTACACAACTAGGAATTGCTAAAATTGCGACTGGCCATCAAGATAATATGACGTTTCCCTTGATAGAAATAGATTAGGTGGACTAAATTTACAACTTAGTGGGCTAAATTGCAGGATCAGGTGGACTAAATGCCTAAATATTGTTGGCTAATAGGTTAACTACCTTGCTTGGTCAAGATTCCTAGAATTTTTTTTTTCTTTTTTTTGGGGGGAGGGGGCTATAGCCAGGTTTAGTCAACCTGTGCCTCCGCCCCTGCCCATGTAATGGAAAAAGCAAGCAATGGCCAAATCTTCCTGCCTCTATTTTTTCCTCTCCTGAACTTCCAAGCTTGCAGAAGAGGTGTTATATCTCTAGTTTGAGCCCATCTCACATTATATCCATTTAAGAAGTAATTCCAGATTTGTATTGAGAATGGGCAATGTATTAATAAGTGACTTACTGTTAATTGCGTTATTGATGGTACACCCTCTTCTATTTAGATTGTCTGTTGTATCCTCACTCTCTCTTACTTTCATGTCCCTGGGTGATGCAGGTGTATCTTTCTTCTTCTAGGAACTTAGTAATTCTCAAATTAGATTGATCGTAGAACTGTACTTTAGAAAGGAATACTAATTTTTAGGCAGTAACCTAGATAAGGAAATATACCTAGAAAAGGAATCTCCTAGACAAGGTAGTATTCCTAGATAAGGAAATACAGTATAACCCCTATAAAATAATAGTGTCGGGACCGGCAAAATTTATCAATTTATTGCGATATTAAATAATCGCATAAATTAATAATTATTAAATTGTGTTGGCACCCAGCTTGTCGCTCGGTTGCCTTCTACCGACGTGTAATGAACATATTTTCTTCTTGCTAATAAAAGGCCCTGAGTGGCACAATTAATTATATATCAATTAATAATTTATTAATTTATCAAAATATTGTTTAATTCTAAAAAAAGACAATCAACAAAATGAACCAATACACCTTATCCATTGCAAATTATTTTTGTCATTGTAAGATTCGTTCAATGGATGACACCGCATCAGAGAATCCAAGTGAAGTATGACATAATGAAGGAACTAGAGAATTGCAAAATTTAATCAATGGATTGAATTATCACAGCGGAATGGATGTTAAATTTATTTTAAACTACCCTCACAAGGATTTTATTTCAGATTTGTTGACTGATGAAGAAATAATTGAGAATGTCATGGGAAAAGACGAAAGTGATGATGTGGAAATCGAATATGAAAGTGTGGTTACTGAGCCACATTCTCATAAAGAAGCTATCAAAGATGCAAAGATGTTGAATAAATTTTTATTGCATCATGAAACCACAACACCAAAAACCTTTCTAATGTTAAGAAAAATCCACGATGAAATTCAATGTGACATCAGTTTTAAGAAAAACCTAGTCACAATTGAATCATTTTTTACCAAATTAGCATAAATGTGAAACTAAATTTATGTAAATCAGAGAGCTATTAATTTATATATTCGAAGGGACCTATAGAAAGATAATTTTTATTTTATTTTATAAATTTAGCGAATTATTAATTTAGCACGTTGATCCCGACTCAGGACCGGAAAAATTTATTAATTTATCGTGATTATTAATTTATCACGGATTAATTTATAGGGGTTCTACTGTATACCTAGAAAAGGAATTATTCATAGTGAAAAAGCGGGGGTCTAATAACCACACCCAATATTTCGATTAACAATTTGTATGGACAAATTCCAATATATTTTCTAGAGAATCAACTAGACAGTCAGACTCAATCAATGGAAAATATATCAAAGAGTTTATATCTCTATCTCTCGATTTAAATCTTACTCAAGCAAACCGCGAGTCTCAATTTAAATACAAGAGTGATAAACTTGGATGGTACCAAAGACCAATATCCAAGTGTCAATCAATTTAAATCAACAACCAAAAGGTCGGATATTCTAATCGATTGAACAACGCACAACCTGTGTTATTTCAATTATATAACAAAATATAATGCGGAAAAGAAATAACACAGACACCAGAATTTTGTTAACGAGGAAACCGCAAATGCAGAAAAACCCTAGGACCTAGTCCAGATTAAACATACATTGTATTAAGCCACTACAGACACTAGCCTACTCCAAGCTAACTTCGGTCTGGACTGTAGTTGAACCCCAATCAATCTCACACTGATCCAAGGTACAGTTTTGCTCCTACGCCTCTGATCCCAGCAGGATACTGCAAACTTGATTCCTTTAGATAATCTCACCCAAAACCAAGAGTTGCTACGACCCAAAGTCGAAGACTTTAATAAACAAATATGTATCACACAGAAAAGTCTACAAGGATAAATAAATTCATCTCCCACGAATAAACCTACAAGTTTTTATTCCGTATTTTGATAAATCAAGGTAAACATGAACCAATTGATAAAACTAGACTTATATTCCCGAAGAACATCCCAGCTTTATCAATCACCTCACAATAAACTTAATCGACGCAGCGAAGAAGATTATTGAGGAATCACAAATGATGAGACGAAGTGTTTGTGACTACTTTTATATCTTGCCTATCGGAGATATAAATCTCAAGCCAATTATTACAATTGTACTCATACGATAGAAACATCAAGATCAGATCACACAACTACAAGAAAAGTATTATCGGTCTGGCTTCACAATCCCAATGAAGTCTTTAAGTCGTTAACCTGGTTTTAGAAGAAGAAAACCAAAGGTTAAAGGAGAACCGACTCTAGCTTAGCAAACTAGTATCACACATAATGTATGGGGATTAGGTTTCCCAGTTGCTAGAGTTCTCCCTTATATAGTCTCTCAAATCAGGGTTTGCAATCAATGTTAGCTTAGTAACAAAGCATTCAATATTCACTGTTAGATGAAAAACTGATTAGATTCAAGCTAATATTTATCAACCGTTAGATCAAAAACATAGCTTGTTACACACACATGAAATGCATGCTTGTAGGCTTGTGAAAACCGTACCCAAACTTGTACATTAGTTGGTTCAACAAAAGTTAACCAAATGGTTAGCCATATGATAACTTTCATACCAACCATATTCTTCTTCACCATAACTAGTCAAAATGACTCAAATGAACTAGTTAGAGAGTTGTTCAATTGCTTAGATCTTTATGTACTACACAAGACACAATTGAAGAAAAAACGATGTGATTCATTCGAATCGATTCATGAACTATAAATCCACGGTTTGCAATAGCATTCCTTAGTTTATTAATATAAGTTCACAAACATTGTTTTTAGACATAACCTACTCAAGTTCGCGGACTGGGTTCGCGGACTTAAGTTCCTGGAAGGAGTTCACAAACTCCAGCAGAAATTCTCGGGTCGAGAACTTCCGCCAGTTCGCAGACTGAGTTCGCGGACTGAAGCTCATGCACTTCCAGTTTCACTTGATCAACAAAGTTCGAAATATTTGGTTCAAGCAATAAGGACTTATACATATATGTGTTTCCACAACAATGCTTATATCCTCCAATAGTTATATTGTCTAAACTCTCATTTCAATCATTGAAACATTCTCAGAGGGCGTTATATAGTTGTTATTCACGAACTATTTTTCGTCAGGGAGATTTTCAAAGTGATTGAAACATAACATGACTTTCGTCACTAGGTAAAGATGAACTTGGCTAAAGCGAAAGCTTTACCAACACATATTTCGAGAAATAGATAAGCGAGATATACTCAGCTCAAAATACCACATGTATATAATCTTAGTCTATATAGTAATACGACTTTTGTCTCAAGATATGAGATAAAGTAGATATATTTTTGAGTGATAGATAATTTCAAGTCTCCACATACCTTTTAGTCAATGAAGATCCAATGGTTCCTTGAGTAGTCCTTCGTCTTGTATGATGATCGTCATGGAGTTCTTGATCTCAACTACACTTTCTATCCTAGTCTGAGACCTTATATATAGTAGACTAGAAATCAAGAATTTATAGTTTTGATCACTAACATTGACAAACATGCTTGAGATAGCAACGCATGCGAGTTCAACCGAGCAGTGCTCTAACACATATAAGAGGAAATAGATTCCTAAGAGGTTTGGAAAACCAAACCAAGCCTATAAATAGGGATGTTTAGCTCATAACTAAACAAATCTAAGAAAGGAGGGTTGTGAGACAAATCACCTAGAGATAAGTTTGTAAGACAATTAATTATTGTAAAATAAAACTTAGCAAATAGTTTAAGGTTATTTACTTACAGAGATTGTGAGCGTAACAAGGAGAGAATTGTAATATTTTTTTTGTTCATAATCTAAAGAAAATATTTTCTTCGAATCTGGTTTCTAGTGTGTTCTTTTTTCTAGTTTTCATGTATTATTATTCTGAATTCTCCTTTATAATGATAGTCACCAAGGTACATAGATCAATACGTATCAAGTTGGTATCAAAGCAAGGTTCATTTCTTTAGGGAAGATTCATGTGGTTTATGGTCTTCACTAGATCTCTCTACAAATAGCTTGATGAGTTACTCGAAAATAAAGAATACGTTAAAAAAACAAGAAAAACAAGGATGACAAAGTCAGACGATGAGCCTAAGACTGATGAACCAAAAACTACCAACGGGAAGGTGGTTATGTTAGAAAAAGATATGAAGACGATTCAAACTACCCTGGATGAGTTGGTTGCTTGTATTCATTCCAATACACTAAATCTGAAACCTACGAAAAATATGAAATCTCCATCTCGGGGTTTGGAAGAAGAGGATGAGGAGGAATAAGAAGAAAGCGAAGAGGAAGAAGAATATGATATTTCTAAAGTCACAAAAGTAACAAAACCTCGTGGTAAGTTTATGAATCATGGTAAGAATCTAAAAATTGGTTCCCGTGTTGATATTCCACTTTATGATGGAAGTGTCGATATAGAGAAATTGGATGATGAATATAGCGTCTAGAGATGTATTTTTTTTTCTTTGAATATGGTTCGAAGGAGAAGATAGCTTTTGCGACATTGAAGCTTTTAAAGCATGCTCTAATATGGTGGAAAGCTTATCAAAGGCAATACCTAAGTAAGGGAGCATTGTCGTGGAAGGTATTCAAGGAAGTTATGAGGAAACAATTTTATCTGGTTGGCTACCTTGAAGAGAGATGATTCAAGTGGTATAAAGTAGGAAAAAAAATATTGAAGAACAGTTTTATTACCTAACTGTTTTTCTTTTTTCTTTTTTTAACTTCCTACTTTTTCTCAAAAAGTAAAACAATTACGGGGATTTAGAGGGGGCAGGTTTTTTAGTTAAATAGGTGTCAAAAATTAAAGAGGGGCCACATCCAAAATGTATGTGGCCCGACCGGGGCGGACTTGAAGCAGTCCTACTACCGAACCGTGCAAGAATATACTTCGAAATTTCAGAATCAAGACATGGTTTTGTATATAGACTTGGAAGATTATGCTATCTATATGAAGTATATTTCCGGTCTTCATGAGTATATATGGAAGGAGTTGAAGATGTTTTCGGTGGAAACTATCTCCGAAGCAAGCATAAAAGCTAATGACATTGAAGGCAGGCTTAATAAATATGATATTGAGGGAAACACGAAGGGGAAGTCTAGAGGTTTCCTCGCTAAAGAATATGAAAGGAGCAAAGAGGAAGAGAAGTTTGGCGACAAAGTTGGTTTAATTTGCACTCATTACGAACAAACATGACATATTATCGACAAGTGTTGGATGAAGTATCTTAATCTAAAACCAAAAGGGTTGCAAAAGAAAGAAGGTAGCACTAGTCACACAAGCTCCAATAGAAGTCCAAGGACTAACGGAACCCAACTCAAAGCTCTCTCTTATGTCAGGAGCAAAAAAATGACCTTTAAAAGATGACCTTAGTGAATGACTCTTCACAGTTAAGATGCAGGTTAAGACAATACTTATAGATGTTGTTATTGACCGGGGAAGTCAGAATAATTTACTTTCACATTCTTTGGTACAGAAGTTGGGTTTGAAGACTTCCAAACATCGGAAACCCTATCCTTTAGGGTGGATTCAAAAGGAAGGTGGGCTACATATTGAAGAAAAGTATACGTTCAAGTTTTCTTTTGATGAGTCATACATTAATGAGGTTACATGCGATGTGGTTCCATTAGATGTTTGTGAGGTTGTACTTGGTAGTCCTTATTTGTGGGATCGAGATGCGATTTTACATAGGAGGGAGCATAAGTATACCTTTACCAAATATGGGGAAGCATTTGTAATATAAGTTATACACTCTCCTCTTGCGGGAGCGAGCTTGATTACATCCACTCATGCGAAATGGTTGGTGAATGCTAGTACGAAGTTCATTATCCTTGTGACTCATTATCTTGACGAGAATCTGAGTAGAGTTTGTTTGGAAACCCTAACCAAACAACAAAAAGATGACCTAGGAAGGTTGAATATGTTTGAACCACCATTACTAGATGATTATGGAGATGACGATATGATCTTGCCACATGTGGAAGACTTGTGGTTTGATAGAGAAGAACCAATCGAAGAGGATTGCACTATGGAGCGAAGAGTGACTAAGACAATATAAGAAGATAAGGACGCTTTTCTAATTGGAGGTCAAAGTCAGTTCGTAGAAAGGAAATAAGGTTCAGTAGGGTGAAATGAACTCTCGAGTTCCCTAACCCTGAGTTTTAACTTTCGCAGGAGTTCAAGTTCTTAAATGAGGGGCCCATGATACATGTGTATCTTTCTTCTTTTAGGAACTTAGTAATTCTAAAATTAGATTGGGGGTACAATTGTACTTTAGAAAGGAATACTAATTTTAGGCAATAACCTAGAAAAGGAAATATACCTAGAAAAGGAATATCTCCTAGACAAGGTAATATTTCTAGATAAGAAAATATACCTAGAAAAGGAAATAGATTCCTAAGAGGTTTGAGAAACCAAACCAAGCTTATAAATATGGATGTTTAGCTCATAACTAAACAAATCTAAGAAATGAGGTTTGTGAGACAAATCACCTATTGTGAGACAATTAATTATTGTAAAATCAAACTTAGCAAATAGTTGAAGGTTATTTACTTACAGAGATTTTGAGCGTAACAAAGAGAGAATTGTAATAGTTTTCCTGTTCATAATCTAGAGAAAATATTTTCTTTGAATCTGGTTTCTAGTGTGTTTTGTTTTCTAGTTTTTATGTAGTATTATTATTCAGAATTCTGCCTCTATAATAATAGTCACCAAGGTAAAAAAATCAATACGTATCACTAGGTTTGAGAAGTGATATTTTTTTGGGAATTTCAATAAAGTGCCACACTTTCAGTTTCCTATTTAATAAAATGCTACCGTTTTTATGTTGACCTTTCCCGTCTCGTTTTTTTTTTTTAAAAATGGCTTACAACCGTTAGTGTCTACTGTTCAGCCCTTATATCATCTGACTCAGGTCTAACTAACTTGGAACTCAGTACGAGTTGAACGAATAAAAATTGGAAACTGTTTTATCTTCTTCCCCAATTCGATGAAACTCCATCAATAATGCTCTAAGAACAAACTCATAATGCTTGGTTATTAAGAACCCACAATAGATCATATGCGGGAATAGTATCATGCATTATCAGTTAATAGTTGATCAATTATTGTATTGAAACTATCCAAATAATGTTGAAGCAAATCAAAAATCTTTCATGGCTTCTCTCAAGGAGGCTTTATTGTTTTTTCAAATGAAACTAGATTCATTTTATCCACCACGAGCACAAACACCATCGTATCTCCATCCATAACCCACATCACCACATGTATGTCTTTCCCAACCCTAACCACCACCCTACCCACCATTCCAGTATCACCCTCTACAATAATTTTTTGCCAATCCACCGCCACAACCTATTACCAACACCAAGATACTAGCTGAAGTGGTACAAGATAAGAGTGAAGAAGCAGTGCAGGATAAGATTAACCTCTACAACTCACATGTGTGATATATTGACTTAGTTGTAAAAGTGTGTGATTTGTAATTGACATCCTGTCCTGTATGGACATATCTTTTCTGGTTGTATAATACTGAGTGATGATTAGGATTCTCTGCATTAGTTTTCTCTGTAAAAACACTTCATTAATGAAGATGAATAATTCTGTAAGAACATACTATTACTACAACCTCTGCCGATCTATCCATCAACGCAACAACAAATTAATCAAATACAACAACCACATAAATTTTTACCACCACAACTACTGTTTTATCCACCATAACAACAACCTGTTTATACACCAAAAAATTACATTCAAAATCATTACCCATACTTCTAATTTCTTAACAAAAATAAAAATCCCCAACCCAAAAAAAAAGAAATCCCTGCTTCATCTTGCTCCATCACGGCCACCATCATAATCAAAACAGTTTCCTTTGTTGTTTACGATTCATGGTCAAAAACAATTAGAAACCCTAATTAACTAAAGTATAAAATTCACATATGAAACTGAAAAAAATAATGAAAATCAAGGTAAACCATATTCTTAAAACAACCTCAATTCTATGAATTAAACCTAATTTTGACAAACCCTAAAATTCTTCCCCAATTTCAGAAATTATTAAATCATGATTAACAAAAATAACTTGATTGACAAGAATAACAAAAAAAGATGTTTAGTGTTGATGGTGGTAGTGAAGCACAAGAACAAGAAGAGGTTTTAGATACATAAATTCGATCGGAAAAGAAAAACAAGAAAAAAAAAAGGTTAAAGTTGGTCTCTGTTTGTGCAAATTCAATTGAAACACGAGGCGAAAGAGGTACGCAGTAGTAGAAATTTAGAGAATAATTGGGTAATTTACTCAACAAAAACTCTTCTCATTTATGGCAAAATTAATCAAGTCAACGAGAGTCGACCAATTATGTGAGCCTTGACGGAATTGATAACGGTAGTGGCATTTAATTAATTTTGAAAAAAATGATGACACTTTCTTAAATCGGAAATCCAAAGTGTGGCAGTTTGTTAAAATTCCCTAAAAAAAAATTGAGCTCACTTATATTACATAAGATCAATAGAAAAATATTCAGGGTCATTTGAATAATTTGGGTTAATGACGTCATTTACAAAAAAAGAATTAGTATCCAAAATAGCCTTTTCATTTCTTTTGTTTTGAAAACCAGATCGAGAGAGAATGAAAATGAGAGAATGGTTAACCATTTTGATTTTTGAGTTATAAGCTTTTGATCTAAATCGACTGTTTCAATTTAGTAAGTGGATTATCGTGTTTTTCTAGGTACTAATTTCTTCTTTTACTTCTTCTTCTATTTTCTTATTTGTTACCAATTTTTGTTTCTATTTTTCGTTTGTTTTAGACTATTTTCTTTGATTTTGATAAAAATCGAGTAGTGATTCTTTCATGTTTCTTTTATGTTGGTTTGTTGTTTATTTTACGATTTTGAGTTTGACAATTCCTGTTTTTTATCTTCATTCTTGATTTTGTACATCGTTTTGTTTCGACAGTGATCAATATAGATAGATAATCATGTTTTTCATTACCTAATTTGATGCTTTCATTACTAGATTTGATTGTACTAGTTACACTTTTTTGGTTTTCGGTTAATTTTCTAAGACAATGTTATGATGGATGGGACGAATTAGGCAAATGTAAGTGTAATGTAATTTGAATGCGATAATGGATTATGTAGTAGTGTTTGATTTCCCTGAAGGTGTGGAAAATATGCACATGTTTTTTTTGTGCAGGCAATATACATACTTTTTGGTTGTGCTGCAAATATGCACACTGTTATTTGTGTGCAAGTAATATACACGTTGTCTCTGTACCTTACTGTTGTTATAAACGAGAGTTTATTAAGTAGATGCCCACTTTAGCGTGACCCATTATTTGGGCACCAAGTATGTAAACTCTATAAATAGAGTCCCAAACCTTTGTAAATACACACACATCTAATAAGATTTTCTCCCCTTATTCGTCTCTACTTTGTGTCTTTCCTTCTCTATTTTCTAGTTCCACAACACGTTATCACGCACGTTTGATCTAGCAATATAAACCTACAAGATTAATGTAGGAAACACCATATGGTCCTAGAAATAATATATTAGAGAGAGTCTAGTCCAATCAATTGTCTGTTTGGTCATATTTGGTAATATAAATTATCATTTGGTCCTAAAAATTATAATTTAATCCTAGAGTGATGTCATGGATGATGTAAATGTCATCTTGTAGTGGCAGAAATACCCTTTTGGATAAAGACCATATATATAGTCAAAAAGTAAGAGAGAATAAATCATTCTCAGATTTACTTTCTCTCTCATCTTCTTTTCTTTTTCAGATCTACTTTTCTCTCTCTCTCTCTCTTTTCTTTTTTTTTTCTTGATGATTTGATCAGATTTGATGTTGAAGACGATGACGAACCCGATCTACTTGACGAAGACGACGACGATCTCATGTTGTTGTTGCTTCTTTGTGTTGAAGATGAAGATGAACTCTGTTTTTAGGATTTTTTCTGTTGCTGTCTTGATAAAGAAGAAGATGAAAACGATGATGTTGTTATTTCTGTTGAAGACAACGATGAAGATGATGAAATCGATGAAGATGATGTTAAAGATGACGATGAATATGATGTTGTTGAAATCGATGAAGAAGATGAAGATTTGGATGTTTTTCATCGTTTTTTGTTGCTGCTGTTGTTGAAGATGAATGACGACGATGAATTTTGATGAAGTTCTTTGCTGCTGCTGTTTGTTGAAGATGAAGATGATGTTGTTGATGTTTTTATATAGAGTTCATTCCAGAAATGAAGTCTAGTTTGTATAGGTTTTTATATGGACTTCATTTCTGGAATGAAGTCTGTTTTTTTTTTAGGTTTTTATATGGACTTCATTTCTGGAATGAAGTCCATTTTTTAGGTTTTTATACGGACTTCATTTCTGGAATGAAGTCTGTTTTTTTTAGGTTTTTATATGGACTTCATTTCTGGACAGTGGTGAATCTGGAAAAAAAGTTCAGTGGGGGCACAATCTGTAATCGAAGATCATCACTAGAATTTAATTAGCAAAATCGCGTACCTTATCTATGAAGAACTAATTTAAATAGGCCAAAGCTTTATTAAACCTCGCTACAATAGACAAATGAATTACAAAAGGATACAATTCAGATGAAAATACTAAGACACTACGGTGCTATATATGGTAGAAGAAGAACAAACTAAATCAAATCTGATCACCAACACAACACATACTATTACAGACCAATGACCAACTGGCAGCAATACCATAATAAGATGAAGAAAAAAAAGAAGCTAAACACTTGAATAGATGGAGTATTATTAGTTTTACACTGATCAGACAATGATAATAAGTTAAGAACTGTTTAGCCAGCTTCATTACATCATCATAGCTTTTGAAATGATCGTATTTAAGTTTCCAAATGCATTCCCACAAAGACCAACACTCATCACACTCCGTCGAATAGACTTATTTGTTCATATTTGGTCATTAGTCTTTAGATGTTCATATGAACTCACGAACTTTTAAACCTAAGCAAGTCATATGTTCTCCGGGTAAAAGTGATTGTATCTACTAATAATCCCTGGCTTAACGGAAGTTTGTTAGTTCGTGGAGTCCGATATGTGGAAAAGCATGAGATTAATTTTAGAAATTTGTGGGGGCACAAGGTTATTTAGAAACAAAATTACATATCGTTTTTTCTTTTCCAAAAAACTTAAGGGTGGCGATGGCCCCACTGTGGATTCGCCCCTGTTTCTGGAATGAAGTTTTTTTTTTTAGGTTTTTATATGGACTTCATTTCTGAAATGAACTGTTACAAGAAAATAAGCAAAAATTAACACGGAAGGGTACTTTTGTCAGTTTAATATTTTTAAATAATTATGGACCAAATAGTAAAGGTGTTTTGACCAAAGGAATAAACTGACATGGGCCCACCTAAAAAAGGACCAAACGATATTTTTCCCAAGATTAATCTCCAAATACAAATCTCGGTTGAAAGTTGGGTCGTTGTGCTTAAAGTCATGAAAGAATCGGCCATATGAATCAACAACCTTTACTGTTACGATTCCTATTGATTAATTTTTATGTATACTGATTACACTACTAATAAATTTATTTATTTTTGGATGTAGTGATATTTTGGTTGGACAGAAGCAATATCATGTTAAGAAGATCAATAACTCATCATTACACCTGAAACAAGTTTTACTGTTTGGTCTTTCTGTTTCTTTGAATCAATTCTTTTTTCTTCTTTTCATCAAGGAACATTATGATATGACTACTGACATGTCTATTTATCTATTGTAGATCTTTGGTTTTGATGGTAAGATATATATATATATATACCTTCACTTAATGATACGTTTCATGAATGTGTATATACGTTTGATATTCTGAGATATTTGATTATCTTATTATTTTGAGCAATCCTCGTAGAAATCCCTAGGTATCGTTTTTGCAATCGGTTCAGACAACTATTGATTCAAACCTTATGGAAGGACAAGTGAGTTTGTCAGTTTATATTTGTTAAGTTTGAATATTTGTTTCCCAAGTTTACCCCTCCAGCAAAGTTAATAACCAACCATATTTAGGTTTATGAGAAATGGGTGGGGTTTGAGAAACCGATTGGATCATGGGTTGTATACAATAGAGATGGTTCTTTCTCTATCAGAAGTACTTTGCCCTAGATCAAACACCCTTTGAGGCAATCGAAAACCAGTTTGAAAGAAGATTCAGTAGCTAATAATGGCTTCACCATCTAAAGTTGCTACAAAGAAGGCTGACCCAAGAGGTACATGCTTTGAAATATGCTAAGGCAGACAAGGATGGAGTATCAACAATAAAAAAGAAGGTTAAGAAGATCCGTACATCAGTCACCTTTCACACCTCAAATACATTGAAGACAGCGAGGAAAGACAAGTACCATCGTATCAGTGTACCACCAAGGAACAAGCTTGACCATTACCAGATTTTGAAATACCCACTCACAACTGAATCAGCAATGAAGAAGATTGAAGACAACAACATCCTGGTGTTCATTGTTGATATCCGTGCTGACAAGAAAAAAATTAAGGCTGCAGTCAAGAAGATGTAAGATATCCAGACTAAGAAAGTGAACACCCTTACCAGGCCTGATGGAACAAAGAAGGCTTACATAAGATTAACTCCAGATTATGATGCTTTGGATATTACAAAAAAGATTGGTATTATATAGGTTGTTGTTGTGTTGTAGGAAGTTTTGGAATTAAACTTTTAATAGATATTAGACTCGTTGATGTTTATATTTATGAAGGGTAAATTTGGTTATGTTTAATCTTTATACCTATTGCCTTGGTTCTGTTTAATTTTCTTTAATGAGATAATGTTGTCTAGTAAAAGATAATTGATGGTAATTGGACGTTCCTAACTCGAACATATTTTAATTGAACAATTCTTCTCTAGTAAAAAAACAAACACCCTTTGCGGGAAGTTACCTGAAACAATGAAATGTGTACCTAAATATATAGTTATCGGGAACAAAAGTATCAACAAACCAACCATCGCTTGGGCACAGTGTTTGTTGTGAAGTTCAGTTTAATTAGGAAAATAGTGAATATTGTCTTCAAACGGTTCTATAAAAAATATTGGTTATCTTTCTAACACAGTTTATAATTTTAATGAGTACCTTATATTTCAAGGTATTAAAATTTTTTGACGGGTAACTGAGTTGGTGGTTTGTATAAATTTCACTAGGTACGCCAACCAATCTGTAGTATTAAAAACATTGGGTGGATTGTGTTAAGTTCGAACAAAATAATATATTGTTTTTCGGGTATCTACTACAACTTGATAGACATCGGAGGCAATGGAATCTAGGTTTGTGTTTGGGGTTGGTGTACCTAAACCAATACTGTGCATGTATATAAGGTCTTTATACCTGAAGTTGGAATGAAAAGGAAAAGATGATCACATCGCGTTTTGCACTACTTCGTTGAAGAAGATACTCTTGGTAGTGTTTCAGTGATATTGAAATTACACATATGAAAACATCCATGGTATAGATTACAATTTGAACATGTTCAACAAGAATGCTTTGTGAAACTACAAACTCAACGGGTATCAATACTGATACTAATTTGCTAACGCTAAAGAAGATTGGTACCTACTGACACAGTTTTTTAAGTTTCTTGTTGAAGTCAAAATAAAACCTCGAGAATTAGTTGAATAATGCTCCACATCCTTAAACATCTGTCAAGCTTCACATCTTTACACTCAACCTTCAAATATTAATGCTTTAATAATTACTATAATTTTACAAGAACCACCAAATTTGTTGATAAAAGTTTACACTCATCTGACCAGATAGACATGCCATTTGCCGAAAGTTTGTTGAAACAAAAGAAAAAGTTGTAGAAACCAACCTCCTAAGTTTTGAATTTCACAAGCCATTTGCTGAGAATCTAAAGTAGTGTCACATGATATTTTTCTATTTATTCCTCCATTTATGCATCGCTAATGATCAAAAGTTGCTTCTCATAATGCCTATAAGTGTCTGATCATCAACCGGTACTTCACTGGGTTTCTAAGTCTCATTGACCCCTGTCCCTCTCTGATAAGTCTTCTTTTCACCTTCTATCTGGCTAGGGTGAGATTTATTGCAATGATCCTCTATACAGTCAGGTAAACAAGTACCTCTATTCTTGAACATTTGCTATAATTCTTCTCTGAATTTCTCAAGGCTGGTCTTACCTGAATACCGATTGTGAACCCATTCATTCAAGAGTCGAGCAAACGTTTCAGCTACAGATCCTATTATATGAAATAAATAAACATTTTAATTTAGTAGCACCAATTTTTTTTTTTAAAAGAGCACTCAAATAATCAAAGGCATACCTACACAGTTTATGCTGAAAAGAATGGCTTTTGACTCCTTCTAAGTTAAATGTGTTGACAACCAACTTGTCACACTAATAATCCGAGTGACATCACTTGTAAGCTCGTATATAAAAAGATCTGTTGCATTTCATAATTACAGTTCTTGCGAATGAGAGGAAACACCCGTTCAAATTACACATGAGTGGATAGTGATGATGACATATACAAACTAGTGAACACTCAAGTTTAAATGGTCATGTCAACAGTATTTCAGATTCTAGAGCATGTCGTTCTTGGAATCGGGAAGCAATATTCACTTAATAATAAGTCTAAAATGGCAGAAGTATCAAAAACCTATATAAACTGGGTTGCCTAACTAAGGCCAAAAAGATCCATAAGTATTTCGAAGTTATTGGTGTTATGCATACTCCAATTTAGACTAATCCACTTGAACCTTTTACCTCTTAATATAGTATGAGCACAACTTTAGACACGTAGTTGTTGATGGTGGTTTTTAGCTTAGGGGTAAAACCATAAAACCCTAGTCAGACAGTGATGTCACAGAACTTGAGTAATAATGTCCAAACCAAGCACATTTATTGAACCCTTTAATTTGTCTGCGAGAAAATTACCAAGGTACCTTTTTTAATTAATTACTAATTAGGGTTTCGACAGGCCAAAACCCTAATTCCTACACCACATGTGCCAATGGCATACCATGACATCCACACCTACCGCGCTAAGGCATGCCAACCATGCTAGACGCACCCCTATGCCAATGGAAAACCACGCTAGCAACACCTACCACGCCAAGGCATGCCAACCATGCTAGCCGCACCATTGTGCCAATGGCAAACCATGCCAACCGCATATCCGCGCTGAAGCATGCCAACCATGCTTGCCATCCCAACACTCCATACACAACGCTGGCTGCCAAAACAATGGCCTGCAATAATCAACGACCACCTTTCCATCTAAGACACAAATCTTAGCCGTCCAAGGTTACCCGACAACACATGGTAACCTTTGACCCAAAAAACCTAGCTTGGCCACGATCCTAGCTTGGTCACGATCCTAGCCAATGGATTTCCAAACCCTTGGCCCCACATGCCAAGACAAACCGCACCTCGCCTTGGCCCTATCCATGCTAGCCGCACCATGTGCCAACGGCTTGCCAAACCCTTTCCCGACCATGCCAAACGCACCTAGCCGCGCCACCATGCTGGCCTTCCCTATGTGGCTACCAAAATGAAGGCGTGCGATAATCAACGGCCGTCCTTCAATCCCAGGAGAAAAAGCATGCGACGATCAACGATTACCTTTCCTCTTAAGATGCTAAATCTCGACCGTCGAAGATCACCAAGCTAACAAGTCTCCCAAGCTCGACTTGACAGGCAACAACAACATGCTACATGTTTTCCACAAAAATATTCAAGACATCAATACATATCACAAATTGGGGGATCCTCTTTGGGTATTGATTTGGCGGTTTACAGCGTGCGGCGTACACTATGCCTGTCATAAGGAAGTGTCAAGGGTGAGGCGGTTGGTAAAGACATGGAGTTAATGGTGAAATGATCTTTTATGGGACATCAATTCCATGCGTTAACGGTTTCATGGAAAATCAATTCCATGCGTTAACGGTTTTATGGAACATCAATTCCATGCGTTACCACCTCCTCCCATTTTTCCATTCCTCAATGAGACCAGAGTACGTTTCACTTCGACTTGTATAAATAGGTCTTACCTATTTCCACCGAACAACAAGTTCAGTCAGGAGCATACAACACTCATAAAATACTTGCTATCTTACCACTTGTTAGCCTTCCCACTTTTCTGATATAAGTCGTAGTGACAAAAATACTCCTCCAGAATCAGCTATTCTGGTCTCATCACTTTCCTTGCTTCCCTCCCCAAAACCAACCCATTCTCCTCCACTTTGTGACCGAAGCAAGTCTGGAATGTCCATTTCTTGGTTTAGGCCGGACTTGTACAGATTGATCTCTCGAATCTAAAGTACTCCCTTGCAGTACATTGTTTAGTGTTTAAATTCGTTTCTCACCCGCACACCCGAAATTACCAAAATCACCAGAAACTATTTTCACCCATAAACAATAGTATATACATATAAATGCAAGTTTTGGTGTCTTACCTTTTGCATGTGCCGTTTTTTTGTTGGCTTAATCCTTCCACCTCTGAAGCGTTCCCTTGTTCGTCATCTCTGCATATTAGATAGATAGTCAAACTAAAAAGCCTCCAAATAACCTTGTTACTATAATGTATTTTCTTAAGGACGCGAAGTGCCTGCAGGGATACTATCCTCCCCATCCCGGATTGTTCGCTTTCTTTTCTTTGGACAGTTTCATCTTTTCCTACTTTGTAGCATACTCATCATTAAATTATCAAGAAATGTTGTTATCAAATCATATTAGCTTGGAGCACACATAGCTTAGATAGTTGACTAAACTCTGCTTCCTCCACCATTTGAATATGCCTAGGTGACAACTTCTCCCTCATGCATACTTTAAGTTTTTGTGTGTGGTCATAGTTGTGGACCAGTTTCCTTTCCTGCACACAATTAGTATTCGCTGCATATTATTCTATAGCAAGAATGCTTTTAAAATAAATAAATAATAATACTGCATGTTCTACCTGTCCTAAAAAAAATTTTGGCCGCTATATGTGATGTTTGATCGTGAAAATGGCTTATGTGGACAATCACTCAAACTGGATGCAACCCCCTACTATCTTTTGACAATGCCATGTTCACCTTCAAATAACCAGGATTATATACTTGTTTAGGAATTGTTATATTCAACCATGGACCATAAACAAAATTATGAAATTCAAAACATTCTCAGGAAATGATGCGACCAAATGTGATGTTTGACTAATTTTTCACAATGTGAATGATAGGGGTCATTACAGTTCAAAATATGAGCATCAGAATGGGGGTCTTACAGTCATACATAGAAAAGGTAGACCAGTTCATAAAAATCTCAGGTTCCATTGTATGGTTCCAAAATGATGACCATTTAGCCATTTTCACAAACGGGTAGTATGCAACTAAGAAACTCAGCACAAGACCTTATTTTTGGTGGATTTCAAGATGCATATGCATGCATAAAACTTTACATTTTAATAAAGCACTTAGTGATAAAAAAAACTCAATATATTTATTGCAATCAGGTCAACATTGTTTCATTTATACTATTGGAAAATGAAATTAACGGGGAAGTGAAACCCTAAATTTCATACTACCAGAAATTGATTTTTTTTTGTTAATAGTGTACAAGAAAACAACAATTAATAACGAAGTTTGACATAGTAAACTATACACACGCTTAATAGCAACATAATCACAATCGAAAGAAGATTAGTGATTTTAGATCACCTAGCGGTCCGTCTCTGCTACTATTTTCACTCATCGGAGAAGATAAAAGCCAAGAGTAAAGTGAAAATGAAAACATGGTAGAACTGAGGGAGATTGAAATATAAAAGAGGAACAAAACATTTGCGTTCGGATTCTGATTTACTGGTACGAATTATATACTCTACCTGGATCAGCTATGGTTGAGTTAACCACAAAGGGTTATAACGTATTTTACATATGATCCATTGTTAACTAGGCTTGACCAACTTCACTCAGTCCATCAATATAGCATGACTAATACCTTGTACATCCATAAGGTTTGACTCAAACCTTAGGATTTCTGTGATGATTGCTCTATTATTCTCTCTATACGATGACTAATATTAATGATCAATAATATTTTTCTTTCTATATTAATGGGACATGGGTGATCTACTTTTCCAAACTAAAAGTGTGATTTCCTTTCTTCTCTAATCTTTTTCATAGAGAAAGAAAAAAAAATCCATCAAAAGATGGTCTACAGTTTTTATCTCTTTCATGAACCTGTGATCACCAAAAGTTGGTATTGTCGCAGATTTTATTACCTTTACGGTAACTAATTACATGCATGGTTCATAAACCTCCGGCCAATTTAGTTTGGTATATTTTGTCCATTAGACGAAGATCACGTGATTTATGGTTTCTATTTATTTTTACAAGAAACCATCCGTCAACTACAAAGTTAACTATGCGATGATGAATACAATAATATTCTTTATTTGTAGATATAATTTTTTTTTAATTGTATATATCAATTTATATTTTTTTTTTCTACCAATTCTCTATAATGAGATGTAAAATTGGCATTTCAAGGACTTTTAGCCAATTTTGGTTATTGATTTCTATTCCTTTAAAGAAATCTCCATCAACAAAAAGTAGGGTTTGCTTTACAAAGATTAACGATTATGATATCTTTATTTTCCTAAAAAGAATCATATAAGCCAATTGAAATTGGTTTTCTCTATCGACTTCGGAATGAGATATCGTTATTATGGTATTTGAAATTACAAACACCGATGGAACTAAAAATTATTGAATTCCCTAAGGATATTGAACAATCTTTATTTTATTTTTTCATCTTAATATTCTCCAAAATTTGAAATAGTTCCACTTGTAGTTGGAATTGGACACTAAAGATCAAGGGTGCGCACCCGGCTTGTTAGCCAAAATCATTAGTCCTAGTAGTGACTATATTGGTCTTCAAATTAATTTCTTTTGATGAAATATAGTGTCCATAATTTTATTCTAATGCGAATGATTATTTTTTTCGGGCCCGTATATCGCCTTTTATTAGTTTATTTTAGTTTATTTTATTTTATTTTTAGAGAGTTTACATATACATGCTTTTGTACTAATTAATTTCGGGTTCCAAATGTATCCATGGTTGCGGATAATTGTATGTCAAGCAACATTTTTTTTCTTCATGTCGATGGACATATTCCGTAGTGAGTATATGTATCGAATTGATCGGACAATACTTTATGAAGTTTTCTTTCGTATATATGATGAAAACATTTCCGCCATAATCAGGGGGAGACTATACACCATTAGAAGTCGGCGTTCATTAACTTTAAAAGTAATATTTCTCTCCCATCATAATCAAATTGAAAAAGGCTTCCATCTCAAATAGGCGCGAAAATATTTCATTTTTATTTTATTAAGCTTTTTCCTCTTGAAAAGGATAATCCAGTCACATCTAGCAAGTATGCAACTTTTTAGTACATGCTACAGATAATGCTCTAATAGAGTATATCAAAGCATGATCCACATTCTTCAAGTCAATATCTTTTTATTTGCTCGTTAAAGGTACTGGTACCAGTAAATTTTGAATTTTTCAAAGTATGCATACACTGGAAATTGTGTGAGATCGTGGTATGCACAAAGTCCAAATTATGTTAGATTGAAATCTCTTGAATAATGCGATTTATGGATCCAAGACTTAACCCCTTAAATGTGCAAGCCTGAATTCTTAAAATTACAGGTTGGTGTAGTCGTGAAGCGTTATTAAGAGAAATTAATTGTACTAAAAACGATTTAAGGATTTAATTTTTGCTTAATTCCTAGGATTGCTTCACGATTGTTCTCCTTATATGATATATTTAGCGTGGTAGTCCTTGAGGGAATCGTATTTGGTCAGAGAACATACTAGGATTTGTAATCCTTGAAGGATTCAAACTATATCCATGCAGCCACCGGAATCGATTATATCAAGTTTAGCAATCCTTTATGTGTTTTCAGAAATTTGGTACAAGACAAAAAAATCCGTATTAATTATTTTTTTATTTCAACTTCATAGGTCTCTTGAGGAGTCCATAAAAACACTAAAATCCACGTTTTAGCAGCATAAATTCTATTTTTTTCTTCTTTCTTAAATCTGCAGTTAGAATTATGCTAGCTTAAATTCGTCTTTTGATATAGACTAGAGTTATTATTTTGATTCTTGGTTTAACATCCATATTTATGTCAAAAGTTGTACTCTTTTCCCCTTCGTTTCAGGGTTTGTCCCATGTGGTTTTCCTGACAAGGTTTTAACGAGGCACCATCTCATTGACGTTTAAATTTCTTTCAAAATGTTGATATTTGTGCTCTTTTTCCTTCGTCAAGGTTTTGTCCCACTGGGTTTTCCTTATCAAGGTTTTAATGAGGCAGCATACGCATGTCCATCTCCCTTCTAAGTTTACTCATAATTGTACTCTTTTCCCTACGATCAGGTTTTGTCCCTTTGGGGTTTCATGTCAAGGTTTTAACGAGGAAATTATTTTAGACACAATGTCATCAGGGGGAGTGTTAACGTGTAATTATGTTAAGAATATCTAAGGTAAATCTCGTTTATTACTGGGATTCCCTTGTGTCTAGCCCTATTAATAGAGGCTCTAATTTTTGTCTATTGTACAGATTAATAGGAAAAAAATTTCTTCTTCTTTCCCTCTGCTTTGCGTCTCCTTCTTTACTTTCTAGTAGTTTACAATACGTCATCAGCGCGTAACTCTAATCAATAAGCAATTATTTTTAAACCCTTTTTTTTATTGATTGTTAATTATTATTTTTAGAAAAACACTCGTACATTATTATTTGTCTTTACTAATAGACAGAACTTCCGATCAGTAACATTTTAGTTTAATTTTGTTTTATCTTTTCGACCAAACAAGAGGTTCATGGGTAGTATACAATTAATTATATCTATCTTATGATCAACAATGAGTTTGATGTTTTTCTTCATTCTCTTTTTGTGACATAGATTCTTTTATCCCTGGAATCAGTAAAAATCAAATCTAACACACCATCTCTTGTTTTGGATGTTGGTGGGTATTGAGATCATATTAAGAAAAAATCTTTTCTTTTAAATACAAATCTTTCTTTCTGCTACAAGCATATGTTGTATACAGAGGCGGAACTGAGACCGTGCAGGCCGTGCGATCGCACAGGGCCCAACTCTCTTAAGGGCCATTTCCCATATGGTGTATAGGCTTAGTTTCCCACTCAAATCCCAGTTCAGCCCAACACCGAACACATTTCCCCCATGGTGTATAGGCCTAGTTTCCCACTCAAAGCCCAGTTCAGCCCAACATCGAACACACTCAAACGCATGACCTTACCCTTGAGGAGATAATAACCATTCCACTAGGCCAACGATTTATTTTTGCAATTTATCTGCAACTGCGGGGTAAATCTCACATCTTTATCATGTTATTACCCCTACCCTCTATAAATATTGGTGGAGATTAAAAAAATAAATTATTTCCTTCGTTTAAGTTAAGGGCCCTTCGATACTCAGGATCGGATCTGGTTGTATATACTAATGCTTTCACTGTTATTGGAAGTGGTTGGTATTCAAACTTGTATTTTTTATTTGAAATCCGTGAAGATAATGTGGATTAAATTTAATTAATAATATTTTTTTCTTCACCTAGATTATTTTCCCCGGTTTCACCACCTACTTGCACTGTTTGGTCTATGCCTCTGGGTGACATCGTTGGATATGCATGGTGGCTTCTTTTGACGGAAATATCATGTCCCTCCAACTACAAGGATGTATCATTCTCACTCCAAAAGGTTAGTTTTCTGCACTTATGGACTTTATACTTGCAAGCCATGCTAGTTACGGCTAATTTTTACAAGATAGCAACTAAGATTTTATGTCTCAAAAGTCTTTCATGACAACAAAGCTTTCATGTCTCAAAAGTCTTTCAGGTGGTTTATTTTCCTTTTCGACAACATGAAATATTGAGATGGATTGGTTTCATTATTTTTACAAGAGAAACCGTTTGTCAATCACTAAGTAGATTTTTACTATGTGATGACTAAATCGACAACATTATTCTTTTCTTCTTTTGTCGATATGATTTTGGTAAATCGTAGGAACTAATTGATGTTGATTTTCTCCATCGCTTCTTTAAGATGAGAGAATATATATTGGCATATTTTCTAAATTTTTCCAATGTGGTGTGATTTCGAAAACAAACCTGCACCATCAAATATGGTTTTATCAAATAATAAACCATTGGATTCTATTTATCTAAGAACCCATTCACTAATTGCTATCTTGGTTTTCTATACATTAGGAGGTGTGATTACCGGCATGTACCGACGATGATGATTTTTATATTTTGTCAAAGAAATCAATAAGCCAACTAAAGCTTGGTTTTTCCATATCGTTCTTAAAGGGATAAACTATCATTATTATTGCAAATTTATTCAACATGGTGGCCATCCAAGGGGGAGTTGTATCAATTTCAGTTATTTGGTGGATTCCCACTATTAACTAGGTTATTTTGTTAGACCATATCAATATAACCATCTCTTATGAATTTGGATATAATTCTGATCCATAGTATGACTACAAAATCCGTACACCTATGGTACTGTAATTGCGTATTGGCACTTTGTTGAACAAATTACATCAACTACTTCTACAAATCATCTTCGAGAATCTAGCAATCAAAGAAGCAAGTCTTCAATGTATTTAAAGAAGTGTGAAGACTCGAGAACAATACCATTAGAAGACTAACACAAAAGAAGACTTCATCGACTGGGAAATTTCTCACGAAAGCATTGATATCTCCAACATTCAAGAAATTCGTTAATTGAAATTGACTCGACTCGAAGATTTGCAAGCCAAGATTTAACTGAAGTACTTATCAGGGGGGAGTATCAAATTAGAAGGTATTTTACTGGACTATCACGTTGTACTTTTTTTCCTTCATCAAGGTTTTTCCCATTGGGTTTTCCTTGTCAAGTTTTTAATGAGACAACATGCATGTCCAACTCTGTTCTAAGTTTTCTCATGATTGTACTCTTTTCCCTTCGATCAGGTTTTGTCTCTTTGGATTTTCTGACAAGGTTTTAATGAGGCAATATTGCTTATATACAATGGTCATATAGGGGGATTGTTATAAACAAAAGTTTATTAGGTAGATGCCCACTTTAGCGGGACCCATTACTTGGGCACCAAGTATGTAAACTCTATAAATAGAGTCCCAAACCTTTGTAAATACACACACACATCTAATAAGATTTTCTCCCCTTCTTCGTCTCTACTTTGTGTCTTTCCTTCTCTATTTTCTAGTTCCACGACAATTGTTTTTTATTTTATTTTTTGGTTTTTGATGGTGAGACCATTAGGAATAAAACGAAATAATGGTTTACTGCAGAGTGAGACCCTTTTTATTGGGACAAGCATGAAGATAAAGTATTGTCTATGAGCCATCTAGGCTATCTTTATTTAAACTTATGTTATTGCTTGTATATTACATAGTCATGATACCCACCTAATTAGTTTGGGATGTTCCTACCACTCTTGTCCGCTTTTCATTATTTTTTATGCATTTGCATTTACAAAAATGTCATGACCCTGTTAAGGGAAACCCATGGGTGAAGGATGCCCCGAGAAATTCCTTAGGTGTTGTTAGTTTGGCTATTAGTCTAGCCGTTAGCTTTCAATATTGTTAATTATTTTGGTTTGGTGCTCGTGTGTTTGACACGAGAAGGCCAGATGAATGTAAGTCCATATATTCAGTTTGTGGCTGTAAGGAAAACTAAGAAAAATTAATCAATTTTATCTTTTATCTTTTTATTCTCTCTCAAATTTTTGTAGGCAGAAATCAGATGTTTCTGAGAACCAATTGTAGTGTACATCACTACAAGTGGTATTAGAGAACTCGATTCTGAGTGACCTTGTTACCATGGTGAGTAAAGCTGAGTTTGAATCTTTACTAAGCAGATCAAAACATTGGTCAAACAATTCTAGGAACTCAAAACACGACAAGAAACTTTATCACCCTTGTTGATGGATCTGTTTCGAGCAGAGTTTAAAAAGGTGTTAGATGAGATGAAAGAACAAACATCTAGATCTTATGGAAGGATACTTTAACCTCTGTTCAGCAAGCTACGCGGGACAGATCTGGAGAAAGTCATTCATCTGGTGAGCTCTCTAGTTTTTCTCATACTCATAATCTTAAGGTTGACTTTCCAAAGTTTGATGGAACTAACCCTAAATCATGGGTTCGAAAATGCATAAAGTATTTCCAACTACATAATATGGATGAAGAACAAAAAGTACACATGGAAGCTATGTATCTAGAAGGCAAAGCTGATATATGGTTTCATGATTATCAAGTAGGTAAAGATTTCATAGTATGGGAGGTATTTATGAAAATTATTTTTTTCATGGTTTCAGGAGTTAGGTGATGATGATATAATATGGGAGTTTAAAAAATTAAGCCAAGTGGGTAATGTCTCAGAGTACTATGAGGTGTTTGAAGAGTTGAATGCCCTAATGTTAGCTAAGAACAAACACCTTACAAGGGAGTACTTTACTTCCAGCTTTAGCAGTGGGCTAAAAAATGGTTGAGAATAGCAGATCAGATGTGTTGATGGTGGATTTTTGACGAATATTATATTCGTAAAATCACCTCGAAAATTATGCATTTCTGATAAGCATCGGAATCATAAGAAATTCATGTCCTCACTTTCCGTAAGAGAAGTGAATTGCAGTTCTGTAACCTCATGAAAGTAATAATATATGTCAGAGATATTAGGGTTTATGGGGTAGAAGCTTTTAATATTCCATATATTTCATGATCAAGCTGAAAGACTCAGCGTCTCTTTTGAATTCAGAATTCATCTCTGGTGTCTGACCCAGATTAATATTCAGAATAAATATGATGTTGATCACATCATATGTGAATCAATTAAATGATCCTAGACATATTGCATGCTAGTATAGAGAAAATAATTAATTAAATCTAGTTGCAGTATTCATTGGTTGAATTCCTAGAAAAGATACACTAATTAAACCCTAATATTCACTTACTCATATTCATGGATTATCTCAACTGAATTCCATGTAATAGTAATGAATATTCACCTTTCGGGCATACAAAACATTCCCGAGTAAGCCGTAAGTAAAAGGCACGGACGTATTTAGTAATAATGTTCAAAGAGCATCCAAAAACATGGAAGGACAAGGATATGGAAGTTTGGTCAAAGAAGGAAAAGGAAGAGAGATAATAAAAATAAAATAGGGAAACCATGAGGGGTGGTCCCACATGGCTAGCCGGCCTTCCTCTTTTTCCTTTTTACTTTATTTTATTATTATAATATTATTATGTTGTTGTTGTTGTTATTAAGAATCAAAATCAATATTACAAGAGATGGTGGGTAACCTAGCAACAAGCTGGGCACCAACACCTTTCTGAATAACGATCCCTAGCCTATGAAAAAGAGAATTGCTTATTTTTAAAATTAGCATCATGTCTTATCATGCAATTTCTTAATCTCTTCAGAAAAATTAGAAAAATTATTATTATTATTATTATTTAGGGTTTCCTCTTTCAATGATTTCCTTTTTCGATCAAAACTCCTAGAGCTTCCATATCTTTCCAAATATTGCTCCATGGATCATATGGTTATCAAAGCAAGTGGTCCTGCAACCATTATGTCTTTCTACCCTAAAAATATTGAAATAATATTATTTTAATATATTTAATAGTTGGTTTTTCAACCAATATTAAGAGTTTCAGTCGAACTCAAACTATTCATAAAAGGATGAAATAATGCTTGATGGACCATCAAAAAATACCAAAATTCTTAGGATTGGTCCGCGGACAGTATGGTGACACGGTCATGCCACCATGATCAGTCATGGTCGGCCCCTTGGCTTGCAGAAGCCGGTCACACCTCCTTCAATAATTAAAGACCTAATTAATCATTCATAATTCATATTTGGTTCAAAATCTCTCTAACAACTGGAAAGATGACCCATTCACTAACAGATGGTCCCACGACCACCAATGGATGGTTATACACCCCTTGGTCGGTCCCTTTTCTCTCCATAGTTTGGTTTCGCTACAATTGTTATTCTATAATGATTAAACAACAATTAGTCATAATTTCACCAATTGCTCCACAAAGGACTTTGGTGAATGCTCATTCGAGCATCTAGACACTACATGATCGGTCCACCACATCCGGTCCCTCCCTCATTCATTAGTTGATTCTCAGTTGATCATCCATTGATCAAAATTAGGGTTTTGAACCTAATGCTCTGTCTAGCAGAATCTGAACAGGTTCAAGCACCAATACTTTTGATATTGAACCAACAATCAATATTCCAATTAATTATATAATATTAAGTCCTGTTAGAGCATTGCTCGGTCAAACTCACAAGTGTTGTTATCAAATTTAGTTGTCAAAACTATATCTTTATTTATAGTTTAGATTTATTCAAGTATCGGATTAGGATAGAAGTGTGTAGTTGAGTACCAGACATCACTGCATTCTAACATTTGAAGGCGAAGATCAACCAAAGCTTTTGGAGAATTTCATCAACAAAAGGTAAGTGAAGACTGAACCACCTATTTCTCAAGTTTTCACCTTTATATCTATGATATATTGTCGCGTGACCAAATTAAACAATATATGCATAACAAAAATTTCGATTCAAGTTTATCTTGATAATCGTTCTCGAAATATGCTAAGCTTATGAAAATTTGTCCATACTTGATGAATTTGGTTAAAGCAATTTATTGTTTATGACCTAATTATGATTCAAGATTTAATCATTCGAAATAGCCTGGAATAGTGATATGTGTCATTGATGTTATTCGGGAATGTTTAAAATTGATTATTAGAGATATATAGAACTACTGTAAATATGGATAAAAGACAGTATGCATAGAAGTCCACATACTAGGAGAACTATTATAAGTCCAAGCCGCATTACAGGTACCCAGTCCACGTAGCGGCGTAACTATAGTTCGGCAACGACTTTTTGGTACGCATACCCTGTATCCACCATAAAAAGTTTGTTGACTCGTGAACCAGGAAGGTACACATACCTAGTATGCAAACCGGAAAGATCTTTCGTTTTCTAAACAAAAAAGGTACGCATACCCAGTATGCAAACCATAAAATATCAGTGGATTCCTGAACCAGTTTTTGTTTTAAGGGTATACATGCCCGGTACACATACCATGACAAAAAATTCTCACGAAAAGGCACAGTACACGTACCAAGTGCACATACTTATCCTGTCGAATATTTTCAAATGCATCAGAATTATTTCTATGAAATGATCGGCATTTGAACAACTATCTAAAAACAGTATCTAGACATGTTTGATCACATTTGTTGTTTGATCACATTTGTGATTCAAGGTTAAAGTCTTAAAGTGTTATATTAAAATGATTAAGCTTATAATTCGATTGGTTAGTTTCGGCTAACCTTTCATGAACAAGTCACTATACATGGTTAGGTTATGGTTAATCCTAACTGATGTATTCTCAATAATATTGTAGTAATAGGTTCGTTGAGACTTGTGAAAACAATAGATTTTAGACTTATAAAACTTAAAAATAAAGAAAACTTAATGCAAAATTGATTTCAAGATATTAGAAATAACCAAGACACTGATTACACTATTACACATGAATGAATGATGGTAAATAACCCAAAACTCTAATTATCTTTTAAGACCCTTGTTTCTTAATTCACAAATAATCTGGCATATTCTCAAATATTAATTGTATTCCCTAAGCATATATTATCAATTGACTAAACAAAGTATAACCTATCAATATTGAATCATAACTAATAAACAAAATTATGCAAACAATTTGAAACTCTGCAACAGCAGTGATTGAGTGAATTATAAATTATAAATTATAAATTATAAATTAGAGAAAATAAAATGTTTACCAATTATTCATGCATAAATAGCTTCCTCATTGCCTTGGTTGTGGGAGAATTAGCTCATCATCATGTTGGAAACACGCTCAAAAGTTGATTTCATTGCTCAAAGTGTTTACAAAGATGAAATATAGTGAAAATGGTTAAGACCGGGTGTTTGCAACGCTTGTAATTGTTGCAAAACATTGTTACAGAGAACGATAATTTCGTAGTGTCACTGCCACTTTAGTACTGCGACCCTCAGTGGTTTGTCGTTGTCACTGTAGATGAACAACAGTTCTGTAGCATCTTATGATCTTCGTTCCTTCTTCAGCAGCAGCAATGGCAGTTCTCTGCAACTCGATTTTTTTTCATCTCTGTAGTGTCCCAAACTCTCTGTAATCTCTCTGTGACTCCACAAGACTCGATTATTTCCTCACAGCTTCTCCAAAAGTTCTCGAGCAAATGCAGATAATTCTCTTCTTTACTCGAGAATAATATCCTACCATATTACATGAATTATTCCATTTGAATCTCCTTCACGTGTCAATACCAGTCCACCTCCATCTGAACACGTTCTTGCACATACCAGATAGTGCCAAACATTCTCAGAACACATGCCAAAACTCAGTGAACACTGGAAACCCCTGAATATATCTTCTTCTATGTGTTAACCAAAATCCACGTATCCAACCCAGCTTCTTCGAATTTGAAGGACTTACCAGTCCTGTTTGAGTTCAACAGGCCCAACCCAAGCTAAATATTTGAATGAATTTCACCAGAGACCCCCCAATCCAAATCCAGAGAATTCCGCAGTTTCTCTCTGCCATTTCTTTGTCCTGAAAAGGAAATAAAATCTTCTCTTATTTCACGTAAACAGAGTCGTTACCACTCTGGTGTTGATGCATTAAGGTGATGCCAAATCATTCCCGAGAAAGAGTCCCTTATAATCTTGTCCAAAACAACCTCCATAAATCACGCAGCTGCATGTGAATTTCCCCTCCAGTTTGCAAGTTCAAACGAAGAAGATGAGGCTGCCCCAAGTCAGCTGCTTGGGTGTGAATATCATGTGGGTACCCCTGTTGATGGTGGTTTTTAGCCTAGGGTTAAAATCGTAAAACCCTAAACCCTAGTCAGACAGTGACGTCGCAACATTTAAGTAATAATCTTTTACTAGGCGCATTTATTAAAACCTTTAATGTGTCTGTGAAAATTGTCGGGGTATCTTTTTATTTTAATACTAAAATTAGGGTTACGACAAACCAAACCCTAATTCACCCCTATGCCAATGGCAAACCATGCCAGCCACACCTACTGCGCCAAGGCATGCCAACCATGCTAGCCGTACCCCTGTGCCAATGGCAAACCATGCCAACCACACCTACCGCGCCAAGGCATGCTAACCATGCTAGCCGCACCCATGTGCCAATGGAAAACCATGCCAGCCACACCTACCGCGCCAAGGCATGCCAACCATTCTATCCGCACCCCTGTGCCAATGGAAAACCATGCCAGCCACACCTATCGCGCCAAGGCATGCCAACCCTGCTAGCCGTACCCCTATGCCAATGGCAAACCATGCCAGCCACACCTACCGCGCCAAGGCATGCAAACCATGCTAGCCGCACCCCTGTGCCAACGGCAAACCATTCCATCCATACATACCGCGCCAAGGCATGCCAACCACGCTAGCCGCACCCCTGTGCCAATGGAAAACCATGCCAGCCACACCTACCACGCCATGCAAAACGCACCTTGCATGGCCGCCATGTCAACCTAGCCGCGCTACCATGCTGGCCTTTCTTATGCGGCTACCAAAACAAAGGCGTGCGACAATCAACGGCCGCACTTCAATCCCAGGAACAAATCCTAGACGTACAAGGTTACCAAACGACCTTTAGCTTAAAAACCCTAGCTTGGTCACGCCAAACCCTTGTCCCCACATGCCAATCCAAACGGCACCTAGCCAAGCTAGCTGCGCCATGCTCCCATGGCAAACCCTTGGCCCCACATGCAAATCCAAACCGCACCTCGCCAAGCTAGTCGCGCCATGCGCCCATGGAAAACCCTTGGCCCCATATGCCAAGACAAACCGCACCTAGCCGAGCTAGCCGCGCCATGCGCCCATGGCAAACCCTCGGCCCCACATGCCAAGCCAAACCGCACTTAGCCGCGCCATATGCCCATGGAAAAACCCTATCCCCACCATGCCAAGCCAAACACCCCCTACCTTGGCCCTAGATGTGCAACCATGCTGGCCTTCCCTACGTGGATACCAAAAACGAAGGCGTGCAACAATCAACGGGTGCCCTTTAATCCTAGGAGAGAATCCTAGCCATCCAAGGTTACCAGAAAACACATGGTAACCTTTGGCCCGAAAACCTAAGTTTGGCCGCGCCACCATGCCATGCCAACGACATACCAATATAGCCGCGCCACCATACTGGCCTTCCCTACACGGCTACCCAAGTGAATGCATGCAACAATTAACGGTTTCCCTTCAATCTCAAGAGCAAATCCTAGCCATCCAAGGTTACCAGACAACATATGGTAACCTTTGGCCCGAAAACCTATGTTTGGTCACGCCAAACCATGCCATGCCAACTTAGCTGCGCCACCATGGCATGCCAACTTAGCCACGCCACCATGGCATGCCAACCTAGCCGCGCCACCATGCCATGCCAATGGCATGCCAACCTAGCTGCGCCACCATGTTGTCCTTCCCTATGCATCCACCAACGAACGAAGGCGTGCGACGATCAACGACTACCTTTTCTCTAAAGATGCAAAATCCCGAACGTTAAAGGTAACCATGCTAGCAAGTCTTACAATCTCGGCTTGTCAGACAATAATATGCTATATGTTTTCCACAAAAACACTCGAGACATCAACACATATCACAAACTGGGGGATCCTCTTTGGGTATTGGTTTGGCGGTTTACAGCGTGCGGCGTACACTACGCCCATCATAAGGAAGTGTCATAAGGGTGAGACGGTTAGTAAATACAAGGAGTAAATGGTAAAACTCTCTGGGACATCAATTCCACGCGTTAACGATTTTATGGAACATCAATTCCACGCGTTAACGGTTTTATGGAACATCAATTCCATGCATACGGTTACCACCTCCTCCCTTTTACTTACCTATTTTTCCATTCTTTAATGAGACCAGGGTATATTTCACCTCGACTTGTATAAATAGGTCTTACCTATTTCTACCGAACAACAAGTTCATTCGGGAAGATACAACACTCCGAAAACACTTGCTAGCTTACCATTTGTTAGCCTTCCCACTTTTTTGATACAAGTCGTAGTAACACAACTACTCTTCCCGAAACCAACTATTCTGGTCTCATCACTTTCTTTGCTTCCCTCCCCAAAACCAACCCATTCTCCTTCACTTTGTGACCGAAGCAAGTCTGGAACGACCATTTCTTGGTTTAGGTCGGATTTGTACAAATTGATCTCTCGAATCTAAAGTACTCTCGTGCAGTACATTATTTAGGGTTTAGACTCATTTCTCACCCACACACCAGAAATTACCGAAATCAACAGAAATTGTTTTCACCCTCAAACAATTGGCGACCACAGTGGGAGATTGATCTTTCGTTTACAATGTCAATTTTCAACCGTCGATCTCCTCCTTCGACCCATACATAAAGATGGTAGAAGATGACGATCCACTCCGACTCAGTTACCTGACGACCCGATTATCAGTCATGACACGACAAGGGATGACTGGGGACTTCCCTGGAAGTTGAAAGCAAACGATCCGCCCAAGAACCGACGACTCGGTTATCAGATAACTCAGTAACGACTTGGGATTTTCCACAGTAACGGCGGTGTTTCCCATAAAGCTCAGTCTTACACTCGGAAGGTTCACTTTTCATCAGGAGACCTAAGGACTGAGTATGTCTTACCTAGACAAGATACATGGTTTGCTATTTCAAGTTTTCACGGGAATGATAAAATCGATAGCCATGTTACGCTTTACCCCATGTCATCTACCAACACACGGTTCTAAGGTTTTCCTGGAATGTTTACATCACTTGCAATCATAACCAAAACAATTCATTACTAAAACAGTTCATCCAGAAAAATAATCCAAAAACCCTCAAGATAACACTTGTCTATCAACCCAAAAAATCCAGAAAATCAAAACCATAAACCAGGCGTTTCCATTTAACTTTCAAAAAAAAAAAAAAACCTAAAAATAAGGAGTTCAAAAGACGGAAATGTATTCAAGAAAAGTTTTCCAACAACGGCTTGCTCCTCTTAGCGAAGGCCTCACTCGTGCTCTGGAGAGCCACCATTTTCAACTTCAGCTGCCTGCAAAAAATTTTGAATTCCGCTTCCTGTTTATTCACCATGTCTGCGGAAGGACCTTCGACTGCTTTTCCCAGCAACTTTTCAACCTCAGAGAAGCCATCAACGAACAATTGAGCATTGAACTTGAACTCCATGCACATATCGCGATGGAACCTCCAGCTTGAAATTACATCCTCAGAAAGTGTGTAACCAGTCACGTTGCGCATGTCGTCGATCGAAGACAAGACTTCCTCCACACGCTTTACCAGCGCGTATCGACTAGTAATTTTCTTGGTTATGGCAATATGACCGTGGCTTTCCCATATCTTGGTGTATAACACCGCATGTTTAGCTGGCATGCTAAATCCCCCAATCAACACTTGATCTGGATAAGGAACCGGATATGGAGGAACAAAGATAGCGCATGCGACTGTATCATTAACCGACAGAGGATCCCTAACAACAATTGCGCTTGGGTTTACATGAGAAGTCTCCGTCGTCTGAGTCATAACAACGCTTTTGTCTTAATCAGCCTCTGTTTCAAAGCTACCAAGACCGGCTGACACGACCGGAGATAAATCCGTGCCTTCACCAGTTTCCTTCTCGAGTTCAGTTTCAGAATCGACTTAGACACTCTTCAAAACAAAAAAAAAAAGAGGAAGAAGAGGGGCATGGAGAAGACTTACTGATTAGCTTTCAGACCGACTAGAGGAAGATTCGACACTTCTATCGGAAGAACTACTCTCGCCATCTCTGGACTCTGAGCTTTCATCCCTCTCGGATTCTCCTTCTTCATGGGTAGGCTCAGCATCGCTGCTTTCCGTCTCAAGAGGTGCTGTTTTCTGATTACGTGCGAGTTTAGCAAAGGCGTTCACACTGCTAAGACCCTGGGTAAGGCACAAGAACAAACACCAAAAATGAGACAAAGACATACGTAACCCGACTAAGTCGGGAAGAAAATTATACGTACTCGCATATTGGATGAACAAAAAGTCGGGAGAGCCGCCAGACCCGACTGAAGACCACCGACACGGTTTTTAGATCTCCGCTCCTTCACTTGGGGACTATCTGCATTCGGGCTAACGAATTTTCACTTGGGACCCCTCAGCAGTGGATGTTCAGCTAAAACCGCAAGAGAAGGCTTACCGCGACTATTTTCTACCACACTATTTATGAATCCATGGATAGCAAGAAACTCATCCTGCCAAAATATGTCATACTTGGAGGTTGTTGATGGGTTTCGTTCCGCTAGCAGAAAAGGCAGACTTTTACCTGACACAAGAGCAGTAGCATCGAGAACAGTTGACAACGGGATTTCTGGAACAACCAGCTGACGAACGAGTGGGACCCCTTAGTCAAAACCCATATGCCGAGCCGCTCTATCGATATTGTAAGAGGTTGTTTTGCAAGATCCTCCGAAGAAATACGGCACATGACCAGGCGTGCAGCTTCGCATGAACACCATCTCTCCAACACTCAAATCCTCTTTATCAGAAGACAAAGACATGTTTGGAGCAGGATCAAAGGTAGTGACCTGAGTTATAGACCTATGCACCGGAGCCCATGGACGAAAATTAAATGCATACGAGTTGTCAAGAAGTCTGACTAGGTTCGAACCAGTCTTGGGACGCCTGTTCGACCAGCGCAGTATCCTAGAACCACCCCAATACTCGGGAAGTACATCCAACGGTTTCGGGGCATACTTCTCGAAATGCTCCCATAACCACGCCTTGAGAAAGGCGGCATGAATATACGAATCCACTTTCATGTATCCGTTTGAATCACGCATGTACGAAACCAGCTAATCCAAGTGTGCATACAGAGAACCAATAAACATACCGCCAATGGGGAGAACGACACCTTTTGCCAATTTTATGGCAAACTTGATAAGTTCATGTCTTATCTCTTTCTTGCCCGATCCGTCATCAAAAATATCTCTGGATAGCCAAAGAGCCAAGAACGCTGCAACCTGAAGTATACTGTTCTTCTGGTTCGACTCTAACGCGTTAGGAAGCCACTGAGACACCCACCAATCATAGAGTCACTTCGTCTCGTTTTCTTTCCGAACGAATCCTTTTGATTTCGCAACTAGGGCGGCATGCATTTCTTCTTCATATACAGAAAACTTAACATCAAGGTTTCCAACTACGGGAAGGTTCGGCAATACAGCCACGCTCTCCAAGGAGATGGTCATTTCACCCCATATGCATACGGTCGTTTGGGTGTCTGGATACCATCTGGAAACAAAAGCAACCAAGCCTGGAATATCTTTCCTAATCTGGAGCACTGCGGAAGCCGCGACAACATCACTGATCTGCGCCTCGGTCAAATTGGTTTTTACATGCTCCTGGCTCATCATGAACCACATCCATTTCTCGAAGGGACACAACGGACTCACAGATATTTTAAAGTCAATAGAAGAGGCATGATATTCTTTGCTCTAAAGGAAAAACCTTACTACACCTCCTGGACGAACCGACTAGCCGTCTACCTCACTTTCCGAGCCGATCAGAAGAATCGACACATGGTTGGAATGGGTTCTCCTAACCGTGGCCGATGTTGTGAAGAATTCATCATCTACATTTGGCTTGGAATTGCAAACGTCTTTCGGTACAACAGAACTTTCCTCAAGTGACATCATAATGAAGATTCTCTCACGCTACTTTCACCTTCCAAACAACTACAATGTAATAATACGAAGATAAATTATTACAGAAAGTGCACGAAAATTATTTTTTTTTCACCCAAGACGCAAGTCAGTTTGTTTCAAGGCCATACCCTGCAGCATGAAATTCTTGTCCAACCGAGGAGGTGCACCCCACCATGGGAACCATGCACACGACCACACCAAAACGAGGAGTAAACCCTAAAAACTAGGTTTTCATGGGAAAGGGATGACAATTGCGTGCTTACTTTGCAAAGTGAATTGAGACGATCAACATTACTATGGTATTCATGCCTAAGTACTACTACGAGCTCGTGCAAAACATATATACGTCTAGGATTCACACCAACATTTTATACAAGGTCATGAAAAGGTACGCCTACAACTAGGGTTTACACCAACACAAAAGAAAATATAAAACAAGTTAAAGAAGAAGTGTTGGAAGGCATGCCTAGGATTTGCTCGTCCGCCATGCTTTACTGCTACCACACGGCTGGGATAAATAAATAGGCGTGAAACAAAATGGAAGCCGGCCCTCATTTTATATATACATGTTACGTGGGAGTTTGAACAAGGAAAGGATTTCCTATTTTGAGACAAGAAAGGAAAAGAGAAAACCGGTCTCGCAAAGACCAATTTCCACGCCCAAGACCGCTCACGCCGTGCCTTAGCGCATCCACTATGCTTGCCTTCCCAAGACCAAGCCATCCGCTCCATTTTCGCGGCCCCACCATGCCTAGTCGTCCGTGCACGCCTAACCTCACCAAGCCGCGCCCTGCCATGGCCGCACCAGGCCAAGCCATCCTCTTCATTGTCGCGGCCCCACCACGCCTAGCCGTCTGTGTACGTCTCGCCTTGCCATGGCCGCACCATGCCAGCCCGCTCCATTTTCGCGGCCCTATCATGCCAAGTCATCCACGCGCGCTTGCCTTTCCAAGACCGCGCCACCCCTTGACCCCGCATGCCAAGATGACCGCTATGCTTTGCCTCTCCAATCCGCTATGATTTGCCTTCCAGGACCGCGCCCGCTAAGCCTCGGTGATGTATGGCCAGACCAATCCGACAACTCTCTTCTCACCACTCCACGGTCTGCATCTCCAGTAAAACACATGCAGGGTTGCCAGCATAGGAAGCAAAAACTCTCTTCATCTCTTGAAAAGGTTAGTCGGATTTTCCTGACCATCTTTGCAATGATTTACGTCTCGATCCCGCCCTTGTCTGTCACCATCATATGCTTACCTCGAAACAAGGCACCTGTTCCGAGCTAAACATGGGACTTAATGTTGATGGTGGTTTTTAGCCTAGGGTTAAAATCGTAAAACCCTAAACCTTAGTCAGACAGTGACGTCGTAGCATTTAAGTAATAATCTTTTACTAGGCGCATTTATTAAAACCTTTAATGTGTCTGTGAAAAATTACCGGGGTATCTTTTTATTTTAATACTAATTAGGGATACGACAAACCAAACCCTAATTCACCCCTGTGCCAATGAAAAACCATGTCAGCCACACCTACCACGCCAAGGCATGCCAACCATGCTAGCCGCACCCCTGTGCCAATGGAAAACCATGTCAGCCACACCTACCGCGCCAAGGCATGCCAACCATGCTATCCGCACCCCTGTGCCAATGGAAAACCATGCCAGCCACACCTACCGCGCCAAGGCATGCCAACCATGCTAGCCGTACCCATGTGCCAATGCAAACCATGCCAGCCACACCTACCGCGCCAAGGCATGCCAACCATGCTAGTCGCACCCCTGTGCCAATGTCCAACCATGCCAGCCACACCTACCGTTCCAAGGCATGCCAACCATGCTAGCCGCACCCATGTGCCAATGGAAAACCATGCCAGCCACACCTACCGCGCCAAGGCATGCCAACCATGCTAGTTGCACCCATGTGCCAATGGCAAACCATGCCATCCACACCTACCGCGCCAAGGCATGCCAACCATGCTAGTCGTACCCCTGTGCCAATGGCAAAATATGACATCCACACCTACCACGCCATGCCAAAAGCACCTTTCCATGGCCGCCATGTCAACCTAGCCGCGCCACCATGCTGGCTTTCCTTATGGGGCTACCAAAATGAAGACATGCGGCAATCAATGGCCGCCCTTCAATCCCAGAAGCAAATCCTAGCCGTACAAGGTTACCAAACGACCTTTAGCTCAAAAACCCTAGCTTGGTCACGAACCTAGCTTGGTCATGCCAAACCCTTGGCCTCACATGCCAAGCCAAATCGCACCTAGCCAAGCTAGCCGCGCCATGCGCCCATGGAAAACCCTTGGCCCCACATGCCAAGCCAAACCGCACCTAGCCAAGCTATCCGCACCATGCGCCCATGGAAAACCCTTGGCCCCACATGCCAAGCCAAACCGCACCTAGCCAAGCTAGTCGCACCATGCGACCATGGCAAACCCTTGACCCCACATACCAAGACAAACCGCACCTAGCCAAGCTAGCCGCACCATGCGCCCATGGCAAACCCTCATCCCACATGACAGGCCAAACCGCACCTAGCCGCGCCATGCGCCCATGGAAAAACCCTGACCCCACCATGCCAAGCCAAACGCCCCATGCCTTAGTCCTAGCCGCGCAACAATGCTGGCCTTCCCTAAATGGCTACCAAAAATGAAGGCGTGCAACAATCAACGGTTGCCCTTCAATCCCTGGAGAGAATCCTAGCCATCTAAGGTTACCAGAGAACACATGGTAACCTTTGTCCCGAAAACCTAAGTTTGGACGCGACACCATGCCATGCTAGTGGCATGCCAACCTAGCCGCGCCATCATGCCATGCCAACGACATACCAATCTATCTGTGCCACCATGATGGGATTCCCTATACGGCTACCCAAGTGAAGGCATGCAATAATCAACAGTTTCCCTTCAATCTCAGGAGCAAATCCTAGCCATCCAAGGTTACCAGACAACACATGGTAACCTTTGGCCCGAAAATCTAAGTTTGGCCATGCCAAACCATGCCATGTCAACCTAGCCGCGCCACCATGCCATGCCAATGGCATGCCAACCTAGCCGCGCCACCATGCCATCCTTCTATATGCAGCCACAAACGAACGAAGGCGTGCGACGATCAACGGCTACCTTTCATCTTAAGATGCAAAATCCCGACCGTTGAAGGTCACCAAGCTACCAAGTCTTACAAGCTCGACTTTCCAGACAACAATATGCTACATGTTTTCCACAAAAACATTCGAGATATCAACACATATCACAAACTGGGGGATCCTCTTTGGGTATTGGTTTAGCGGTTTACAGCGTGCGGCGTACACTACGCCCATCATAAGGAAGTGTCATAAGGGTGAGACGGTTAGTAAATACATGGAGTAAATGGTGAAACGCTCTGGGACATCAATTCCATGCGTTAACGATTTTATGGAACATCAATTCCATGCGTTAACGGTTTTATGGAACATCAATTCCATGCATATTGTTACCACCTCCTCCCATTTACTTACCTATTTTTCCATTCCTTAATGAGACCAGGGTATGTTTCACTTTGACTTGTATAAATAGGTCTTACCTATTTCCACCGAACAACAAGTTCATTCGGGAAGATACAACACTCAGAAAACACTTGCTAGCTTACCATTTGTTAGCCTTCCCACTTTTTTGATACAAGTCGTAGTAACACAACTACTCTTCCAGAAACCAACTATTCTGGTCTCATCACTTTCTTTGCTTCCCTCCCCAAAATCAACCCATTATCCTTCACTTTGTGACCGAAGCAAGTCTGGAACGACCATTTCTTGGTTTAGGCCGGACTTGTACAGATTGATCTCTCGAATCTAAAGTACTCTCGTGCAGTACATTGTTTAGGGTTTAGACTCGTTTCTCACCCACACACCCGAAATTACCGAAATCAGCAGAAACTATTTTCACCCTCAAACAACCCCTTATCAGTTGGGTGCCCCTTATCCAAAGGTGAGAGTCCAAATAACACGTTTCCTATGGGGGTGCGAATAATATTTTTTCGACCCAATTATCCACAAGAGCTTATTCTTCCAAAAACAACTAAAACAAATTTATTAGATAAATAATGAGTCATAGCTAATGTATTTATGGGCGAAAATGCGTCGCACTTTCGTGCTTATAACTAGAGTGTATATTTTGTTATGTTAATCTCAAGTGAAGTTTTTATTCTAACAATGATGATTATTGATTGCTTGATTCCAAAGCTAGCTTATCTTAAATCCAAAGAAACCTTTATCTTGAAAGTCTATATAAGGAGAACCTCAAACAACTGGGATCTTTGAATCCTGACACTATCGTGTCCTAGTTGTAAACTAGAATCATTCTCTTCTTTAAACCTTTTTAGGTTTAACGACTAAAAATACTTCAAATAGGGATTCATGAAGCCATGACCAACTATCTTCATCTTGACAGTTTGTGTATCCTGATATTGCTTTGATTGTTGCTCCTTTTGCTCCAACAAATAAGATAGATATAAATCACAATTTGTTTTTTCATCTCAGACTTTGTGATCCATAAGTATCTACTTGTGAGGTGAGTAATAATCTAGGCTGCTCTTTGGGAGTAATAAGACATGATTTTGAGGTTTGTTAGACTTTGTCTGTTGCAATCGATTTCCTACCTCACCTTGATCTTTGATCAGAACGGAAATCACATATAGGCTTATTTGTGGGAGGCATATTGTTTTAAAGTCTTCAATTGAGTTGAAGCAACTCTTAGGTTGTAAAGGACGTCAGCTAAGGGCTTCAAGAGGCGTAAGGAGAGTGACTGTAACTGAATCACTGTGACAGTAGATTAGGTCTCAAATATATTCCAGTTCGAAGTTCTGATAGTAGGCTAGAGTCTGTAGCGGCTTAATACAGTTTAGTGTTCAAATCTGGACTAGGTCCCTGGGTTTTTCTGCTTTTGCGGTTTCCTCGTTAACAAAATTTCTAGTGTCTGTGTTATTTATTTTCCGCATTATATTATAATTGAAATATCACAGGTTGTACGTAAAATCAATTCAAGTAGATAAGTCCATCACAATTATTGGATACGAATTGATTAATTATTGTAAATTGATCTTTGGAATCGTCCAAGTACTCTCACGGTGCAATCAGGTTCACAACCTAGTCTATGTTTACATTTTGATTGTGTGGGAAAGATATATAATCTCTTCATATAATTTTTGACTGAGATTCATTAAGCTAAACTCTCGGAATTGTATTTGAGTTTGGTCCATACAGGTTGCCTAAGAAAAAGTGGTGGTGTATTTTGGTACCTCCGTATTTTCAGGTCTAACTACCAATATTTTTTAATTAATATTTTATTTGGTCCTCTCACTAATTATTAATTGATCAAGTAGTATTTTCTCTGACTAGCAGTATTTGCTTTGACTATCAATTTGGTCCATCTCTCAATGCCCTAATTGCTTCAACTAGTAATGTGTTGGCTCGCCAACAAGGTTCAGAACTTGTCACTTATGGCAATGTTTATTCTACTATCAATATTGAGAAATAATATTTTATTGATTAAGTTATCAGTATTTTATTAGTTCATCAACCAAAAATCAATTGGTCCATCGATCAACATTTGGTTCGTAAGTCATCCATTATTTTAAATCTCTCCTTGTCATTCGATTGACTCATGACACATGGATCGAGGTGAACCTCCTATGATCATTCAACAATGATTATTTTTACGACTTCCTGTCAAGTGCTCAACGCACCAACATGATGGTTTATGATCGATCTAGCAATCTCATTACCCTATGCTCATTAATCCAAGTCATTCAACTATCATTACTGCTTCAACTAGCATAATGACATATCACAGTCATCAATGACCTAATTCAATGACTATGGTTCATAAAGCATGGTTGTTTCAGCAAGCACTTCATGCTTCATCCATCAGAACTTCGAATATTCAGTTCATCAGTTAAAACTCATGGTATAATTAGGTAAAAAATTGACCACACATAAAAATACATTTGCAAAGCATACTTTCACATGAGACATCAATTCATGCCACATGGGGATAACATTAGGGTTTTGGTCTGGCGGCCTATAGCACGTGCGATGTGCAATACATCCACGATGATTGTGAGTAAGTCGTGCTGACAGTTAAGGAGTAAATAGAATAGTGGATGGTCAATCAACCAAGTCTTCCAAGTAAAGTGGAAGTGGTTTTTGCACGTTTTCTCACTTCCCCACTCTTTTACTTCCTTCAACTGTCACCACTTGCAGAAGATCAATGTGCTGTAATAAATAGGTTTTTGAACCTTCGATATGATGAGACTAACATGACTCAACGTAAGCAAACCTATGACAATCAATTATCAAACACTTGCCGAGAATCTCTCTCATCTACAAAGAGAAATCATGTGGGAATGCTATAAATACCCTTCATTTTTGTTGACCTTGTACAAATACGCCCGAGGGGTAAAAAAAATATATTTTTTGGAGTCAACTTGATAAAGTTGCTTCAACTTTTTAGAAGAAATTTGTATAAAGTTGCGTCCACTTATGGAAGCAACTTGTGCTAGTTGCGTCCAATTCTGAAAAGCAACTTGTGGTAGTTGTTTCCACTTTTCAGAAGGTATGGGTATTTTTAAAAATTGAATGAGGGTATATTTTAAGGATTTAATTTTGAGAGGTATTTAAATAATGTTCCCATAAATCATCTTCAAAGCAGTTCAACACATCACATCATTAACTGATAAATCTCCAATGATCTTCATACATTCTCAGCTTCCCTCCCTACAAACCGACCCTTCTCCTCCGTGACCGAATTGAACCTGAAATGACCATTATGTTGGTTTAGGCAAGGGTCATACATATTAGTCTCTCGAACTCAAAGTATTCTCGTGCAGTATATTTGTTTAAGGGTTTAGACAATTTGCTTCATCGATCACTTGCCTCCTCCACCATATTTGACCAGAAAACCATCGAGTCATTTTTGCTCGCAAACAAATTGGCGATCACAATGGGAGATTAATATCTCAGTGGAAATCCCAACTCAAATATGGTAGGTCAACCGTGATTAGGGTAAGCCTTGTCTTCTCCTAAAAGTCATAATAAAAAACTACCATATGTATTGGGGTATTTACAGTGTCACATCATAACAAAACTAGCATTTTTGCTTTTGATTGTCTAGAAATTATCACGGTATAGGTGATCTATACTGTTAAAATGTCACATATGTATAAAATCAAAACATTACATGTAGGTTGCACTCTCTTAATATTTCTTATCGACTGCATCTTATATGAAAATGCAAGGAGTCACAAAAAATTGAATACAACCATACATACACAGTCATATCATAATAAAACATGAAAAACTAAAATACAAGTCTGAACATATTTTTTATTAGTATATATACTATATACTGATAGATTATGATGCCTAGGTCTAATTAGCATATGATTCATTCAGTATAGTGAATATGCACTGTCGGATTATAACGTGAAAAACAAACTGCGTGTTATTTGTGATGAGTATTCAAGCGTAAACTATGTTTTTCACAGTACAAGAGATATGTACTATTGGATGACGATGCAGAGAACATAAGTGAAAAATAGAAAGTGAAGAAAAAAAACACATACATACATTTTTTGCTTAATACTTCTTTTATTTGTAATGCGTTTCTTCTCTTTTGTTGTTAGTGATTCTTCTACTGATTTGGAGTAGAAACTTCTTCAATTACTTATTCTTCTCGTAAAATTTTGATGATTCTTCTAGTAAAATTTTGATGATTCTTCTTGTTTAATATAAATTTCATTGAAACCCAGGGGTTGAAGTTATCATTTCGTTAGTTTTCATTGATGATTTTCAAAGTTTTGTTCTCTAATTAAGTAGGGGAAACGAGATTGGGTTTCTGATGGGAGAAAAAAAGAAATCGAGTGATATTGGGAGACCGGGCAAATACACACCTTTGGTAGCAGCACTATTCAAGTCATTTCCTTGTTTTAAACTATTTTGGACCTCTGGTCTGTTAAACAAAAAAATCTGGATGGACCCTAGGAGAACACGTTATTTTGGGGACCATGGATTTTTTTTTGGGGGACCATGATTTTTTTTTTCCTAGCGACATGTTCGGTTGAGAAATATTTTTTGCGACGTAACCGAACTAAGGTTCTGTTGGGAAATATTTTTTGCGACTAACCGAACTATTGTTCGGTTGGTTAATATTTTTTGCAACTAACCGAACTATTGTTCGGTTGGTAAATGTTTTTGCAACTAACCGAACTAACCAGTTCGGTTGGTAAAAGTTTATTGCAACTAACCGAACTAGTTAGTTCGGTTGGTAAATGGTTTTTGCAACTAAACCGAACAACAGTTCGGTTGGGAAAAATATTTTTTTGTAACTAACCGAACTTATGCCAAAAAAAACCATGGTCCCAAAAAAACCACGGTCCCTAAAATAACGTTCAACTATATAGGCCAATAGGCCTTGGACCAAACAAGAAATTTCCCTTTTGAAAAACGGGTTTTATCTTCCGGTTCTTCCCTATATCCGGCCCATCACTGATTCACCTCACTTTATAAACCACGCAAGAAAACCACTCGACAAAAGAAAGAAAGACTGAAAGACACACCTAGATACACTCTGCAAATTTCTAGGGTTAGGGTTTTACAAAAATCTCTGAAAGAACCCTAACAATCAAGAAGAATGGATTCATCATCAGCAGCAATAGCACAACAAACATGGGAACTCGAAAACAACATAGTAAGCATGGAATCCCCATCGCAACAACCATCTTCCTCATCAACAGCACAAGCACAAGCAGCAGCGATTGATACCGATTCAATCTATTACTATGATGAATCAACACAAACAAAATCACAACAAGATAAACCATGGGTTAATGATCCACATTATTTCAAACGTGTTAAAATCTCTGCTTTAGCTTTACTAAAGATGGTTGTTCATGCAAGATCAGGTGGTACTATTGAAATCATGGGGCTGATGCAAGGTAAAACTGAAGGTGATTCTATCATTGTTATGGACGCTTTTGCTCTGCCTGTCGAAGGTACTGAAACTAGGGTTAATGCTCAAGCCGATGCTTATGAATATATGGTTGATTATTCTCAAACCAATCGCCAGGTAATAGTTGTAATTATTCTCAAGTTCCCGCTTCTTTGTAATCATAAGAAACCCTAATATTTTGAAAAAAACCCAATTTTGAGGAACCCTATTTCCAGGACCCTAAATTTTGTTGTTTGTGTAGGCGGGAAGATTGGAGAATGTGGTAGGGTGGTACCACTCGCATCCTGGTTATGGGTGTTGGTTATCTGGTATTGATGTATCGACACAGATGCTTAACCAGCAATTTCAGGAGCCATTCTTGGCAGTTGTTATTGATCCAACAAGGACTGTATCAGCTGGGAAAGTTGAAATTGGTGCTTTTCGGACATATCCTCAAGGATATAAACCACCAGATGAGCCTGTTTCTGAGTATCAGACTATTCCATTGAATAAGATTGAAGATTTTGGTGTGCACTGCAAACAGGTAACAGCTTCACATATAGTTATATTCGGTTCTGAATTTTTAGCAAGTGTTGTTAGTATGAAAATTTTCTTTGGGTCACTGTGTATGTGTGTAATGTGCTAGTGTTTATTTTGATGCAGTATTATTCATTGGATGTGACATATTTCAAGTCCTCACTTGATTCCCACCTGTTGGATTTGCTATGGAATAAGTATTGGGTGAATACACTTTCTTCATCCCCACTTCTGGGGAACAGAGACTATGTTGCTGGGCAGATATCAGACCTTGGTGAGTTTTAATTTTAACCTATTGATTCCTGGCCATATTGAGTATTAATTTCTCGTTGACATGTTCTTTACTAAAGCGCTGGAATCTTATTTTGATATTTGTCAATCTCTCTTGTCAATGTGAAGCGGAGAAGTTGGAGCAAGCAGAAACTCAGTTGCATTCACGTATGGGTTCGTTTCTTATGCCTCAGCATAGAAAGAAAGAAGTAAGTGGTAGTTTTTCATAAATTCTGTGGAAGTATGGTGTTGTCTAAGGTTATGTTGCATATGTATTCTTTATTTGTCGCTATTCAGTATTCAACTGAAACCATATCAGTACTGCCTTGCTTGTTTGAGATTTAAAAAACTGAGTTAGTTTTCATGAATATCTATGATCTTTTACATGAATATCAATGATCTGCATTGGAAAATAGTTTCTTAAAATCCATTGTTATCTGAGACTCTTCCTTCCAAAACTTGTGAACTCTAGTCTGGTGATTGGTGGGCACGCTTTGATACTTTGTTGTTTCTTGGACTAACATTCTTTTGTCTTATACCATACTGGATTCTGTTAAACCAATTGTATGATATAGGCTCACGTAGTCACATGTGCTCCTTAGTGTTTGTTTCCGATTGCATCTCAGAACTCTGGCGTTATAGTCTCAGGGACATTATGTTGGGCTAGTGTACTATGCCTTGTGCATTCAGTTCTGTTAAGTAGAAAAATAAAATGTCTGCCAACAGTGCAGGATAACTTGGATAGAATTTATATTCATTTTTAGCACGTTAAGTAGAAACCGAACATGTCTGTAGTTGAAAGATAATTAGGAGGGTTATCTTTGTTTTTATATTTATTAGTATTCACCAGCCACATCTATATGGCCTACATAAAAGATGTGGGCATCTGAAGGCTGGGTCATATATTGTTTAGCCTTCTCCTTCTCTTTTTTCTGTCCTTGAGGTTGGTTGTGTAATTTGAATGTGCAACAGGTGTCTCCATTTAATGTAAGATAGGATGTTGCATTGATAAATTTGCACAATCATCTGTTGCTGACCGGCTTCCTGGGGATGTTAATATATTAGTTGCTTCTGTCCTCATTGGTTCTGCTATGTGGATTTAAGAGTCCATTATGTATTTAAATATTTATGAACTACGGCAGCTTAATGTCTCGTTTTCCTGTGTCCTATCAATCTGACTTGGGCAATGCACTGGAGTCTCTTAATTTCGATAAGAATCATTTTCATCGTTACTCCAAGCAGTCAATCCTCTTTTTTTGCAAAAGATATTATTATGGAAGCTTTACTTTGCTTCCATGTTTGCACTCTTGCCCATATTCTCCTTGTCATTTTATTTGTTTTTAGCCTTTGTTTTCTGGAAACCTTATTAATATGAGCATTTCTGCTGGAATATCTACATGCATTTCTACTGGGGTTTTTTTCATGATTTTATATGGGAAGGCGGAAGCTAATAACGTGGATTTTATTTGTATGCTTTAAAACTGGCAAATCATCTTCTTGTTTCCTTCATACTTTCAAACCTTAAATTTACATTCCTAACCTCTTACTGGCATTGCTTTTATTTGTGTCAACAGCCAGAAGATTCTCAACTTTCAAAAATAACTCGTGATAGCTCAAAGATAACTGTTGAGCAGGTGCATGGTCTCATGTCTCAGGTAAACTTTTCTTCTCAAGTCTTCTCAAGTATTGAAGTTCTCCATGTGTTTCCTACTAACTTGTTTTGTTACTGAATGTTTTTTCCTTGTCACAGGTTATCAAGGACATCCTTTTCAATTCCGTCCATCCCAACAAGGGCCTTGCAACTGTTACAGAACCATCAGGCCCTGAACCGATGGTTGAAACCTAATGACCCTTATAATATAATGGAGGCAGATGGAAAAGCTACTTCAGTCTTTTATGTTCTCTTCACCTGCAGTCCTTTTAAGCAACACTGCCTGTCTATGCAAAAACCCTCTGCAGTTCTGGGATCACTCTGTTTTTTTATCTTCTTTTTTTGGAAAGTAATTAATTGGATTGAGGTGGAAAACGTCTTGTGCTATTGACATTTAGTTTCTTTTTGTCAAGGCTAATGATACTAAAAGCTGTGCACATATTTTACTTTGTTTAAAGTAGCAATACACGACTCCAGGTCTGGGGTTAAGCTAACAACTTTACAGTATATAGTTGAGTCCATAATGTTCCGGAGCTTTTCATGATCCAATTGATTCTGTCGTCCCTTAGTCTCTTGATTCTTGTTTTTCTCTTTTTGATTATGAATGTGGTTTGAACGAAATAAGCATGATCATAATCAACCCTGGTTTTAATTCATGAGTAATTCTACTTGTCCTGTGCAATGCACCGTGTGGATGATAGAGAAAGACTATCGCTGGGTTTAGTGATAACCTTGCCCATTTCCACTCGACTTCTCATCCAACTTAAATCCATGCCAATGGTGATGGTAATCCCGTTCTTATCTTATCTGGAGCTAGGGGTGTGCAAAAAAACCGGAACCGCGGTTTTCACCCGCAACCGTCCGCAAAATTGCGGGTGAAAACCAATCCGCAAGAGGCTACGGACCGGACACGGTTGAGTATTCAAATCCGCAAGGTTTAGCGGTTGGATTCGTAGAACCGCGGTTTTAACCGCAACCGTAGGGTAGTAAGGATAAACCCAGTTAAATAAAGCCCAGGTGCAATATCATTAAGGTTATGTTAAATAAAGCCCATGTGCAAGTGTTAAGGTACTAAGTTATGGGCTTACCAACCCTGCTAAAATGAAAAATTGTTTTATCTTATACTGATGATTTCATGATTTGGGTATTAGCAGCCTTGGATGTTGTCGCATTCACAAACAGATGACCAGCTAATGGGCCATCTTATCATGCACTAAACACCGTGTATACTTAGTTGAGGGGGCGGGAATCAGGAAGAGCAACACCACAATGAAGCTTTGCTGCAAAGCCTTCATAGATCCACATAAGTTGTTTGATGAAATGACGCATAAGGATTTTTTTTTTCCTTCTGACCAAAACCGCGGTTGATCCGCAACCGTCCGCTGATCCGCGGATGAAAAAACCGCGGGTGATTGGACCGGACACGGTTTGATTTTCCAAAACCGCAACTTTTACGGTTTGGTTGCGGGTGACCCCAAATCCGCAACCGTCCAACCGTTGCACACCCCTATCTGGAGCCATTTCCCTTGCTGAACTGTTGCAAGTGCCTGGCGCAGCATTAACTTGAATCCGCCATTGGCATGCGAAGAGTTATAGGTCAAGCCCTAGCACACAGGAAACAGATAGTCTCCCGCAAACAGTGATTTTGTCTGCCATTTCGTCATCCACGTTCATATGGCACAACAACACTAACTCCCCACTGCAAAATATTGTTGTTACACGTGCGATGCTCGAAAGAGCCAAAAACCCTAGTTTAGTAGTAGAAGAAGAAGAATTCACATGCCTGTAGGTCCCTCGTCTTCCTTTAATTCTTTTTGGATTCTTCTCTTCTTTCCTTTAATTTTTCTTCTCTTGCATGCCATACGTGCATGGATATCAAGTTTTTTTATTTTTTCCCTTTCATCCCTCAACTTGAGCATTTCATGTGCTTTGAAAATGGCACACCATGTGTTCTCCTAATTTTAATATATTTTTTCATTTTCTCCCCTCAGTTTTTGAAAACGATAAAAACTTTGAGATCTCATTGTTTTCCTAATGAAACTGTAATTCTTGATCTTTCTCTTGGCATTTTTCAAAAAGATCTTGCACTTGAGTTGACAAAAGCTAGTGTCTGTTAAGTAGTCTTGACCAAAGTATGCCATCTGCAGCCCAGCATCATCATCATATCAGAAACCAACAATCTTAACAAATGCACCATGAAGAACTCATATAAACTACGTCAGCCGTCAGCGTCACCATGTGCCCGATCTAGGAAAGGAAAAACGTCAACTAGTCAGTGCAGTTGTGTTTGATTGTGATAAACGGTTATGCTGCAACATTTTCCGCAATATCATAATACACTTCGAAGTGGCAGGAAAACAATCTACAAGTAGAAACACTTTTTTTTAATGGTTTATGCATGGAACACATCCGAATAGCAAACCATCTACATACTGTGGAACCAAAGCCCGTTGAATCACCACTTCATTTATAGGAAGGGGTGCAAAAATATGCTTTCGGGGAGTACAATTTTTTTAAGGGTGCAAATAAGCAAAAATTGGCTTGTAAATATAGGAAAATTTGTTTTGGGGCCTAAATTAGGCTTTGGAGCCAGCTGGGCAGAGTGTGCAAGTGCAACCCCTTGCAATGGGCTGGCTTCGCCCCTGTTTATAGGGAAGGACTATGGATTAGTTTTTCGGAAACATTATAGATCCTTTTGAAGTTGCAGGAAATTAAAATGATAACAATATTTTTGTTAGGTTGCTAATAAAATTCCATAGAAATGGGAACCGTTTTGCTGAAACGTATGGTTAAAATTTCGTTCACAGATTTTAAGGAACAAGTCTCATCGTTAGTGGATATATTTCCGCAATACACTGTTAGAGGAGTTACTGAATTTCAGAAAGGCTGTTAATCCGATGGATTCATCGATAAAGATTATTTTGTTTTACCAAACTTCCATGGAATTTGGTAACTTTGGCAACAACATTGATTTTCTTGCTAGCAAAGAATTATACAAACACAAGTAACACTTCCCATGGATAAAGCATTATTGCATCACACAATTATCATACCTCATTGTGTTGCAAAAGATACCTCAAAAGAGTTTGTGGTAACAAATTAAAGTGTCCATTTGTGATAATTAAGGTTTTCAGACTGACAAATATTTTGAAATCCAAACCCAAATTAGCAAGTTGCTGATGTTTTCATTTCCTTTAAAGCGACTCAATCTTATGTCATTAAATTTAGGACCCCACCATGGACCCACAGCCCACAATTGTGAACTCCACAGAATCCAAGTTAGGGTAGTCTTTTGTTATTTAAAATATCCTTACCAAAATAACCAAAATTTATCAGCATATAAATTACCAAAAACCCATGAAAATTGTATCTTAAGTATGGGTACTTAGTGGTGTTTTGAGAAAAAAACAAACTTCTTATATAATTATACATAAAAAATGAGGTCACCAGTCACCTACAAAAGGCCACTTGCCCTTCCCCAAAAAGCACCATTCATCATTTCAAACTTTGAAATATTTCTTCTTCCTTGTGCTTCTAAGTAATTCAAAAAATCTGAAAGAGAAGAAGAACAACAAAACAAGGAGTGCAGAACTCTCATCATCAACAATGGCCAAGTCTCAAAAATTTAGAGGAGTTAGGCAAAGGCATTGGGGTTCTTGGGTTTCAGAGATTAGACACCCTATAATGTAAGTTTTTGATTATATATACTCTTTTTCTTTTTCCTCTTAATTTTGATTATATATACTCTTTTAGTAGTACACATGTGAATAAGATGGTCTTATTACAAATGTATGCCTCTAATCAATTTTTTGTTTATTGTTTAGGAAAACAAGAATTTGGTTAGGGACATTCGAGACGGCCGAGGATGCAGCACGAGCTTATGATGAAGCAGCATGGTTGATGTGTGGATCAAGGGCTAGAACAAATTTTCCTTACAATCCAAACGAGTTCAGAAATACACGCGTTCTTTCGCCTACTTTAACGGCTAAGTTACAAAGATGTTGCGTGGGTTCATCGGCACAAGAACGGTTGCCTAAACCGGAAACGGTCGACGAGACAATGGAGAAGCATGATAATGGTAGTATGGATGACGAGTACATTCAAGAAATGATTAACGAGCTTATTTACTACGGTTCAGTTGAGATTTCTTCAGCCCATTCATCATCATCCTCATCATCATCTTCTTCTTCCTTTTCAACTTAAATTTTTAGTTGTAGAATTTGGGTTTGTAAGTACATAAGTATTAGAATATATATATGTCCAAGTAGGAGGAATATGGAGTATGTTTTTTGTTAAAACTTCATAGGTTTGTTCATCACTTCCAAATGTATTGGTGTCTAAGGCTATATAGTATATAGTTTATGTATTATATTCCTTAGGAGAAGTTTCATAAGATGAAGTTTGTTTTGGCCAGCATCCAGTGCGAGTCTGGTTGTGTTTTAAAGGCATGGTCATGCTACATGGTTCTTCAAGGTGCACCGCCGTGTACTTAATTTATGAAGGTGAACCCGTAATTTATGATGTGAATTCTATATATGGCAACCATTGATTTAAGAGTGTTTAGCAAGTCCCGTGGGGACTTCTCTAAGGCAACCCTTAGCTTCCAATTGTTTTGGGTTTTGCTGAAACTAGAGTGGAGGCCGAATGAGGGCGCATATACAAATACACACCTGATGGCCTGACATGAGGAGTCCGCAGAAAATAAGAACAAAAAATTCCTTTTCTGTCTATTTTCTTTTAACTTTAGAATAAATATACTCTGTCCCAGGGATGGAGCTTTGAATTTTAATCTCATTTGATTTAAAACCGGATTGGATTGCTGTAGGTTGCGCTTATTAATTTGAACTTCGAGATTAAGTTATGTGTTTGATCAAAATCCACACTTCACAATGAAAACCCTCCTTTTCTTTCTCGCCAATCTCATCGTCATATTCTTCATCATAAATCCGACCACAGCTCGCCATACCATAACTTTTAGATCAAAAAATCTCTCCAGTATGCGAATGTCTCAATTGTTGGTATCACCATTCATAAGATTAATCATCGTATTCTTGCTGTTCCAATCATCCAGAACAACCCTCTTTTGATGCCTTAATCTTCGTTCTCATCAACGTCTCTTCTATCTTTTCTAACCGACGATGCTACCGCCGTGGGTCCAATTGCTTACGACGTAATCTGAAAAGTGAGTGACAAAGGAGAATCGTCGATTTTCTCTTGATATTTCTGGGGGCTTAACGGGATTGCTTACGTCAGCAAGGGTTACCTGCTGGTGGTGCAATTAAATTCGGTAAGATGTTTAGAAGAATTTACCGGACGCCGTCGGAATGTCCGTTAGATATAACGGAGATGTGGTGGTGGTTTCACATCAGACGGCTTGGTTATTGAAGAGTGAGGATAGTTGGGGAGAAGGTGTGGTTTATGACGAAACTGCTCTTGATGATGTACAGAAATAATAATAGAAGGGATGTGTTATATGGGAATGTGATGAAGATGTGATGAGTGGGAGTGGAAATGTGGTGGTGGATAGAGAAGAATTTGGGATACAAGAGAAAATATGGATGTATGTTCTGGAGGTTTCAACTGCGTCACCTTGCCAAAACGTGAGCAAGACTGCCTAGACTCTAGAGAGTCCACAGATTTGGTCTCCGGTGGAGGCGTTTAAGTTCTGAATTTTTGTGTTGATTTCAGAACATTATCTGTACATATTTTGCTTCAGTTGAGTAGAATTTTGTTAATACTCAACATCAGCACAATAAAAAAGGTAAGACTTAGTCTCACAAGCACTGCTTCAATTGTCAAAACTTACAAAATATTGCATAACCATGGCTGCTAAATCCGCTTAAAGCTTACCGAGATGCAAACAAGAATCTGTTTCACTTTTCACTGAAAGCTATTCGAACAGAAGATGTAAGAATCAGCCTGAAAAGAAGATTGTCAAGGGATCCAATAATGTTCACCTTTGTACTGAATTTGGTATCCGTAGTACTACATGCTTCTCATTTGGAAACTGTTGTTGATTCTACAGTGAGACAAGTAGTGGTGGTGTTTTTTGCTTTGTAGTTTCTGATATTTTCTCCTGTGGTAAAGTTGGTGTGTGTTTGGCCTCGGAAGATTGTGGCTTTGCTTTATCATTATCAGTTTTCTTGTCCTCAAAATTCGGCTTCGGTAATCCAGCCTTTCCCTTAAGCATCCTGAACTTCTCCGAGAACTTAAGTTTGACCTGGGGATTGACAAAACGTGCTTCAGCAGCGTCAGCTGAGAATAGGGCGATTGCACCCATAGCCTCAGCATGGCATCCCTATGTGGTATACTCTTTAACTTTTTTGCTTTTTTTGATGATGCTCTAGACTATAATCTTTTCATTTCTTACCTAAAACATGAACAAATGAGAGTCTAGAACTCCTTAATGAAATTCTAGTCTTGTAGCAAAACAATAATGCTTATTTTGACAAAGCCATCACTCAATTTCTTGCAAGAGGCTACTGTCAGATGCATAATACTAGTGTTTATAAGTTACTGTGAAGCAATCCTTTAGTCAATCTATTTACTTCTGTGTTCTGTCCTTCTTTACTTGTTCAATCTTTGGTTATGTTTAAGTGGCCTTCTGAACCATGCTGAAAATATTTCAGTATACCAAACAAGTGCAATGTCCACAGAATTCAAACACATTTCTAATTTCACCTCCATTATCACTGAGCTTACAATTGATCTCTTCATGTATAAAAGTAAAGTAGTCTTGAATCTTATCGAGTTCCAGTGTCCACTAGTACTTCCACGAGAATTTGTTTAATTAAACCATCATTCTATAAAAGAATCATCCGTCAAAATCAATTCTAAATGATGATAAAGTGTTGAGTGTAAAGAAACAGTATGTATAGGAACACAACTTGACATAAATACCATTATTGATCAAATTCGTTGAAACTTAACATAAATACATTACTAGTGTCTTTAGTTATAGAAAGCTAATCCCATCATAAGACCGGTTCTCACTTAGTTCAACTACATAAGTAAACTTCCAATACATAAAACTAGATAATAAGGTTCTGCATTTCTCTACTAACTGTGTTTGACAATTGTAAATGAACGGGAAGCACGATAAGCTAATCATGAACACCAAGCTTCAATACTGCCAGTGCTGCTGCTGCTGCAACAGTAGTGAATAAGCTACTACTGAAATTAAGCAATTTTGGAGCCCCACTTTTCCACGGTGCTTTTGCTGGTGGTGGTGGCAGTTCTTTAACAAAAACAGCAAGTTTCATACCCTGTCTACAATAACCTCCGCCACTGATAAAGTAATAGGGTCTGGGTTCCTTAAGTTCCCACACATCACGTCCTGCTCCTCGAGACACTTTCGCAATAACATGACCTGATGAGCATGATTCATAATCTGTCTTGTTCACTTCATAAACGCTGTACAGGTCCCTGTTTACCTTGGGCAGACTAAATCCCCAATCTAGAAAATAACCAAACCAAAACAATGAAGAAAAAGAGAGTCAAAACATCATGAAACATAAAAATGTAAAATGTATATAAAGAAAGAAAGAGATCTTGGGGTTTAATCAAGATTTACTCACAAAGCCAATCACCAACATAAAATTCTTCATGGCTAGCCCAGTCTGAAGTATAGTTCATGAAATTTGGTTTCCAACCGTTATTTCTAGTTCCTCCAACAGTGTGTAGTGTTGCATCGCATTGTATCATTAACAATGATACAGTAGCCATTATTATTATCACTAATCCTCTCATAGAGATCTTCATTACTGCTGCTGCTGCAAATTTTATAGCCCTATTCTCTTGCAACCCTAAAATATGTTTCATATATGTATATAGACAACTAAACAACACAAACAATAAAGTTCACAAGAACATGAAGGAAAAAAACACAGTTTTGACATGATAACATGAAGTACTCATGTTGTGTACTCTGAACGGCCTGAACTCCAGTATTCTTTTTGACTCGTTGGAACTGGGTTATGATACTGCCATATTGGGAGACAGAGTTGAGGCAAATTAGCATATTAGTAGTCAAGAGACTCCAGCCATAATTCTAATCTCAATAAATAAATAGTTTTCATTCGTGAATTTAATGTTCGGAATTGGATAATTCTAATCTCAATAAATAAATAGTTTTCATTCGTGAATTTAATGTTCGGAACTGGATTAGTTTAAACAGCAAAGTTCCAACATTAAGTTATGTTGTGCCCAGGTCACTCTCACGGCAAGTACCGTGAGGAGTATATACTATATCATTGATGTGCACATCCCTGGAACAAAATTATTTGTATTGCCCTTTTTCTTGTGTGTTAAATCTCTATGTTTAATTTATGTTAAATCCTTAGAGCAATTCCTATGTCAATGGCCACCAAACTCAAATATTTGTTGAGCCACGTGGATGGTCAAACTGGGTTTTCCACTATGGTAAAGCGTAGGGTGTTGGACCATCAGATGCGCGACCGGAAGACAGACTCTGGCGTTGGAAGACAAAACTCGGGCGTTGGAAGCCCCGACGCGGCGTTCGGTGTTCTGACTCGGGCGTCAGACACAATGTCTCTGAGGAATATTATGTCACGAGAGGTGGATTTTCAGAATTAAATGTTGTTTATATTGGTCTACCGCCTGCAATCCGAGAAAGGGTTGACAAATATCCTTAGCGTGCGCTTTATATAACAAATCCTAGAAAACATAACAAAAAAAAATCCAAAAACAGTGGTAGAAAGGTGGTGGATGACGACGCACACATTCCATTTTATGGATTTCGAAATTGGTAAGTTTTTTTTAACTTAACTTAACTTAACTTAAATTTTTTTAAATAATCAAAAGAATTAATCATAGTTGATATTATACTTGTAATGGGAATTACTCCCCTTGATTTGTATTTCATTGTCGGGATTTCAAGTGGAATGGGAGACCCGCCACCATTCAAACAAGACGAATGGATGTCAAATAGTAAATGGGAGACATTTTGTCCCTCGTTTGTGGAATCAGAAATGCATGAAGATTATAAACAATTGAAAGGAGGAGAGATTAGATGTGCGGCCTTGAAGATTTTCCTAACCAAACCCAGAACATGTAGATGACTATCCTGAACTCGAAAGGATGTTTATCTTATGGGTACAGTGTCAGTCATTCTTTCCAAACTCAACTTCTGTTGATCGTATTGGTTGGTTTGAAGCGTTAGAAGATCTCGACAAAGTACCAGATTATGACTTGGGATCTGCAATTTTAGCAGAATTGTACTGTGCGCTGGATAAAACGTCCATGGGCGATCAAAACTTCACTGGTTTCCGGGGCATCATAGAGGTAAATATCAAAATTATTATTTTTAAATTTATTATTATTACTAATGTAGATTATTTAGTCAAAATTCTAAAATTATGGAGTAATTTTAGTCAAAATTCTAAAAGACCGGACAGCTAGATTTCCAATGTTGGACATGTACATGAAGAACATTGGCAGCGACGTCTTTGGTTCCAGTTTTGTTCACAGGTTACAACAGATGACTCGGAGCCACAACAACGTAGTTGTTCACCCTTACGTTGATTTACCTCAGTATGGTGATGGTGTTGGAGTAAGTATTCTTGATTAATCTATGCGTAGAGTTGTTTTTTACAGTCCGGAATCACAAAGAGGGGTTTGGTATATGGGAGAAAGAGTGCAGTACCAAATACAAGGTATATTTGCAATTGCAATTAACCCGTTACAACAGATGCAAACCTCTGCATCAGATTTTGATCGGCTGAGAAGAACCGGTTGGGAGAGGTATGAACTAAATATAAGGAGGAATATTGATGTAGCGCAGTATGTCAACTGGAACACGTTAATTACGAAGCCTGTAATTGGGACACAGAACATGCACGTTTATGGGTTAGATTTCCCAGGGTTATCAAACATGTCCCATGATCCAAGTATCATTCCTAGCCAACCACCTCCACAAGAGCCAAGCTTTATGACTTATCCGAGGACGGGTGCAAGTTCTTCATCATATTCGTCAAATATGCCCGAAATTCATTGGGAGCTACAAAGTATTACTTCACAAGGTGAGCCAACAACGATCCTCATTGTTTCCCAAGGTATGGACCGTGATTATCCTTACAATAATGTGACTGCCACTGAGCCAGTATTGATGAACCAATTGAACGATTTGCATTGGCTGAATCGACAAGTATAGGCGATGCACTTGGAACAACTACGAAAATGGCAGACAAACACAATGTTTGGATTGAGTCCAACTGTAAATGATGATGGGTGGCGGTCACAGTCTTCCGGTTCCACCAATAGCAACAGATCATGGCACGAATGTGAATAAACCAACAGATCATAGCAAGAAAGTGAAGAAACAGTGGTGCGAGAAACACAACACAATGTGGTGCGAGAAACACAACACAATGTGGTGCGAGAAACACAACACAATACTTCACCACAAATTATGCCTGTATCTCAACCTCAAGCATTTCGGCTTGAACCTAGGAACATTTCATCATCATTCTTGCCTTACAACCAAAATAAATGCTACACATCAACACCACCACAACAACAAACCTCTTATATGCTTGGAGGACCGAGTACACAAAGTGCTTTCCAATCGCCTTATTTTGTTTAGCCAGGTCTATCCCCAGGTCTATCAACAATCGGAAATTTAGATAATATGTTAGCAACTGGGGATTTCCTAGGTCTATCCCCAGGATTTTCTGAATTATTGGCTCCAAAAAAATAACAATGGGGGAGCTAGATATGAGAGACGTTAGAGAGATTATTGTAATTTTTAATTCCGTTACATTTGTAGTTTTAGTTTTAAAAGTATGACAATCTTAATTAAATAAAATTACATATGTTTAAAAGTAAGCGTTTTACATTGGCTTCACTAAATTATGACGGACTACATTACATTAGCTTCACTAATGAGAAGAAGTACTAGGTGAAACAACAACTACAAATAAGGGGTTGAAACTGTTCAACACCTTAAGGATTTCAAAATATTTTTCGAAAGGAAAAGCCACATTTTTCCATCTTAGCATTCAGCCAAAGATCTTGTTACCATCTCAGCATCAGTTTCATCTCTCAGTCGATATCGATTTACTTGTATGGTTAAACCTACAAACTCACTTACTTCTTTCTTAATTGTACCAAAACGATGTTATATGTCGCATATAGAACGACGACTCAGATTACGATTGTCACTGCAGAACCCATCATGAATAACCGCCTAGAAATTCACCCATGGATAGTTTGCCGAGGAGAGCTGAGTAGATAAAAAAACATAGTTTCTGCAAATAGATTCATCTTCTTCTTTAGCATATGGAACTCGCCGAACTAACCGGGGCCGAGACATGTTCAATCAACAATTGAGAGTGAAGAGAAGAATGTGTGAATTTAGAGTTGAATGTGTGAATTTAGAATGTGTGTATTTATAGATTTCAAAAAATGTATCCGTTGGAACACAAGTTTTTGCAGCCGTTCAGATTGAGCCATTGGGACAGACGCGGGCGCTTTAAGTGAAAACGCGCGTTGGACATACAAACGATGGCGTTTTTGCAATGCCACCCGTGTTTACCACAGATGCGTGATGGACGTTCCTACTCAATGTTCAAAGAATCAGATTTGTTGATTTGAACATCCATTTTTCATGTTTGTTCATTCCATAGTGGGAGCAACATGAACAAACTCCAAGTTTGTTCATTCCATAGGAACTGCTCTTAGTTGGCAATTCAGTGAGCGGTAATAGTTCGGCCCGATAAAAATGCTCGCATAATTCAGTTAGGTGAAATGCAAATTCGGTAAATTATGCCGCACTCAGGGAAAATGCGGAAAATACATTTTTAATACTTTCTAAATATCCCAGTTCGGCATTAAAAGTTCGTCCCATACACAAAATAAATTAATAAGTATTTATTAGCTTAAACCACTAATTCTTGGGTATAGGTAGAGAGGAGATTATATATATATATATTTGATAAAACACACATTTATTGAGGATTAAAGGGAGATATAGAAGATAAGAAAGGTTGTCGTCTCATGTCTATCCTAGCAAAAAAAGGAGGATTTCCAAGAAGAGAAAGTGACAGTTATATTTTTCCTCGCTTCCTTAGCTGGACTATCTACTACAAACAAGAACTTTTGATTAAGAAACTTGAGCACACAGTTGTTCATAAACACATTATTACAGTTGATAATACTGTTTTGAGCTTCCGATGGAATCTTCCAAGTTGGATTTAAATCTTTTTTAAGAGTTGTGACTAAAGTCTGATAATCTGATTATATGCTACAAGAACTCATCCTCAATTTCTTATCCAGTCGAGAGCTATAGAATATGATTTTGCTTATGCATTTAGAGGGAAGTATGGCCATCCAGACCTTGCTCTGATGGACCTTCTTTGACTTGTAGAATCCATAATGTAAACTGCAAACCCCATAGTTAAATCTGTTTCAAAAAAAGATGCATCAAACCGAACCAACCGGTCTAGATTAGGTTAATTATTCTCTAAACTGTCAAAGTGAACAAGAGTGTGCCTAGAAGGTTTATCAATATAGTGGTGTTTATAGGCAAAAACTAATTCCGGTGAAAAGAATAAAAGTGGGGTGATAGACATATTTTTGTGTCTGATTTGTCTCAATTCTATATATTATCAGTGCTCATTTTTGTACTTTTTATGGTGTTTTATGTGTATGTAGGTGTTTTTGGAGAAATAAACTCTTGCGGAAAAGTTGGCTTGAAAAAGTGATATTTTGCACCTCGGATAAAATTACTAAAGGCACCCCGAAAAAGTGTTAAAAACACCTGGAGGATTTGATAAAGGCACCCGGAACATTGCTATTTGCAGCCCAAGAATTTTTATTTGTACCCCAAGTGCTAAAAGGACTTCACATATGGATGGGGGGAGACCATCTTCTTCTCGAAATTCAAATTCAAAATTGGCGAGAAATTTGGGTTTCATAGGTAGAATTAGGGTTCAGGTTTTGGTATGTTTTGGAGGAGATTCAATCGATTGAATTGGATATATTTGGGCTTAGCAGGGTTGGTATGTCTTCCAGATTCGAAAGACCTAGGCTGGATCAACGATTTGAAGAAAACATGGGGTAAAAATATTATCGGGTTGTTAAGAGAAGATATACTTTATGGGATTCGTATCTTTTAGGTTTGTAAGATTACAACTCACAACCGCGTATATGAGAGGAGAATAAAAAAGAATTTCACTGACTTTTACGAAAAAAAGGAGATTTAAACTGGATTTTTAGGTTTTTTTTGGAGTATAAAAGGCGTAGTCGCGTCCCAGAAGAATCTACACAAGTTGAGAGAGGGTATAGAGGAGTTTAGAACACAAGAACATGGAGGAAAAATCAAGTTGCAGAAAAAAAATTCTGATGCTGCAAGTGTTGAAGACGAAAAACATAAGACCATTAAGAACTTTGGCAGAAGACATGGATTTATCGTTTTTCAGCAGTACTTGCGAAATACCTTCAGCGACTGATAATTACCTTTTCCAACTGTTCCCTTGTAACTCTCAAATCTGTTACGTGATTATAGCGTTGCAAATTCTATGTTTTTATATTATTTTACCTCCTTGTACACTTTTTGATCTATCAACACATATTTTGAGCAAGTGATCAATATGAGGAGTTAAACCCCATTGCTGAGGTGACAGAGGAAGCCATTGTTTCAAGAAAAGTGGTATAATCTATTTTATATGATTTTTGTAATTTCTTTTATAATTATTTTCTTTGATTAAAAGTTGATTTCAAGATTTTTTTTAACTATGCAATTGTGATTTCTTTTGATAGAACATGCGTAGCCTATGGTTGTTGATGTTCTATACTTTCGATTTACAATTTTTACTTTTGCAATATATTAGAATCACTTTAAACGGGAAGAATTACATGAATATTAATTAGATTGAATCACTTTATTGATAAATGGTGGAATCCCGAGTCTCAGTGATCTTTATAATAGAATTTTCCTTGTTTGTTTTTGAAATTTTAGTTTAAAATCAAAATCTTTACAAGTCTAAGAATCAAATCTTTTCTTATCACTATAAAAAGTATATTATGGGGTAGGTTGAGGAGAAACAAGTCTGAACCCTAAAAAAATTAACTGTATGAAAGTACTTTAGATTCGAGAGATCAATCTGTGCATTCTGTCCTAAACCAAGAAATGACCGTTCTAATCTTGTTTCATTCACAAAGGAAGCAGAAGGATTGGTCTTAGGGATATAACCAGAGGAAGTGTTGAGATCATAGGGTTAAACTATTATAAGGTATGATGGTTGTGTATGACTGTGTATGAAGAATTCTCTATGTAAAACTGAGAGAAGGTTATTGTGTAATCATATTGCAAAAATTTCTCGTAAGTTGTGTGTTTTGTCTATTCTGAATAATTAGATTTGAATAAATTTAAGAGTCTATTTTATAGTCATAAAACAATGTCCTTATTGTTTAGGAAGACTAGACGATTGCACACCCACTAACTAATTAGCGCCTCTTCTCACACATTTGTGTACCTGCGTCCAACTATATATGTTGGATGAGGAAAAACAATTTGTTGGTTACTTATGGAAGTGAATATATGACCGATCGGACGAGTCTCCTCAACCGAGCAAACTGCCTAACCTCACACAGATACACTGCATGGGAGTGCTTTGAGTTCGAGAGATCAATTTATAGGACTCCATCCAAAACCAAGTCAATGGCCATTCCAGAGTCAATTCGGTCACAAATAGGGAGATGGGTTGATCTGTATGAGGGAAGCTGAGAATTGTGTGGGATTAATGATGATCAAGGATTGTGAATGTGTTGAAGGTTTCTGCAAGTTTGTGTAAATAAGTTTCAAATGATTGAGAGAGTGTTGCTCACACAATGATTCTTGGTTAGATGATGATTGTTTTTTAATATCTCGTGGATTTTCTGTGTGTTTTTCATATATCTCAACCATGGATTCGATGACTTATTTATATTGTCAGAGAGTAGTGAACACATTGATCCCTGCAAGTGTGACGGTTTCTTGAGTGAAAGAGTGGGAAAGTGGGAGATCGTGATAAATTCAGTTCCGTGTCGTGTGGAAACTTGACTGATCGTGCACCCACTACTTTGCTAACTCCTTCAACCGTTTTCATGACTTACGCACATTTCTCTTCGTGGATGAACACACGTGTCGTAGGCTGCCAGACCAAAACCCTAAGTGATATCCCCCCATATATGACGTGATTGATGTCTCATGGATCGTGGAGTCTACAAGGCAGACGTGTATCTAGTTAGTCAGTTGACTGATCAGACATTGAGTCGAGATTTTGTTGAATTAAGCATTATTGACGAATGCTCAGTGATTCACGAATGTTAATATTGCTCATCCGAGAAAATATTGTAAATTCAATGAATTGTTGAATATTAAGTTACGATCAATATTCGAGTTTCCCAATTCGGCGACTTACTGAACATTGATAAATTACTGAATGTTGATAAGTTACTGAATATTGATAGTTGGATCAACATTCGAGCGACGGAGCAAGTATTGCTCGATTCGACGGATTACTGATAAATTACAGAATATTGATAGCTGGATCAATATTCGAGCAACTTAGCAAGTATTGCTCAATTCGAAGAATTTCTTATTGATGACGTGGCCCAATAAAATATTAATTAAAATATTGATAGATTACCGATTATTGTATAATTAATCCAAACGTTGATTGCTGGATCAACATAAATTTATTAATGTTTGAACTTGCTCATAATGATGATTTCGTGGAGCGTTTGTTCGAAACCCTAATTTTGACCGATTGTTGATCAATTGATGAATTGCTGAAAATATGTCATGAGTGAGGGAGGGACCGACCAAATGGGATGATGGACGACCATGTGTTTCCCGAGTGCTCGAGTGAGCGTGTACCAGGGTTCCGAGTTGAACAGTTGGTGAAAAAATGATGATTAAATGCCGGTTTCATCATTTATTAAAATAGTGCTCGACTGAGCATTAGGTAATAAAACCTACTTTATGGAGAAGTGAGAGACTGGCCAAGAAGGAATGAAACCGTCCCTTGGGAGTGCAGGACCAGCTGATGGTCGATTGAGAAAATTCCAAGTTGGTTGGAAAGAGTTTGGACCCAATATGAGCAATTGAGCAAATTAGGTCAAAATCGTGAATATGTGTGGGACCGGATCCTTGCAATCCCTATGGACGGCCTTTATCGGTCAAGTGGGCATGCCCGTGTCACCACAATTTTCATTTCTCAGTCCTGAGTGTTTTTGTATTTCCTGATGTGCGTTGGAGCGATATCTTGAATTTTCAGAAGAGTTCGATCTTTGACTGAAATTCTTGATTTTGCTCGAATGAGCAAGCAGAACTTTGCTCGTTTTATCAAAATTTGAGAAATATTAAAATAATAATATTTTAATACTTGGCACGAGAAGCCTAGTCGGTCGTGTGACCATGTTGACTTTTTGGCTTTTTCATGGTTTGAGCAATATTTGAGAAAATATGAAGAAACCATGATTTTTGCTCAAACAGAGGAGTTGCATGAGATGTGGAAATAATAATAATAAAATAAGGGTTTGGAAAGTGTGGGATCGGCCACGGTCAAGGCATGGCCGGCCGGCTAGGAGCCCGGTCCCGTGACACTTTCCTTGTTTTTATATTATTTTTCATGATTTTATATTATTTTTCATATCCAGCAGCTGGACTCCCGTTCGATACTCCCATGGTTAATGCTTTCCTGGATAATGAACTAGTCAGTGATTTCATCGTTCCCAAGTGTTATGCATCTCTTTACACCAAGATCTGGAAGAAGTATGGGCATGTTGCTACTACCGAAGTATGGAGAGGTTTTCCACCGACTTTATTAACCACAGTCGCTGGATTATTGCTTGTTATTGATGAAATGAACAAGACAAACTTGCGAGATGTCAAGAATGAGGAGCTGCACGCGAGATGTCAAGACAAACTTCCATAATGACAGTTGGCTCCATCGTCGACTCGAGATCATTAAGGTTGATAGGGCGGATGCTTCTGCAAACATGATTTCTGCTACATCTATCATCATAGAATTGGAGAAGGCACTTTCTCTAGAGTCCACAAGGGTTGAAAAAGGTGTCTAGGATTTGAGGGTGAGGAATGAAAATTTTCAAAAGAAAATTGACATGGATTTCAGTAAGAACTATTTGTTGTTGGATGGTTTGCTCTGAATGAGCGTTTGAAAGAGTTTTCTTTTCTTGTGAGATTGAGACTTGTTTAATAAAGTATATGATTGGGAGAATTTTGTGAGATTCATGAAAATTTTGAATTTTGAATGAATGAGCATATTGCATACTCTTAAGATATGATTCAAAGATCACCTTGAGTCCTCGACGCAGTCAGTTGGCCTTCTCGATTATCTGTTTTGGTAATTGGCTGCCCAGCCTACCCTCGAGATGCTTTCCAGACATTTCTGATACTTAGGCCTATTCCTATGCATATGGAAAACATAAGATTTTGCCATATATGCACCCACTTATAACATATAGGCATACACGACAGAATTTCCAGCAAGCAATACAGTTTCCATCACTAGATGGTCTAAATATCGCTCGTTGTTCTGATCATCGCTCATCAGTTCCTCATCCAACGGCTACTATTCCCCCTATAAATGCCCATTTGTTGTAGGGCTTGTAGCCCATGGATGTGCGTCCCAATATAGTGTCTAGGGTGTTAGAACATAGCTCGGTTGAACCCAACAAGCGTTGGTATTCCAAGTTTGGTTGTCATATTTTAGTGAATCAAAACTCAATTTAAGAGTCGGTTGATTATTGTTAGAGCACTTCTCGGTCAAACTCGCATGCGTTGCTATATCAAGCATGTTTGTCAATGTTAGTGATCAAAACTATAAAGTCTTGATTTCTAGTCTACTATAGCTAAGGTCTCGGACTAGGATAGAAAGTGTAGTTGATCTAAATAACTCCATGGAAATCATCATACAAGACGAAGGAATACTCAAGGAACCAGTGGATCTTCATCGACTAAAAGGTATGTGGAGACTTGAACTTATCTATCACTCAAAAGTCTATCTACTTTATCTCCTATCTTAAGACAAAAGTAGTTTTACTACATATGACATTTTGAGCTGAGCATATCTCGCTTATCTAAAATGTGTGTTGGTAAAGCTTTCGCTTTAGCCAAGTTCATCTTTGCCTAGTGACGAAAGTCATGTTATGTTTCAATCACTTTGGAAATTGCTCTGACGAAAACTAGTTCGTGAATAACAACCATGTGACGTCCTCTGAGAATGTTTCAATGATTAAAATGAGAGTTTAGACAATATAACCACTGGGGGATATAAACATTGTTATATTAACACATATATGTATAAGTCCTTATGCACTTGAACCTAAGTTTGCGAACTTTGTTGATCAAGTGAAAACCGGAACTTGAGAAGTCAACCAGTCCGCGAACTCAGTCCACGAACGAGCGTAGTTCTCGAACCCGACAATTTCTGCTGGAGTTGAATTTTGGTTTCAGTTCGCGAACTGACAGAAGTTCTCGAACCCGAGAATTTCTGCTGGAGTTTGTGAACTCCAACCGGTTACTTAAGTCCGCGAACCCAGTCCGTGAACTTGAGTGGTTATGTCTAAAAATGATATTCGTGAACTTATTTAAATTATCTAAGGAATGCTATTGCAAACCGTGGATTTATAGTTCATGAATTGATTCGAGTGAATCACATCGTTTTTGCTTCAATTGTGTCTTGTGTAGTACATAAGATCTCATAGCAATTGAACAACTCTTTAACTAGTTCATTTGAGTCATTTGGACTAGTTATGGTGATGAAGAATATGGTTGATATGAAAGTTATCATTTGGATAACCATTTGGTTGACTAATCTTTAACCAACTATTGTACACGTTTGGGTACAGTTACACAAACCCAAAATCGTCAAGTACATGTGTGTATGGAAAGCTAAGTTTTTGATCTAACGGTTGAGAGATATTAGCTTGTATCTAATCAGGTTTTCATCTAACGGTGAATATTGAATTCTTTGTTACTAAGCTAACATTGATTGCAAACCCTGATTTGAAAGACTATATAAGGGAGAACTCTAGAAACTTGGAAACCTAATCCCCACACATTCTGTGTGATACTAGTTTTCTAAGCAAGAGTCGATTCTCCTTTAACATTTGGTTTTCTTCTTCTAAAACCAGGTTAACGACTTAAAGACTTCATTAGGATTGTGAAGGCAGACCGATACTACTTTCCTTGTAGTTATGTGATCTGATCTTGTTGTTTCTATCGTACGAGTACAATTATAATATTTGGCTTGAGATTTCTATCTCTGATAGGCAAGATATAAAAGTAATCACAAACATCTTCGTCTCATCGTTTGTGATTCCATAATATTTTTTTTCGCTGCGTCGATTAAGAATATTATGAGGTGATTGATAAAACTGAGTTGTTCTTCGGGAATATAAGTATGGTTTTTTTGATTGGTTCCTGTTCACCTTGATTTATCAAAAAATGAAACAAAACTCATAGGTTTATTCGTGGGAGACGAATTTATCTATCTTGTAAACTTTTCTGTGTGATATAGATTTGTTTGCTAAAGTCTTTGACTTTGGGTCAAGCAAATCTTGGTTGTGGGTGAGATCAGCTAAGGGAATCAAGTGCGCAGTATCCTACTGGGATCAGAGGCGTAGGAGCATAACTGTACCTTGGATCAATGTAAGATTGATTGGGGTCCAACTACAGTCCAGACCGAAGTTAATTTGGAGTAGGCTAGTGTCTGTAGTGGCTTAATACAGTGTATATTTAATCTGGACTAGGTCCCGGGGTTTTTCTACATTTGCGGTTTCCTCGTAAACAAAATTCTGGTGTCTATGTTATTTCTTTTCCGCGTTATATTTTTATATAATTGAAATAATACAGGTTGTGCGTTGTTCAATCGATTAGAATATCCGACCTTATTGGTTATTGATTTAAATTGATTAACACTTGGATATTGGTCTTTGGTACCATCCAAGTTATCTCTCTTTGATTAGAATTGCGAACCATATTTGCTTGAGTAAATCAAATCGAGAGATTGAGATAATAACTCCTTGAGTGTTTTCTATTGATTGAGTCTAGTTGATTCTTTAGAAAACAACTCGGGGTTATCCATACAGATTTCTAATCGAAATATTGGGTGAGGTTGTTAGACCCCCGCTTTTTCAATTAGTATCAGATCAGGCAAACACGTTTAAGTCCTTACATGTCTGTGTTTGTGGCAATCTGAGTATGTGGACAAAATCTCTGTTGCGCATACCAAAATGCCTCCTAAATCTTTTGATCATGTCAAGTGTCTTGGAAACACCTCAAAGGATTACTCCTTAGTTGATTCTTCCGAATCCCGAGGTAAAAAAGAATGTTCAATGTGATAATGACATTTCTTCCTCTCATGAGGTATGTGACACTCTGGCAGAAGTTGAAAAGGAGCTCACCAGAATTTTTCAACATACAAATGAAGATATTGATTTTAATAATCATGATCAGCTCATTGATGAATTTGAAAAGTCTCTTGATGGAGAACGTGAACTCTATAATATCATAAAGTCCTTCTCTAAGAATATTGAGAAACTCCTTCAAGAAACTACTCTTCAATATGAAAATATTAGTGCTCTTGAGGATATTATTAAAGAGGACTCAATTAGAGAAAAACATTTGCTCGAGACTCATTCATCATATCTCAATAGACTTCGTGCTGAAAAAGAGAAACTATGTGCATCTCTTACTCTAGTCCATGAACAGTGTAAATCCTTGGACAAGGAAAACTCTGTCTTAAGGAGAAAGTATTCTCCAGAAGAAGATTGTGTCAAGAAAAGTTTACATAACTTGCAGTCTTCTCATATGGCTATGGAGTTTAAACAGGTGCTAGTCATTGCTTCTCCTCCGCGAACCTATACTTTTTGTGGGAAACAGAATCACTATTTTTTCCATTGTTTTGCAAGGAGGAAACAAATTTCTAAGCTTCATAATTTGCTTCTCTTCACTGTCAAATGAACAAATAGTCAGTCGACTAACACAGTGAATCGTATGCCCACAAGAAATCAGAAACCTTATAAAAATGATATCTATTCTAGAAATCATCACAGGGGTCAAGTGCATTCTGGCATAAGTTCTTGTGTTGTTAAGGAAAGCATTCCCTGTACTTATAAGAATGTTTCTGGAAAATCTGAGTCTGGAAAATGGATGCCTATCTATTCTGATACTCTTGAACCAGTTGCAAGAGATCCCAGACTCAGTCCTTAGAGAAATCCATCTGATGGATTTGATAAAAAAATTCCAGGTTTTATCCTTCAGGGATGAATACCAATCGAAGAAAGGCGAAGAAAATAAATATCAAACGGTCAGATGATATATACAACCTCTTTCTTGATGATCATAGTGGAATTAACTTCCAATCAACTACCTGATTCCAGGTATTTCCTTCCTTGTTTCTAACTTGAGAGGTGCAAGGAAAATAATTGGGGAATACTCAAGTATGTTGTATATTATTTCTATTTGAATCTTTTTATTGGTAGTCCACAAACGTCTGCGTCCTCCTCTTGTATATCTCCATGGTTTTCAAAACCAGAGTTTTTGTACTCTCGTTGAAGAATGCATATATACCTTTTCAATATTGTGATTGTCCCTGGCCTAGAACTCTATGGAGAATTCCGCAAAATCTCAAGAGATTATGCGTCTTGATATGGAGGAAGACAATCAGGAACGTAAGTCGATTCAGGAGCTGGTTCTAAAGAAGATGCTTGAAAGAAAGGATCACAACTCCTGGATTGATGATTCTGTCAAGGATTTAACTCGTTTTTAGAATGATTCAAAGGTCGAGTTTACAAATCTTCAATTGCAAATAAACCAACTTCTAGATGGCCAGGCCAGAATTCTTGCTAATCAGAACATTTTGATACAGAATCAAAAGAAGCTTATCATGGACTGTGCCAAAGCTAGACAGCTTGCTCGGGTAGTTGATTGCAAAGTTAGTGTTCTAACTCACGGACATGGTGTATCTACGGTCAAGAGAATAAAGGAAATCAGCGATACCTTCTTTGATGGCTTCATTGAAAGATACGAGGTTCTTAATGAACTCTGATTTCTTTTAAAGTCTAGTAAATCTTTTATTGTTCTCTTTTGTTTAGAAGAATAACTATTGTCTTGGAATATCCATTATTGTGATTACACATAGCTATATCCAATGTTTTCATCTTCTTGTTTTTAGATTTTTTTTTGGTTTAAAAATTCTAAATTTGTTTGGAAGATGGTGGTTGCAGTATTAATCTTTATGGTTTTATATATTGCAATATTTTGATGGGATATGTGTGTTTACGTCCGTGAACTTGATTGTCCCATATTTTGTCAAAAGTAAAGTCGTTCGTGAATTGATATGCAAATATTGATAAAAGGATGAATAGACTTTTGACAAACACAAAAGTTAAGCCTATATTGTCAAATTTTGATGTAAGATAGGTTAAAATCTTTTGTGATTCAAGGATTATGTCTATTGTATGTCATTGTGCAAATGGTGATGAAACATAGAATGAATCCTTGTGTTATCCACGGTATAGATCCTTATTGATCCATTTTTTATGTATTACCGTGAAGGCTCCATTGTGTATCTCATGTTGAGCATGATACAACTAAGTCGATTTCTTATTGGCATGGTTGGTTGTTCCATGAGATGCTATGTGTTGAGCATTAAGAACTAAATTAATCAAATTGTGTGGTTATTTAGTTTATATTCCATAAGTTTTCTTATGTTGAGTACATGTACGGTTAAGGTTGTCATGTTATGATAATCTTAGTCGGGGTTCCATAATCTCTTATGTTGAGCCTTAATGAACTAAATCAATCATCTTGTGTGGTTATTTAGTTAGCACTCCGTAAGTTGTTATCATGTTGAGCATGATCGACTAGGATGGTTATTTTTATGATTAACTTAATCATTGCTCCATAAATTTTCTTATGTCGAGTGTGGCCAATTGAATTGATTACTCTTGTAATTAGTTCGTTTGAGTATGACAATTATATTATTTGCAAGTTTTCTTGTGATTAATTTAATTGATTTTTAAGTCTCCATAAGTTTACTTGTGTTGAGCACATTTAGTCAAATTAATCTTGGTTCACTTTGGTTAATTTGATTGAATATTTCTTGTTGGATTCCAAATTCATACTTGTATGTAATTTGTTGAGTCTAAAAAAAAAATCCTTCTTTTCTTTTGAAATTAAGGTCGCTCTTGTTGTTCCTTAGGGAATGACATATTATGGGGGAGAGCTCTTTTGAACTTGTGCTTAATTGCCAAATCTTTGTGGGGAGTGCGGCTGTGGTATATTAGAGGGATTATCTTGTGTCTTTATAAACTCCTTGATGAATGCATTTAGCTTCGGCTTTATGATTGCATCTAAACAAGATGGTACATATTTACCTTGGGTCATGAAATGTCTCTTACGTAAATTTCATTAGGATCCCGTTCTTGTACCTTTGCCAATTTTATTGACAAAAAGGGGGAGAATTAATTGTAGTTCTCATTACAAATGCATATGGTTTTCGGATCTTTATGTAAGGGGGAGTGGTTTCCATATGAGATGGAGTATTGACTAAGGGGGGGTAAAGTATCACCATAGTATTGTTGTTGAAGTTGTGATGCAATTGGACTTTGACGCTGTGTAATAATACTATGACACTGTATAACAATGATTGAGAACCGATGCTTTTCTCATTGTTATAGCTACGGATTTTCAACAACGATGATGCTAAACTTATAACCTTTGGGATCATTGGATTACTTGGAAGTGACGAAGATTTCGAGTATTGTTGAAGATTAGACATGTGGAATAGTAGCTACAAAGTTTATTTATATATTTTTTGTATTCCATATGTATTAATAGTTTTGCCACTAAAATTGATAAAGGGGGAAATTGTTAGAGCACTGCTCGGTCGAACTCGCATGCGTTGCTATATCAAGCATGTTTGTCAATGTTAGTGATCAAAACTATAAAGTCTTGATTTCTAGTAACTATAGCTAAGGTCTCGGACTAGGATAGAAAGTGTAGTTGAGCTCAAGAACTCCATGGCAATCATCATACAAGACGAAGGATGATCGCTGTCGTAGGCGTCAAAAATAAATTACAATTTCTTACTACTCAAAATATATAAGGGAAAGAAAGGATCATTCCCACAGAGAGGTCTTGGTTGTCAATATGTTTCGGTTTCTTATGTAAAACACTGGGGGATTTTTCTGATTTTTTATAAAGTAAACTAAAATACAAGCAAAACAAAGAAATAAAGCATTCAAATCAAGGATGTGAAATATTGGGTAAATATTTCATCTTCAATTGTAAACAAGTTTTTGAAAGTATGAATATAATTCGCATTTAATCTCGCTATCATCAGAAGCCCTAGAATACCTTATTGCAAGAATACTCCATAAATTTCCTAAATTTATCAACACACACATTAGAGCTGCGTATGTGAATTCCACCTAAAGAATAACCTAACGCCTTGCGCTAATTAAGTTCAATTCCTAGGAGCATTAAGTTTCAGAAATAGGCTAATCAATGCAACTATCATACATTGCGCATGACAATTCGGACAAAGGTCAAAGTCTACATATGATTACAAGAGTGTATCACTACAAACCGTAGTCATATCATTCCACTCGTATTCAAGGTTATCGCTTGATGAAAACACTAAAATAGCTATAGATAAAGATATATGTTCAATCAATTCTAGACTCAACCAAACAAACATTCAATCATATTGCAATACATCAATCATGCAATTATGATACGCAGTAGAAATCGAACGATAATATTTGAGAGAATACTAATTCATAAAATCCATAACTTGTTTTCAAAATCTAACTACATCTTTAACCAATAACAAAATCAACTACTTTTGTTTATGGATTTCATCATAAAAGTTGGAGAATAAAACTATCATGCAAACCCTAGAAAGAAAGTAAAAGTCTCCCTAATGGAGATATCCCTAGGTTTAGAGAAAAAATTTCTATTTATATGCTTCTCCCATTCCAAAAGGATACTCTTTCCAAAAGTAGGTCAAGTCTTCTCAAAACCCGTCTCTTTTTCGTCCACCAAGCCCATGTGTGAAAACATATCTTTTGGAAATTTTGGGTCAAAAACTGGGTCGCCGGATTGCTGACGGCATCACCGGAATCCGGTCACCATCACCGGAATTTGTCACCGGAAAATTGTCTCATACCACTTGAGTCATTGGAAGATGTCACCATGCAAGTGTATAATTTTAGGATCTCAACTCTAGTTCTCTGCAGTTCAAACATCCACAAAATATCATCCAAGCCAATTCCTTGTTCTTGCGAAAACGTACCCAAAAGTGTAACCCGTAGCACATATGTCCGGCCGTCGACTCTTGCATCCGACTCGTACCCCCTTCATGATTCAGTGAAACTTTTCGATTCCCACTTTCCATTCCAAAATCCGGCAAACAGAACTAGTAGAACCAGTGCACCAATTCTACTCACTTTTCGCACTGTCTCTGCAGCTCCAATTATCAACAGTAGAGACACCTCCATCATTTTCACCTGTAATTCACCTTCCCACTCTTCTCACCTTCTCACAGCCACCATATACCAACTCCATTTCTTCTTCAATTTCTACTGTAAATTTTATTCTCAAACAAAACCCATCTCTAATGCCTCACTGGAAACACCAACAATACAGAATCTTCTCATAATCCATAGCATGAGTATCTTCCTCTCTATCTCAAGTTCAGAAACAAACCCAATCTTCATTTCCTTCTCAAACCTTCAAATACCATCTTAATCATCTCTATTCATCACCGATTTCAACATCAGAATCAATTGTTATTCACTATTTCTCTTCCATTTAAACTGAACATAAAGCAGAGATCCATCTTCTCAATTTCTCCATGTTTATTTGTGAATTTGTCTCCTTCTTTAACTCTAACACAGCATCGCCTGATGGAGCCGCCATTGTTATCTCAGGCAAAAGAAAAATAAATTCTCTCTGAATTTTAGGTCTTGTGTAGGAAAATGCAAGTTGACACAGCCACCTAGATGTAATGGATAAGGGCCAGCTAATGATGTCTGTCCATTGCGTCTCTAGACTAAGCTGCAGTATTTGTCCCCTATCCTCGGCTTCACTCGATTCCGCTTCCAGTAACAGTTGCACATGGAATGACGCCTTTTCTCTTTACATTCTAAATGGACGTTTTCTTATTCTTTTGCTCGTAATGACTCCATTGCACCTGATAAACTCAAAAGCAACCATAAGATACATAATTTACACGAAAAGTATCAAAGAAAGCATAAAAAATAGATATAAAATTAAGGTGTTTTTGACACCTATCAAATTCCCCCACACTTAGACTTTGCTAGTCCTCGAGCAAATCAAACAAAAATTATTCTTAAGGATACATACAACTCCGTCTCGTCAAGGCTACGGTCTCTTTTAGCATAAATTACAAGCCTTTAAACCACTAGGTGTCCCTAGTGGACGATTTATAGTCTCGTGAAGGTTTACCTACAAAACCTATATTTCCAACTCCAACTACCTGTGACAAATTTATGAACGAATCCAAAATGGATATTGGAGGAGGTACCCTGATTCAAATTCAATTCATATATAGGTAAATAAATTTTTTCTTAGAAAGTCGAACAAACCACAATACTCGGAATCTGACTAACCACAATCACACATGAATAGATTAAGAAAATGGATATAGAGGTAGATGTTTGCAAATGTTAACAAGTGATCGGTGTTTCCCATATCTGTCTGAAGGTCACCGCCAAAACGAACCTATGAATCCTATTGGATTGAGCTATTGGTATGAATTCTAGTGTCAACACACTGGCATATACAAGGGAACCAGCGATCAATAATCTTAATTCTACATCAACTCAACTGGCATATACAAGGGAACCAGGAGTCGACTTTATTCAACACAATAATAACATTTTCTTTTCTTTTTCTTTTTCTTTTTCTTTTTCTTTTTCTTTTTCATTTTTTTTTCTTTCCTTTTTTTCTTTTTATTTGAAAACATGATTAGATCTTTTGGATCCAAGCGCATGATTCTTGTCAGCAGATTACATGGTAATTCCCTTGGATCCTGCATTCCACGCTTGTTTAGGCGACGGAGACAGGGAGAACACACACATATTGCTATCCAAGTGTCATTTTTATTCCGATTGGTCTAATTGGTCGGTATTTTTTTTTTCTTTTTTTTTAGAAACTCAATCACTCTATTTCATCCTAACAGTAATAACAATTCGATGTTTAGTGACATAGAGAACAATAGATAAATATGGAAAAATAAAAATAGAACGTGATATGGTGACATTCCGAGATATGGTAACAACTATCATTTTATTTCCAACACTTGAATAATCCTGTCTTTTTAATTAATGGGTTCCTCAACTCCTGTAGCCAAGATGGTTCCATCCATTTAGATTGATAGTGTCATCCTAAAGGCACACGTTTCTAGGTTTCGGAGTGTATAAAGCTAAAAAAATTTTCTATATTTTTTTATGAACAGAAGGGAAAACTAACAAGGCTAAAAACTCTATATGAGAACACTCCCCCACACTTAAACTTTACATTGTCCTCAATGTAAAATCTAGTCATTCAAAGTAAAGTTCAAGATGGGAAATTCATAACATGATATATATACACAAAATGAAAATAAAATGCATAATAAAAAAAAACGGATACTCCAACTCATAGCTATTTCTGAACAATAGAGGATAAACACTAAACAAGCTATTTAGTTGGCATCTAATCCCAAATCATCCAATATATATACCTCATCGTTAAGAAAAAATTCCATCTACTTAGAAAGGCTAGTGTTTATTCTAAATTGTTCAAAAATCTCTAAAAGTTGGAGTTTTGATATGCAAATATCCAAAATAAGAAAATAAAGATAAAAGACTTAAAAAAGAAGAAGATAGAGATAGATAGATAGATAGATAGATACACAAAACCAGTAGGTTTCCTCCCATTTAGCGCTTGGTTTAAAGTCGTCAGCCCGACTTGCAAAACGAATTCTCCATACACCAATAATCGGAAAAGTTGGGGATCCACCCATAGTACCTGTTTTGAAAACACTAGCTTCGCACACATATTAGTAATTTAAAACAAAAACAAAGATATTAACCGATAAAAGCTTCCCCCACACTTATTCTTGTCCACACTTGGAAGTGCATAAAGAATATAAAAGTCGGGTACTTCCACGGTTTCTTGTTCCATAACCTGCATAGTATGAGAATCAAGTATCTGTAATGGCGGATATCGAGAAACAAAATCATTCAACAATGTTTTCGAAACACATACATTCAAACCAATAAGAGGTAAAGGAGAAGAAATAATATGCAAAGGGTTAGACAAACCTTGCAAAATCTCTTTTTGCACGAAATCCTCTTCATCCTTGAAAAACTCAAGTGAATTGTTCACCTCTTGTACATCATGGTCCTCTATCAAACCTTGCAACCATTCTTCGTCCGTTTCTGCCTTAACCAAAGTCTCAACATCTTCATTACAATCATATGCAAGCTCAGTTGGGTCTTCCATAATATTGGTCATATCGGTTTCATTCTCAACATACTCCTCTTCCTTAGAATCAAACCTTGTTGCAAAGTTATGTAAAACACTAGTTTCATCATACTCATGTACCTTTTGAATAGGTGCTTGATCATTATAAAGATCAAGAGTTGAGCCAACTACACTAATGTCATCAAATATCTCCAAAGGTTGGTCCTTTCCAACACTATCATCTTTGTCTTCATTTTCAGACTCACCATAATAAGAATCTTCGTCAGTTTCCCAACCTTTATCACGACGTCGTTTAAGTTCCATATGAATGGTCCTACTAATTTCATCGACAAGCTCTTCCGAGGCTCCATCATCTTCCAACTTGTATAATTTCTGTGCAAGTTTCTTGACGTTCACACGCTTACCACCATTGACTACAATAGGGTTTCTTTCACATGACTCTTCCCTTTGAATGGGTGAATGATCATAACTACGATCCGGAGTCGGGTAAGAAAAATTGTTCCAAAAATTGGTTTGTGCGACGTTCTCTCTATTACGATCAAGTTGGTCTAGTCTTTGTTGCATGTCTTGTAATCCATTCAAAATCTACATACAACTCGAATGAAGCCAATTAGAAGTAGAATTATCCCACCTTGGTGCTTGACTTACATACCCACTACAAGGTTGTTGTTGGTATGTATGAAAATCACCATAAGGTTCACTAGGATATGCATCATAGCCAATAAATTTGTTTTGATTACATCCCATTGATGGTGGGAAATCATCATAGTGTTGAGGAGGTTGAAAATTGAATCCATTGCTCCAATATGCTCCTTCCATAATAAGTACCTGAAACAAGAGTTCTCAAAACTATGTCAAAACCAGAAAATAAGAAAAACTAAAAGCAAAATAAAAACAAAAATAAGAAACCGAAAACAAGTGACAACCACTGCCTCCCCGGCAATGGCGCCAAAATTTGGTCGCTTTCGTAGGCGTCAAAAATAAATTACACTTTCTTACTACTTAAAATATATAATGAAGCAAGGGAAAGAAAGGATCGTTCCCACAGAGAGGTCTTGGTTGTCAATATGTTTCGGTTTCTTATGTAAAACACTGGGGGATTTTTCTGATTTTTTATAAAGTAAACTAAAATAAAAGCAAAACAAATAAATAAAGCACGCAAGTCAAGGATGTGAAATATTGGGTAAAGGTTTCATCTTCAATTGTAAACAAGTTTTTGAAAGTATGAATAGAATTCGTATTTAATCTCGCTATCATCAAAAGCCCTAGAATACCTTATTGTAAGAATACTCCGTAAATTTCCTAAATTTATCAACACACACATTAGAGATGCGTATGTGAATTCTACCTAAAGAATAACCTAACGCCTTGCACTAATTAAGTTCAATTCCTAGGAGCATTAAGTTTCAGAAATAGGCTAATCAATGCAACTATATGTAGATGGTGGATTTTCGACAAAGGCTAAAATCGTAAACCCATAATTACACGAACCTCTGACTCAGCAATCATGCGTGAATATGGAGACACGGATCTCTCATCGAATCCCCTGACGGAGAATACTTTCTCTCAGAGTGCATATAGATATGTAGTCTCACAGCTGGACAACGGCATATCTCATGAGTACTGAATAATTCAGTCATTATTTCTATCACGGGATGAACAACTCCCGAACAACTTGCTCTGCTAGTATAAAGTCATAAATTAATCATACCTAAATTCTTGGATTCATCCGCAGAATTGATGAAAATATTCAAATATTTTCGCACATATTTCATTACGCAAACCATGGTTCTTCCCAGCAGAAGTCCATGGATTAGTAATAAATATTGGATGCACGGGCATTAGGGCTACCGCCTGAGCAAGCCCTGTCTTAAACTTAAATTCTTGGATTCATCCGCAGAATTGCTGAAAATATTCAAATATTTTCGCACATATTTCATTACGCAAAACATGGTTCTTCTCAGCAGAAGTCCATGGATTAGTAATAAATATTAGACGCACGGGCATCAGGGATACCGCCTGAGCAAGCTATGTCTCAGATGGTGCAATTGTATTCAATAATGATACATTAACAACCACCGCACGAGCAAGTATTTCAAAATACGACGAAACGATGAACCTATGCAAAATGGGACGAAGAATAACAAATAAATAAAAATTGACCAAGGCGCTGGGAGCATGGTCGAAGCCGACCGTGCCGTGGTCAATCCCACACCAGTCTCATATTTTTATCATATTTTGTTGTTTTTTCTGAGTTCATGAAAAAACCTTTCGCTTGAACAAATATCATTTTGTTTTGAGGAAACTCCTCAACTTCATGGTGCTTCCTCCGCGCGGAGGAAATAATATAAAATCAAGGAGAGCATGAGGGGGCGTGACTATTTTCCAACCGGCCATGCCTAGTCCCAGACGGCCCCACACCTCATATTTCCTCATTATTTTATTAATTGCCCTAATTTCATGAAAACTCCTTAATCTCATGATTTTTCCTTCGTCCCATGTAAAATAATAAAACTTAGGAAACCCGTGTGCACGAGTCATGGTCGGTCGGCCAAACCCTAGATGGCTCACACGTCCCACTCTTTTATTAGCATATTTTTCATGTTTTCATAATCCCATGAAAATTCCCTGATTTCATGATGTTTCCTTCAAATTATGAAAATTCCTTCAAATCATGAAATAATGCATAAAATAGGGAAAACGCACGGGACCGGGCCTTGGTCGGTCAGTCATGCTCTAATCCGGTCCCACACGCTCACACGTCCCTTATTTAATTATTTATGATTTTTGATGTTTCCTTCATCTCATGGAAACTCATTTATTTCAACAAAACTCTTTCGTTTCATCATATTAGGAAAAATGTTATGGGACCGGCCCCTTTGATTTTTCCTTAGTTTTACTCTCTGGCTGTTTTCACCTCCATAAAGAGCTTAAAACCTAAATACTCCAGCGTTGGGAGATAGGAAATTCTTTTCCGTACGTAATGGATGGGAGGAGCAGCAAAATCCGAGTTCGTATGAGAAATCTATGTTGATTCTACCAAAGGACGCTAATTAGGGTTTCAACCAATCCGGGAGTGCTCGAACGATCAACATTTGATCCCGTGACCACCCAGGGATGGTTTCATGACCCCTTGGTCGGTCCCTCACCTCTTCATAATTCCTTCACTTTTCATTATTTTCCTTCATCCGATGAAGTTTTGACGGTTTTATCAGAAAACCTTAATTTTGTCATATTTTCTCAAATGGTCGCTCAAACGAGCACCAGAAAATATCAAAATTCTCAGAACTGAGACACGGACGTCTCAACGATGAAAGCATGTTACCTTGACCTACCAAGTTTGGCTTTGTGGCTCGCAATGAGCCAATCCCACGTGTTTCTCACAATCTGACCTAATTTGCACAATTGCACGTATTAGGTCCAAAAACTCTCCAAACAATTTCAGAATTCGACGGAGCGATCGTCATTTGATCCCGTGACCACCCAGGGCTGGTTTCACAACTCCTTTGTCGGTCCATCATGTTTTAATAATAATTAATTAGGTTCTATCACCTAATGCTGAACCCAGCAGTAATTCAGTAAATGATTAAACCAGCATTTAATCATTCTTTCAACAACTCACCAACTCTTCAAAGAGGTCTTGGATTTCGCTCACGTGAGCATATGAGAATTTCATGGTTGATCCACGGTCCCATGAAGCCGGTTCTCCTTCATTCTATGGTTAATTTCAAATAAATCATCAATTGGTCATCAATTGATCAAATTAGGGTTTCTGAATCCAAGGATCATGATTCCAGATTCAAACACTAATAATTTCATACTGATCTCATGATCAATATTCTTATTAATTATGCTCGGTTAAATTACCAGCGCTTTAATTAATATTTTATTTTGGTCACGCTACAAATATTTCATCAGACGAGAAACACTTGCTCAGATGAGCAATATTTACTCAAATATTTCATCAGACGAGCAACACTTGCTCAGGTGAGCAATATTTACTCAAATTAACGGAACTATCAATATTATATAAATTAGCGAGCAACAATTGCTCTCCTCAACATGAGGATCCTATCACTGTCTCAGCAGACACGTTCGATTCATGAGTTGCAGAACATTTTACAAAATCATGTTTAACTCAGCAAATACGTGGACTCATCGTCCCACGAAGTCATGAAATCAGCAACTGACTTAATTAACCACGAGACATCAATCGTGTCACTTGGGGGGATATTAACTAGGGTTTTGGTTTAGCGGTCTACAGCACGTGTGTTCAAACAAACGATGAAATGTGAGCAAGTCGTGCAATCAGTTGAGGAAGTTAGAAAAGTAGTGGGTGGAAAATCAACCAAGTCTCCGCACGATGAGCGCAACTGGTTTTGAGCATTATTTCCATCTCTCAACTCCTTCACTCCATCAACTGTCACACTTCATGGGATCATGGTGTTTTCAACTCCGGCATTATATAATGTTTATGAATCCCGATGGAAGGACAAGATTCGAAGGGTTCTCAAACATTCGAACAACAATCATCTGAACGAGCAATTTCTCAACAAAGTTCATACAGACGCTCATTCGTCTACACGAACTCACAGAAATCACTCTCAATCAAGAAATATTCAATCATTCAGAGCATTACACGGAAACCATAACACACCTATAATCTCATATCACCATTGATCTCACACATTTCTCAGCTTCCCTCCTACAGACCAACCCATCCTCTCTTGTGACCGAATTTACTCTGGAACGGCCATTGTCTTGGTTTAGGCTAGAGTACTACAGATTGGTATCTCGAACTAAAAAGCACCCCCTTCATAGCGGTGCATCTGTGTGAGGTTGTACATTTCGCTTGGTTCAAGGAATCTCCTCCGCACGGTCGTCCTTAATTCCGCAAAAACCATAAGATCGTTTTCCCCATCTACAGATTGGCGACCACAGTGGGAGATCATTCTCTCGGTTACAATCTCTCATTCTCACAAGATGGTTTGTCTAAGGTCAGGATCTGTCACAAACCCTAACGCAAAATCGCTAGTACTAGCAACAATGAAGACATCCCGGAAACCGTTCCGGCCACTAACACTGACGGTGGTGACATCGCTCCTCCTCACAACAACGCAGAAGGTCATCCTTTGTTCGGCCGACAGCCCGAAGAGGTCAGAGGAAACCCACCACCAACTATGGTTGATCTCGTCAAAGCGCAAGAAACTCTTGCAAAAAATCAGACATATATGGTCGCGTCACAACAAAAGCTATTTGATCACTTGAAGACTCTTACCGCAAAGCTATCAGAGAAAACTCCAGACAAAGGGAAAGAGAAGGAAAAATCCTCAGATGTTGCTGACCCTGAGGTAATTCCAATTCACACCGTGGACGACGATGAAACCAACAAAGCTACAAGCAATTTATCAGCAAAGAGTCATCAAGTTTCATCATTTGGGAAGACTTGGAGCGCCTTCTGGAGAGTCATGGGTAAGACAAGACACAACATGTCCATCGTCACCAACCTCTCTATCCTACCGCTAATATCACTCCTCCAAGCACTGATGCTCTAGTGATTACCCCTGCAAGTGACGGCACTGGCGCCATCAAAAATCCTCCTTTCGGTTGATCTCTTGAAGAACCAAAGGAAATCAGCCTACCATAGTTGATCCCATGAGGGTTCAAACTGACGTAGCTGTATCACAGAAATAGTTGTGTGCTCATCTCAAAACTCTCACAAACAAGATTGCGTCTGAACGAACTCAGCCTCAACACGAGAAAGGAAAAGCTAAAGAAACATCTTCAATGCTGATCCTGAAATCTCTCCAATCCATGTTGTACATGATGAAGAATCCTGCAAAGCTGCAGATGACTCTCCAGCAATGGAACATGCATATTTCATCACACGTGAAGACCTGGAGCACTTATTTGAGGATCGAGGAAAAGACAAGGCATCATCTGCCCATCTTCATCAACCTTCATATCCTGCTTCCATACATAGGATTCCTCTTCCAAAGAATTATTGGGCGAACACGAGAACAACATGTCGTCCGTCTGAAGGAATTTTCAAAGTCTCTGACAGGCAGAGCATACACCTGGTACAACAACATCGCACTGGGAAATATCACCGATTGGAGAGAGATGATTGACTTCTTTGTGTAAGAGCAAATCACTCTCTCTGATCTATAAAGGATGTTTTGAAGGAGCAACGAACATCCTGATGATTATGTGAAAAGATTCAGAGTCCAAGCCCTGGATTGTTATGATCCAAATATCACAGAACTGCAGCTGGTAGATTTGTGCATCAATGGCATGCTCCCGGTTTACAGTGCCTTACTGGAAAATCATCAGTTCCAGACTTTCTCAGGGCTCCACGAAGACGTGAAGAGATCAGCAACCACTGCACCTGCTCTGTTGGAAAGAACAAAATCCACAAAGACTGAAGAATCGCGAGACACTTTAGGAAGTAGGCGTCTGATCAACAAGCAGTACAACCTCCAGCCTTCCACAAACACTATTGCAGAAGGGAGAAAATGGAAAGCCAAACTTCCGCGCAAGCATACCTCAGCTCCTTCAAAGGCACAAAGCAAGAATAATCAAGATGCACAAGCCTATGACCAACACACAAGAGTTGTTGATCAAAAGCACATGACTTTCCTTTTCCATTGAAGAGGTGATCAAACTCCTAGATGTATGGATCCAAGATGGTGCAATCAAGTTGTTGTATGTCCGGAAAGAACCAACTGAAGAAGACATGGAAAGTCTTCGTTACTGCCGCTTCCACAGGTTCGTCAATCACCCCACAAAGCAAATGCGCATTTTTGAAACACATTCTCAAAGAGAAGGTTGATCCGCAATATCTTCAACTGGGGACTGAAGGAGTACACAAGAATCCTCTCCCATTCAGAACCTTTACACTTTTTGGACAACCTATCAGAGAAGCAGTTCAAGACGAATATGCGTTATCTGCCGAAGGGACAAAGGAGAAACATGTTCACGGTACTGAACCACATCGTGTCAAGAAGTCCATACCGAAAATACTTCTTGATCCTCCATCCACAGATCAAGAGATGTACGAATGGGGACTGCTTACCACAGTCAATCTCAGAAGAAACGAATTTGGAAGAACGTTGATCGATATCGACACCACCATCAACAACATTCCAGTAAAAACCATCGGATCCGCATGCATCGCTCGGCAAGAAAGTACTCGTTCTCCATCTCAATCAGAAGACCTCGAAGGAGCGCTCGGAAATACTCATGGCTACATCACTCTCATAGTGAACATAAGTCCAACCTAGACAAAAACCAAGTTTCGCATAATCAGGAAGATCCAGGATATGACATATCCTTCAGACGAGCGTAGGTCCACACTGAAAATATGGATACTTACGGAGCATCTTTGGTTATACATTCCTCCAACGAAGGAAGTTCTGGTCCAGAAGGTTTGACGGAAATTCCATCATCAGAGTACTTCGAGGAATTTCAAAATTCGACGAGGTTGAAGCAAAAACCTACAAAAGATGCATAGATATTCGTCAAGAGGTTTCACACTCAGGCAAGTTTCATTCACTTCATGTCTATGTCATTTATTTCCTCACATGCCATCCTAGCACGGGGACTCAATTCTGCTAGAAACTCCGCAAGATGTTATGAATGGTAGCTTCACCGGATTATCATTTTACCAAGTGGTTGAATCTGACACTTCAACGCTAGAGCATCTAAGGAGTCTTCAAATTGTACTCCTAATCAAAGAGTACACCTTCGATAATGACGCCTCTGGCTTCAACATAAATACATCAAGGACGACAAACTGATTCACCACCAGCGTAATTGAAGTGCAACTAAACTACAATCGTTGAGTCTTCATTATCTCCATGACAAGACTTCTGAAGAAGATGCAATATTATTCACCCATGGAAGGAACGAATTCCTTCAACATACGCTGGGGACTTGATCTTACTGGATAAAACGGTTTTATTTTAATAAATGTTATCCACATAACAAGTTATTGCAATCAAATGTGATTCCATGAAACTTCATCAACGGGATCTCCCTACATCACAAGCTCCTGCACGACCAAGGAACTTATTCTCTTCACCGATCACACCCAGAATGAAGGCTACTGATGCAATTCGCCGCAACATCTTCGACTCACTTACGAATCCAGTTCACAGTAAAATCATACTGTTCAGGAGAATTCATGTTGAACTCCCAGAACACCTTCATCTTATAGATGCTCAACCTACCAAAAGACTCGCTGGATGGAGGAGCAACTAATGTGTCTATAACCATGGTTTTATCCTTTTCGGTCTTTGAAGCAACTTCAACCGTGGTATCAGCATCAACAATAATCTCTAAGGGAACACCATCCATGATCTCAACATCGAAAAATATCTCTGGAGCGTGATCATTCATGGTCTCAACACCAACAATGGTCTCAGGAGCAACATCCTCAAAGCTTCATCAACTAATCATTCTCTGAAGTAGTACACATGAAGCGGACTTCTCTAAGAACCAATGATTCATATCAAGATGTGTAGACCTGATAACATGCTCACATGAAGTCTTCCCAAAGCTGGCACGACTGGTGGGCATTATCCAAAGTCTTCTACAATATGTTCTCGTCACCTCTACAGATGAGGTACAACACACTTCAGGTCATGGGTTTGAAAACAAACGTGCCAATGGGTGAGGAATGGGACAATACTTCCTCAACAAAAGATGTTCGCCTGTGTCTCTTCAATAACATACCAAAATGGCGCATTAATTGGATATACAAGCTGAAAGATATGGCCTTTACCGTCAGGTCTACGAAACCTAAGAAATTTGTACGGGATTACAAATTGCAAATGTGCACGCTTCGTTGGCAGACTTCTACAACTCTAGATTGAGTGATTCTTCTATCATTTAATAACTCAGTCTCTTAGCCTCAAAATTTGGGGTCAAGCATTGAATTCCGACGACGTGTGAGGTTCCTACGGCTCCCAGAACATACTAAATGCAAGAATTCATGGACGGGATTCATAACCTCTACAGTCGATCGATGTCCACCAGGTCTTTCGCTAAGTCCTTCATCAAGGTACCTCCAGCCTCCTGGTTAGCTCGTCTACTTCATCTTCTTCAACACAACATCACTAGTAGGGAAAGGAGCGTCACCCCTTTTCTGCTTTCTTGATAACTTCAAGTCTTTCACGGAGCCACTTCATATTGAAGACAAGTTCTTCAGCATTCTTCAAGTTTTACTCCCAATCAAAGAGTAAATCTTGGGAAACAACATCTCTGGCTGCAATCCTAATATCATCTATAACACGCAAGATGGCCTCTACTTGTTTCGTCAAGAAATAACTACGTCCTGGATCCCGAGTAACAACAATGTGTCCATACATTTCCTATAGTTCCTTGTATATAGCAACATATCCGATGGGAACGCTAAAACCTCCAACAAGCTGGTGATATAACTCACTAAATTAAGGATAAAGGAAATGCCTGCAATAGGATACTCATGCACTATCATCTGGTTCCCAGTTACTGGAGCAGTGTCATAGAGACAACTTCAGGGGAAGTATCTTCTGCTATGTCGGGTTCGGGTTCCACCTTATGAGACACAATTGGAGTTTCCACCACTTCCACGACATCAGCGACCGACACTTCATTATCCTGAGGTGCAACTATGAAATTCTTGTCACCAACGACTCCTGGATTGCCCAAATCATCATTATTGGATCCATGATTCCCAACTTCGTCGTTTGGCACCTAATGCGAAGATTACATGGGATTAGAATGATTCAAATGAGATATATACTAACGGGGAATCTCTAAATCATTTGAAGGCTCGGAAATACTGGAATTTCCATTAGCAAAGCCGCTATCTCCATTCGGTTCGGGATTTCGGGAATTCTCCATATTCCCATATCCCAAAGAAGAGCACGCTTCATCAGCATGATGCTAATCTACAATGATTTCTTCATGGATTCATCATCAACAATTATTATTACTTCATTCAAGGAGATTCCAAGATCACCTGCACGAAAATATACTTACATCAACTTTTTCATCAGTGCTGGATTCATGAATTGCTTGTCCAGGAACAAGTTGAAGACCATCAATCGATGGAGAAAAAGTCTAGAAGAAGTAACAAACCTTGGTCTCATAATCCTAATTGCACGGTCAAAGTCATGACACAAGGAGCGCTAACAACTCGTCAAAGAAACGGCTGGGGACTACACGTCATTTGCTAGCATCATGTAGTCCTCACTTCTGGGTTCTCCGCTCTTGTAGACTTTCTTCCATTTCTGTGGAGTCAACATCTGTCCAGGATTCCACTATATGATCATCCTGTGGAAACCTAATGAAATTAGCAGAAGTACAACTCAGTATTAAGGATCACTCACCATCACTCAGAGGTCCCAGAAGCACCATTTCTTGAAGCTGCATCTGTAGAGATATCATCTATGGAAATATCATCTTTGGAAGCATCGTCATGAGAACCGGTCATTCTTGCAAAGTTGCTATGACGTCCATACAACATTCCTACTTCAGTATATCATCCGTAGATGCAGATTTCATCAAAGCAGTGGAATTAAAGCACAACAGAAATGATCAGGATGCTCACACCAGCATCTACAAAAATGGTAATTCTTAACTCTTACCTTTTTACGCTTCCACTAAACAGTAGTGAGAGTAATGCTAGAGTTAATGCTCCAAAATCGTCTGCTTCTTCAAGACCTACAAAAGACGTTCAAGAACTCAGATTTTTCATAAAATCATCAACTTTTCTACTGAGTGAACATTCACCATAGAATTATAGAAACTAAAACATTATTTCATTATTTCATCATAAATAATTTTATCTCTAAGCAACATCACACAAAACTCAAGTTTTGATTTTAGAGAAACAATATATATCTGCATATATATATATAAACAGAACGTTTATTTACTCACGTAAATAAATGAATATTTTTCAACGTGAGCCAAGCTCATAAAAATAAATCGTGGATACTCCACAGTTTCAAAGAAAAAAGAACTTTTCCATGAACCGACCATGTTTTTACAAGAAAACTCTTTTCCTTCGTGCCGTCATACATATTTGAAACGAAGGTTTATTTCAATTTTGTGAGAACTCACGCATTACATGATAAAGTTTTACATGAAAGCTCATACACAAAATTTTATCACTGGACACAAGTTCATATATAGGAGAACTCTCTTCTTCGCATCATCGTTATTCTTTTAAACGAAGATTTTACTACGGTTTTGTGAAAAATTCACTTTTGTGATAAAACTTTGGCTCACGTGAAAGCTCATCAACATAGTTTCATCATTTAACCTACATATTCACATATGAAGGAAAACCTCTCCTAAATCAGGGATTATTACTAGTTTTCAAAAACTAACGATCAAACGAACATACGTTTTCAAAAACGAGGGTTTTCGATGAAACCCACTCATATATACACGGGTATATAATTTTATCATGAAAAATATGTGAACAACCCATAGAACTCATGAACATTAACAAACATCAGCAAAAAAAAAAAAAAAAAAGTTCGGACGCATACCTGTCGGCGCCGCCAGCAAACGGCCGGATGGTGGCGGCGCTGGTGGTCCGGCAACTTTTCCTCCTCTTGATGCTGGCGTGAAGGTGTCGGATAGGTCTCATCCCGCGAATCCTAAATGACCAAGGACCCGTCGTCCAAATTAGCGGTCCAACACCAATTCATGCTCATCAAATGACGCTCTAGCATGCCGCTGGAATCTTCATTCAAGTTATGGTATGCTCGTACGATCGAAATCCGGTAACATCTTAACTTACGACTGAGTTCAATTACTTGTATTGTTATGACCGGAAAATCACCATTCAATATTGACTGAGGAACACAACTTTCCTCACTAAGCAGGGGAATTAATGTAGATGGTGGATTTTTGACAAAGGCTAAAATCGTAAACCCATAATTACACGAACCTCTGACTCAGCAATCATGCGTGAATATGGAGACACGGGTCTCTCATCGAATCCCCTGACGGAGAATACTTTCTCTCAGAGTGCATATAGATATGTAGTCTCACAGCTGGACAACGGCATATCTCATGAGTACTGAATACTTCAGTCATTATTTCTATCACGGGATGAACAACTCCCGAACAACTTGCTCTGCTAGTATAAAGTCATAAATTAATCATACCTAAATTCTTGGATTCATCCGCAGAATTGCTGAAAATATTCAAATATTTCCGCACATATTTCATTACGCAAACCATGGTTCTTCCCAGCAGAAGTCCATGGATTAGTAATAAATATTGGACGCACGGGCATCAGGGCTACCGCCCGAGCAAGCCCTGTCTTAAACTTAAATTCTTGGATTCATCCGCAGAATTTCTGAAAATATTCAAATATTTTCGCACATATTTCATTACGCAAACCATGGTTCTTCCCAGCAGAAGTCCATGGATTAGTAATAAATATTAGACGCACGAGCATCAGGGATACCGCCTGAGCAAGCTATGTCTCAGATGGTGCAATTGTATTCAATAATGATACATTAACAACCACCGCACGAGCAAGTATTTCAAAATACGACGAAACGATGAACCTATGCAAAATAGGACGAAGAATAACAAATAAATAAAAATTGACCAAGGCGCTGGGATCATGGACCCACTGACCGGCCGACCGTGCCGTGGTCAATCCCACCCCAGTCTCATATTTTTATCATATTTTGTTGTTTTTTCTGAGTTCATGAAAAAACCTTTCGCTTGAACAAATATCCTTTTGTTTTGAGGAAACTCCTCAACTTCATGGTGCTTCCTCCGCGCGGAGGAAATAATATAAAATCAAGGAGAGCATGAGGGGGCGTGACCATTGGCCAACCGGCCATGCCTAGTCCCAGCCGGCCCCACACCTCATATTTCCTCATTATTTTATTAATTGCCCTAATTTCATGAAAACTCCTTAATCTCATGATTTTTCCTTCGTCCCATGAAAAATAATAAAACTTAGAAAACCCGTGTGCACGAGTCATGGTCGGTCGGCCAAACCCTAGATGGCTCACACGTCCCACTCTTTTATTAGCATATTTTTCATGTTTTCATAATCCCATGAAAATTCCCTGATTTCATGATATTTCCTTCAAATTATGAAAATTCCTTCAAATCATGAAATAATGCATAAAATAGGGAAAACGCACGGGACCGGGCCTTGGTCGGCCAGTCATGCTCTAAGCCGGTCCCACACGCTCACACGTCCCTTATTTTATTATTTATGATTTTTGATGTTTCCTTCGTGGGACCGGCCCCTTTGATTTTTCCTGAGTTTTACTCTCTGGCTGTTTTCACCTCCCGAAAGAGCTTAAAACCTAAATACTCCCTCGCTGGGAGATAGGAAATTCTTTTCCGTACGTAATGGAGGGGAGGACCAGCAAAATCCGAGTTCGTATGAGAAATCTATGTTGATTCTACCAAAGGACGCTGATTAGGGTTTCAACCAATCCGGGAGTGCTCGAACGATCAACATTTGATCCCGTGACCACCCAGGGTCGGTTTCATGACCCCTTGGTCGGTCCCTCACCTCTTCATAATTCCTTCACTTTTCATTATTTTCCTTCATCCGATGAAGTTTTGACGGTTTTATCATAAAACCTTAATTTTGTCATATTTTCTCAAATGGTCGCTCAAACGAGCACCAGAAAATATCAAAATTCTTAGAACTGAGACACGGACGTCTCAACGACGAAAGCATGTTACCTTGACCGACCAAGGTTGGCTTTGTGGCTCGCAATGAGCCAATCCCACGTGTTTCTCACAATCTGACCTAATTTGCACAATTGCACGTATTAGGTCCAAAAACTCTCCAAACAATTTCGGAATTCGACGGAGCGATCGACATTTGATCCCGTGACCACCCAGGGATGGTTTCACAACTCCTTTGTCGGTCCCTCATGTTTTAATAATAATTAATTAGGTTCTATCACCTAATCTTTGAACCAAAGATAATTGATAAATGATTAAACCAGCATTTAATCATTATTTCAATAACTCACCAACTCTTAAAAGAGGTCTTGGATTTCGCTCACGTGAGCATATGAGAATTTCATGGTTGATCCACGGTCCCATGAAGCCGGTTCTCCTTCATTCTATGGTTAATTTCAAATAAATCATCAATTGGTCATCAATTGATCAAATTAGGGTTTCTGAATCCAAGGATCATGATTCCAGATTCAAACACTAATAATTTCACACTGATCTCATGATCAATATTCTTATTAATTATGCTCGGTTAAATTACCCGCGCTTTAATTAATATTTTATTTTGGTCACGCTACAAATATTTCATCAGACGAGCAACACTTGCTGAGATGAGCAATATTTACTCAAATATTTCATCAGACGAGCAACACTTGCTCAGGTGAGCAATATTTACTCAAATTAACGGAACTATCAATATTAAATAAATTAGCGAGCAACACTTGCTCTCCTCAACATGAGGATCCTATCACTGTCTCAGCAGACACGTTCGATTCATGAGTTGCATAACATTTTACAAAATCATGTTTAACTCAGCAAATACGTGGACTCATCGTCCCACAAAGTCATGAAATCAGCAACTGACTTAATTAACCACGAGACATCAATCGTGTCACTTGGGGGGATATCAACTAGGGTTTTGGTTTGGCGGTCTACATCACGTGTGTTCAAACACACGATGAAATGTGAGCAAGTCGTGCAATCAGTTGAGGAAGTTAGAAAAGTAGTGGGTGGAAAATCAACCAAGTCTTCGCACGATGAGCGCAACTGGTTTTGAGCATTATTTCCATCTCTCCACTCCTTCACTCCATCAACTGTCACACTTCATGGGATCATGGTGTTTTCAACTACGGCATTATATAATGTTTCTGAATCCCGATGGAAGGACAAGATTCGAAGGGTTCTCAAACATTCGAACAAAAATCGTCTGAACGAGCAATTTCTCAACAAAGTTCATACAGACGCTCATTCGTCTACACGAACTCACAGAAATCACTCTCAATCAGGCAATATTCAATCATTCAGAGCATTACACGGAAACCATAACACACTTATAATCTCAGATCACCATTGATCTCACACATTTCTCAGCTTCCCTCCTACAGACCAACCCATCCTCTCTTGTGACCGAATTTAATCTGGAACGGCCATTGTCTTGGTTTAGGCTGGAGTACTACATATTGGTCTCTCGAACTAAAAATCACCCCCTTCATATCGGTGCATCTGTGTGAGGTTGAACATTTCGCTCGGTTCAAGGAATCTCCTCCGCACGGTTGTCCTCAATTCCGCAAAAACCAGCAGATCATTTTTCCCCATCTACACTATCATACATTGCACATGATAATTCGGACAAAGGTCAAAGTCTACATATGATTACAAAAGTGTATCACTACAAACCGTAGTCATATCATGATACTCGTATTCAAGGTTATCGCTTGATGAAAACCCTAAAATAGCTATAGATAAAGATGTATGTTCAATCAATTCTAGACTCAACCAAACAAACATTCAATCATATTGCAATACATCAATCATGCAATTATGATACGCAGTAGAAATCGAACGATAATATTTGAGAGAAACTAATTCATAAAATCCATAACTTGTTTTCAAAATCTAACTACATATTTAACCAATAACAAAATCAACTACTTGTGTTTATGTAGTTCATCATAAAAGTTGGAGAATAAAACTATCATGCAAACCCTAGAAAGAAAGTAAAAGTCTCCCTAATGGAGATATCCCTAGGTTTAGAGAAAAACTTTTCTATTTATATGCTTCTCCCATTCTAAAAGGATACTCTTTCCAAAAGTAGGTCAATTCTTCTCAAAACCCGTCTCTTTTTCGTCCACCAAGCCCATAGAAAGTAAAAGTCTCCCTAATGGAGATATCCCTAGGTTTAGAGAAAAACTTTTCTATTTATATGCTTCTCTCATTCCAAAAGGATACTCATTCCAAAAGTAGGTCAAGTCTTCTCAAAACCCGTCTCTTTTTCGTCCACCAAGCCCATGTGTGAAAACATCTCTTCTGGAAATTTTGGGTCCAAAACTGGGTCGCCGGATTGTTGACGGCATCACCGGAATCCGGTCACCATCACCGGAATTCATCACCGAAAAATTATCTCAGACCACTTGAGTCATTGGAAGATGTCACCAAGCAAGTGTATAATTTCAGGAGCTCAACTCTAGTTCTCTGCAGTTCAAACATCCACAAAATATCATCCAAGCCAATTCCTTGTTCTTGCGAAAACATACCCAAAAGTGTAACCCGTAGCACATATGTCCGACCATCGACTCTTGCATCCGACTCGTACCCCCTTCATGATTCAGTGAAACTTTGCGATTCCCACTTTCCATTCCAAAATCCGGCAACCGGAACTAGTAGCACCAGTGCACCAATTCTACTCACTTTTCGCATTGTCTCTGCAGCTCCAATTATCAACAGTAGAGACACCTCCATCATTTTCACCTGTAATTCACCTTCCCACTGTTCTCACCTTCTCACAGCCACCATATACCAACTCTATTTCTTCTTTAATTTCCACTGTAAATTTGATTCTCAAACAAAACCCATCTCTAATGCCTCACTGAAAACACCAACAACACATGATATTCTCATAATCCATAGCATGAGTATCATCCTCTCTATCTCAAGTTCAGAAACAAACCCAATCTTCATTTCCTTCTCAAACCTTCAAATACCATCTTAATCATCTCTATTCATCTCCGATTTCAAAATCAGAATCAATAGTTATTCAATATTTCTCTCCCATTTAAACTGAACATAAAGCACAGATCCATCTTCTCGATTTCTCCATGTTTATTTATGAATTTCTCTCCTTCTTTAAATCTAACACAGCATCGCCTGATGGAGCCGTCATTGTTATCTCAGGCAGAAGAAAAATAAACGCTCTCTAAATTTTAGGTCTTGTGTAGGAAAATGCAAGTGGACACAGCCACCCAGATGAAATGGATAAGGGCCAGCTAATGATGTATGTCCATTGTTTCTCAAGACTAAGCTGCGGTATTTGTACCCTATCCTCGGCTTCACCCGATTCCGCTTTCAGTAACAGATGCACATGGAATGACGCCTTTGCTCTTTACATTCTAAATGGACGTTTTCTCCTTCTTTTGCTCGTAATGACTCAATTGCACCTGATAAACTCAAAAACAACCATAAGATACATAATTTACATGAAAAGTAGCAAAGAAAGCATAAACAATAGATATAAAATTAAGGTGTTTTAGACACCTATCAAAGGACTACTCAAGGAACCAGTGGATCTTCATCGACTAAAAGGTATGTGGATTCTTGAACTTATCTATCACTCAAAAGTCTATCTACTCTATCTCTCATCTTGAGACAAAAGTCGTTTTACTATATAGACTAAAGATATACACATGTGACATTTCGAGCTGAGTATATACCGCTTATCTATTTCTCGAAATGTGTGTTGGTAAAGCTTTCGCTTTAGCCAAGTTCATCTTTTCCTAGTGACGAAAGTCATGTTATGTTTCAATCACTTTGGAAATTTCTCTGACGAAAACTAGTTCGTGAATAACAACTATATGACATCCTCTCAGAGTAACGGCCCGCAAGCTTTGGCCCGTTTTAACCCTTAACCCGTGTAACCCGTAACAAGCCAGCCCCGTTTGCCCGTTTTCCAGCTCTAGTCCTTTGAGAATGTTTCAATGATTGAAATGAGAGTTTAGATAATAAAACCACTGGGGGATATAAACATTGTTGTGGTAACACATATATGTATAAGTCCTTATGCACTTGAACCGAAGTTTGCGAACTTTGTTGATCAAGTGAAAACCGGAACTTGAGCAGTCAACCCAGTCCGCGAACTCAGTCCGCGAACGAGCGTAGTTCTCGAACCCGAGAATTTCTGCTGGAGTTGAAGCTTTGTTTCAGTCCGCGAACTGACGGAAGTTCTCTAACCCGAGAATTTCTGCTGGAGTTTGTAAACTCCAACCGGTTACTTAAGTCCGCGAACTTGAGTGGTTATGTCTAAAAACAATGTTCGTGAACTTATTTAAATTATCTATGGAATGCTATTGCAAACCGTGGCTTTATAGTTCATTAATTGATTCGAGTAAATCATATCATTTTTGCTTCAATTGAGTCTTGTGTAGTACATAAGATCTCATAGCAATTGATCAACTCTCTAACTAGTTCATTTGAGTCATTTGGACTAGTTATGGTGAAGAAGAATATGGTTGATATGAAAGTTATCATTTGGCTAACCATTTGGTTGACTAATATTGAACCAACTATTGTAAACGTTTGGGTACGGTTACACAAACCCAAAATCGTCAAGTACATGTGTGTATGGCAAGCTAAGTTTTCAATCTAACGGTTGAGAGATATTAGCTTGTATCTAATCAGGTTTTCATCTAACGGTGAATATTGAATGCTTTGTTACTAATCTAACATTGATTGCAAACCCTGATTTGAAATACTATATAAGGGAGAACTCTAGCAACTTGGAAACCTAATCCCCACACATTATGTGTGATATTAGTTTGCTAAGCTAGAGTCGATTCTCCTTTAACCTTTGGTTTTCTTCTTCTAAAACCAGGCTAACAACTTAAAGACTTCATTAGGATTGTGAAGCCAGACTGATACTACTTTTCTTGTAGTTGTGTGATATGATCTTGATGTTTCTATCGTACGAGTACAATTGTAATAATTGGCTTGAGATTTATATCTCCGATAGGTAATATATATAAAATTAATCACAAACATCTTCGTCTTATCGTTTGTGATTCCACAATATATTTTTTCGCTGCGTCGATTAAGACTATTGTGAGGTGATTGATAAAACTGAGCTGTTCTTCGGAAATATAAGTCTGGTTTTATTGATTGGTTCCTCTTCACCTTGATTTATCAAAAATTTGAACAAAACTCATAGGTTTATTCGTGGGAGGCGAATTTATCTATCTTGTAGACTTTTCTGTGTGAGACATAATTGTTTGCTAAAGTCTTCGACTTTGGGTCGTAGTAACTCTTGGTTGTGGATGAGATCAGCTAAGGGAATCAAGTGCGCAGTATCATGCTGGGATCAGAGGCGTAGGAGCATAATTGTACCTTGGATAAGTGTGAGATTGATTTGGGGTTCAACTACAGTCCAGACCGAAGTTAATTTGGAGTAGTCTAGTATTTGTAGCGGCTTAATACAGTGTATGTTTAATCTGGACTAGGTCCCGGGGGGTTTTTTCATTTGTGGTTTCCTCGTTAACAAAATTCTGGTGTCCGTGTTATTTCTTTTCCGCATTATATTTTTATATAATTAAAATAATACAGGTTGTGCGTTGTTCAATCGATTAGAATATCCGACCTTATTGGTTGTTGATTTAAATCGATTGACACTTGGATATTGGTCTTTGGTACCATCCAAGCTATCTCTCTTTGATTAGACTCGCGAATCATATTTGCTTGAGTAAATCAAATCGAGATATTGAGATAATAACTCCTTGAGTATTTTTGTAGATGGTGGATTTTCGACAAAGGATAAAATCGTAAACCCATAATTATACGAACCTCTGATCCAGCAATCATACGTGAATATTGAGACACGGGTCTCTCATCGAATCCTCTGATTGAGAATACTTTCTCTCAGAGTGCGTATAGATATGTAGCCTCACAGCTGGATAACGGCACATCTCATGAGTATTGAGTACTTCAGTAATTATTTCTATCACGGGATGGACAACTCCCAAACAACTTGCTCTTCTAGTATGGAGTGATGACGTCTTCAGGATACAAACAACGAGTTTACCCTGGCTATGTAAAAGATATGAAGCTCCAGCAAGCTCATATCAGAATAAATAATGCTCCTAGACAGCTTGCTCTGCTAGTATAAAGTCATAAATTAATTATTCTTAAATTCTTGGATTCATCCGCAGAATTTCATAAAATATTCAAATATTTTCGCAAAATATTTCATTACGCAAACCATGGTTCTTCCCAGCAGAAATCCATGGATTAATAATAAATATTGGACGCGCGGGCATCAGAGCTGCCTTCTGAGCAAGCCATGTCTCAAACTTAAATTCTTGGATTCATCCGCAGAATTTCTGAAAATATTCAAATATTTTCGAAAAATATTTCATTATGCAAACCATGGTTCTTCCCAGCAGAAATCAAATCCATGGATTAGTAATAAATATTGGACGCACGGGCTTCAGAGCTACCTTTTGAGCAAGCCCTGTCTCAAACTTAAATTCTTGGATTCATCCGCAGAATTTCTGAAAATATTCAAATATTTTCGAAAAATATTTCATTATGAAAACCATGGTTCTTCTCAGCAAAAATCAAATCCATGGATTAGTAATAAATATTGGATGCACGGGCTTCAGAGCTACCTTCTGAGCAAGCCCCATTTCAAATGGTGCAAGTGTATTCAACAATGATACATTAACAACCACCGCATGAACGAGTATTTCAAAATACGATGAAACGATGAACCTATGCAAAATAGGATGAAAAAATAACAAATAAATAAAAATTGACCAAGGCGCTAGGAGCATGGACCCACTGACCGACCGACCGTGTCGTGGTCAATCCCACGTCAGTTTCATATTTTTATCATATTTTTGTTGTTTTTTCTGAGTTTATGAAAACCCTTTCATTTGAACGAATATCCTTTATTTTGAGGAAACTCCTCAATTTCATGGTGCTTCCTTCGCGCGGAGGAAATAATATAAAATTAGGGAAAAACGTGATAGGGCGTGACCATTGGCCAACCGGCCATGCCTTGGTTCCCGCTGGCCCCACACCTCATGATTCCTCATTATTTTATTATTATTTCCCTAATTTCATGAAAACTCCTTAATCTCATGATATTTCCTTGGTCCCATGAAAAATAATAAAAATTAGGGAAAACATGTGTGCACGGGTCATGGCCGGTCGGTCAAACCCTAAATGACTCACACGTCCCGCTTTTTTTTTAGCATATTTTTCATGTTTTCATAATCCCATGAAATTCCTTGATTTCATGATATATCCTTCAAATCATGAAATAATGCATAAAATAGGGAAAACGCACGGGACCGGGTCCTGGCCGGCCAACCATGCTCCGAGCCGGTCCCACATGCCCACACGTCCCTTATTTTATTTATTATTATTTTTTATGTTTCCTTCATCTCATTGAAATTCCTTGATTTCAACAAAACTCTTTAATTTTGGCAAAACTCCTTCGTTTTATCATATTAGGAAAAATACTATGGGACCGCCCCCTTGAATTTTTCATGAGTTTTACTCTCTGGCTGTTTTAAGCTCCCGAACGAGCTTACAACCTAAATATTCCCGCATCGGGAGATAGGAAATTATTTTCCGTACGGAATGGAGGGGCGGACCATCCGAGTCCGTATGAGAATTCTACATCGATTCTACTAAATGGCGCAAATTAAGGTTTCAACCAATCTGGGATTGCTCAAACGATCAATTTTTGATCCCGTGACTACCCAGGGCAGGTTTCATGACCCCTTGGTCGGTCCCTCACCTCTTCATAATTCCTTCACTTTTTCAGTATTTTCCTTCATCCGATGAAGTTTTGACGGTTTTATAAAAAAATCCTAATTTTGTCATATTTTTTCAAATGGTCGCTCAAATGTGCACCAGAAAATATCAAAAATCTCAAGACTGAGACACGGACGTCTCAAAGACGAAAGCATGTTACCTTGACCGACCAGGGTTGGCTTTTTGGCTCGCAATGAGCCAGTCCCACGTGTTTTCACAATTTGACCTAATTTGCACAATTGCACGTATTAGGTCCAAAACTCTCCAAATAATTTCATAATTTGACGGAGCGATCATCATTTGATCCCGTGACCACCCAAGGATGGTTTCATGACCCCTTGGTCGGTCCCTCATCTTTTAATAATTAATTAGGTTTTATCGCCTAATGCTGAACCCAGCAGTAATTCAGTATATGATTAGACTAGCATTTAATCATTCTTTCAACAACTCACCAACTCTTCAAAGAGGTCTTGGATTTTTCTCACGTGAGTATATGAGAATTTCATGGTCGATCCACAATCCCATGAATCCGGTTCTCCTTCATTCTATGGTTAATTTCAAATAAACCATCAATTGGTCATCAATTGATCAAATTAGGGTTTCTGAATCCAAGGATCATGATTCCATATTCAAACACTAATAATTTCACACTGATCTCATGATTGGTATTCTTATTAATTATGCTCGTCATTGGTTCAATCGGAACATAGTAATCTATACTTTCATACTTTCTTTTTCTATATGGAAAGGTCCTTTTTTCTGCATTAGGATCCCGATTCATGGATCTCTCGGTTCGAGAAATAAGAGGATCAAACCATTTCTTCTGACTCTTTTTCAAATTCGATAAATGGTAGTTGAACCAGCGCTTTAATTAATATTTTATTTTGGTCACGCCACCAATAATTCATCAAACGAGCAACACTTGCTCAGATGAGCAATATTTACTCAAAGAACTATCAATATTAAAATTAGCGAGCAACACTTGCTCTCCTCAACGTGAGGATCCTATCACTGTCTCAGAAGACATGTTCGATTCATGAGTTACAGAATATTCTACAAAATCATGTTTAACTTAACAAATACGTGGACTCATAGTCCCACGAAGTCATGAAATCAGCATCTGAATTAATTAACCATGAGACATCAATCGTGTCACTTGGGTGGATATCAACTAGGGTTTTGGTTTAGCGGTCTATAGCACGTGTGTTCAAACACACGATGAAATGTGAGCAAGTCGTGTAATCAGTTGAGGGAGTTAGCGATGTAGTGGGTGGAAAATCAACCAAGTCTCTGCACGATGGGCGCAACTGGTTTCAAGCACTATTTCCATCTCTCCACTCCTTCACTCCATCAACTGTCACACTTCATGGGATCATGGTGTTTTCAACTCCGTCATTATATAATGTCTCTGAATCCTGATTGAAAGAACAAGATTCGAAGAGTTTTCAAACATTCGAACAACAATCGTCTGAACGAGCAATTTCTTACCAAAGTTCATACAGGCGCTCTTTTGTCTACACGAACTCACAGAAATTACTATCAATCATGAAAAATTCAATCATTCATAGCATTTCACGTTGAATTCATAACACACCTACAATCTCATATCATCATTGATCTCACAAATTTCTCATCTTCCCTCCTACAGATCAACCCATCCTCTCTTGTGACCGAATTTACTCCGGAATGGCCATTGTCTTGGTTTAGGCCGGAGTACTACATATTTTTCTCTCGAACTTAAAGCACCCCTTCATAGCAGTGCATCTGTGTGAGGTTGAACATTTCACTCGTTTCAAGGAATCTCCTCCGCACGGTCGTCCTCAATTCCGAAAAAACCAGCAAATCGTTTTTCCCCATCTACAATTTTCTATTGATTGAGTCTAGTTGATTCTCTAGAAAATAACTCGGAGTTTTCAATACAGATTGCTAATTGAAATATTGGGTGAGGTTGTTAGACCCCCGCTTTTTCAATTATGTACTATAGACAACTTCGTATAGGTTATGTTAGAGCATTGCTCGGTTGAACCCACCAAGAGTTGGTATGTCAAGTTTGGTTGTCATATTTTGGTGAAGCAAAACTCATTTAAGAGTCGCTTGATTTAAATGTACTAGAGTCAACTTCGTATAGGTTAGCTTGAAAGTATTAGGGTGAGATATTACAAGTATTGCGAAGACTTGAAGAAGTGAAGAAGAACGGAGCTACAACCACAACATCATCCTTCCACTTGAGTTTAGTGATATTTGACTTGAACTGTTTCATTCCCTAACGTATCTTTCAAGTCATGCATATTGAAAACATAAAACGGCGAAGCATGAATACTCTAGATAGACATAGTATTAAGGAATACAATATGAAGTTTCTTTCTTAACCATTAAACTTTGTATATAAGACATCGACATAATAGTATGAATTTATTGTGATTATGTATGGGTATGAGGTGAGGATTTCATCCTAGGGAATAATGTTTACATGTGTTATAAGGAAGTAAGTTAATGATATGTGTTGTGAACCGAAAAGGAAATCGCCAGGCGTTATTGGGGCTGTTCATCATTGCATATCTTATGAATGACCAATATGTGTGATTAGTATAACTGCTCATGACTTGTTTGTGTTCTTGGTAGAACTATTCACATGAGGCATGACTTATGTATTGGTATGACTTTTATTAGTGAAACCGATCTTAAGTAATCACTTGGGGTATGATCGGGTTGTGTATGTCTGAACTTAATACTGGGAAGAATGGAACTGATCCTAGTAAGAAGTGCAGTGCATCACAAGGGGAACCGATCCTTGTATGAGGTGCAGCAAGGTTTATGGAAGAAAGGGGAACCGATCCTATGAACATGTGCAACACATTTTTGGGAAGGGGGGATCCGATCCTATGGACATGTGCAGTGCATAAAAGTTAGATACCAAATATATATGGGGAACCGATCCTAGTACCTAGTCAGCCGTATCTTTGGTAATCTAGTGTAACTATGCACAATACTCACATGGAGGTAGAACCGAAACTTGTTTTGGTAGAATCGTAAACCCATGAGTTGTGATTGAGTGGTACTTGATCAATCACATAGTTCTTGAAAGTCGGATGAACCAATTCTAAACTTGTTTGGAAGTGTGGTAAATCGGTTTCAAGTGAGCAAGCATGGAAAAGACTTGCAAGAGTAAGATGTCGTCACTCTTTGAACACGGTGCATTAATGCTTATTCTATTTTGTTCAAAGATATTCCTTAAAGGCTAAGAAGGAAGTACATCCCAAGATTGAATTAAATAAGTTAAGAATCTTTTTAATGAATGGTTTTTAATTATATATGGAAAATAAGAATTAGTAATGTGCATTTGCTAATTAAAGATTTTTTAAGGAGATTCGATCATATTTTTGGACAGTGCATTCACATGAATTATGAAAACCGAATTTTGGTAAATATGGAAAATATCTTGAGAATATTTTTGGTTTTGTAAATTCCTTGGTGTCCAAACTTGTCTATAAATACTTTGACTTTGCATTTATAGCAAACTAATCCTGCGTAACCTAGACTTACTCTTTTGTCTTTGTTACTGGTGAAGCCGCTTATCGGAGAGGAGAGTAATCTAATTAGGTGAAATCTATTACGGCCGCTCAATTTAAAGTCTTCTTTGGGATTGAGAAGCTATAGCTCGACCCATTGGTGGGAAACTAGATATTGCGATTTATCTTTAGTTTTCGTATTGATTTGATTGACTAATGGTGGTTGAACTTTGATTGCACTTAGTTTGTTTATGCTTGAGAATCTTCTCTTCTGATATAAGATTCACTCAAACTAGTTCAAGGTTTCGACATGGATCTTTAGACTGTTATTAGATCTAAAGACGATCTTGTGATAATCCATTGTTAACAGACTCCGTTCTGTGTGTGATTGATCACAAGAGATTCAATTAGTTGTTTGCAGATGTTTATTGAAGATCTAAGAAGATTTGAAGACAAAGAAGATATTGAAGATTTCTAACTTGGTTTTTACAATCTTTGGTGTGCACAATACTTGTTTGGGAAAAAGAGGATCCAATTAATAATCGGTGTATCCTTGTGGAAGATTGGATTGATTAATTGAGGAAGATCGACATCAACACATATCACTTGGTTGAAGAGTGTTGTTGGCTTAATCTTAATGAATACCTTTGGGTGATTGAACATATGATAGATCCTGGAACCTGGCAAACGAGTTTATGTTAAGATAAACAAGGGAACCTTTGCGCAACTCATATCACTTGGTTGAAGAGAGTTGATACCAAACAGATTTGTTGTTCTTTTACTATTTGGAATACGATCCAATGGAATTGGTCCAAGTACGTGACTTGTTTACAGGTTGGAGGCGTGCGAATACAGACGGAACTAGGTGAACTATAGGTTTAGTTGCTTGGTCTCAACTATACGAAGTTGTCTTATTTTGTATAGCGGCTTAATCCTGAGAGTATTAAATTCTGGACTAGGTCCCGGGGTTTTTCTTCATTTGCGGTTTCCTCGTTAACAAAATCTTGTTGTGTCATTTACTTTATATTTCCAAATTATAATTGTTTTATTATAATTAAAGTAAACTACACAAATATTAATTCCTATTTACTTGATACGTGAATCCTATTGAGTTTGGTTAAGTCCGAATCTTTGTATCAAGTAAACACACTTTGTTGTTGTATTATATCGATCTCGTATCCATAGACGATCACACAAAGTGTGAACCGATTTGTTGTATTTTCTCGACTCAGTCCATAGACAATCACTTTCGGGGAAAGGATTTATAGGAAGGAAATGTTATAGCTTGAGGTATATTTGGGGGGGGGGGGGGGTACCCTCGCCTTTTCAATTGGTATCAGATAAGGCAAACACGAAAAGATCTAACAATCTGTGTTTGGTGTGATCCATCCTATAAGAATGAACTCGAGTTCTCACGAATCGACTTCAATTAACGTACCACCAAGATTTGACGGAACAAACTATCTATGGTGGAAATCTGCTATGCGATCTTTTCTTCAATCCTGAGACTTTAATACTTGGATATTAGTCGTCGATGGTTATATTCTTCCAAAGATAGAAAATTCGGATACTAAGCTTAAACTCCTAGTAGATTTTTCGAACGAAGAAAAGGCAGATGGTTTGAATGCTATAATACATCTTGTGAGTGATTTATAACATCATGTATCAACATGTCAAACTTCGAAAGTTTGGGATAATCTTCAAATCGTGTTCGAAGGAAACACATCAGAAAAGGAAGATATACTTCAAACTCTTACATCTGATTGGGAAAACCTTTGAATGGATGACAACGACACTTTTAAAGAGTTTCATCTTAAAATCTCTGAGATAATTAGTGCCTCTTTCTCGCTAGGAAAGACTATTTCTGAAAAAGATATAGTGTGCAAAATTCTAAGATCGTTGCCTCCAAGATATGATTCTAAGAAGCATGCAATCGTATAAGCAAATGATCTCTAAACTCTCTCATGAAGCACACTCGTTGGAAAGTTAAAGATCTTTGATCATGAACCACAGTCTATTCAAAATAAAGGGATTACTTTTAAAGCTGAAAAAATTCTTAAAGACCCAATGGAAAGGAATAGACAATTGGATGATTCAGATGAACAGATTGCAGGAAACTCTGATGATGAAATCGAAAAATTATTATCCCTGATTACTAGACAGTTTCGAGATATCTTAAGGTCAAGAAATAAGAGATTCATAAAGGATACTCACCAATCTTATCGACCACATGATCGAGTTCATGTCAAAAAGGAACATGACGAAGATGATGAATATCAGCCGCAATGCTTCAAGTGTAAAGGGTTTGGTCATATTGCTAAAGACTATCCCAATCGTAAGAAGTACACTGGAAGTAAGTCATTGGCTATAACTCATGATGAAACCTCTGATTCATACGATTCTGAAGAAGAGGAAACAACTAATTTTGCATTAGTTGTCAATCTTATTTATTCCTCCTCCATTAGTGATTTACCCATTAAAGAATGGACATGTCTTCCGATGTTATTAAATCATCTAATGGTAAAGGGAAAGATAAGATAAGATGCATAAACTTTCTCAAGAACAAAATTGCTAAGAGTTGCGTTAACAACCAAAGTCAAGACACTTCGCTAGTTCGAGGTAACAAAAGGAGAATTTCTCATATGATCCTAGATCCAGAACACTCGGGCTGTTCAAAGTTCCATAATGAGAGAAAATCTCATACTAATACCATTTAATCGGTATCAGAATTCTTTCCTCACCATGTGTGCCGTATTCGAGTGAGGAAGAAGAAATCAAGGCACTTTTTGTGTAGGTTATGGAAATAAAATCTAGTATTTGATATATTCATATATGTAAATATATTATATTTTCGGAAATATGAGAAATATAAAGAGATCCTTTTCGTTTTGAGATCTTTCCTTGTCCGAACCATGAGTCTGGATCAAACATCTTTGCATGAAAAGATGATAGATCAGAATGATCATCTTAAAAATAAGTCAGGTAGTTCTCTTGAGATTAGGGGTAAAATCAAAAAGGGAGATTGACTTAACAAGAAGGAAAGAGAGAATACGCTGAAGAAAGATCAGTGTATTGAGGCATTGACACTCTTTTGTGTTCAATCAAAGACAGAATTACATGCTCTTGCAGAGTCCTTCTCGAAAATTTCTCACCTGCAAGAGGTTCTGGTTAAGCAACAAGGTTTTCTACTTGAAGAAATTCACAAGCTGAAGAACGAAAATAGAAACCTACCTTCATGTGGCATTGATATGAAGGTTTGAGTTATTTTAGAAAAATAGACATCAATTTTTGATTGCTTTCATTGATTGTATAAGTCTATTGAATAAAAACTATTATGAATAAAGTTATTTGATTTATAATTTTTCTTGGGATAGTTTTTGATTTACATAGCCGGTACTTTAATGCTTTATTTTATATGCTATGTATGTTTATGGGATGTTTGATTTCGGTTTTATAACTTGATATTCGATCTCATAATATGTTATGAACCCTTATGGTTTGGGTGACTTTTTGATTTAGCAGGATTAAGTTCTAGCCCAAGTTGGTAGGCTTTATCAAAGGATCATGAGGGATTCATGTAGAAACAATATGTGAAAAAGTCACAATATGTTGAATCGGTTTTGGTTTATTATAAAAGCATATGTGTTTCGACGGTTTTCAACTTTTGCTTGCAATTGTTAAAACCGATTTTCAACCTTTCTCTGGTAAAGGTTGGTTGTTGTTATTCTTTTGTTTTTGGCATGAGAATGACAACATGATGGTATTTCGATATCAATTCTCCCGGAATAAGAAAGCGATGGAATCATATTTGGAGAAGTTGGATGCGAAATTGAGGTAAAAATTTTGTTAGTTAATTGTTTTCCTGTTTTAAGAAAAGCCTATTTTTATTTGATATATATATTGATTTTGCTTAAAAGAAATTATTGGTACAATTGATGTGTTTATTCCATTATGAATGTATGGATATGTGTGTGTGATTCAATTATTTCCGGTTAAGTAAAACTTTTGTTATCTTGCTTTGTTGTGTGATATCAATAGTTTAGGCTTACAAAAATTGGTGCAATTGCGGTGCTTTAATGCCTATGTTGATTCAATTTCTTCCAGTTAAGTAAAACAATTGTTATTTTGCTTTAATGTGTAGTATCAATTTTTAAGCTTACAAAATTTCGGTGCAATAGTGAAACTTTGGTTTATTATGTTGTTTCTATTGTATCCGGTTGAGATGAATAATTATGCAAGTTGATTTATTGGTTTGTATGAATTATTTATGGCTTAAGGAATGAATATGTTGACGGGATGAGTTGTTTAGTCCAATTTGATTCCGGATAAGCTAAGCTAAGTTAATTCTGATCTTAGTTAGACTTATCAAAGTGGAGGTTTCGGTTGTTCAAGTCTAGACAAAAGCCTAAACAAGGAAATGCTAGTTAACTAACCTAGTATTTGGCTTGTTTGAAATCTAAAGGTCTAAGTTATATGATAATTAGAACCTGATGAGAAAAATGAAGTCTATCTTTGTTTTGGTCTTATCGAATGAAGCAGTTGTATTTATACTATCGGTTTAGCAAAGGGACTAAGTTGATTACTTGATTTTTTGTTTGCTAAACTAGTTGGGAAAATTTCTTCGGGCAATTATTTCCATGATAACATATCAAAACGTAATTACTTATAGTTTTGGTTTTGATATTAGTTTTCAAAAAATGGTGTGTAAAATCCTCGTGCTTGACTCAACAGGTTGCAAGTCTATTTTGAGATTTGTAATATCCTTTTCGTGATGTCCTTTATTTGTTCGCTTCTTTGTCATTTTTGTGACAAAAAGGGGGATAAATATATGGAGTAAACAAGTGATGATGGTATCAATTTATGGTTGATTGGTGTCACTAGGGAAGAGGATAATGGTGCTTGAACGTTTATCCAATGAATGAGGAAAAGCACATACTAAGGGGGAGTAACATATCATATGAATGGGATAACAAATATGTGCGGATTGAAAATCTACCTAGCTCACCTTTAGGGGGGGGGGGGTATAAGCTTTGTTATTATAGTGCAGCTACTGCATTTTTAAGGATTGAATAAATGCATGTTGTGTGTTGTGGATTCAAGAATCAAGTGTATGTGTAATGAATTCTTGTAATTTGTTTATCTATATGATTGTAAGAGTTTTTTCATTAAAATTGACAAAGGGGGAGATTGTTAGAGCATTGCTCGTTTGAACCCACCAAGCGTTGGTATGTCAAGTTTGGTTGTCCTATTTTAGTGAAGCAAAACTCATTTAAGAGTCGCTTGATTTAAATGTACTAGAGTCAACTTCATATAGGTTAGCTTGAAAGTATTAGGGTAAGACATTACAAGTATTGCGAAGACTTGAAGAAGTGAAGAAGAACGGAGCTACAACCACAACATCATCCTTCCACTTGAGGTTAGTGATATTTGACTTGAACTGTTTTATTCCCTAACTTATCTTTCAAGTCTTGCATATTGAAAACATAAAACTGCGAAGCATGAACACTATAAATAGACATAGTATTAAGGAATACAATATGAAGTTTCTTGCTTAACCATTAAACTTTGTATATAAGACATCGACATAATTGTATGAATGCTATTGTGATTATGTATGGGTATGAGGTGAGGATTTCATCCTAGGGAACAATGTTTACATGTGTTCTAAGGAATTAAGTTTGTAGTTGCAAGAATTCCTACAATACATCCCTCATAAGAATTCATGATAATCAACACATCTTTAAGATCAACAACGACACTTTTATTAATTGATTTATGAAGTTTTACAAGAAATGAAATAAATAATACAACCACTGTACTAGCCTTTCTCTCTCCTCAAGACTTTCTCACTACTCTAAAAAGATCTTTCCTTTCTTTAAGCCTGCTCGGCTCTTTATATAGGATACTACATAGTGGAGGATTGTTAAGCTGTCTTTTATTTTTGGATCTGGCTTGCGATATTCTCGCAAGCATACAAATGTTTTATTCGCAACGTTCCTAGATTTCGCAAGGTCTTCACATCTTTCTCGTGTTTATGATGACGTCGTTTGTCACATCACTTCTATAACCAATATGCGATATTCACAAGGGTATTGTTGTTAGCGATTTCACAAGGGAGTTATTGTTGCGATATTCTGATCCTACATCTTGCCTCTTCTTATGTCTTCTCTGCGAAGGGGAGAATGATATGAGAAATTGTACTTCAACATGCCGCGGTTGTTCATTTCTCTTGTAAAGTTCTCTATCGACAAGATTACATGGATTAAGCATGACCACTTACACGTGTCAAATATTCCTCTACTCACTGGCATATTCAATGTTAACCAATCATCACTTTTTTTGTCTATTTAAGAAGAGATCTGGTAGAGAGATAATTTCCTTCTTTTACTTCGTCTTCCTCATCTCCACGTTCTCTATAATTCTTCATCGTCTGCAACTTTTTTACAGATTCATCTTCTGCTACTGTTCTCATGGAGTCATCAAGGTTAGTTTTCTTTTTTCTTTTTCTAATTTTGCTGAACTAATCTTATTATTTGATTTTTTCGAATTTTTATATAATTCCCATACTGTTTATGTTTCAGCAAAATCACCTCCGGCACCAAATTTACAGTCCAAAACCCTAATATTCCCTAAAGCTCGCAGCCCAAGGTTCCTGCAAGTAAAAGAAATCCCGCTAATAACAAGGTAGTAAGAAACACTAATATTTTTTATTAACAATATTGTTGCCTCTGTTTCTTATCTGGATTGTGATTCGCAGGGTGAAGGAGATTCCAATAAACCTCCCAAGAGATCTCGCCACCTTAAAGCTATTGAAATTTCTGTCCCATTTCCTATATTTAACCCTTCAATATCTCCCATAATACCTTCGCAGGTTGAATCCTTACTTCTTGTCCACGAAGGTATCGCCACAGATTCCACCCCTTCAACTGATCTTCTTACGGATAAAACTCTTTTTATTAATCCTGTTGCGAAACAAACCTTCTCTTATCCTGCTTCCAATGCCCCTCAATCATTAATCTTCCTCAAGCTTCTCCTTCAAATGTAACATCTATAGCAAAGAATGATTCAATTCCCTAACTTCCTATTATCACAACCTCTTCGTCTGAATCTCTCCCTCTTTCTAAAGAAACTTTAGATGGAATAGATATTGCTTTCAAGGTTTTATATGATGTTCTGGATGATGTAAAGAAATCTTCCGTTGATCCTATCAAGTTTGGTTTCTGCGAAATTTTGAGTAAGTACTTTGGTTATGACAGAGTGGTTTCGCAAACATCTTTATAAAATGAAGTTGAAGTTTTAAAGAAGCGTCTCCAAGCTACAACCTTAGAATGTGGCACTCTTCGTCTTGAAAACCAAAAGCTTCAGAACATTTCACTAGAATGTGATGATCTTCGCAAGAAGAACAAAAAATTAAAAGGTATAACTTTCTTATCTATATTCTTGATTTATCTTTTCTAATAATTTTGCGCTTTCCATATTCAATTTTCTCAAAGTCCTTTTTTCGCTCTTTAAGTTTTAAACCAGAAACGGATAATGGAGTGATATCAATTTGAATCTGCCATTAAAGAAGCTCGTGTGGATAGAGATGTTTTGATGGATCAATATAATCAATTAGATAACCTTCATACATACTCCGTCGATCAAATAGATAATAATCTTACCAAGGAGAATACTCAATTAATTCAGGAGCAAAACTCATTAAGTAATGAAATATCTCGCCTCTCTTATTCTTTGACTAAGGCTAACTTGGAGTTGGAAACTTTATCAGATGAAAATAAAACCCTATATCAAGAGAAGCGAATTCTTTTAAATAAGGTGGCGATCTCTTCGCAGCAACTTAACATTTTCCAAAAAGTATGCGATGATCAAGAACAGTCTCTTCGCTCATTAAGAGATAAACTTAAGGAAGTAACAGAATCATCTACCGCTGTGAGAGAGAAACTTATCTAGGGTAGGATAACTTTGAGTGTAAAGGCAAGTCAACTCAAAGATCAATACTCCAAACTAGAAGAATCTTACACTTCTCTTGCAAAGGAGAACACCTTACTCATCTCTAAAGAAAAGAATCTTCAATCTCGCCTGAAAGGTTTAGTTGGAGATAAATTTGATGATGCAATGGATCTCTTGGAGAATTGTTGTTTGTCATTAACGCAATATCTTATTTCACAAAAGGAAGGTAGTCATAAAGATTTGACTGCCTCAACCATTTTTTCTTTGTTAAATTTTCCTCGCGAATTCTTTGCCTAAATAATCTTCTGTGTTCTTTATTTCGCAGAATCTGAGAAAAATCTTTATTCCTCCATTTCTGTTTTGGAGTCTAAATTTGCCAAGGTTCACAAAGAAAAGGAATTACTTGCCTTTACCCTTGTTTGTTCTCGCGATCGGGCAGGAAGAAGATTTGATTATCTTTCTTATTTCAAGGATATGGAAAGTAGAAATCGTCAGAAAGCATTCCTTCGCCAAGCTCATCTCAGGGCTGAAATTCTTGTGAATAATATCTTGTTGTCCAAATCTCTTCCTCCTACATCAATCGAACCTTTGGAAGTAGATGACGATGAAATCCCTCGTGCTCCTGATAGTGATTTTGGTTATGAAAGTGATGAATAAGCTATATTTCAGGAGGACTTCACAACTGAGAAGGAAATCCCTCCCAAGGAAACAAATGTTGGTGATAATCCAGATGAATAAGAATCTAGAGTAAATCGGGATGAAGGGAAGACTGGCGAAAGTGAGAAAGCTGGCGAAGAGCGTCCATTATCTCATTCTGGCGAAAAAATTGATGAAGTTGTTCCATCTTCTCCTGGCGAAACTAACGTTGAAGATTGAACTTCTTATGTAATTTTACTTCTTTGGGTTATTTCATCTTCATAACTTCTTGCAAAAGATGTACTTTAGTCAACTTTGAAATGTTTTTACTCTTTTATCATTGTACTTACTGACGAGAAAGATAATGCTTTTTGTTTATTAATTCCCATACTGCCTCTCATTATCTTTCTTGTGATGAATGACATGCATAAGTAATAATAGTTAATGTTTATAAAAAATTTGTTGTGTCATGTGGTCTTATTTTGCCTTCCTAGTTAAAGGTATTATTTCGCCACCTCTTGTCATTGCGACAAAATCGCAGGACGTTCTTACATTTTATTGGTATCTTTGTCTTAACTCTCTCTTTTATTGGTATCTTTGTTGCGACAATATGACAGGTCTTAAGATTCTTGCGAAAATAAATCCCCATGACATTTTCGTCTTGCGACGAAATCGCAGGACGTCCTTACACTTTCATGTAGTGACCCATTGATCTCGCCTTATATTTTTATTTTGTATTGTTGCCTCTTCCGGATTGTTGCACAAATATGACAAGCCTTGATACTCCCATGAGTAAAAAGCCTCATGATATTTGCGTCTTAAGACACTTTTCATCTCCCTAATGGAGGGTTCCTCCCTTATCTCCCCCCTGGTTGCCCCTTCAAGGAGACCTACCTCTACCATACAAAGTTGGCTCCTCCCATCTGGTCTTAACAACAACCAGTTGTTTTCGCAGCCTCTTATCCCTTTTGCCTATATGGCTTATGGTTACGAGACTACACCCTAAGTGGGATTTTCTTCGGGCCGAGTGCAGCATAATCCAAGACTTGCCAAGAATGGCCAGGTACGTTCCAGACACCCCAGGCACTCTTGGCTCAACCGTGTACCTCGGTGCCTTGATCAGATTACGTACTCCTTAGGAGAGACCTTCTCACCTTAGTCGCCCAACCTAAGTCATATGCTTAAGCTGGGAATCCAAGGTGCCTCTCCTGGATGGGATTTATTGACCCAAAATCTCCATGACTCAGATTTTAGGTGCGGTGTAACCTTTTCCCTGAGCCATGCAACATGTACCCCCTTCTATGACGCATTTTAGGTCTTAAATTTGCCTCTTACGAAAATTTGATTTCGTGAACTAGGGTGTACGCCATAGTAGGTTCGCCCCTTTCCAGTATGTCATTAATCTTTGATTGTCTCTTTTCATTATCTGTGCGAAATGTTCGCGCATTCACATTTTATTTTGGATATGTATAATCTCGCAACTATTCTTTCATAAAATTTTCACATAGATTCATTTTGTTTCAATCATACATTACTTCGCAATCTACTTTTCCCAGAACCTTTTATGGGTAATATCTCTTTAAGTATAATCTGTTCCATGGTCTATCAAGTCTATGACCCACATCTTTACCCTCAGGATCCATCAATCTATATTCCCCTGTTCCGACAATCTCCTTAATGATGTAAGGCCCATCCCATTTTTTTTCTAGTGTACCACCATTTTCTCGCTGATATATTGGTGTTTCTCGCAGCACCAAATCACCTGGTTGAAACTCACATGTTTTGACACGTTTTTTATACTCTCGGGCTAACCTTCGTTGATAGTTTTCCATATGATGTATAGCCCTTTCTCTCCTTTATTCTAATTCGTCCAGCTTAGTTAAAATCATACCCGCACTCAGGTTTTTCTCCCAAGCCTCTCTCTTTGTTGTGGGAATAATAACTTATGTTGGTAGCACAGCCTCAACTCCATATGTTAAATAGAAAGGTGACATTCCAGTAGCTTCTCGCCTAGTTGTGTTGTAAGCCCATACTGCATTATGCACCTGTTCGCACCATGCCCTATTATGTCCTTCTAACTTCTTCTTCAGTATAACTGTAATTGTCTTATTTGTTGCTTCTGCATGTCCATTGGCCTGCGGATATAGAGGTGCTGACTTCCCACATTTTATCTTAAATGCATTGAGTAACATTTCTATGTTCTTCCCTTCAAACTGCTTCCCATTGTCAGACACCAATTGTGCGGGAATTCCAAATCTGCAAATGATATTTTCAAATATGAATGTAAAAATATCTTTGTCACAAATATGTTGTATTGCCTTTACTTCTGCCCATTTTTTGAAATAATCTGTAGAGACAATTAAATATCTTCATTGTCCAGATCCCGGTAAAAATGGTCCCACAATATCTAACCCCCACTTTCCAAAATGCCACGCACTTTTTGAAGATGTTAATGGTGCTCCAGGTGCATGTATTTTCTTTTTGTGCCGTTGATAATCTTCGCAACGCCTTGATACTTGTTTCGCATCTTCATGCATATATGGCCAGTAATAACCTTGCATTTTCGCTCTGTATGCCAAAGATCTTCCTCCACTATGGTTGCCAGCGTCCCCACAATGCAACACCTTTAATATTTTTTCTCCCTCTTTTCGTGTCAAACATCTAAGTGATGGTCTATTAAAGGATCTTCGATACAATATCCCATCTCTTAGTTCATAATTTGTCGCACGGATCTTTAATTTGTGTGCCTCCAATATATTTCTCGGGGTTTCTCCTCTCGCTAAATATGCATGAAGTTCTCCTCTCCAATCTTCGATATTGGGTACTTGTTCTTCTTCTCCACTTTCTATTATCAATACGTCTACCTCTTCCTCTTATTCTTTATTGATTGATGGTGATAGAAGTGTTTGTATATTTATGCATCTCTCAGCAGGGTCTATCCTCATACTTGATATGAAAGAAAAAGCATCTGCAAGCATGTTATCTTTCCTTGATATATGTCTCCATTTTATTTTTGGGATTTTCGCTGACAATTCTTCAACAAGTTTCTTGTATTTCTTCAAGGATGGTTCATTTGTAGTGTATTCTCCTTTTATTTGACGAATGACTAGCTGAGAATCACTAGTGATTCTTACATTTTCCAACTTCATTTCTATTGCAAATTTCAGGGCATGTACCACGGCTTCATATTCTGTTTCATTATTGGTGGATGTGAATTCCAATCTGAAGGAAAAGGCTATTTTGTTTCCTTCTGGCAAAATCAAAACAATTCTAACTCCATTACCTTCCACATTAGATCTCTTGGATTTCCATGTTCTTCTTCCACATCCATCATTTCTTATATATCTTCATAATCTTCTAGAGGAAATTCTGCTAAGAAATCTGCGACAACTTGTGATTTGGGTGAAGATAATGTTTCATACTTGATTTTGAAATGTCTTACTTGTGCATTCCATCTCTCAACCCTGCCTAACCTTTTTGAATTCTTCATCACTGATTCAATTGGTACCTTTGTCAACACCCTTATTTTATGTGCCTGAAAATATATGCGAAGTTTAAACGTTGCATAAACTAATGCCAGATTTAGTTTTTCGATTTTTGAATAATTTTTCTCTGCGGCATTGAAGATTTTGCTGATGTAGTAGATTGGTCTTTCAACTCCTGCATCTATTCATAATAACACAATACTTAATGCGTCCGAAGTTGTCGCAAGATAGATTAATAATTCTTCTCCTGGCTCTGCCTTTTGCAAAATAGATATATTCATCAGATGTTCTTTTATTCCTTGAAGAGTTTGCTCGCATTCATCTGTTCATCTAAACTTTGTCCCCTTTTTGAGTATGTTGAACAAATGGAATTTTTGTATAACAGTATAATCCTCTTGGAACGGAAAAAGCAGTATGCTCTTGATCTTCTTCAGCGAGAGGGATTTGATTGTAACCTTTGTACCCATCTAGAGAAGATATTCTATCATTTCCCGCCGCTGATTCAACCATTTGTGGAATATATGGTAACGAAAAACTGTCTTTCGGACAAGCTTTGTTTAGGTCAGTAAAGTCTATACAAATTCTATCCCCTTATTTTTCTTTGGGACCACAACCATGTTTGCTATCCACTCCGGATATTTAGCTTGTCTTATAATTCCTGCATCAAGCATCTTCTGTAACTCTTCTTCTATTTGTGGATGATATATTGTTGTGATTTTTCTTATTCTTTGTTTGAATGGTCTTGCATTTTTGTCAATCTTCAACCTATGACATGCCACAGACGGATCTATTCTAGGCATCTCATCCATGTTCCATGCGAAAATATCTTTATATTCTCGTAAAAGATTAATAGTTCTTTCTTCTTCATCCGCCTCCATCTTGGTCCCAATCCTTAGCATTTTGGGTTCTTCTTTAGTTCCAACATTCACTTCCTTCGTTGGTTCCGTCGCGGTGTAACTGGCCTTAGGTTCTCCCATGGGTGTTGGTTCTTTTATCACCTTCTCAAGTTCGTTTCCTTCTTCCGAAATTTCGCTGGGTATTCTTTTTCCTTCCTCTGCTCTTATCATGTAAATTCTAAATTCTTCTTCTTTCTTTGCCTCTTTCGCCATTTTTCTGCGATTTTTCCGCTTCTTTGCACGTCCTTCGTAATGCTTTACTTCAATTTGATAACACAATTTTGCTTTATCAACATCTCCTCTAATTTCACCAATCCCACTCGGCATTGGAAATTTGATGGATTGATGCAATGTCGACATTACGGCTTTAATTGCATGTATCCAGGGCCTTCCTAACAACATGTTATATGGCGATTCCATATCCACCACATATAGCGTTACTTGTGTTTAAATCTCTCCTAGCGAAATTCGCACCACTATTTCGCCTTTCGGTTTTGTTATAAATTTGCCAAAGACATGAATATGATATGTTGAGATATTTATTCATCCTTGCATCCCATTCCTTTGTATGCATGGTAAAACATTATATCCACCGAACTCCCTGTATCCACCAAAGTTCTGTTTACCGCCCATTCTTCCGTAGCTTTTGCTGATTTCCCCTTTTCTCTCCGTGTGGTTACTGTGATTAACAAATGAGATGTGTGGCTCAAATTTTCTCTCGGTATTTCTGCTGATATGAATGTAATTTTTTGCTTTTTCCAATCCTTCAGGGGTGATACCTTCTCTACCGTCATAATTTTCTTTCCTTCAAAGTCTCGTTTATGTATTCTTCCTCTGATGTTTTCATGAAACTCATTAATCATTGTTTTTGTGATTAAACTACACTCCAACCTTCTGTTACCTTCACTGATTTTGATTATTTTTTCCTTAACTGGTTTACTGATTGGTTTCATCATTTTCTTGACTTGAACAGCCTTAATAACAATCTTTTATTCAGGCTTTCTTTTATCTTGTTTTTACATAATTTTCAACCTTTAATCCCTGTTTCTAGCGCCATTATGTAGTTGAAGGAATTCCTACAATACATCCCTCATAAGACTTCATGATAATCAACACATATTTAAGATAAACAACTACACTTTTATTAATTGATTTATGAAGTTTTACAAGAAATGAAATCAAGAATACAACCATTGTACTAGACTTTCTCTCTCCTCAAGACTTTCTCACTACTCTAAAAAGATCCCTCCTTTCTTTAAGCCTGCTCGGCTCTTTATATAGGATACTACATAGTGGAGGACAGCTAAGTTGTCTTTTATTTTAGGGCTTGAAATATTCTCGCAAGCATACAAATGTTTTATTCGCAGCATTCCTAGATTTCGCAAGGTCTTCACATCTTTCTCGTGTTTATGCTGACGTCGTTTGTCACGTCACTTCTATAACCAATCTGCGATATTCGCAAGGGTATTGTTGTTAGCGATTTCGCAAGGGAGTTATTGTTGCGATATTCTGATCCTACATCTTGCCTCTTCTTATGTCTTCTCTGCGAAGGAGAGAATGATATGAGAAATTGTACTTCAACATGCCGCGGTTGTTCATTTCTCTTGTAAAGTTCTCTATCGACAAGATTCCATGAATTAAGCATGACCACTTACACGTGCCAAATATTCCTCTATTCACTAGCATATTCAATGTTAACCAGTCATCACTTTTTTTGTCTATTTAAGGAGAGATATAGTAGAGAGATAATTTCCTTCTTTTACTTCATCTTCCACATCTCCACGTTCTCTATAAATCTTCATCGTCTGCAACTTTTTTACAGATTCATCTTTCTGCTACTGTTCTCATGGAGTCATCAAGGTTAGTTTTCTTTCTTCTTCTTCTGATTTTGCTGAAACTAATCTTATTATTTGATTTTGCTCAATCTTTATATAATTTCCATACTGTTACATCGACGACATCATCCTTCCTCCTGAGGTTAGTAATATTTTGACTTCAATTGTTTCATTCCCAGCGTATCTTTCAAGTCGTGTTATATTGAAAACATAATTGCGAAGCTGTGAATGATTATACTCTTGTAGACATAGTGTTAAGGAATTAGAATACGAAGTATAACGGTTATCTTTTGAACTTCGTATATAAGACATCGACATAGTCGTATGAATGATATTGTGATTATGTGTATGGGTATGGGTGAAGATTTCGTCCTAGGAAATAATGTTCACATTTGTTTGAAGGAAGTACATTCATAAACTTGTTTTATGAATCGAATGGGAAATTGCTAGGCTTATTGGTATTGTTATTCATTGCATATCTTTGTATTACCAATATGTGTGAGTTAGTAGAACCGATCATAACTTGTTATGTATCTTGGTAAAGCTAGTCACAATGCCTGACTTATGTATTGGTATGACTTTTATTAGTGTAACCGATCCTAAGTAATCACCTAAGATGGTATGATCGATATTTTTAATTGGTGTGACTGGTCCTAGTAATTGGTGTAACCGATCCTAGTAATTGGTATGACCGATCACAAAATAGTATGTAATCGATCCTTTTAATTGGTGTAATCGGTCCTGGTAATTGGTGTAGCCGATCCTGGTAACTGTGTGACCGGTCACAAGTAATACCATGAGAATATGGTAACCGGTCCTGGAAATTGATGTAGCCGATCCTAGTAATTGATGTAACCGGTCCCAGTAACCATATTAAGGTAGAACCTATCCTTGTGTTTGGTAGAACCGTAAACCCAAGATTAGCGTTTGATATTTGATCAATTGCATAGTTCTTGGAAATCAGATGAACCAGTTCTAAACTTGTTTAGAAGTGTGGTATAATCGGTACCAAGATTGTAAATATGAAAAAGGATTTACAAATAAATAAGATGTCGACATACTTTGAACATGTTCAGTAATTCTTATCGTTTATTGTTCAAAGATATTCCTTAATAACTTAAAAATATCTTGTACCGAAATAAGTTAAGAATCTTTTAATTAAGGTTGTTATTTTTTATATGCTTTTAATTACCAGCAATTAAAATGAATATCTCTGGAAAAATAAAAATTGGTAATGTGCATTTACTAATTTGAGATTTTCTAGTAGGATTTTGGTTATTTTTGGACAAAGCATTACTAGGAATTATTAAAACCAATTTGGAAATATATTGCATATATCTTAAGAATATTTCGGTTTTGGAAATTCCTTGGTGTCCAAACTTCCTTGGTCTATAAATACCCAAGTTTGCATTTCGAGCAAACTATCCTAAGAGCAAGCAAAACTACCTTGTTGTGTTGTTACTGGTGGATCCGTCTATTCAGAGAGGAAAGTACCCTAATTAGGCGAAATCTCTTACGACCGCCCGTTTAAAGACTTCTGTGAGATGAAGAAGCTTTACGAGTACCGTTGGTGGGAAACTAGATAATTGAAGTATTATTAGTTTTCGATTTGATTTGATTAACTAATGGTTGTTGAACTTTGACTGCACCTAGTGTGTTTATTCTTAAGAATCTTCTATTCTGATATAAGATTCACTCAAACTAGATCGAAGTGTCGACGGGATCTTTAGAACTGTTTGTAGATCTAAAGATATCTTGTGATAATCCATTATTAACAGACCCCGTTCTATGTGTGATTAATCACAAGAGATTCAAGTTGTGGTGTGCATGCGTTTATTGAAGATTTAAGAAAATTTGAAGACAAAGAATATTTCTTATTTGGGTTCATAATCTTTGGTGTGCACAAAACTTGACCGGCTGGGATCTAACTATAATCGGTTTATCTTTGATAGATTTGATTGATTAGTTGCGTAGATCAGTATCAGTATTCAGTATCTTGGTAGATCCTATTATTGATTGCAAAATCTAAACTCAGCTACTTTGGTAGTTGTTGATTAGATAGATCTAAACCTGACAAAGGATTTTATTGGATTAAACAGAAGAGCCTTTGTCTAACTCATATCAGTGAGATTGAATAGAGTTGTTACCGAACATATTTTTTGTTCCTTTACTGTTTGGAATACGAACCAAAGGAATTGTTCCAGTGCGTGCACTTACTGAATGTCGAAAGCGCAGGGATACTGAAGAAACTAGGTGAACTATAGGTTTAGTTGCTTGGTCTCAACTATACGAAGTGGGTGTGATTTTGTATAACGGATTAATTCTGAGAGTATTCAATTCTGGACTAGGTCCCGGGATTTTTCTGCATTTGCGATTTCCTCGTTAACAAAATCCCGATGTGTCATTTACTTTTGTTTTCCGCAGTTATAATTATTGTTATTATAATTTAAATTAAATTACACAAACGTTAACTCTGTATTACTTGATAGTGATCCTATAGAGTTTGGTTAAGTCTGAACCTATTATCAAGTAATCACACTTTAATTGTTGTGTTATCTCGAACTCGTATCCGTAGACGATCACACAAAGTGTGAATACCGATTTGTTGTATTGTCTCGACTCAGTCCATAGACAATCACTTTCGGTAAGAGGACTTATAGGTGGAAAAGTTTAAGATTGTGGTATATTTGGGTACCCTCGTCTTTTTAATTAGTATCATAGCAGGCAAACATGAAAAGATATAACAATCTGTGTTTGGTGCGATCCATCCTATAAGAATTGTATATATGTCTAATTCAGTTAATATTATGCAAGAGTATGAATACTCAAATGTTGAAGATGTTACAATGTCGTTAACTCATGATCCAGGAGTTACGAAAACATCCGAGTATATCTCTGATGGAAAACAAGATTCTGATAAAGAGTTGGTAAAACTCCTAAAGCCAATAAGATCTCTGTCTACACGGATGTTAATACTAAAGACAAAATATAATCTTCTTAGGAATAATATCAGAGAAAAATACATTCAACTAAATATTCTAGCCAAAGAGAATATGGATCTCACTATAAAACTAGAAGCCATTGGCAATTCTCTTACTCAAAATCAAGAGACTCATCCCGTGACTCTGACTGATGATACTATTTTAATTTATTCTGATAATGAAAAAACTAAAAGTCCTTGATCGAATTTTACAGACTGTGATAATAAAACTTGTTTGATCATATCTAAAACAGATCACGATGATGGCAGTTTTCCTAACTACATCAAGTCAGAAGAGGATGAGAAACCAACTTCTACATCTACTGATGATCAGACGAAATCTTGTCCAAAGGAAACTTTGAACCAATTTCGTGAACGTGAACTTAAGGAATACAACTTTCAGTCATTTGAAAAGAAATTTATACTTCTTCAAAATACGGTGGTAAAAGTATTGAAAGAAGTTTCAGGTTATAAAAAACTGAAAGATTATTCCTCGGTACAAATAGAAAATATAGCCCAATCCGATAAAGTCAATTCGAAAAAATCAGGAGTAAGAGTTGATAATCGCTTCTGGAAAAAGGTTCCCCCCTCACTCATGTCAAAACAGTCCTTGTTCACATGAAGAACGATCCCAGAAGAAAGGGAAATAGATAATTTCTGCCGATGGAACAATCAGGAATTTCCAATAATTTTTTCTAGTAATCATGCTGATGTGCATCATAAGAAAATTCTTAGAAAGATAAAATCTTATGAAAATATCATTAACAGAATTAAGAGAGATTTATCTATCTCTGGAAATTCTCACATCAGTACTGTTTCTCCACATGATCATATCTTTGGATCAAGGAAGGATCATCTTCTTTGGGCAGAAATTTCCGAAGAGGAACATGAACTATGTTTCCGATACTCACTATAATAAAGAAAAGGCTTACTCCGATGCAACCTAGTTGTATGGAGACTGTGCACTCTCATCCTTGTTCATGATCACACTTTTGAGATGAGAAGCACATAAAAATAAGAGCACTTTTTTTTTTGGTTTGTATCAAAAATGTGTGACAATCACTGGATAACTGCGAATCTATTTTTGTCTAAAAATTATTCATGTTTATTATGATCTTCCAAAATTAGGTTTTATTGGAAATTTTTGAATTTTAATAAACCTTCCAGCATGAGATGTTCAGACTAAGGAAACAAAAATATATTTTGTATATATTTTTGGAATTTCCCTAGTATTTTCGATCCGAGAACTATCTCATCTTAAGAGATACAGTCTCTTATCTGTATTAAGAAACCCTAGTCAATTCTTATTTAAATACCTAGCATGCCTCCAATAACTTGCAGTATTACAAAGGTCAATAAGGAGGAAGCTCAAAAGGTTAAGGATTGTCAAGGAATCAATACAGAAAGGAAGAACAAAATCATATCAAAAATCATGTCTGACTATGATTTTGATAGTTCTATTGGATCTCAAGATGAGTCATGTTTCTTGGCTTACAACCTTCAAGATCCAACAAAGACCAAGTGGATACGTTCTGATAGTATGATTGACTATATCCAAGGCTTTAAAGAACTAAGAACCAACCTCATAATGACAATCCGTTATCAAGATTGGTGTTTGTACCCTAATATTTTACACCAAGACTGGGCTTAGTTTGGCCTAAAATGCTCCTCTTATTAGCTAAGTATGGTTCCATGGGCCTAATAGGCTCCTCTTGTTAGCCAAGGATAGCTAACTTGGCCTTGCTAACACTCTATGTGCAAGCCCATTTGAGAGAACCCACAAATAAGGAAAGAAAGTTAAAGCCCATAGCGACGTCAGCATGACTCCAGCGATAGTGATGTCAGCATGACACCAACACCAGTGATGTCAGCGTCATACCAACACCAGTGATGTAAGAGAGACGTCAGAAAACGGATTCTGTTACCGTTATAACGGCGTTGATATATTCTTGGTATATTCCGTTAACGTTATAATGACGTCAACAAACCATAACGCCGTCAGAATATTCCTAACACCATCAGCATATTCCGTCAGTGACATAGGCATGACGTCATCATCTTCTCCGGCACTAGTTCAGCAGCAGGTGGCTGGCCGACGTCGTCATCTTTCACGACAATCATTGTCAGCGGCCTCCACCATCCGGTCACCGTTCCCATGTAGCAATAGCAGTCCAGCCGCGTCTGTCCGGCAGCAGCTTCCTTTATGTGCATCGCGGCGTAACTTAACTATGTGGCCCTGGATATTTGCACCCCATACAAAATGAGCTGTTGGATATTTCCACCCTACGAGCCGAGCCGATCCAGCTCGGCCAGCTGAGTCGCTAGACGAGCCATGCCATGGCTCACTGGATCTTTACACCCCTTACTATTATCCTGGCGGATAATTACGCCCCACTTGGGCTTAGACAAACTTTCTTCTTGGGCTGTACTCATTTGTTTGGGCAACCCTTTGCATCAATTTGGTTAACTCCATAAACCCATGAGAAAGATTCTGGAAACATATAGGACCAGTCAATGCAACTTATGACAGGGAGACATGCAGGGGCCAATCAATGCAATTCATGGCTGGAGCCATGCAAGGGACAATTATTCCAGAGTCATGTAGTCATGCAAGGGAATTAAGACAAATTATATTCATTTCGAAACTGGGATTGAGGGACTAATTCAGACCATATAAATATAGGGCTCCAGAACCCAAAAAGGTATGCAATCTTACCATACAAAAATATCTGTGAAAAATCTCTTGCTAACTTAAGCATCAAAGGGTTTTTTGCAGCAGCGGATCGATCTTCGACAAAATCACCATCAAATTCGTGTTTGGGGTAGAAGCAATTTTTACCAGCCAAACAATTGGCTCAAGGATAGAATTGAAGAAACAAAAGCTGATCTTGCGGGTATGAAGGTTCAAGTTGAAAAACTTAAGAAACATGAAGTGGTTGCAAACAAGTCCCCGGAGATATGCTTCAAGAGTTTGAACACTGAAGAAACTTCAGTGAACAATAAGAGCACCACTAGAGATTAAGTTATACTTAATCCAAGAAAAATAGACATCAGTTTTTGATTTCTTTCAATTATTGTGTAAGGTCTATTGCTGAATAAAACTATCTATGATATATGAATAAAATTATTTTATAATTTTTCTTGTGATATTTTTTCGATTACATAGCATGTGCTTGAATGCTTTATATTATTTTTATGTGTTATGTGTTATGGGATGTTTGATTTTAGTTTTCTTAACCTTAATATTCTATCTCATATGATGTATGAACCCTTATGGTTTGTGTGGCTTTTGGATTTAGCAGGATTAAGTTCTAGCCCAAGTTGGTAGGCTTTATCAAAGGATCATAAGGTGTTCCGATTGAAAATCATATGTGAAAAATTGACAATATGTTGAATCGATTTTGGTTTAGCATAAAAGCATATGTGTTTCGAAGTTTTCAACTTTTGCTATGCATTAGTTAAAACCGATTCAACCTTTCTCTGGTAAAGGTTGCTTTTGTTGTTGTTCTTTTGTTCCTGCGAGAGTATGACAACACAATAATATTCCTCCCCAGAAAGATACGAAGAAGTGGAGAAGAGGATGCGGAATTTGAGGTAACGAATTTGTTAGTTAATCATTTTCCTATTTAAGAAAAGCTTGAGTTTATTGCATATATATTTTTCTTTTGCTTAACAAAATTTGGTACAATTGATGTTGATTCCATTATGTGTGTATGGATGTATGTGTGTGTGTGATTCAATTGTTTTCGGTGAAGAAAAACTGGTTTGATATCTTTCTTTATTGTTTGGTATCAATTGTTTTAGAATTAACAACATTTTGGTGCAATTGCGGTGCTTTAATGTCTATGTTTATTTCAATTTCTTCCGGTTAAGAGAAATAATTGTGCAAGTCGATTTATTTGGTCTATATGTATTGTTTATGGCTTAACAAAATAAGGGATCATTTGTTTAGTCCAATTCGATTCCGGATAAGAGAAACTAAGTTAATTCTGATCTTAGTTAGACTTATCAAAGTAGAGGATTCGGTTATGCAAGTCTAGTCGAATGCCTTGAAAAGAAATATTAGTTAACTAACCTAATATTTGTCTTGTCTAAAGTAAAGTGTCTAAGTTATTATCTGAATAATTAGTGCCTGATGAGAAAAATAAAGTTAATCCTGATCTTTATTTTGGTCTTATCGAAATAAGCGATTGTATTTGTGCAATCTGTTTAGCAAGGGAACTAAGTTACTTAGTTAATTTGTTAAACTATTAGGGAAAATTACTTCGGGAAATTGTTTCCTTGATATCATATTAAAACAAAATTACTTGTATTTTCGGTTCTGGTATTGGTTATCTAAAGTGATATGTGAAACCTTCGTGCTTAACTCTTATAGGTTGTACAATTCTTTTAGATTATAAGATCTTTCAATTTTTATATTTGCTCAGACCTTTGTCATTTTGTGAAAAAAAGGGGGAAAATATATGGAGTAAACAAGTGATTTGTAATCACTAAGGAAAGGACAGTTGTGCTTAAACGTTATATCTAACGGAAGAGTAAAGCATTGACTAAGGGTGGGAAACATATCATATGATGATTGTAGTTATTTGGACTACAAAATACAAATAACAAAGATGTACGGATTAAAAATCTACCTATCTTACCTTTAGGGGAAGTATTAGCTTTGTTATTTAAATGTCAACAACGGCATTTATGGATTGAATATATGTAAGGTATTGTGTCGTTGAAACTTGGAATCAAGTGTATGTATAATGAATTTTTGTAATTTGTTTATCCATATAATTGTAAGAGTTTTGTCACTAAAATTGACAAAGAGGGAGATTGTTAGAGCATAGCTCGGTTGAACCCACCAAGCGTTGGTATGTCAAGTTTAAGAGTCGCTTGATTATATACTAGAGACAACTTCATATAGGTTAGGCTAGAAAGATTAGGATAATGAGACATCATCCTTCCTCTTGATGTTAGTAATATTTTGACTTGAACTGTTTCATTCCCAAAGTATCTTTCAAGTTGTGTTATATTGAAAAACATAACTACGAAGCTGTGAATGATTATACTCTAGTAGACATAGTGTTAAGGAATCATAATACGAAGTATAACACTTATCTTTTAAACTTCGTATATAAGACATCGACATAATCGTATGAATGCTATTGTGATTATGTGTATGGGTATGGGTGAATATTTCGTCCTAGGAAACAATGTTTACATTCACTTAAAGAAAGTACATTCATAAAATTATTTTATGAATCGAAAGGGAAATCGCTAGGTTTATTGGTATTGTTATTTATTGCATATCTTTGGATTACCAATATGTGTGAGTTATTAGAACCGATCATAACTTGTTATGTATCTTGGTAAAACTAGTCATAATTCCTGACTTATGTATTGGTATAACTTTTATTAGTGTAACCGATCCTAAGTAATCACCTAAGATGGTATGATTGGTATTTTTAATTGGTGTGACCGATCCTAGTAATTGGTGTAACGATCCTAGTAATTGGTATGACCGATCACAAAAGAGTATGTAATCGATCCTTGTAATTGGTGTAACCGGTCCTGGTAATTGGTGTAACCGAACCTGGTAATTGGTGTGACCGATCCTGAGTAATACCATGAGAATATGGTAACCGGTCCTAGAAATTGATGTAGCCGATCCTGGTAACTGATGTAACCATTTATATTAACCATATTAAGGTAGAACCTATCCTTGTGTTTGGTAGAACCGTAAACCCATTATTAGTGTTTGATATTTGATCAATTACATAGTTCTTGGAAATCAGATGAACCAGTTCTAAACTTGTTTGGAAGTGTGGTATAATCGGTTCCAAGATTGTAAATATGAAAAAGGATTTACAAAGAAATAAGATGTCGACATACTTTGAACATGTTCAGTAATTCTTATCTTTTATTGTTCAAAGATATTCCTTAATAACTCAAGGAGATCCTGGACTGAAATTAGATGATAATCTTTTAATTAAGGTTGTTAATTTTTATATGCTTTTAATTACCAGCAATTAAAATGTATATCTCTGGAAAAATAAAAATTGGTAATGTGCATTTACTAATTGGAGATTTTCTAATAGGATTTCGGTTATTTTTGGATAGAGAAATTCTAGGAATTATGAAAACCGATTTGGAAATATATTGCATATCATAAGAATATTTCGGTTTTGGAAATTCCTTGGTGTCCAAACTTCCTTGGTCTATAAATACCCAAGTTTTCATTTCGAGCAAACTATCCTAAGAGCCAGCAAAACTACCTTGTTGTGTTGTTACTGGTGGAGCCGTCTATTCGGAGAGGAAAGTACCCAAAATTAGGCGAAATCTCTTACGACCGCTCGTTTAAATACTTCTATGGGATCAAGAAGCTCTACGAGTACCGTTTGTGGAACTAATAATAATTGCAGTATTATTAGTTTTCGATTTGATTTGATTGACTAACGGTTGTTGAACTTTAACTGCACCTAGTTTGTTTATTCTTGAGAATCTTCTCTTCTGATATAAGATTCACTCAAACTAGATCGAAGTGTCGACGATATATTTTGAACTATTTGTAGATCTAAAGACATCTTGTGATAATCCATTATTAACAGACTCCGTTCTATTTGTGATTGATCACAAGAGATTCAAGTTATGGTGTGCATGTGTTTATTGAAGATTTAAGAAGATTTAAAGACGAAGAAGATTTCTGATTTGGGTTCATAATCTTTGGTGTGCATAAAGCTTAATCAGATGGGATACAACTATAATCGGTTTATCTTTGATAAATTTGATTGATTAGTTGCGTAGATCGGCATTAGTATTTAGTATCTTGGTAGATCCTATTATCGATTAAAAAATATAAACTTGGCTACTTTGGTAGTTGTTAATTAGATAGATCTAAACCCGACAAAGGAGTGTATTGGATTAAACAGAATAACCTTTGTCTAACTCATATCACCGAGATTGAATAGAGTTGTTACCGAACAGATTTATTGTTCCTTTTACTGTTTGGGATACAAACCAAAGGAATTGTTCCAGTACGTACACTTATTGAATGTTGGAAGCGCAGGGATACTGAAGAAACTAGGTGAACTATAGGTTTATTTGCTTGGTCTCGACTATACGAAGTTGGTGTGATTTTGTATAGTGGCTTAATTCTGAGAGTATTTAATTGTGGACTAGGTCCCGGGGTTTTTCTGCATTTGCGGTTTCCTCGTTAGCAAAATCTTGGTGTGTCATTTACTTTTATTTTCCCCAATTATAATTGTTGTTGTTATAATTTAAAGTAAATTACACAAACGTTAACTCTGTATTACTTGATAGTGATCTTATAGAGTTTGGTTAAGTCCATACCTATTATTAAGTAATCACACTTTGATTGTTGTATTGTCTCGATCTCGTATCCATAGAAGATCACACAAAGTGTGAATACCGATTTGTTGTATTGTCTCCACTCAGTCCATATACAATCACTTTCGGTAAGAGGACCTATAGGTGGAAAAGGTTAAGATTGTGGTATATTTGGGTACCCTCGTATTTTCATAGGGTCTTCTTCCTAATTGTATATAAAGGAATATATGGATGTAACACAGTTGATTCTGATCAATAGAAACTTTCCTCTACCTCTTTATCTTCCCTATATTACTGCAAAACGTTATCAGCATGATGCTCAACCGTTGTCGCAAATAACGACAAGTAAAAGAAAGAGGATTATTAGCGAATGAGTTATATACTTCTATCAAAAAACAAATCAATCAGATCCATAAAAAAAAAAGTTGTTCAAAAAGAAAAGGGGTTTGGATTTACATCAAGGAAATTATGCAATCATTGTCAAGCTAAGTTGGATTTATTTTCTCCCGTTTATTGTCAAGCTAAGTTGGATTTATTAGCTAAGTTGGATTTATTTTATTCTGGGTTGATTGAATCAAATCGAATCATATTGTATTTTCATTTTTCTTATTTTTCCATCATAGCTATTAAATCTACGATGATGATCGATTGGGTTATACTGTGCGGACACTAATTTGTTTATATCTCTGCATTAACTTGTGAAGGAGATCTCTAGCACAACCACACGCTCGTTAAGACGAAGACATTTCTTAACAAACAGACTTAGAGTACGCAAACGTGACTCAGAGGATTGGTATTTAAAGGTTTCTTAGGAAGGAAGGTTTTTAGGTTTTTCAAACTGTAGACTCGAGATGGTAATCCGTGTACACATTCGAACACAACATGTCCCACAAGGAATACCATTTTTTTTTGCTACATAGATATTCATAAATGGCTCAAAAATACCATATTCTCAATAAAGTAATTTAGAGCACAAATGTAGCAGACCATAAGAAAACAAAGAACCGATATAAGACACTGCAAATACCTTTTAGGCAATATTGTCTGCATGCACTAGTTTAGCTATAAATGATAAGAGGATAGCTCAACTAGGCAAAACTCAAATTGCCATAGTATACCTGACTTTTACACATCTTGCTCAACATGATTTTTATGAGCAAGTTCTTAACCCTTGTGATTAATTAGCACAAGTATGAGCTTTGAGCTCATTGGAATAATTGTGTTTATGATCAAGTCTCTTTTTCCTTTCGAATTTTGAGAGGGATCCCTTTTTATTTGAGAAATTATCATAAAACTTACTGTTATCAAAATATGAGACATAGTTTGAGTTCTTACCAGAAGAGTCTTGACTTGAGGAGGATGACAACCTGTTGACAATTTCTTTGTACCCTTGAACTATCTCTATCAGGTTATTTCTCATATCATCAATTTTTCTTATTTCTCATGGAATTTCTTTCATATCAAGGGAAATGTTATTTTCGGAGAAAAAGACTTGATCTTTCCTTATATAATTCTTATCAAGACTTCTGTTATGCTTTCGAGCATTTGAGGAACTCATTGAACTGACCTTCCTGGTAACATACGCAGGGTAAGTACGAAAACCAATGGGTTTAGACATACGAATGTCAGTTACACCTTTGAGGATTAAGTCTAAGGTGTGTTGAAGTTGAACAAGAGAATTTTTATTCAACCTAGAGATTCCCTTTTGTTTAACAGAACCTTTTGCTTCGCAGAAGAGACATACTTTCTGATCACATGGTTGATTAGGCAGTTTAGTCTTAACATTCTCGTCAGGAGATTTCTTCCTTCCATGTGTCAGGCCTAGGCTATGGGAAGACTCACTTCTTAAGGGCAGACCGAATGCTATTTAGTACCTAGTAACAATAGGCGTGTGAGTGGCATGTGTTGGTACTTGAGGTTGTTTTTCTCTTATAAGCTTCAATCTTCTGTAATTGCTTTCTCATGAAAATTAGTCAATAAAAATATCTTTTCTCTCTAGAATTTCTGTTCTCCCCAATCTATCTCTATCCTTAGAGATCAAGAGTAGCTTTTATGCTAATTTGTAAGGCAAGTCCTTACAATTGGTATCAGAGCACTCGATTCCTTGTGACCGAGTGACAATAATAATCAACAGAGTTGATTTTAAAGCTGAAGTGAAGAATTCATTTGCTGAATTGAAGGTTTCTTTGGAGGATTTCAATGCTGAGTTGAAGAATGTGGTTGATTGTGTAAACAAGATGAAACTAGATGAGGATTTACTCAAACCCTCATCTGATTCTAGACACGAAAACGACGCAGATTTGGGTGTAATTCATGTTGAGTCACAGTCAATGGGTAATTTTACTCTTTATTCTTCTATTCTTGAAGATTCATATCTAGCAGATGAAGGAGATTGTAGATCTACAACCAAAACTCAATTCCCGCATATGGATGAAGCTGGTTTTGAAGTTGAAGTCAAGAAATACAATAGTGATTCAACGTTTCTAACTTATCAGGAAGGTAAACCTTTCATTTCTACAAATAATTTTCTTAATGATTTTGGGAATTCTCAAGGTACAGGAGTTAAGTTTTATCATCGAAGTAATTATAAAACCTTGAATCGGCTTCTTAGTGAAGAATTTTGGCAGCTCAATGACCCAAAGTTTGTCACTAATGATAATCATAATCACTTTACTTCTTACATGCTCCAAATTCTCAAGGTATTTTTTTATCCTACAAGTAATTCGAATTACTCCTATGAGTGGTGTTTCGACTAGTTCTGAGTATGGTCATATGATTTTTGATCTCGGTAAAGAGTTTGTAGTTGGTGATATGCCTTCTTATTATTCTACTGCTAGGAGAGGTTTCAAATTCGATCTTAAGATGCTTGCTTCTGGTTTGGCTATTCCAATTGAGAAATATTATGAGAAATCTTTGTATGAGCTTATTCTTCAACATGGGTACCAAATGGATTCTAAATTTACAAATTCAGTAGTGTTTGTATTGGTTAAACATGGTGACAGTTACAATGGCAAGAATCTGTTTGGAAAAAATTCAGGTAGAGATTGTATCACCAGCTATGCTTGTGTTGGTTTGTTGCTTAATCAATATAGAATGCCCGAGACCAGTTTGTGGAATCCCTGCCCAGAGGTGCTAGTTATAGCAAGTTCAGAATTATTTCATAAATCACTGAATTACATAGGAAACAATAAGTATGAGCTGGTTCTTTCGAATGCAAGTAGTTACATAATTGCTGCTGTAGAAGTGCTTGTGAAAACATCTCAAGAAGATAGTGAATATTCTAACACAATGATTGCTAACAAAGGGCACTCAGCGGTTACTGTAAAGCCAAGATATGGTTTTCTAGAAATGTCTGATAGAGTAATACGCAATTTAAGAAGTGCAGAATGTCTCAATGGTAGCCGGGATGTTTATGGAAGGGTATTTGATCGTGGAAGGTTGCTAGAATTAGTTAGAAGGTATTCTTATTACATTAGAAACAATTCTAACTTCATCTTTGGTGTGCTTATTTATGGGTTAACTGTTCTTCATAGATTGATTTTAATGCATAAATGCAATGTAGTTATGGGTTGTACTATGATTTTAGAACTAGGATATGGTTTTGAATTGTTGTTGGTTAATCTAAATATGTTTTTGTGGGTAAAAAAGGGTGATAGTGGTGATTCTAGAAGATTGTTGGATAAAATTTTGATGCGAAGTATCTTTTTGTGGATTGAATTTATGCTTCAAATAGCTAGGGAAATGGAGTACTGGGTTGCGCAGAAAATGTTTGATCAATGGGTGGTTTGAAATATCAGTTTTACAATTCTTATGGAAGAGGTTCAGGAAAGTTTCGTTACAACTACTTCACATTCAAGTCAGAATCTACCGAACTGTACTAGCATGAGAATTGTTAGGTTATTTTACATATGCGCAACAAGTAGAAAATGTTGTCATGATAACCTGGTTCTTGCTAGAATGCTAACTGATCCAGGAACATTGTTTGGAATGGATAGTGGGTTGATCCGTAGGGTTACAGGAAGCAATGTAATTGATGCAACTATAGTTTTTGTGAAGATTTTTAGAAGCTATCATGAATATTTTTACCTATGTGCTGCTGAGACAGCAAAGTTCATGGTTGTTGTGAAACTGAGAAGGGGTGTATTTAAAATGCCTGGGGGTGTAATGGTGAGTTCAAGCAGAAGAGAAATTGTTATTTCCCTACACTCAGGTGTGTATGTTGAGTTGCTGAAGGTTAGTGTGAATAAGTATGAACATAAAGAGATATTTCATGTTATCGGAATGGATAAATATTCGACCATATTTTATTGGGTGATTCTCACAAAGACAATAATATATGTTTATCTTCTGTGTACGGAATACCAATTGTTTTGTTTGTGTTTATAGAGTATGGGAAAGGGCAGTAGTTACGAATGGATTTTCACTAAGTTACAACCTAGAGTACCTAGTTCTATGGTTTGTTATTATAATCCTTGGTGTTCAGGATGGAAGGAAGTCAGTGAAAGAAGGGCGGGAATCAAGAAGATTCTTATGGGGTTTAATTTTTCTTGCACTCACCAGGAAGTTACAGTTTTCAGGGTAACTATCTTGGTAACTCAAACAGGCAGTCTTGAAATCATAGTTATCTGTGAAGAAGAATATATTACAGGGCTGGGTCTTGAAGATTGTTCATCTAATGAAATTTTGGTACCAAACTCTTCCATATACTTGCAGTACTTCTGGAGGTATAAGAGAAGTATCTTTGATAGGCATGCACTCAGGTTAGATAACTCAAATTTTGCTGTTGATTATTTGCTCTTCCAAAGTCGTGGATGGCAGCAGTTATCCTTGGTTATAAGACACAAGAGATGTAACAAGTACTTTGTAAAGGCAGTTGGGTATTTTATAGTCGATGCGCAACATTTTTATAATAAACTACATACCTCCACATCTAATGACTCATCACCATAAAGGAGAGATCAGGCTGTTAACTCCATGATAACCAGTCAATTTCAGAAATTCTCATCTCGCTTTGCAACTACAACTCCTAATTCAGTTAGAAGACGTGTCATCAGAGTTATTATGAACAAGTTCAGAGTAACTAGTGGAGCTGTAACTTATTGCATTCTGGATATATTACTGATGTATCTCAAGCTTGAAGGTTTAGTTGGAGTAAAGATGAAGGATGAGTTCTTAGTTTTAGAAGAGAAGATCTATTTGCGACTGCAAAAAATTTTTAATGCTCATTCTCCAGCGGGTAATGAAGGTACAATTCCTGTGAGGAAAGGTACTTATATAATTATTTGGAATGCAATTTTTGAAGTTGTTGTTCAGCACTGTCATGGGACCATGTCCAAAAGTGTTATTGCTGCAAGTGGTGCTCTTGTTAGTCCCCACCAAGACGCAAATTACAAAGATACTGAGTATGTTTTCCTTGGAGTATTAAGCACAGTAAACTTAATCACTTCTGAAGGTAGAACATCAATTACTTTTGGGGAAGGAATGCAACCAAGTTTGATTCATACAGTTCAAAAGAATGGTTTCAGCTTTTCATGGTTCCAGGTGTTGAAGCTTGTGAAGTTAACATTTCCCACGATATTCAAGATGAAGCACCAAGTCTGCGACAGCTGCCCTATTCATTGGTCTAGCTCATTTCATATCCTTGAGGACAAGGATATTTTGAAGGAGTGGGATTTACCAGGCCTCGTCTATGGGCAGACTCACTTATTAAGGGCAGACCGAATGCTATTTAGTAAACCTAGTAACAGTAGGCGTGTGAGTGGCATGTGCCGGTACTTGAGGTTATTTTTCTCTTATAAGCTTCTATCTTATGTAATTACTTGAGGTTATCTATCTCTATCCTTAGATATCAAGAGTAGCTTATATGCTTTGTAAGGCAGGTCCTTACACCATGTGGTGTGGAATTTTCTTGATTAGAGGAGACTAACACATCTTTCTTAATTGGAAGGGACTCCGAATTTACTTCTGGTGCTGGAGCATTTTCAGTTTTAGCAGAAGTAGTTGGCATATTGGACTTCTTAGAGCATACTTGAATGGAGAGTTTACACAAGCGATGTTTTATTTCCAACGCATTTGTTGATGGTGGATTTTCATTTAAAGGCTAAAATTATAAAAGCCAAAAAATTATGCGCTAACATCTTGTTAAAGATAAGGCCATTAATGATTGATGGATACTCCTTCACTTTATCAATTCACATAGAATGGAGCATGTGGCAACAATCCCATTCTGTGAATAAAATACACGAAATTCACCCAGGTTGGAGCATGTAGCAATAATCCCATATACCCTGTGAATTTCCAGCATTATTAATTAATGCGCAACAGCCTTATATTTCATGTACTCATTATCAGTGCGGCATGACGACTGAGTGTTTCTCTCAACAGAGCAACACGAATCTCCAAGCATTATAATGAAAGCATGTACGAAATACCCGTACATGCTGAACTCTCAGTGTGTTATACTATCCCTATTGACCCACTCTCGGTGTGTTATACTAGCCCGATTGAGAATCCGGACTGACCGTATCAGTCTGGATATGATCACGACCATCCAACTCCACCAGCATGATTGGATGGTCCAGATCAATTCCATAACCCCCAAGCAGGTATGGAATATCTGCCGAACCAACGCGGATCCCGCATGGTCGGCCTCTCCTTGGCCTAGCTTGCCAAAACGTCCAAACCATAGCAGTATGGATGGAAAACCCTAAATTAAAACAGTCTCAACCATCTATCTTCGCAGGCATAGATGGAGGGTGCAGATATCGATTCAAAGGGCACGGAGTATGTCAACACAATTACCTTGGGCCCACCTACATACCTGACCAATCGGTTAGGACCAACCATGGTTGGTCATTCCAGAACGTGCGCCTTAATGAAGCATGACGCACGGCCTTGAAGCCCAAAATTAGGGTTTTGAATCACGAGTGTCCATTTTCTCCGGCACGAATGGAGGGTCCAAGATCAGATCAAAGCAGGTCCGGTCATACCAACATGACCACCGTGGACCCGTCTGTCCCTTCACCTAATCGGCCAAGTCCGAACTTGGCAATATGACTCGGTTCGTGCGCCTCCAACATGCATGGTCGCTCCTTCCAAACTACAAACTAATCTCAACCGCTCGATTTCGCCGGACGAATTGAGCAGCTTAGATCATGTTTTCATGGGATGGTAAGGCATAGGCGTGAACTCCAGCCTACCACCTGCACGCTGGAGCAATCGGCCAAGACCGACCAAGCCTGGTCGTCTTGGAACGCCCGCCCGAAGTTGGTACGGGATGCGGCTTTTGCGGCACTAATTTTCTGTCGCAATTCGATCTCGATCACTCAACTTCGCCGGACGAATTGAGTGGCCCAGATCACGTTTTTGTGGGACGGTCAGGTATAGGCGCCTACACCGTCACGCCATCTACACACATGTATGATCGGCCAACCCAAAATAGTTTCCTAAGCTTGGATTCGATCAGGGTGAAGAGCGGTGCTTGCGCACCTCCTTCAAAACCCTAATTTCACCAAGTGTCGCAGATGAGTGTCTCAAAGATCATCTCATCCGTCCAACTTCACCAGATCAGTTATATAACCCTGGTCAGGAGTTAATTGGTCAGTGCGGAGTCATGGTGATCACCATCCGTCACTCTACCACACCATGTGGTCGGTCAAGGGAGGGTTTGCATGCGCAACTTCCAAACCATCACATGAAGTAGGCTGGACATGAAGTTATTACGCTCAAATAGCGATACTTCATACATGCTTAATATACTCAATGCAGTAATTGCATAGTATACACACGATACTTCACAAGTATCAACTTCCTGAATAACGCAGTTATTCAATCTAGCATTACATGTTATTTTCTGTGGGTCCCAAGATCCACACACTCGAGATATCAGTCATGTCACAAACTGGGGGATACATACTAGGGTATTGGTCTGGCGGTTTACAGTGTGCAGCGCACAACGCGCCATCATAAGAACGTGTCAGGAAGTCATGGACGGTTAGTGATGATGGGAGAAGTGGGAAAGTCTGGTCGTGTGACACCAACAAGTCCAGACTTGTATAAATAGGTTAGGCTAAAAGACTTGTATAAATAGGTTCTCCGCCCTATTTTTTAAAAGGAACAAAACAAGTCCAGACAACAGAGGCAAGTGTTGATACAATCGTATTCAAATACCGGAACTGATAGCTTACATCCTGCAAGCCAGTTCAGCTTTCAAATACAAGTCCTGCATAGCCAACACCTTCACATTCTCAACACCTTCTTCGCTTCCCTCCCTAAGATCAACCCCATCTCCTTCACTTTTGCGACCGAAACAAGTCTGGAATGTCCATTTCTTGGTTTAGGCCGGACTTGCACAGATTGATCTCTCGAATCTACATGCACTCACCGCGCAATGCATTTGTTTAAGGTTTAGATTCATTCCTCATCCACACCCCAAATTACCAAAATTAGAAGGAATAGTTTTCACCCATAAACAATTGGCGACCACAGTGGGAGGTTAATCTCTCGGTTGTAAAGTCAATTTCTTCAAAATCCGATTCAATTTTATCAATTTCAAGAAGGGTAGATCTTAGAACCAATTCAATCAGCAATTCATTTCAAGATGGTGGAACTCAGGTATGGATCATCAATCAATTCTGATGGAGCTAGCATGGATAACACTCTCGGTGTCGGTGTACCTGTCAGTGGAGCTACCATGGTCAATACATCTCGTGGAGCCGTCATTTCTACCTCCAGCGTTAGCATAGTAGGAGATGTTCCAGTAAGTATAACACCTCCCATCACTAGAGCCAGAGCAGCCGCAAATCCCGACATCTCCTCAAGTATAACACCTCCGGTAGTCACCAGAGCAACAACTTCCACTCCTTCATCAGGACGAGGAGCCAGAGGGACGAGAGGAGGACCATCTCCCATTACCATTGCAGACTTGATGGAGAAGAAGGAAGTTCTTGCTAAGACTCAAACGGATATGGCCGAAACTCAGAAAGAGGTACTCACTTTTCTTAAGAAATTAACTGATCTATTGCCACAAGAGCCGCAACAGCCCCTGGAGCCAACAAGGAACGCATTCAACACACCGGAGAAGGTACTTAAGCTGCGCGGACCTACATGGACCCGATCAAAGAAGCGACATCAGATATGAGCGGTCCTGTCATGGAGACTCCTACACTGGGGACTGATCCTCACAACGATCTTCCTCAAGTCAATAGTCTCACTATGATCCAAAGGCCGGTGGATCAGGAATCGTTTTCTCTAGTGAAAAGTTTATGCGAACTTTTACACTTCTCGAAGAATCAGCGGGCAGAGACGTTTTGCTGCAATCAACCAGAAGAAAGTCACAACCGGGCGCTACATGTTATTTCATGCATAAAGGATTCATAGTTTAAGACGAACCTTACCGACATTGGAGAATCTTCGAATGTGATTACTCTCAAGACTCTCAGGAAATCCAAGGTTCTCTCAGGCAAGGTCGTACGGAAACCAAACCAGCACATACGAGAGAAGCTCCGCGGAAAGAATCAGAGAAGTTCGTTGTGTCCCACTCCCCACGTGGGCGTCAATTCAGGAAGAATACTGTCTTGCATCATTGAGGTCTAAAACACACGATGCATATTTGCTGACGAAGCATTCTTCTCCATCCTGTAAAGCCACGACCCATGTTCACACGAAGAGGGAACGAACTTTTGTGGTGAGTCATGACCAGAAAGGGAAAACGGTATACCGACGCTGCCATTATCAATTAGCAGGGGATATTGTTACCCAGTCTCTCCACCCAATGGAATTCTACAACAGCAAAGAACCACAAGAACAAGTGCTAGATGCTCCACAAAAGCTGCAAGATGGCACCAACTCCACAACTGATGAGATTAAAATCGTTGAGGAATCTCCTATGTCTATCTCCATCAGCTCAACCTTATATACGGATAAACGCATGAAGCTCGTGGAACTTCTCAAAGAGTACCAGGACATATTCGCTTGGAGATATGTAGAAATGCCGGATTTAGATGAAAATTTGTTACCCATCATCTACATGTCATACCTGGATCCAAGTCGGTTAAACAGTTGCAGTTCAGACACGGGGAAAATGGATAGATCAGATGTTGTATAGACTTCAGAGACTTGAACAAGTGCTGCTCCAAAAACGATCCTCCTTTACCTAACATCGACATGTTAGTAGATACAACCAGCGGACACGGCATGTTCTCCTCCATGGATGGATGTAGCGGCTATAATCAGATAAGGATGTACGAGCATGACGCAAGTAAGATAGCTTTTCGAACTCCTCTCGTAAATTTTTATTATACCATACTGCCATTTGGTTTAAAGAATGCCGGTGCAACATATCAACGCTCTATGACGGAAATCTTCCACTGGAGCCGATACCTCAAGGGAGCAACCTCAAGAAGATAACGATGTCCACGCGTCATATCGAGCAAGATCTGGGCGAGTCACTCTATCAGACAATGGTCGAACAAGATCTGGTCAAGTCACTTTATCAGACAGTGGTACATGTCTATCATGCTATGTTGGAGAATCTGCGCTTTTGGTCATCCTCTGGAGCTGTTGAATGCTCATCTACAACAACATATGCCCTGATATAAAGAACCAGGCCTATCGATAATGAAGAGCCTCATAATGTTCGTAGGGGAATTTATCTCACTAACAGGCAATACAACCTCCAGCCTTCTGAAAGCAGTTCCCTAAAGCAGTGAGAGGAAAACCACCGAGATACAACATCCTGCGCGTCCGCCAACTCCAACTCCAGTACCACATGCACGACTCCCACAATGATGAAAAAACGTCCAAGATATTCCATATCTAGCTCGAAAACAACCACTACGAACAAACCATGTAAACCACGCTTGGGGACTGAGGCTTAGCATGAAGTTCCTTCACCGTCATTCAAGGACTTCTTCAACACGAGAGAGATGGTCAGTCAAGAAGCATGGAATTCGCAAGGGTAAATCGAACTGAAGAGGAATCCACTTCAACGCTCCCTCCAGCATAAGGTGCTTCAATGGTCTATTCAAGAGCCGCCTCAACGCTCTCTCCGGGACCCACGTTTGCTTCAGAATCCTGCTTCAACACTCTCTCCAGGATCCACCTCAACGTTCGCACCAGAAGCCACTTTAACATCCTCTCGAGCCGTTTCAACACTCAAGCAACATCAATAATCTGTGCTCTGGTCAAGTTATCTTTAATGTACTCATTGCTCAACATACGTCTCATCCATCCTTCATGAGGGCCCAGCGGAGCATGAAAAACCTTGAAGTCGATAGGAGAAGGGTTATCCTGTGGAACGGATATTTTCATATAGTTGAAAGGGCGAGGTAAACCGCTCATCATCAATGTTCGGCATATCTTTGAAGTTGTCAACACTTCCTGACTTGGCACCAGTATTATCCCCAAAAGACATCTCAACAGGAGTTCTTTTCTTTATTCTACAATAAAAGACAGGAGTCAGTAGTTGTGTAAAAGCGCGTGAGATGTGTAGCCACACATGACAGAACACACATTCACGTTGGAGTACACAAGTCCGGTATTGCTCAAGTTTCAAGACCGGTGTTGATCAAGCCACAAGTCCGGTATTTCTCAAGTTTCAAGACCGGTGTTGATCAAGTCACAAGTTCGGTATAAGATTCAAGTCCGATATTAGTTTCAAGTTCGGTATTAGTTTCAAGTCCGGTATAAGCTTCAAGTCTGGTATAAGTTTCAAGTCTGGTATTGGTTTCAAGTCCGGTATTAGTTTCAAGTCCGGTATAAGCTTCGAGTCTGGTATTGATCAAAGTCACAAGGCTGGTATTCGAATAAAACAGGCGCACACAGCAGGGCCGGTTTTCAGTCGAAACACATGGTCGACGTTCAATCAGGTACGCGACGGTCCCACTTGATCCCAGCCCCATATTGGTCGAAGCAGGCACAGCCGTCCCCAAGCAAAGCAGACACGTGGAACACAGTGGACCCACGTTTAACCGAAGCAGGCACATCAAGCCCACATTCGATCAAGCAGGCGCATCAGTCCCACGAACGAAACAGGCGTAACAGTCCATCGAAGCAGGCAAGATCGACATCATGCTAGGGGAACACTCACCTGGACGCCTCTTGAACGTGACATGCTCCAAGGACAGGATGACCCATCTCTCCTGGTAACATCTAACTTTATCTCATAAGCTTTGTCTTTAATTGTCACCATCTCATGCCTACCTCATAATAGTGTAACCATTATGCGCTAGGCAGGGGACTTAATGTTGATGGTGGATTTTCATTTAAAGGCTAAAATTGTAAAAGACAAAAAATTATGCGCTAACATCTTGTAAAAGATAAGGCCATTAATGAGTGATGGATACTCCTTCACTTTATCAATTCACCTAGAATGGAGCATGTGGAAACAATCCCATTATGTGAATAAAATACACGAAATTCATCCAGGTTGGAGCATGTAGCAACAATCCCATATACCCTGTGAATTTCCAGCATTATTAATTAATGCGCAACAGCCTTGTATTTCCTGTACTCATTATCAGTGCGGCATGACTACTGAGTGTTGCTCTCAGCAGAGCAACACGAATCTCCAAGAATTATAATAAAAGCATGTACGAAATACCCTTACATGCTGAACTCTCGGTGTGTTATACTAGCCCGATTGAGCATCCGGACTGACCGTATCAGTATGGATATGATCACGACCATCCAACTCCACCAGCATGATTGGATGGTACAGATCGATTCCATAACCCCCAAGCAGGTATGAAATATCTGCCAAACCAACGCGGATCCCGCATGGTCGGCCTCCCCTTGGCCTAGCTTGCCAAAACGTCCAAACCATAGTAGTATGGATGGAAAACCCTAAATTAGGGTTTGCGGCACATTACATGTGTCGCAAAACAGTCTCAACCATCCATCTTCGCATGCATAAATGGAGGGTGCAGATATAGATTCAAAGGGCACGGAGTATGTCAACACAATTACCGTGGGCCCACCTACATACCTGACCAATCGGTCAGGACCAACCATGGTTGTTCATTCCAAATCGTGCGCCTGAATGAAGCATGACGCACGGCCTTGAATCCCAAAATTAGGGTTTTGAATCACGAGCGTCCATTTTCTCCGGCACGAATGGAGGGTCCAAGATCAAATCAAAGCAGGTCCGGTCATACCAACATGACCACCGTGGACCCGTATGTCCCTTCACCTGATCGGTCAAGTCCGAACTTGGCAATATGCCTCGGTTCGCGCGCCTCCAACATGCATGGTCGCTCCTTCCAAACTACAAACTAATCTCAACCGCTCGATTTCTCCGGACGAATTGAGCAGCTTAGATCATGTTTTCATGGGAGGGTAAGGCATAGGCGTGAACTCCAGCTTACCACCTGCACACTGGAGCAATCGGCCAAGACCGACCAAGCCTGGTCGTCTTGGAATGCCCGCCCGAAGTTGGTACGGGATGCGGCTTTTGCGACACTAATTTTCTGTCGCAATTCGATCTCAACCACTCAACTTCGCCAGAAGAATTGAGTGGCCTAGATCACGCTTTTGTGGGACGGTCAGGTATAGGCGCCTACACCGTCACGCCATCTACACACATTTATGATCGGCCAACCAAAAATAGTTTACTAAGCTTGGATTCGATCAGGGTGAAGAGCGGTGCTTGCGTACCTCCTTCGAAACCCTAATTTCACCAAGTGTCGCAGATGAGTGTCTCAAAGATCATCTCATCTGTCCAACTTCACCAGCTCAGTTATATAACCCTGGCCAGGAGTTAATTGGTAAGTGCAAAGTCATGGTGATCACCATCCGTCACTCTAACACACCATGTGGTCGGTCAAGGGAGGGTTTGCATGCGCAACTTCCAAACCATCACATGAAGTAGGCTGGACATGAAGTTATTACGCTCAAATAGCGATACTTCATACATGCTGAATATACTCGATGTAGTACTTGCATAGTATACACACGATACTTCACAAGTATCAACTTCCTGAATAACACAGTTATTCAATATAGCATTACATGCTATTTTCTATGGGTCCCACGATCCACACACTCGAGACATCAGTCATGTCACAAACTGGGGGATACATACTGGGGTATTGGTCTGGCGGTTTACAACGTGCAGCGCACAATGCACCATCATAAGAACGTGTCAGGAAGTCATGGACGGTTAGTGATGATGGGAGAAGTGGGCAAGTCTGGTCGTGTGACACCAACACACTACTCCATCACTCCACTTTCTCCACTTCCCATGAGATACGAGGGTTAGGCTAAAAGACTTGTATAAATAGGTTCTCCGCCCTATTTTGCAAAAGGAACAGAACAAGTCCAGACAACAGAGGCAAGTGTTAATACAAGCGTATTCAAACACCGGAACTGATAGCTTACATCCTTCAAGCCAGTTCAGCTTTCTGATACAAGTCTAGTATAGACAACACCTTCACATTCTCAACACATTCTTCGCTTCCCTCCCTAAGATCAACCCCATCTCCTTCACTTTTGCGACCGAAACAAGTCTGGAACGTCCATTTCTTGGGTTAGGCCGGACTTGCACAGATTGATCTCTCGAATCTACAAGCAATCACCGCGCAGTGCATTTGTTTAAGGTTTAAATTCATTCCTCATCCACACCCCAAATTACCAAAATTAGCAGGAATAGTTTTCACCCATAAACAACATCCTTTTCAAGGCTTGCCTCCAGAGTCATACATGAAGAATGATCTTCAGTATTTTCCTTGAATTTGCAGTCTCTTATTACACCAAGAATAACATTGACATATTTTTTCAACCGATTGAATCTATCAGCTTGGATTCTAACAAGACTCAGAATCAAATCACTCTCTTCAGCTGTTTCCCGTTTATTTAGAGAAATAGAATATTTTGAAGGGTAATCGGGACAACGCATGTCGGATTCTGTCTGTCTAGTTTGAACACATGGTTCATCTATATTCGAGATTGAAGAATCTTTCTCTTTAATAGAAATAGACGAGACAAAGCTTTTATTTATGGTGACACGTTTATCAGAGATACTACTCTTGTCCATAGAGTCCGATCTCTACAAACACAGACTTGCAAGGTCTTGAACGTGTTTTCCTGCTCTGGTACCAATTGAAAAAGTGGGGGTCTAACAACCACACCCAATATTTCTCTTAGAAATCTATATAGACAAACTCTAATATACTTTCTAGAGAATCAACTAGACAGTCAGACTCAATCAAGATAAAAAGTATATCAAAGAGTTTATATCTCTATCTCTCGATTTAAATCTTACTCAAGCAAACTGCGAATCTTGATTAAATACAAGAGAGATAACTTGGATGGTACCAAAGACCAATATCCAAGTGTCAATCAATTTAAATCAACAACCAAAAGGTAGGATATTCTAATTGATTGAACAACGCACAACCTGTATTATTTCAATTATATAACAAATATAATGCGGAAAAGAAATAACACAGACACCTAAATTTTGTTAACGAGGAAACCATAAATACAGAAAAACCTCGGAACCTAGTCCAGATTGAACATACACTGTATTAAGCTGCTACATACACTATCCTACTCTAAACTAACTTCGGTCTGGACTGTAGTTGAACCCCAACCAATCTTACACTGATCCAAGTTACAGTTATGCTCCTTACATCTCTGATACCAGCAGGATACTATGCACTTGATTCCCTTAGATGATCTCACCCACAACTAATAGTTGCTACGACCCAAAGTCGAAGACTTTAATAAACAAATCTGTATCACACAGAAACGTCCACGGTAATAGATAAATCTGTCTCCCATGAATATACCTACGAGTTTTGTTCTGTCTTTTGATTAATCAAGGTGAACAAGAACCAATTGATAAACCAGACTTATATTCCTGAAGAAAAACTCAGTATTATCAATCACCTCACAATAATCTTAATCGACACAGCGAAAAAAGATATTGTGGAATCACAAACGATGAGACGAAGATGTTTGTGACTACTTTTTATCTTGCCTATCGGAGACAGAAATCTCAAGTCAATTATTACAATTGTACTCATACGATAGAAACAACAATATCATATCACACAACTATAAGAAAAGTAGTACCGGTCTGGCTTCACAATCCTAATGAAGTCTTTAAGTCGTTAACCTGGTTTAGAAGAAGAAACCAAAGGTTAAAGGAGAATTGAATCTAGCTTAGCACAACTAGTATTACACAGAATGTGTGGGGATTAGGTTTCCCAGTTGCTAGAGTTCTCCCTTATATAGTCTTTCAAATCAGGGTTTACAATCAATGTTAGCTTGGTAACAAAGCATTCAATATTCACCGTTAGATGAAAACCTGATTAGATTCAAGCTAATAATATTTATCAACCGTTAGATCGAAAACATAGCTTGTTATACACACATGAAATGCACATTTGTAGGCTTGTGTAACTGTACCCAAACTTGTACATTATTTGGTTCAACAATAGTTAACCAAATGGTTAGCCATATGATAACTTTCATATCAACCATATTCTTCTTCACCATAACTAGTTCAAATGACTCAAATGAACTAGTTAGAGAGTTATTCAATTGCAAGGAAATTTCATGTACTACACAAGATACAATTGAAGCAAAAATGATTTGATTCACTCAAATCGGTTAATGAACTATATAGCCACGGTTTGCAATAACATTCCTTAGTTTATAAAGATAAGTTCACAAATATTGTTTCCCGAATGGAGTTCACAAACTCCAGCAGAAATTCTCGGGTTGAGAACTTCGCCAGTTCGCGGACTTAGCTCACGCACTTCTCCGGTTTCACTTGATCAACAAAGTTCGCAAACTTTGGTTCAAGCAATAAGGACTTATACATATATGTGTTTCCACAACAATGCTTATATCCTTCAGTGGTTATATAGTCTAAACTCTCATTTTAATCATTAAAACATTCTTAGAGGACGTTATATAGTTGTTATTCACAAACCATTTTTCGGCAGAGCAATTTTCAAAGTGATTGAAACTTAACATGACTTTCGTGACTAGGTAATGATGAACATAGATAAAGCGAAAGCTTTACCAACACATATTTCGAGAAATGGATAGGCAACATATACTCGGCTCGAAATACCAAATGTATATAATCTAAGTCTATATAGCAAAACGACTTTTATCTCAAGATAGGAGATAAATAAACTTTTGAGTGATCGATAAGTTCAAGTCTGCATATACCTTTCAGTCGATGAAGATCCACCAGTTCCTTGAGTAATTATTCGTCCTGTATGATGATTGCCATGGAGTTCTTGAGCTTAACTACACTTTATATCCTAGTACGAGACCTTAGCTATAGTAGACTATAAATCAATACTTATAGTTTTGATCACTAACATTGATAAACATGCTTGAGATAGCAACGCATGCGAGTTCGACCGAGCAATGATCTAACACAATGAACCCCGAAGTAATGAGGGTTAGACGTACTGACTCATATAAAGCATGTAGAAATGGACATATATCATGAGACAAAGATGTATCTTTTCTCCCGGTAGTAAGGACACCAAAGTACAAGTATCAACTGAATATGGGATGAAGCTAAGATGTAATTCTATCTCTCACCAAAGAGTCGGGAATGATTCTTCTTACCAGTATTGGTACAAGCAATGCAATGCGAGTACCATAGTAGCAACCAATTTCCATGGAAATGTCATACTTTAGACATCAACTTTAATGACAAGAAGAACTTTGCCTGGACAATTGAATATTTATTTGAATTAGATCCAATGTCTGCGCTTATGGAATGAATAGTACATCATTTCCACGAGACATAAATTCTCTATAGCACTTGAGATATATCCCGATGAAAAATATATCATCCCCCCTGAAACGTAACATATATTCAATCTAAATTACTTGATTTGAATCTCACTTTTGTTACTAATAAGGCCACACCACTTATTTAATATCTCAAGACTAAATGTCTAACATATAATGGGTTTCCCTCCCACCATCTTAATGAATTTAAACTAGTTGTTGAACTATTTCCTTATAATGTGACTACGAGGATTGGATCATCGAGCGCAGATGTCACAAAATCTCTACATGTACCGAGAGATATCATGTGGAACCTCACAATGATCAGAATGTAATTGATTACATCTTTTATAGTCTCTAATATACCTGGAAGGAAACATATTTTAGAGAAACTAATGAGTCAATTTAGTGAAATGTAAATCACTATAGTATTAATATGGATTATTGAATCCATATTGACTCCTATGATGAAATGTTGGAAATTGACTCATACGGACTTTGACATAACCACAAAGGCACTTTGGTTGTGACATGATGTTTCGTTTTGAAAGGACTCATATGTACATCACTGTGTTTGAGTGGAAGAAACAACATGAAAAAGATTAACAAAATGCGAAGTAACAGCATACCTTTTAATAAGTGTTTTCTAAAGTACTAGACGCACAACCCCCTCCCCCTCTCATTATGCTTTTAAGTAAGAGAACATATTACTCATTTTACAAAATCTTCAGTAAAACAGGATTGAGACCATCCTAAGATGCAAATAGTAAACAATCCATATTACTAAGATATCAAGATGAAGTTTAGAAAGATATTCATGAAGAATGCTGAACATTAAAGTGACTTATGGCTCTGGTGAATGTTTTGACATTTTGGACTAGTTATAGTTCCTAAGAAATTTGCGTTTAAAAACTACTAGCACATATTTTACATGTAAGGGATCACCACTCATTGTAAATGCTAGCGAGTGTACATATCAAAAGGACTTGATGGTTATTGCATGTTTAATAGGATCAATGAAGAGCATCCTATACCTCATGGTCTCGCAAAGGCTATCATCAAAGGTTACATATGATGTCTAAGGAATAGGTTACATGCACCAACCTACCATTTATTGCTTTGTGGATATGCAATATTAACGCATCTTTACTTAATTCATTTTAGAACCCAATATTAGTTAACCTTGTTAGAGCACTGATCGGTCGAACTCGCAAGCGTTGCTATCTCAAGCTTGTTGTTAAGTTTAGTTTTGTATAAGTCTTGATTTCTAGTCTACTTATAGCTAAGTCTCAGACTAGGATAGAAAGTGTAGTTGAGATCTAGACTCCACGACGTTCATCATACAAAGACGATGAACTAATCAAGGAACTGGTGGAACTTCATCGACTAAAAGGTATGTGGAGACTTGAACTTATCTATCACTCAAAAAGTCTATCTACTCTATCTCCTATCTTGAGACAAAAGTCGTATTGCTATATAGACTTCGATGATACACATTTTTTATTTTTAGCCGAGTTTATCTCGCTTATATTTTTCTCGAAATATGTGTTGGTAACCTTTCACTTTGGCCAAGTTCATCTTTACAAGTGACGAAAGTCATGTTGGTTATTTCAATATCTTGAAAATTGCCTTGATGAAAAATAGTGTGTGAATAACCTCTATTTAACATCCTCTAAGAATGTTTCAATGATTGAAATGAGAGTTTAGAACATGTAACCATCTTTATATATAAGCATTCAATTTGTTCGCGCATTAGTGTATAAGTCCAAAACCGGGAACCAAATGTATGCATATTTGTGTGTGTACTAAATGGTTGATGGAGAATCGGTAAGTATGCGTACCCGTACGCATACTGGCAGAAGTTCACAACCGTGAATTTCTGCTAAGTTTGGAAATCAAAACCAACTCAATCTAGTTACCTGAGTATGCGTACCCGTATGCATACTGGCGGAGAGTTCACATCTATGAATTTCTGTTGAGTTTGGAAACCAAAACAAACTCAAATACGGTTAATTAAGTACGCATACTTAAGTGTGTTACTTTCTGAAATTGGTTTATTCGTGAACTTAAATATATATAAACTAAGGAATGCATATTTGCAAACCGTGGCTATAAAGTTCATGAATCGATTCGAGTGAATCAAAACCGATTTTGCTATGATTATGTCTTGTATACTTCTATGAGATCTAAGCAATTGAACAACTCTATAACTAGTTCTTTTGAGTCATTTGAACTAGTTAAGGTGAAGATGAATAAGTTTGATATGAAAGTGCTCATATGGATAACCATTTGGTTAACTACTGTTGAAACAACGACTTGTATACGTTTAGGTATGGTTACACAAACCTAAATGGACATGAATTTCATTTGTATATAACAAGCTAAGTTCGTTCTAACGGTTGAAATATATTAGATTGAATCTAATCATGTTTTCATCTAATGGTATTTAATGCTTTATTACCAAGGTAACTTAGATTGCAAACCCTGATTTGGAGACTATATAAAGGAGAACTCTAGCAACTGGGAAAGTTAATCCCCAAACCTCCTGTGTGATACTAGTTGTATAAGCTAGAGTCGATTCTCCTTTAACCTTAGGTTTCTACCGAGACCCCGTAGGTTAATGACTTGAAGACTTTATTGGGATTGTGAAGCCACGCCCAACTATTTTCTTTGTAGTTGCGTGATCTGATCTTGCTGTTTCTATCGTGATTGAGTGCAATCGTAAGATTGGCTTGAAGTTAATTTCTCCGATAGGCAAGATAGAAAAGTAGTCACAAATATCTTTATCTCATCGTTTGTGATTCCAATATATCTTGTTCCTCTAGTCGATTAAGATTATTGTGAGGTGATTGATAATTCTAGGCTGTTCTATAAGTCCGGGTAATTGATTAGTTCCTATTCACCGTGATTTATCAAAAGACGGAACAAAACTTGTAGGTATTTATGTGGGAGATAGATTTATCTATTTCTGCAGACTTTTCTGTGTGATACAGATTTGTTTATTAAAGTCTTCGACTTTGGGTCGTAGCAACTCTTAGTTGTGGGTGAGATTAGCTAAGGGAATCAAGTGCGTAGTATCCTGCTGGGATCAGAGACGTATGGAGAGCAATTGTACCTTGGATTAGTGTGATATTGATTGGGGTTCAACTACAGTCCAGACCGAAGTTAGTTTGTAGTAGGCTAGTGTGTGTAGCGGATTAACACAGTGTGTGTTCAATCTGTACTGGGTCCCAGGGGTTTTCTGCATTTGCGGTTTCCTCGTTAACAAAACTTTTGATGTCTGTGTTATTTATTTTCTGCATTATATTTTGTTATATAATTGAAATATCACAGGTTGTGTGTTGAATCAATCAATTGGGAAATCTGACCTATGGTTGTTGATTGAAATTGATTGATACTTGAACATTGGTCTTTAGTACCATTCAAGTTAATTTCTCTTGTATTCAATTAGACTCGCATATTTCTATTTGCTTGAGTAAGGATCAAATCGAAAAATTGAGATATAACTCTTTGATATACTTTTTATTAAGATTGAGTCTGACTGTCTAGATGATTCTCTTAAAAGTATATTGGAGTTAGTCCATACAGATTGCTAAGCGAATTATTGCGTAAGGTTGTCGTACCCCACTTTTTCAAACCTTTTATGCGTACCAGTTGGTAACTGGATATAAGCCTGACATTCGTTTTCTTACGCATTTTTTGGTTTAACTACATATGTGCCATTACGAGTCCACATCGTACTATGATGGGTCACGAAAATGATTAAGTAATTTTGTTGGATATTTACTCTCAACAATTATCCGCATTTTAAAACCTTTGGCAGTAGATCTCTTACCGCTAGATTTGTGGGTTATCACTTTAATGAGACAATCTTCCCGTCGTTAGGGGGAGATAAGAAAAAGAATATTCTAAGGGAACGACAAGAATTGTCGTGGTGTATTCCCACTATGTCTAATATTGATTCATTGTGCTCCACATATGTAAATGTGAAGTGAAAGAATAATCGATTTTTAGAATGTACATTGATGTTGCTAAAGTGATGAGATCACACATACCAGTTGCAAACCTACCTGTAAGGTTACAAATCCTCAATAAGGGATATACACCGTAGACTAAGGTGTTGCAACTACACTTAGTGGAAGTGTGGTTGTGTCCATGGCTCTATAAAGGAAGTTGGAGAGATCACTTGGTTCGATCAATCCTCACCTAAAAAGGAATTAGGTGAGTAAGGCACAACTTATTTATATCATCAAAAATCATCTCACAATATTGTCTCTTAATATGTCCATGAATCAAACTGGAGGACATTCTGAAGTTTAATGATTCCAGAGAACAATGACATCCCAAGTTGATTATGAGAATGCGCATGAGTCAATGGAAAGATCATGCGAGCATATTCATGATTAATTTCATATACACTTGCTTAAGGAAATAGAGCAAGATGAGATCGAACCAAGCTCCTTGTTGCTTAATGTCAACGAAAAGCATATTTGTCCTATACAATCCAGGTAGAATTTCACTACACCATATCCTGGATTTCGCAAAATTTCAATTTCGGGGGTGTGCAACGCGACAGTGCGTTGCACACCAGTAAAAACGTTGGTCAAAATAAATACCACTCATTTAGTTATATTTGAAGTTATTGAGCAACGTATTGTAAATTCTAAAAACGTTGCGCAACTTTTTGTGTTTTTTTAGTCTTCAAAAAAAAAAATTTCTTTTAATTTATAAAATGAATGATTTACTTGAGCGTTGGATGGGTTGGGATCCATATGCTCAAGATTTAGTTGCATAATGAACGTTGGATTAAAAAGCCTATGTTTTCATTAGTTTTCACTAGTTATATGCAGTTGCAAAAATAAATAAATTATGATTCAATTTTTTCCCCAAAATCATTCTTAAAATTGGTTCTCCCCAATTCTTCCCTCTCATTTTTTTTCCCCAAAATCAATATCCCTCCCAAACTTGAATCCACAAAATTTTCCCCTCAAATTTTATCATCATCTCCATCAACCTTTCTAAATTGATTATTTTTATAAGGAAAAATATTTTTTCAGACACATTTATTATGTTCACATATTTATCTTATTTTTTCAGACCTTGTTTTTATGTTTTTCACTCTTTCTCTTTCTTTCCGAGAATCTCAAAACCCATAGATCCATCTCTTTTATTCCCCTGAAATCTCAGAAACCAAAACCTTCCCGTGTAATCAACAACTCCACTCATAATCAAAACCCAAAGATGGAAACCGAATCAAGACCTATAAATATCATCTAAAACCTAGAAATTTATTTTTGTTACTGAAATCGAAAATCAATTCATCTATAGTTGATTGCTTTGTTGATGTTCAAGAGGTATAAAATCTACTACTACTACTCTTCTTTGATTTTTGTTTTATTGGTTATACTATAGTTTATTGTTCGACCTAATTCTTTGATGTTGGAGTCTGCATGATGATTTCGTGTTGGATTTTGAATTTGTATAGATTTAGGTTACTTTTGATAGGTTTTTCGTCAGGGTTTTCTTATAATTGAAAAAAAAAGGGGTTAAGATTTTAGCTCAGAAATTGAAGTGAGAAGATGATTTCTACCTTAAACTACTCTTGTTTCAGTTGACTGATTCAAGTAAGATGGTTTATTGAACAATTCTACTACTCCTATTTCTATCTAATCTTCTTAATTTGTATTTGTAAGACCTAGGGTTTCTATTGAAATTGATTTATATCTAGGTAATTACTCAGATGTGATAGGGATTAGAACGTGATTAAGATTGAATTTATGTTTTCCTAACCTATAAGTCATCTTGAAAACTTGGGTCTATGAAATTTTAGTTAATCATATCGATCAGTTAGTTCCTAGGTTATTTAAAATTGTTTTAGTTTTGATTTTGGACGACTTTGATTTGGAACTGGATTGCAGTTGTTTCTAAGGAAACATAACCCTTTGAAGGAGGAGTCATATCATCATGATATTAAGTATTCCAGTTCGGTTTATGTGTTACAAGCTTTGACAGTTTTTGATAGGTTTTGTTCTGCACCTGGGCAGTCCTGCTTTCAACGAATTGAACGCTTTTGCATCTTGAATTAGTCTCAAGGTTCTACTGTTGATGTTAAGAGCATTCTCCAATGTTTCTATTTTGACCTCAAATGCTATAATTCGTGGTATAGAATAAGGTTATAGCTAGAACTTTTTGTTATGTCTTTCCTATAGGTTGATTTCTTTGGGTTTGTTCTATGTTCTAACTTAACTTCTATGTGCTTAAGGTATCTTTGGCTTCAATGGGTGAACTTCAGAGGTTAAGGTTTGAGTGCGATTTTTGACTATTGTGGGAAATCCTGTGTTTGTAGTCTTTGAAGGTGATGTATTTAACTTAAAATCTAGCTATTGTAAATTGTGCATATATACCTACCTATCACAAACATATTGTCTGTAATGTTTAGTAAAGTTATATATGTAAGTTACTTTTTTTTTAAATCTTAAGTTGACCTTATTTTAGGATGCCTATTTTTTTCTTTCTTGAAACCTTGTAAGTTTTCATTATGTGTAAGGTTAGACCAGTACTTATGGTCTCTTTTCTAAGCACAGGAAATCCTTGCTAGCATCACGTCGTAGTTAAATATTGCATTTTGTAATCTGATTTTATTCATTGCATGTATGTATTTTGAACCTTATTTAGTTGTGATAGTTTGTGATTTTCGACTTATAGTGATTTCATAATAATTGCTTTATGCTCTTACTGTGATGTTTCAGTGTCTTATGTTACTATTTATTAACCATATATATGTATGGATTACTTGTGGTTCGAACTTATATTCTGTAGGTCAATGGAACAAATGCAGAGCACATCTACAGGTACCACATCACAACAAAATAAGTCGAACTCTTCTTTAGTTAAGTTGAAGATTCCCCTCGAACTTGACATTGATTTCGAGCCAGTGGGAGATTATGCTGCAAAATTCTCCACTAGGGCAGGAGAGATAATCAGAATTCATGTTCCAGTTAACTTCCGTGGGTGGAAGAAAGTGCCGGTTAATTTCAAAGATGACGTTTGGGCAGCTTTGATGGTATTTTTACTAATCTTGGAATTGTTCTTCAAGATGAATTGTATTACTATTGATGTTATTTTACTTAATATTTATCAACATTAATCTATATTTCAGGATGAATTTGATCTGCCTGTCGACCCAAAGCATTGTCGTGTTGTTATAGAAACATGATTTCCACCATTGTATCGGAGATTCAAGTTTGACTTTAGGGATTTGGTCAGAGCAAAAATAAGGAGAAGATTCAAGAAGAGGCCTGCATTGTCGGAGGATGGGTCTGTTATACCGGAGGAAGAGTCTGAAGAACCCCGATGCCTTCAACTAACTCTAGAACTTTGGGAAGCTGCTAGAGATAAAGTTCCATCTGGGATGAATCCAAATATTTGGCATGATTTTGTCGACTATGAAAAGCAACCAGCGGTTATATCAAAGAATATTGCCAATGCAGCCACCAAAAAGCAAGCCAAGATCCGTTATACACTTGGGCGATGCTCTTACAATAACAAGAAATATAAACTACTAACTTCATTCTCTGTTAATTGAATAACTAATGGCAAGAATAATGATATATTTTCAGTTTTTTATATAAAATAAACCATCTTTGTAGGATGAGTCGGGCATACTACAAGTACCAGAAGACACTACATACAATTGGTTATTGGGACACCAACATAAGGATGGGACCGTGCATCCTAGTGCGGAAGAGGCACATGTAAGTATACTTCAGAAATGTGAATAACGGCACTTATTTCACTGCTTCATACTCTTATCTAACTACCAAGTTTCTATTATCAAATTACAAAAGAAAGTAATGGAAGCCAAAGAGAAGTATAAAGAAGCAGGATCAAGTGGTGGCAAGAGTTGTTTGGTTTCAGAGCCACTAGAAGATGTGTTTGGAGCAAATCAAAAAGATTATGTTCGTGGCTACTCATCCCGTACGTCGAAGAAGCTGGCTCATATGGCAGCGATTGCATTTTATGCTCTTCAAAATAGAGAGTCCCAAAATGAGAAAAGACTCAACAAAATTGAAACTGAAGTTAGTGATTTGGGTGGCCAAATGGGGTCGCTGACTAGTAAAGTCGACGTAAATGTTCAATTCTTACTTGTCGTGCAATTCTAAATAAGTTTAGTACACCTTTAACATTGTGATGGTTCTAATTTGATCTTATTGACAGACGATATTACACTTACTGAAAGCTAGTGTGTCTGCACCGACAAGTTCCGCCAACCCTCCTAGAAGAGTCACTCCTAGCCCAGAGAAAGGGTCCACTACTTATCTTGTTGGTAGAAATCATCATGCTGGTGGAAGTCATCTTGTTGGTGGAAGTCACCGTAACCTGGAAAATGAGGAAATTGCATCTACTGTAGTTACATCTGGGCAAGTTGAGCTAATAAATAATAAATGTGAAGTTGTTGCATTAGGGAGTGTACACCAGGGTGAATACATACATTGTAAAAAGCTGAAGCCAACTGAGAGGAAGGTCTATGTCGAGGAAGTGTTTGACCAAGCAGTAGTTTTTTGGGATGCCCCTCAAGGATATAGTTATTACTTCCTAAAACAGTTGCCACTGCCTATGTAGGTAATATGGTGTGAGGAGAGGCTTCAACCTGCGAGGAGTGAATCTTTTTAAGGGTCGGGTGAGAAATTATTTTGGTATCCTACAAACTTCTTTTCTTCTTGGGTATGTCGACACAAGGAAGATAGATCGATACAATAACAAATCTTACAAGTTTTTTTTTATTTTTTTGGGTATGTTGACTTAAGGTAGTTTGTTTAGTACAACGGAAAATCCTACAAACTTCTTTTTCTGGTATTTTTTGGTTGTAGGAAGAATAGACAGACTATGCATCTGTCTACTCTGTCTTTATTAGTTTTTTGTAGTTTTCTATACTTAATGGACTTTATGTATATATATTGTGTCTTTTTCATTTTAGTGTCAACCCCTTTTTAACTCCGCCAACGTGAATACGTTGCCGGTCCGAAGCCCAGATAAAGGAAGAGGGAGAAGGTTGGTATGCTATCATACATATAATATGAACTTGCTCTTTTCTTTTTCAGATAAGGAGTTTCCTTGCACCAGTTTCTGAGTTTGATTTTCTATCATTATTACTGGTGAGGGTTCTCCACTTTTCACTATTTTTCTATATTTGTATGATGTTTCAAGCATGGTTATCTATATCTATTCGCCAACTTTGCTGGAGTATCTGGTGTAACCATCTCTGAAAAGTTGAACCCAGATGTGATTGCATCTATTAATGTGACCCAGTTTTAGATTGCTACTGCTATTGTAAGTTGTTTATACTTCTTCTTCATGATTTGGATTTGTTTTATTACAGTTGGGTACTTCTTCTCGAGTGTTTTAGTGTAAAGTTAGTTATAAATTGAAATGTGATTAAAATTCGAAAACATGTTAGTTGTTGCTTAATCTAAAGTAATAGATTCGTAGCTGTGATGGTGCCGATATAGATGGGGTAGAAGTTAGCTCTAAAATTGTATGTTAATGTTAAATGGACACAACTACATGAGCTAGATTTTCAACTGGAAAATAGGGTACTTCCAGAGTATCAATTGACAACTGAATGGATTCTCAAGCATAATTGGCTGGTGAAGGTGTAGTTAGGCAGAGATAACCTTCTGCTTTGACACATGGCTGAACTTTGTTTCTTCATCTTGGAGTTCATGTTTATACTCATTCTCATGGTCATAACTTCCTTCTCTTGTTACATATATGTAGGTGGTTGTAGCTGCAGAGATCTTGGGAAGCTCTAGGTGGCATGGTCAGGCAGCTTTCGATGGATCAGTTTGACTCCACAGAGCGCCATAACGGCTAAGAATCTATTGGATAGACAATTATATGTCATTATGGTGGCTTGGAAGGTACAATTTCAGTCACAATGCGTAGTTGCTTTTGAATCTACCAAAAGGGCCATAACTTGGAGCTTCCTTTTGTGTTTTCCTTAATTGTAGGTCATGTTTTTGTCTTATCGACCATTAACACATTGAATTTGAAGGACCAAGCAATTTTGTGGTATCGACCATTAACACATTGAATTTGAAGGCCTCGATCAACTTGAATTTTACCACCAGGCGAACATTGTTTACTAAGTGAGTTTTTTGTTCAGATTTATTTTGAGTTGATATGTTATCTGCACAGACTAATTCTTATTTTATTATAATAAATTGAATTGAGGTGTCAACATTTTTTTTTGTCAATAAACTATGAGGCTTCCGTATCAAAAGGACTAATCATGTCTTGTGCTTTGCAGGATTGATTTTAATTTTCTTCCACCATTAGTAGAGTGCTGGAATCCATAAGGACTTCTCATTTACAATATGTAAACAACTGAAGGTTAGTATTCTTTTGAACTACCTTTCATACAATCTTTGAATCAACCAAAATATTGTATGGGTTTATGATAGTCATCGGTTAAATGCTTATGAGAAATTCATATATTGCAAGTTGATACGAATATATATGTATAGTTCTATATTGTGATAATCAACCATATGTTTGTGATGATGATAATGTGTTTATGAGATTCCTTCCGTATGAAAAATTGGGTCTTGTAAATGATCTAGAATGGTTTATGCAAGTGCAGAAATCTGGAATGGTATATTTATGCAGGTGCAGAAATCTGCCGGAACAATAACCGGATTTTTTTTTCACCTGTAAAAATTGTGCAACGGATATAAACGTTGGATATTTAATACGTTGCTTTCACTTGATTCCATGAGCAACAGTACAAAAAACAAGATAACGTTGCAGAATTTTTAGTGGAACTATTTAACCGTTTGTCTAATCCAAAAAAACGTTGCTCGAATTAAAGATTTACGTTGCTTAAATTAATCCAATACGTTGCTCAAATTATAAACTAAAACGTTGATAAAAGAGGTGCGCAACGGTAAAAAATGTTGCTCTATTTAATTTGAGCAACGTACTTTGATATTGCACAATAATTTGTTACACCGTATTAGCAACGTACTGTGGTGTTGCTTAAATTCATAGCAACGCGTCTATCCGTTTCAAAATAGCTATTTTGGTGTACGTTGTACTCTTTTTCCCTTCGATCGAGAATAGTTTTTCCCGAAGGCTTTTTTTCACTCGACAAGGTTTTTAGCGATACAACACTAAAACATCAAGTATGTTGAATGTTGAAGACATAAAGATCGCGTTGATATTATTGAAAATATCTGGATCAAAGAAATGAAACACGATAGTCTGTTAAGCAACATAACTTCCAGAATCAACAACATGGTCTTATAATCATTCAAGTCACCAAAGTAAAGTGTGATAAACTCATTTTCACTATATTAGACTAATGAAAATTGTCTGACATCATGGGAAGCATCTAATGGTGTGTTGAACTATTTTCCTTCACCGAGGTTGCTTTTTCCCACATGGTTTTGTTACTCGGCAAGGTTTTTAACGAGAAAACAACAAACACTAGGAATGTAATTTCCTAACTAAGGATATTTGTCTTTCCTACGAGGATTTTCTGCCTTAGGAGTTATGAAGCAACTAGTCAACTCCAACAAAGCAAAGTGATCATCTGCAACGGATCACCTTTACTAACATTGTACTCTTTTTCCTTGTTGATAGGTGTCTAAAATACCTTGATATTTATCTATTATTTATGCTTTCTTTGCTATATTTTCTTGTAAATTATGTATCTTTTGTTTGATGATTTTGAGTTTTAGGTACTTTAGAGCAAAAGAAGAGGAAACGTCGCTAAAAAGGGCTAAAGTGTCATTTCATGTGCAACTGCTGTTGGAGGTGAATTATCTCTCATTATTTACTTTTATTTCTTCATCTCTATCTGAAAGGCATGTCGGCTTTAGTGATGCAAGTTATGTCTGAAAAGAATGACAACCTTAGTGATGTATAAATATTGAAGAAAAGAAGTGGATATGAGAGGTAAGAGATGGCTGCTCGAGAAACTACTAAAAGCACCCAGAAAAGTGTTAAAGGCACCCCCATAAATGTTCCAGAAAAATCGATAAAGGCGGCCAGAGGAGTTTTCACTATTTACAGCCCAAAAGTTATCTTTGTACCCCACAAAGTGCTATTCGCACCCCCAGGAATTGCTAAATGTACCCCTGATTTCTTTCGGCACCCCAGCTGTTGGATAAGGGGAAGGTCATATTCTTCGTTTGAAATTCAAATTTTGGCGAGAAAACAACAACCAAATTAGGGTTTGAGGATTGATGATGTTATACTGAGATTTAATGGCTGAAACTGAATGGGTATCTTACTTAAGTCCAAACAGGGATGGTAATGGTCTTTGTTTTGACCATAATTGGCTAGATAATCGGCAAAAGATGAATCAGAGCTCACGAATTTTGGCGGGAAAATGTGTTCTTCATGGACATATTTGAAGTTCGAATTTTGGGGAAGATTTACAGAGATTTAATCGCTGGAATGTGTTGGATTGGACTCTAATTAACTAAACAGGCTTGTTATAATTGATAGAATCTGTAAAGTTGGGTTGTATCTTCAAGTTTTATCAAGATAGAGGCGGGAAGAATCAGTTTATCTACGAACCTCCCTGATTTGGATTTTGACGAGATCTTTTCTTGGATTTTCATTGGACCAAGTTATTTTGGGCATGTCGTATCGAAACAGAGTGGCTAAGGGTTTTGGGAAAAAAAATAAGGAAGTTTTGAGGAAACAGGGAGGTGGAAACATTATCGGGTTTTACCAGGAAGTTTTGGTTGAATAAAAGGAATTTATGTAGGAATAAACGCTAGATATCCTCTGTTTGATTCTATGGAAGGTTAGGGAATATATTCGACAACTCAGGCACCTGAAAAGAGGAAAGAAAACAGAATTATTCTCGTGACTTAGCCGTGAAAAAGAAGAAAGATAATTTGAAGATTTCCGAGAGATTCAAGGGGTTGTGGTGTATATAAGGTGTTGAGACATAAGCCATATATCGTTCTTTGTTTGGTAGAGAAAGACCTTCAGTAACTGAAGAAGCTGAGCAGTTTCGGACCTTTCGGTCGCTGAATACCTTTAGCGACTAAAAATCGTTGTAAGCCAAATTTCATTATTTTTAATACAATGATTAATCAATTCTTCTTCAATTCTGGTTATATGAGTAGCTAAATCTATTCTCTAGGGTTTTGGAGGAAACTATTTTTAATGGGTAATATATAGTAATTAATTTCTTTGGCATATTTACTCCATATTTGTGTTTTTAATTTATTAAGAATTTTCTCTTCAATATATGCTTCGTAAAAATTGTTTTGGATAGTTTCTACCGTTCTTTTATAAGCGAAGGAAAATTAGGGCTTAGAATAACGACGAAAGTCATAAAAAATGAGCTTGTAAAATTATATCTTCCAAAGCATGAGATTGGGTTCAAAATTGTTTTGAATAAAGTATGAGTATTTGTCAAAGAAATTATTATTGAGTTTACAAACATTAGAAGTAGTGGAATCCAAAGCCCTAGAATCTTCTCTCCTTGGAAACAAAAATCAATTTTAATTAGTTTGTCTTAGTATTTTATTTTAATGATCAAAAAACAAATCTTCATAAAAGTCCGAGCAACGAATCCCTATACTTACCACTTCAAAACTACATTACTTGTCAAAGTTTTAATGAGGCAATTGATTTCATCACAAGTCATCAAGGAGAGGATGACATTTGAAGAACTATATTCGAAGCACTAAATGTGAAGCACTGCATATGAAGTTCTACTGGACCGTACAAGCAGGGGGAGTGTTGTAGGGCTTGTATCCCATGGATGTGCGGCCCAATATAGTGTCTAGGGTCTTCTTCCAAATTGTATATAAAGGAATATATGAATGTAACACAGTTGATTCTGATTAATAGAAACTTTCCTCTGCCTCTTTATCTTCCATATATTTCCACTGTAAAACCATTTCAACTCACACCATCCCAACTTCAAATTCATTTCACTATGCCTAGTGCTCGCATAACCGAAGTGGATTTCAATGGAGAAGAAGATATTTCTATAATTCTATGTTGGATTTCAGTTGCAAGTGATAGAGATTTCAATTTAGATACTTTTAACTTATGGGATATTGTGTTTCAAAGGTTTATGAAGTTAAGTCACATAAATTCAAGCAGAACAAATGAGTGTCTTCAAAATCGTATTGTTTCATCAATAACAATATGAGAAAGTATCAAGAAATTATATGGATGATAAAAGGGGATAATCCTGGGTTGTCAACTGAAGAACCAAAAATTAGAGCTCATACCAAATTTGCTGAAGACAGCAGAATATGGTTTAGTCACGACGAATGTTATGAACTCTACAAGGTTCACGTGCATGGATTCAATGTTTAAATATTGTGTTATGCTATTAAGGTTAATTTTTAATGAAATGTAAAACTAGTTTCTATTTGAATATATTAATATAAAAGATAGTTTCCATTAATTAAAATAAAAAGATTACATTTGAAATATCTTAACTAAATTACGTCCACAAACTACTCATTTCTTTCCCGACCAAAGACCCAATTGCTCGTGTTTTCTGGATCACGAGTGTTGTTCAACATATCAGTTAGCGAGCCGGTTTGAGACTCACTTGGTGGTTGAGTCTCATCAGAATCACCATAACCTTGATCATTAATGGGTCTAGGGCGCAGGAGAACATGATACAAATCTTGAAATGCGTGTGGTTTCTAGGTTGTATATGATATAAATATCACCAAGGATATCTCCGGACTCTCTCTTGAACAACAAGGGGAAGTAACAAAAAAATCGTACGGAACTCGGACCATCCACCTCTTAGAAATACTGAATTAACTCGCTCCGGATGATCAGATATGTGATTAGGGAACACACCATCACCGCATACTTGTCTAACATTTTGAAACTCATATTCTTTATCCACAACAAAACTTAATCTACTGGTTGGGATACTAGTAAATCCTTTTAGTTTTCTATTTCTTTTCTCACTCGTCATATTTGTTTAGAAAGTAAAACGAAAGATAATTTTCTTATCGAGGAGAACATAAGAGCAGAGGAAAGTTGAGAAGGGAAGAGGAGGTAAAATGTGAAGAATATATGACAAGGTGCGGTATTTATAGGCGTTGGAAAGTCGAACGTTGGTGATATTGATTATAACGCTAGCATTAGAGTTGATATCGAGCGATATTCATGGCAACGCTAGCGATAAAAACATTATCGCTGGCGATATTGTCAATAACGTTCGCTAGGAACATTGTCAATAACGTTCGCTAGGAACTCTATCGCTCAGTGGTTTTCCAATAGGGACGCACCTCATTTGCCATGCCACCTGATTTTTAGCATGTGCATAGGAATAGGCCTTAACGCGGTTACAACTCAGTCGCCCGTAAATATACAGACAATAATACCCTCGGTATCGTTCCACTACAGTTGCAGTTGCTTTTTCTGCTTCATCTCAGTCAAAAGTCTTTAGAATCAAATCTTTGTTCCCCATTCATAAATTAGGGTTTCATTTGAAGAACAAAATCTGGGTTTTTTACATGAGCATTCATTAGTTTTCTTCTTAGAAACTTCCCAGAAAAAAAAAAAATGAAACAAAAATGTCGGATTTGGTGGCCTAGACAACATAACTCCTCGTGCGATGAAAAAACCCCTAATTCAGTGGTTTTATTTGGTTGGTTTTTTCCTTCTTCAACTTCATTTGACATTGTTGTTTCAGTTGTTGCTTCATCAGAAAAGATCTCACATTCTCATCTTCAACCCGATTTTCAGGTATTTTGATTTTGGCTTTGCTAACTAAACACATGGAGAATTTTTTTTTTTTTTAGTTTGATTCATATGATGTTTTTGCATATAAATGTTTGTTTTATTCTTTCTTATATAGGATTGTTATATAAAATTGATGAAATTTGACATAATTTTAGGGTTCCGGAAGTATTTGAATTGTATAAGGAGGAGATAGTCTACATTTTCTAAGGGTCATAACATTCCTCTACATCTTTGAAGTTAAGATTTGAGATTGACATAATCAGGAATTTCAATGAGAGACTTGTTCAGTGCACTTGTCAGTTTTTGCAACATTGCTCATGCTCACATTTTCTTAATGTGAGTTCGAGTTCAGCCATTCATTTGGAAGATTCTTGCGCCGTGATTATTTTTTATTTTTTTGGTATCATTCTGTTCTTTTCAAGATTTTGGAAACAAGTTAAATGCACTATTACCAGAAGTCTCATTGTGTTGTAAAGTTTCTAGACTGACTTAAATCAAAGAGTGTGGGAAATTTAGATAGGTGTTGCTATTTTGAACAGGTGTATGACCCATGCTAATTGTTTTTGAATGTTGTTTCAGGGGATTCTTCGTTTTATAAATGCAAAGATGCCTCTAATTCTACAAGGTAAATCTACATTTTCTATGTTGGGATATTGTGCAGCAGGCTGCAGCTTTGATGGGCAATATGAAGGTGTTGAAATTGAAGAAAATTACTCATCGACGACCAATGGCGACATAAATTCGCAGAATAAAAACTCGTCTTTTCAAGATCTTGAGAGATGGAGTTGTGGGTGCTGCAAACTCGATGGATTCCTAGAACAGCATAGGCATGAATCTATTAGTAGGAGTAACTGGATCCAGCTCTCATATGACACTGCTTCTTCATGTGGAAATGCCCTTCGGATCCCAACATTGCATCACGTTCACTTAGATGGGCTAGTATTGGCTAGCTTTGACGTTCACGTATGTAAGTGAGGAGTACCTTTATCTGGTTATTGCTATATTTGCTCCTTTTTTTTTTCCTTTCAGATTCTCTCTAAAATCCTTTTGTTCTATTTAAATGGATTCAGGTAATTCTGTATGACCCGCCTACTTTTGGCTCACACCATTTTTCGTTGAACTCATGGGATTCATCCGGACAAGTGAGAATACATCCCAAGAGACCCATATGGGTTGAGGAGCTTCACCAGAAACGACCTCATACAGACTTGGTAATATTGGCATGCACTTGGTGTCCTTTTTTCTGAAGTCCTTTTGATATCCCTATTACTTGTACATAACCTTCTTTTAATGATCTGCTAAACAAAGTTTGAATCAATTGCAGGATATGGTCGTATGCGCTATCAATAGTGCTACTGCTGCTAAATTAGTCTTCGAGAGTTGCCTTGGTCCCCAAATTTCCATTGACAAATTTCCAGTTATGTCCTGGTAATTTTTTTACATATCTCTTTATTCTTAGATACGTCAATCAGTTACCTCTGTCATGAAACCTGCTATTAATAGCCTGTCCTGTGATTGTTCAGGCTAGCTAATGTCACGTTGCATCTAGGAGCGGCTCTCGTGGCTTCCTTCTTCACTTTTCTGTACATCCTTCTGCAGTTATGTCATAGATTTATGCATTGTGGTTCTGAATTATTCCTTTACAGAATAGTGGCTAGGCCGTTTGGGCATACGTGCAGGAACATTCATATTCGCAGTTGTCAGCTTCTATATTGGCCAGTTTATCTCCGGGATTGGGGTATGAGGTAAATTTTGTTATCCTCAATGATATAATTCTATATTTGCTAATTACTACTTCTTCCAAAATTATGCTTGTGAGTTGTTACTGTTATAGACCGATTTCATGAATGAACATACAGATAGCCCAGGGTTGACTAGGTAAGGGTACCTACCAAAAATATGTCACATTATATAAAATGTTTTAACTTGGTGATAACTACATCAAAGTTTGGATTGCTATGATCATACGCAGCAGGACAAGTTTGGTATTTGAAATCCTCTTCACGTGTGGCATGGTGGTACTAATATGTGGTTCCTGATGACGAGTTGGCCTTTGCACATTGGTTCTTGACAAGAGTGTTTTTTAGCTTTCAAAGATCGATATGATACTAGCTCCCATCCTGATTTTTGAATTTTTTTGTAGGTATCAATCAAGTGCGGAATATGTACATAAAGCTGCATTGCGTCAGCATTTCATTTGGTCTAGTGTAGTCGTTGATGCGTTCTTTGGAAATATTGTTGGGGTTGCATTATTACTCAACATAGAAGCATTATGCCCATGGATATTGAACATTGCTCATGGCATTACAAATGATTTGTTGCGTTCTGGTTGTGTGTGGCTAATGGGGGTCCCTGCAGGCTTTAAATTGAATACGGAACTAGCAGGAATTCTAGGAATTATTTCACTTAATGCAATTCAAATTTGGTCTACCCTTTGGTTCTTTCTGCACTTCCTCTTTCGATATTTTATTCAAGGGCTTGCTGTATGTGGGATTGTACTGGGAGTGACAGTACCTGCCTCCATAATCATAGATACTATTATGCTGGCAACCTTACACGTGTCTACTCTTCATCGATTGTTCTCGCTTATATATTCTCTGCAGATCCAGGCACTTGTTGCTCTTTGGCGTCTTTTCAGGTGAATTTACCTACATCTTTTCTGAGGTTGCTTTTTAGGCAACAGTCTTCAAAACAGTCTTTAAAACCTGGTTAACAGGATATGCTAGATGTCCTTTCGCTGCAAGTTTATGTGGGCTCATGTGGTGTTCTAATTACCTGGCAGGGGTCGAAAATGGAACCCACTTCGGGAAAGATATGATAGTAATGCCTACACTGTGAAGCAGCATGTGGTTGGATCGCTTCTGTTTACACCACTATTACTACTAATTCCAACAACGTCGGTCTTCTATATTTTCTTTAGTATTCTGAATACAACCATCAGTCTGATATGCATTATGATTGAGGTTGCGATATCTATTCTTCATGCAACACCTTATGCCAACATTGCTCTCTGGATGGTGAGGCGAAGAAGATTTCCAACTGGGATATGGTTTGAAATAGTATCGTGCCCTAGTATCAAAAAGCCTGGTTCTTCAAGGATGGGTTTCTTCAGTAAACGAGCTCTACCGCTTATGAAAACAGAAGAGAAGAAAGACGAAAGGCCTAGAATTCTGGTTTCAATTCTCAGAAGCAACATTACAAGTATAGGTAAGAGCCATGAGCATTTCTGCTTCTCCCTTTCTTCTACTTCTGTTTTAAATGGTAAACATGATAGTGCTTATCTAGTTGCAAACCTTGGTTGCATTTTGTTGTCAATGGTGGAAATAATGACTGTTTGAGACTCTAGCTAAATGAATCTTAACCGTAACTGTACCTTGTTGGTGATTTTCTTTCTCCTCTCTCATAATTAGATTAGTTTAGTCTTAGTTAAAAGATCTTATTTGTATGCAAACTTTTATCAGCTGTATCATTTGGAGCAGGTTGGACGTTTCTCTGTTCAGTTGTATCACTCATCAATGTAACATATAATATGCCAATTCTGTAATTTTTCATCTCTTTCTTTAGTAAATACAAAGTCGCTCTGTGACATTTCCAAAGTTTAGTTCTTGAAGATCTTGTTTCTATTTTTTTCAATTGACTTCGCAAATAAGGATGTTGATTTCGGAGAGGAAACTTTTGCAGGACAAATCATTTTACCACACTACAAAGATGTATTTCGTGGAGTTTCCATCTCTTCTGGTGCAATGTCAGCCTATGGACTTCTTACCGGGAAAAGGTGAGTTTCCTGCATATCCATCCTAGCACCTCTGCGCGTCACTATTGATCACAATTTTTATTTTTTTAAATCTGGATATATTCCTATAATGACTTTTAAATGGATCATGTTCTTTCAGAATTCCGACCTCACTGAATACTAGCCTTCCTTCAACAATGCCGTGGCTGTTTATATCCTTTAGGGAGTATTGGTGGCTATGCCATGACTCCATACTTGCCTGGGGGACAAACAGATCCGAGCTGCAGTCTAACATTCCTCATAAACAAAGAGAAAAGGAAAATCAAAGCAAAATGGGAATTCCTTGCTTGTGATATGAAGTGATTTATTTACTTATTATTCCGTCCGATATGCTATATGGTTTCCCGGCCACTCCACGCCATGCTTCCACAATTGCCTCCGCTGGGTGATGTTGTTGGGCATGTAGAAGATTTTGAGTTTTTGAAGCCACGGAACACAGTTTAGAATAGGGCATGGTATATCTTCTCATATGAATTTGAAGGTATTAGTGGATCATTTTTGTAATGCAGATTCATTCTTGTAAGCAACATCTAATCTAAATATCTAATGGTTAAATAGCATTTTTCTCCCATCCAGTGAATTTGAACCTGTTCTGAAATACTAATCTTTCTCTGAGTCTAAACGCAGAACAGACTAACAAACATTACTCTCATGTCTCATCTCAATATATTTGAAGGGGACGGAGAGAGTCCAAACGTTGTTTTCTTCAAGTGAACAAAAACAGTATTAGAGCAAGTCTTATGGTGGAATCCATCCTATTCCAAGTGTGGAAAATTCATGGAATGTCAAGTCTAGTGGCTTCTAAGTTGTTGTTTTCCACCCAAAATCCAAGCAAGGTTCCATGGTTTGGTGGAACGTTGCGTGGAATCCATCAAAAACGCTAATAAAAATAGTATAAAACGCCAATAAAAATAGCGTAAAAAAGACAAAAAACGCTATTAAGAATAACGTTTTATGCTATTAAGAATAGCGTTTTTTTTATCCGTAGATTTAAACTGAGTTGTTGAGAATCTAACGGCTGAGAAAAAAGCTACATTAAGATTGTCGTTTTTATTATAGATTTAGCTCCATTAAGATTGACGTTTTTTACTGTAGATTTAACTCCATTAAGATTGGTGTTTTACGTCATTCTTAATAGCGTTTCTACTATTCCACCATTACACTTGCGCTTCCATCCACAGTTACAAGTGCTGAGGTGGCGTGGAAGATGGAATATGGATGGATTCCATAAGACTCGCTCTTACAACCAAGTGACCAACACTTTGACCGCCTAGAGTGTCAGGCTGTCAGCCAGTAAACGCAGATTAGCAACATCGACTCGGAACTTGGATCACCTTTTATACCAAAACTCGTCTCATGCTTCAAAAAAAAAAAACTCGTCTCGGTACCCTTGCTACAAAATTCTCTTCAATACGTACTTTTTCACTGGCATGCGTAGAACAGGTTGCAAAACATCGCGAAGAAGAAGGGAAACCTGGAGTAGAGCAGGTTATAGCACTGGATGTCTGTCGGATTCAATCAAACTGACCTAATTGCGTGAATCGAATAATAAGGTAAATGCTGAAAGACCTTATCGAGTCGATTTAGTTTGGAAAGAAAAAATTCGTAATCGAACTAAGTTCTTACAATTCCATTGTTTCAATTTCGATCTAGCCTTCGTCCCTAAATTAGTAACTCTGAATGTGAAACCTCTTATTTTGATTTCGAACTAGCTTCCATCCTAATTGCATGTGAAGCCCTAACAAGTCTAACTCAGGCGAATCTACTTGTTTGTGGAAATGCCCAAGAGAAAATTAATGCTAATAAAGATGTGTACTTTGTACAATTATAGGTTACAGATTCACCGTTTCTTTCTGGATATTGTGTATTTTTATCACATCATTTGACCATTTGAACCTCAGTAACCTCACTAATGAAACAACGAAAGAGATGATTTGTTTATTTATAACTAATTGTATTTTACTTTGTAGAAAGTGTTGCTTGTTTATATGCTGAGCAATGTTTTTTTTCAAAAATGGTATACTATACAGTTCCATTTATAAAGCTAGAGGGTTTCAACTCCACTTTGCGCCGTAACTCACTCATACTGGTGGCAGAATATTTAGGTACCCTAGTCCAGCATAGGAAAGAGTAACTTGACCCACCTATGAGGTTGGGTAATTGAGTTTTGTGCTGTTTAGGAATTGACGTGCTCCAGCAAGAGATTTTCCTTCTTCCCGCTCAAATGTTCTAAACCTGAAGTCAAAATATGCTTATTTTTGTTTCATTTTGCACCTGGTAGTTGAGGCTATAAGCCTAAATTCAGTGATAGATAGTTAGATTTAAGAACACCGTCCTACCAGGCCGAATTCGAGTAACAAAGATGACCATTTTGTATATTCATTTTCTTTCGAAGGATTTTAGCTCTAAAAAAAAAAAAAAAAAAAGCAAGTCCTGTTTGGCTGATGTAATTCCTCTTTATAATATGCAAAATGCTTTTCGTGGATAACTTTGGTTTCAATCAATTTCAGTTTAAATCCACTCCTACCGTCGAACTGCACTGATAAAAGTCTGCTGTGCAGTTCAGAGTAAGCTTCTTTGCCTGGATTAGGCTGTCCACCTTTCAGGATCACCAACTGTAGCGAGAAGCACAGCTCTAGTTACCTTTAAATCTGGTATGCTTCAGAACTATATTGAAATCCTTAAAATGAAACAAACCTATGCTCCAAATTTAATATCGGTCAGCATATTGTAAGAGTTGAACAATCTGAGTGATCTCTTGATGGGTAGGCTGCCATCAAATAGCTCCATAAGATTGTTACCCGTCTTTGCGTAAGCTTCATTTTAGGAGAATCAACTACTTGACCATTGGAATACCAATATTGTGGAAATGAAACCATTTGCTGTTGGTTAATCATAGCAAGTTTGTGGATAAGCAATTTAATATCATACATATGTTGGTTACTGTTAATAAATTTCTTCTTTAATTCTAGTTGCTGAAATTTTTTATATTTAATAGCATAATCCTAAATTTGTTGCTTATTGCAACTAATGGAGATACTTGCAAGTTGGTTGAAATAGAGTAGACGTGAAATTATTGGTTAATATAGGGGTGCATGACTAGTAAGAAACTCCACGTTTTCACTATTTTATTATTACATTTGGTTCCTGAAATGGAACTACAGAGTTGAGATTCCTCAGCTCAAATTGTAGAATCGTAGAAGAAGTTGTTCTTTTATTTTATTTTAACTATTTTGAAAGAAGGAACAACTTTAGAAAACAAATACTTACTCTGTTAGCCACAAATATGATTCCCAAACTGTACAAACCTTATAGTCATCAATGAATCCAAGTTTAATCCGTTGTTCGCCACAATTTTGTGTAATTCTTTGATAATTATGTACTGAATTTTATTTTTCATACTTTACCACCCTTTTATAAGTAAGTTCAGAATAAAAAGTTCATCTGTTAAATATTAAATTGATCAGAGAGTGTTTTACTCATCATGTTTTGATTTTGGTACCCCGTACCTGTTTAAGGTATGGTAAACTTGGTTTTTAAGCTGCATGAAATGTGGGGTCCAAATTATTCTTTGATCAGATATAGTTTCCATCAAGATCAATTCCTGTTCAGCAATTGGATTTTCTGGATACTTTTTAATTTATGGGTATTACGTATTTTTTTCCAAAGAAACTGTTTGTCTAAATACTTAATCTATGGAAATTGCGAATATGGAAGAATTTGATTCATTTTTTATGTAGTTTTCCAGAGATCTTGGTGGTATTAGTGGTCATTTTGGCGATGGAGAAGGAAGACGAAGCAGTGAAGAATGCACAGGTTGTGGAAGCTAGGGCCAGAAATATTAGCCACAGTGTGCGTTGTACAGATTGTGGAAGTCAATCAATTGAAGATTCACAAGCTGATGTTGCCATTCTTCTGAGGAAGGTAACTCATTTTGCTTTTTTTCCTTCCTACATATTTTGAAGAGAACCAACTTCCCAAGAATCTATTAGAGAAGTACAAAGAGACATTCTCAAACTTAAAAACTGAAGAGATTTACTAGGTTAAGGTTTTCTCATTCATGAATATGTCATCTCAAATCCTGATTCTAAGGCGACAAACTTACGTTAAATAGAATTATGATCAAAACATCAACTTCTTTATGACCAAGAAAACTTAGTGCCTTTTAGTTCGTACTGCTTTTGTAAGTAGAGTCATCATCATATGATTTTAAGCCTTGGCCGTTCTACTCATGTCCGTAATGTCAATGTTGGAATTTGAAGGTTAAGCTACACTAGTCTTGCTTGAAGAAGAGGTACTAACTTCCCTGCGGTCCTTGACCTTCATCTTGGTGTGTGTCTTGGTACCATGCAACTTACCTTTACAGCATATAAGAATCCACTTGTCCGGCCAAACACATCACTAGGCAGGCCCTCAGAAACTGGATTTTGAGTGTCTACTTTGTTTTAGAACCCAGTGAAATTAAATGCATAACACGGCTTAAATAGAATTAAATGTATTAAAGATGGATTTATGACCGGGGAAATTAAATGCATTTGTTTTGCGGAATTATTTTGCTCGCAGAACACTTGGTTAGACTTAAAGTTCTTTCTATTCTAACTCTCCCTAATCGGTCTTGACTCTTGATTCAAAAGCCTCTTTTTTCGTTCTTTGTTTCTCGAGTTGGACCTCATAGAGGTATGAACTCCCTTATAGAATAAGGCACATTCTGATTCTTAGATTCGCGAAACATGGCAGTGGACAAACTTAAGATGTCTGGAACTGTTTCTAAGTAATGCCACAAGTTACTGAAGGTAATGATTGATTCCCGGTTACACTCAAACTGCTTTCAGTAAATGTATCTTTTCTTAAACATGAGTTGCACATTTTATTTCCAGCATAAAATCTAGCTTGTAAGAACTAGGTTTTATATTTGTTGTAAGTTTGAGGTATATCTTGAATTTGCATAGCTGTTTTCTGGTTTATTTCTTGACTCATTCCTGAAACTACCCGCAAATTCCCCATTGAAAACCTTAATTAATAATTATTCAATTATCAATCATGACACTAACCTTCCGATTTCAATAGTAAAACGGGAAGTTCAATATTGTATGATAAGTTTGCTTCTCGATTTCAACACTAAATAGGGAAGCTCAATAATGTATGATAAGTTCGCATTTGAGACTCTGTACTCTTACCCTGAAACAGAAAGTAAAACATTAACTGGTGTGAAGACATTTATGGAACTTGAGAGTCATTTGAATCTAAGCATCATCTGTATCTTGGTATATGGATTATGATTCTAGCTTCAGCTGATCCCACAATGGTGCATCAACTTCTTCCAGGGATTCTAAGTGATCTGCTTCAATGCTTTTTCTCCAAGACTTTCTTCTTCTTTCTCTACTGACAACACTTTTATTCCCTTGAAACTCTTTGTCACCATTCTTGAGATAAATATCTTTGAAAAAATTTCCTTTCTCTGCGTGTTTCTTTTCTTCCTTTAAAAACTCCAAAAATTAAACCAAGTTACTCCCGAGTCAAACTAAATATGATCCTTCTGAAATCTTAAGCAACACCATCGTCGAACTGCCGCTGATTTTAAATGTCCCTATAGCCTTTCCTTCATGTTCGTAGGGCTTTCTTCTCATCTTCTCTTTTGATTTTGAAACACCCGTAAGTTTTTTAAGACTACTTGGTATCTGGAAAAGTTTGCATGATTTAAATGAAAAAAAAAATGTGTTACTTTTGTTGGAATCTGTACTAGATCTAATTTGTGATTGAAAATTGGCCACTAAAATAGGAGGTAAAAGGGTGGTGCATTTCCATAGGTGGAGAAAACTTCTGCATATTTTTTCCTGTTTATTAGAGGCTCAATGCTCAACTATGATCAAATATTGCTCTCTTAGAATTCAGGTTATTTTTTCACGTTTGCACCATGCAAATTTTTCGTGGATGCTAATGAAGCCTAAGCGGCTAAGATTTCCATTTTGGATGTCAGTTTCCTTTGTGTATATCCTGTGCGAAAAGATAGTTCGAAAAAAAAAATTATTCCCTAATTCGAAACAGAATATGTTGGTTCCTTATATACAAGTTAGAGTTCGGCATAACTAGTCATCAAGGAGCGAAAATGTGAAATAGGAGATGAATTACTGTGACCACTAAAAATCTAGCAGTCAACCAATAGAGATGATCTTGAGTTCATTTTGTAGGTAATCAAAGTGTAGCTGATAGAAACTGGAGATCGACACAGAGATTTACGTGGTTTGGCGTACTAGGTCTAAATTTAAATTGTTTCCGTTACCAAGGATAGAGCTTCAAGAGGAACAGATAAAGCAGAGAAGAGAAAGTATCTTAGAGGATAAGCAGACAAAGAAGCTATCTTATAATCTGACGTGCATCCCCTATTTAGAGAGGATTGGTTACGTACTAAATTGCTTTAAAAGGGGATGGACATTAACTTTGGGCTGCTTAAAGTCTAAGCTATTTTCTTTTTTCTGCTTTGTCTCTTTTTTGGAAGCTCTGAAACAATAGTAATGGAAGGAACCATGATAAAATACTAACCTGTGGAGGTAGGACTTAGTATGCCAACCTCGATTCTTAATTGCATTTAGGCTACTTTCATAATGATCTCAAGATCAGATTTTTAGTGGTTACAATCATGCTAAGCTGCTAAGTAACTATACGCTTTTAGCGTAATATAGCTCACAAGACAATATTTACTAGCACCCGTTTGTGTTTTCGTTCCTCAACTTAACATTTAACTTTGAATTAGGTTTGATAAAAAGACTGTGACGATGGGTATTAGCAAGAACCGGGGCGCTATAACTCAACCTCATTTTATAGGATCTGGTCAAAAAGCTGGATGAAAAGCAATTTGACTGCAAACTGTTTCCTTGACTTTTCAAACGCATTCAAGCGGGATCCTGTCAGACCTTGACTAAGACACCTTCTAATATACATTTAGTCTGTATCAAATTTGTATAGGAAGGGAGCAATATGACGTTTTAGTCTAACCTTGTTATTATATTTAGTAAGTCTCACATATCTGCTTCCACCATCTTCATAGTTGATCCGCGACGAAATTCGCTCTGGGAAAAGCGATAAAGAGATATTTAAAAAGCTGGAGGACGATTTTGGTGAGACGGTACTTTATGCTCCACGTTTTGATCTACAAACTGCGGCTCTTTGGCTATCACCGGTTAGTTAAAATGAAAGATCATCATTGATACGATCTTGATCTAAATTAACATTTTTGGTGTTTAACATTACAGTTTTGGGTTTCTGGATATAGTTTCTAGTTGCAGGGGCTGCGGCAGGGGTATGGGCTTATCAAAAGCATAGACAGAAGACTAACGTGCACATAATGGCGCTGAACCTAGTGAGGGGTGTTCCGTTAACCCCGAGAGAAAGAGAGACAATGCTAGATATTCTAACACCACCACCTGTGCCAGGAAGAAGGCGATGGTGGGGTTTATAATCACTGCTGACTCCATATATTGCACAACTTCTTCTTCCCTTATCTTCTTATAGGTTTTATGGCCTCCTTTGGTAATGTTCTACCAATTAATGCGAGGTTCTGTAAGGTTTTCTTATATAGTTGCATTATATTGTCAGTGGTGGAGAAAAACACCATCCAAAGTTGGAGTTGTAGTTCAAACCAAAATTTTGTAAAGGAGAATTTTACCCTCTGAATGCTTCTTGAATTTGACTCTTGACTGAATGTCATAGCCAAACTATGCTCATATAGTTGCTACATCCCCCTCGCTCTGTTTTTTTTTTTTTTTTTGAAACGGCAATAATTGATTTAACTTGAATCAAGAGTTTACGTAGTTGGCTTCCTTTTCCAGCAAAGTTTTTATGTTGCCAAGAGGCTCAGATGACCAAACTCTATTAATTTTTCCTATTCTAGCCGACTTAGACAAAACATCTGCTATTTTATTTTTCTCTTTTTGCACGTAGTAACAGTGCCAAGAGCTAAAAGATTGAAAAAAGTTCTTAATATCTTTAACGAGATTATGGAGTCTCCAGTCTATGTTGTAATCTTCTTTGATGACAACATCTACGACGAGTTTTGAGTCCGGTTCGAAAAAAACCATCTGCAAATTCAGTTCATTTGCCCATTTAACAGCCTCCCATAGTCCAATGCACTCTGCATGCTCTGTACTGAAAGAGTCAGCTAAGTAGATGCATTTGGATCCTGCGTGCTTGCCTGCAAAATTACGAAGTATAATACCAATGCCCCCAGATTTATTATAATGAGAACCATCAACATTAAGAGTAAAAGCTCCATACGGTGGTGGAGACCAATGCAGGTTAATTCTAATTTGTTTGTGTATGTTGACTGGTTTCTTGCGAGCCATTTCAACATACTCAGATATATACTTCCTGCATTTTTGAATCATAGTTTCTGAAGTTGTACTCGAGTCTTTGAAAATCTTGTCACATCTCTGAGACCAAATACACCAAGAAACTATTGCAATCTTGCACATGTTTTCCTCCTTAATGTGTCCAGCTTCAAGGCTTTAAAAGCAAGAACATATCCAATCCACCAGATTAACATTTGTAGAAGTATGAATACCCAGAGCAGCAAACCAAACAGGTTTCACCAGAGAACACTCAAGGATACAGTGTGTAGTTGTTTCATTCACTTGTGAACAGAAAGAGCAGCTAAAATCCCCAGTCTGAATTGCATAAGTAATCTTGTCTCTGGTAGGGATAATATCTTTTACACATTTCCATAAGAATTGATTAATTCTTGGTAGCAGGGGTAATCTCCAAAGTCTCTTGAAAATTTTCTTCATTCTAGGTGAAATAACAGATGAAGAATTTTGCAGTTCAAACAACTTCTTGTAGGCTGATTTTACTGTAAACTTCCCATTCTTCTCAAGTGTCCAGATCATCTTATCTTCATGTTGTGAGAAAATACTCATGGAGAGGATGAGCCTTGCAGTAGAGTCTTCAAAAAGAGTTAGAATTGGAGCAGCATTCCAACTTGTGTTATATGGAGAGAATAGCTGATAAACATAGTTATATTGCTCAACATTTGTTGCACCATTTCTTGGAGTTGGAGGAGTATCAATGTGACAGCCCGGTTTTCCGGACTTCCAACGGACACGGATTCGACCTTGTGGGTCGGGTCCGATCCAGCTAGCAAGTCCAAATTTCCGGACCGCCACTCGTGTAGTACTAGATTTTTCGTTCCAAGAGATTTTAATAAAGTACAAAACACAACTCATATGAAATTTATAAAATGAAATATAATATTACTTTCAAATATTTTAAAATGTTCTGGCCGAGAACTAATAAATTACAGGACAGAGACAAATTTATTTCTTTGTTTAAAGAGAAATACTGCATCAAATATTTTAAAATGTAAAATGGATCAACACGAACCAATCCAACAATAATCGCAATGAAATTTATTTCACCAAATCAAATATATAAATCGAATACGTTAAAATTACATATTGATTAAATATGTTTAAATAAAATTAACGGTAAACACATATTAATGCTAAAATAGGTTTTAGTTGATATTATGTAGAAACCCCTACCTCAAAATAGCAAATCCAAAACTTTGATGTAATCAACACACTCCCGATAAACCAATGGAGTATTATTAATTTGTTGTTGTTGTTTTGTAGAATCTTGGAGAAAATAAGAGAGAAAGAGAGAGGTAGACAAAAAAGGATGGCTATGTTTTTCTTTTAGGGTTTTTAGAAAATATATATTAAATATATATAGTTATCCTAGCAATAAATGCAAAGAAGAGAGAGGAAGAATTTTGACCAAGCACTTTTTGTTTTCTAATACGTATCACTTGAAAATTTAAGACATTTTTTAATTACTAACTCAAATATTGATAAGGGACAATTTAAAAAGAAAAACTTTATTTCCAACAATCACAGAGATAAGAGCTAACCTTTTTATCTATTGATTTAAGATTTAGTTATGGACACCCAATCAGAAATACTTACCCAACACTACACGGGTTGAGTTTTACCTGTTTTAGGTTCGAAAACTACTATCCAAAAACACGGGTCTCACACTATTAACCCGTTATAAAGGAATTTGTCCCAAATTCCAAAAATCAATAAAGTTAAAGTAGGTCGAAATGGAAATTTCATTAGCACAAAATTTTATGCTAAGTATTTTTATTTATTTGCCCAATTCCCCAAAATATATAAAACAAGAATAAAACATATGAAAGCACGAAGATTAAAATTCCTGAAATTATTTTGATTGCTTAAAACTTCAAAAATGAAATCATCCTATTTTTTTTTTATTTTTTTTTGAAGGAAATAAAACTTTCGAAAACTGGTAAGTCCGCACGCACAATCCAAGTAAATCGGAACCATGCTCTGATACCAACTGTGACAGCCCGGTTTCCGGACTTCCAGCGGACACGGATTCGACCTTGTGGGTCGGGTCCGATCTAGCTAGCAAGTCCAAATTTCCGGACCGCCACTCGTGTAGTACTAGATTTTTCGTTCCAAGAGATTTTAATAAAGTACAAAACTCAACTCAAATGAAATTTATAAAATGAAATATAATATTACTTTCAAAATTACAAAATTGTAAAGTAATAATCATAAAATCAAAGTATATTAAAACAAACCAAACTCTCTGGTTTAATTCAAAATTCGCAAAGCCCAAATCCCCGTAATACATAATAATTTCTTTTACGGCTAGTCTTTCTTCATTCTCTGTGGAAAGGGAGGAAAAGGGGTGAGCAAACCACAACCCAGTAGGAAGTTTCAAAAAAATAATAGAGTGCAACGAAATCAAACAAATGCCGTAGATACTATAATTAAAATCATGCATAAAAATTCGCAATAATACTTACGCTGTTCTCAGCCACAAATAATCAATATTTTCTTACTCGCAAAAATACTTATGCTATTCTCGGCCACAAATAATCAACATTTTCTTACTCAAAATCTCCAATCTAAAATTCTAGATTCTTAATTTAATTGTCAGAGTTATTCCGGTAAACAAACCATATTGTTCCCCGAACAGTCTTTCTAGGGTAGCCACCAGTGGTGGGATGCCATAAAGGCCTGACATTTCAGCAGCATACAGATAGATGTGTACTCAAAATTCATTTCCTACTAGTACATTCAGTTATGCATAATATTTATAGTCACGGACAAAATGTATTTACTTGCACCTAGTTTACAAACTAGACAGACTCCGGCAATTTAGTGTCAAATCACTGACTCAAAAGGAAAAGAATAAAAATCATTTAATTGTAATTGCACAAGTCCGGTAGTTTGAAAAACATAGACGGGTTGGATCAAAATAAGTTGTAAAAGTACTAGTTAATAATCACTAGGACTATTGAGCTTCTCTTATTTTGTTTTATTAGGCTAAACCATACACTACCAGATCTTGGTGTGAATGCACGATAAATTCAGTTATAGATGGACAAGACCAATGACTAAAAAGAACTCAGTTTTTGTAGTAAAAAGGTAGGTTCAAGTGTTAAATTTGGTGATAATGAGTTGTTACATCAAAAGAAAATGGTAATGATCATTATTTACTATTGAGAATGGAAATGGAAGAAAAGAAATTGTTTTGTGAGTGAAAAGAAGATCAGAGACCCATTTTCTCATTGCCATTGAAAAGTAGGACTTGTCAAAAACATTAGTAAAATAGTTTACCTAGCAATATTTTTAAGAAATGCATCGGGTACAGTCTACAGTGCAGTACTAACCATAACTATTAGGACAAATAGGAAAACGTGCAACTCCTTTGAGGAAAAAAAAAAGATAATTTCGCCAAGTATAAAAGAAAAGAGGAAAGATCAAACTAAGCATTTGTAACTGTTCTGGCCGAGAACTAATAAACTACGGGACAAAGACAAATTTATTTCTTTGTTTAAAGAGAAATACTGCATCAAATATTTTAAAATGTAAAACGGATCAACACGAACCAATCCAACAATAATTGCATCAAAATTTCATTCACCAAATCAATAGTATAAAGCAGAGTTTAGCTAACTTTTCCTATTTGAGTGGTGGTCAGGATCTATCGGATTTATCCTTGGCAAAGATAAATCAAAGGTTGTGGTTCTCCGTGCCACACCCTACAAGTCGCACACGTGGTGTTTATTCCAATATTATGAATTAAAAATGAATACTCAAGTCAAGATATGGAATTTCAAAAAATATAACGGGGAGGTTCGAACTCATGACCTATTGTGTCATAAGAGTGGCCTCTAACCATTGTTCCATATTGGTTGGAATTGATAGAAAAGATAAATCAACAGTGGTTGTTTGTTCAACTTAAATATTAATTAGTATAAGTGATTTGTCTAGAGAGAAGATAAATCTATGGTTACGGTTTGTTAAACTTAAATATTAATTAGTATAAGTGTTTTATTAATTGTTGTCTCGTTAATTTCTCATGATAAATGATTTATTAATTTTACATCATAAATATCCCTTAATTAATATTAATACATATCTCCATCAATAAATAATAATTTTGAGATATTAGTGGTGGTGGTGGTAGTAGAGGAAGAAGTAAGTGGTGGAAGGTGTTACTAAGTGGTGGTGGCGGTAACATTAGTTTTGGTGGAAGAAATAGTGGCGTTGGATGGTTTTAATGGCGGTGGTATTGGTTTTTTCTTTTTGAATCAAAAATAAATAAAAAAATTACATGACGGGTAACATTGTATTGTGAAAAGTATAGTTGGTTGTTTTTGACACGATCAAAAAAGGCGGATAACAAATACTTTTGGGATGATACCAAATCATATTAGACAAAATGGTTGTTTTTGGTACCACTGCTATCTTTGGTAACCGTTCGTACGCATGATTTTCAGTATTAACAAAAAAAATATAGTTGAATAAATTAATTGATGACCTAAGTTTGTTAAATCTAAACTTTATACATGACGTGTGGGATTAAAAGTTATAAGTGTGCCCAATATTCTACGAGAGATGGAAAATGGTGGTGGTGGAGAAAGAAGTGATATCTGGTGGTTTGTGGTACTGGCCGGTTTTGATGAGTAGTAATTGACTATGTTAATTATGTGCTGCTACAAAAGGATAACACTATAAATTAGAAATGTGGTTGATCGTCTTAATGCTAATATAAACTCGGTTAAAATACATGAAAATTAAGAAGAAGAAAAAAACATTTGGATGTCACGAAATATAATAAATAACACTAAAAACTACATATTTAGTATCAAGGTTTCTCCGTCCAATAGATAAATCTAAGGTTGTATTGAGATCCCGTAAGCAGAGGGCGAGTTGGTCTTGGATTTCTGAATGATAATGAATATAATGAAACGCTCCCTCTCGGTTTCTCCAATGAAAACCGAAACCTTCTAAAAAAATAATCAATAGAACAACACTTAGATGGAACGCATCGCCACCAGTGTAAACTTCTCTGAATTGCTACATATCCAGTGAAATTTCTACAGATTAATCTGGTGATTTCTTCATACCGTAGTTTTTAACGAGGCATGCAATTAAATCTCTAATAATGATTTTAAAGTTATTTAATAATTACAAAATTCTCTTATAAGTTTTGTTTATGCAAGTATTGATTTAACTTGGGTTCTTTTATATTTTTGTGTTAAGTTGATGACTTTTTAATTTGAATACATGTTTGGTTAACAAACTTTGATACATATAGGGTATTTTCTTTGTAGAACTGATGTTAGTCTCTCATTTTTCCCGTTAGCACTTTGTTTCGATCCCGTATTTGTAGACATTATTTGACTCGATCCCGTATTTGTATACATTATTTGACTAATGTTGGGGTATTTGTTTAATCTCAAGGCCGATTAAACCCAATGTGTGTTGTATACATTGAAGGCGACAGAAGTTTGTGTCGTCTCTACCTTGAAACTAATAATTTTTCTTCGGAAGGTTAGTTGAATTTATGTAGATACAAATATCAATATGACTATGCTATTTAAAACTACAAATTACTTGAGTAACACTAGATGTGAGAACGTCATTCATGCACTACTTAGCATAGTTGGTGTGAAATCTTTTTATCCACGAATTTCTTCAATTTTATGTTATCAATATGATTGAGAAAGAATCTTACATATGTTTTGATTTACTAATATAAGTTTATTTTTTCAACTCACATGTGTATATCTCAGCCTTCCAATAGCCAAGGGTTCTTCATTTTTATAACTCTCACATTTGCAAAAAATAAATAAATAGTGTTTATCTATAGTAGGGAAAATATTATGGGTTTTTGCTTCACTCCTTAGAGCCTTAGTTATCAATAATTTCGGAATAAATGTATTCATAAACATCATGGAGTTGGATTGGCAGTTCAGGTATATGTACTGTTAGATGAAATATTCTTTTTGAAGTTTGAAATTATGGTATGATGGAACAATAAATGGGGAAATTTTTTATTTACTGTATTTTTTATTTTATTTTCATCTTGGCACAACATTATTACTCCGTCCAGATAATAAATTGGAATAACATGCTTAAGTAAAAAATAAAAAGATCAGGTAACCCATTTTGTTTCTCAAAACCTATTTGAATATCAAAATAATTACTCACGAATAAAATTAAGCAAGAGGAATGTGAACAATATCGTATTAGAGAAAAAACATCATGTGCCGTTACGGCACGGGTTAAGATCTAGTCAAATATATAAATCGAATACGTTAAAATTACATATTGATTAAATATGTTTAAATAAAATTAACGGTAAACACATATTAATGCTAAAATAGGTTTTAGTTGATATTATGTAGAAACCCCTACCTAAAAATAGCAAATCCAAAACTTTGATGTAATCAACACACTCCCAATAAGCCAATGGAGTATTATTAATTTGTTGTTGTTGTTTTGTAGAAGCTTGGAGAAAATAAGAGAGAAAGAGAGAGGTAGACAAAAAAGGAACGCGCAATTGGGGGATACATTTATTAATTGAGGGATATGAATTACTTCCCCCAGCCTATAGTGTCGGTTAAGGGGTGACTTTTGGGTATCAAAATACTAAAATACCCTTCCTTCAAAATAAAAATTTAAAAACTTAAAAACTTAAAATCAAAAAACAAAAAACAAAATCATATCCCCATTTCCATCTCCACTTCTTATTAATATCTTTTAGGGTTAGAGCTTTGAAACCCCAAATATACCCCATTCCCTTTCAAATTCTAAACTCTCCCCACTCCTTATCAAATTCTCTTCTCCTTCTCTGCCGGCTCCTCACTTTGGAAACAATTTTTTTTTCTTAATTCAGAAGTGATGAAGATCATGTTGAAAGTGATGAAGACCATTCCGGAATGGATGAAGACCATGCCGGAAAGTCTTGCCCGGCATAGAAATTAAAGATGAAGACCATGCCGGTAGTCAAGTGCCGGCATGCTCGATAATCAATTAACTGTGCCAGCATTAAAACCAGAAAAAATTCAAAACGGAAGTGATGAAGATCATGCTGAAAGTGATGAAGACCATGCCGGAATTGATGAAGACCATATGCCGGAAAATGGTGCCGGCATGCTCGAGAACTTCCTATTAATGCCGTTAGCCAAGTGAAAAAAAATATCAAGTTTCTGGATACTTTTCATCCTGTGCCGGCATATAAATTTAAGCAAAATACTATGCTGGAACAGGTATCGGCATGCTCGAAAACTAGATTACTATGCCGGTACCAAAGGATGTTCAAAACTCCGAAAAAAAATCAACATTCGAAGATCAAAACCAGGATTAAAGGAAAAACAATTTTTGAAATATTGAACAAATCAAGTTGTCATTTGGAAATATGACTGGAGTTGAATATTTTAAATACTAGCCACAACATTTTAGATCTTGATGATGATAATGATGGAAAAACATGATTGAAAGTTTGATTTTTTCTAGTAAAGAATTCTTTTGGATGCTTGTTTGAATAATTTTGACCGATTTTTGATGAGATCATGTTGAAACTTTGCTTGTGGACACGATGGAAATCTAGAGACCATTCAAGATTGAATCCAAGTCCGGATTTCATTTTCGGACCTTCTAATAAAACAGAATATGATAGCTTTATAAATTAAAGATACTATAAGTGCATCATATAAACCTTGAGGACAATGCTAAACCATCTAGGGAGATGCAAAATCAATTAATTTGGCATGCATTGATTATGAAGTTGAATACAAGGAAAGATCACTTCTCTTCCATTCATAAATCAAAATTGCCGAATTGAAATATCGATGTATAACTTCCTTGAGATCTTTATGGATGATTTCTCTCCAGGTTTGGACTTCATCTTTCGATGAATGTTTGTTAAGATCTACCTTCGTAGATTAAAGATTTAAGAAACTGTAAAATCCGCAAAGAATTTTTGAAATATTACGATGGGAATCATCGTTCAAATACCGCCCCCGACCAAATCATTAGGAAATGTGTCGAACAAAGGGATGTCATCTCTTTGTCATGATTATGGAAACTTTAGTACAAAGAAAACTAAAAGATTACAAAGAGTGGTTTTTAAAACATTGTTTAAGGATAGCCAATTGGAAGCATATCAAAACTAAACATGATGCCCTTACAACCCATTTTGATTGTCGAGCTATTTGATACGGGCATTGAATGGGTCCATTTCTACCTCCGAAGGAAATGAAGAATGGCTAAAACTAATGACCACAAGGTGGTATAAAGGAAAACATATTTTCTCGAAAATCAAATGCTAAAGGCTGTGCAGAGAACAAATAGGAGAACTTGAAAAAATATCAGAGTTAGAACATCGTGTTTGAAAGAACCGAACTTTGAAACCTCAGATATAAAATGAATTCCATGACAAAGCAAAATACTAAAGTTCTATTTTGGGGCCGTAGAACTAGAAGATAACAACCAAGAATGTCTTCAAGGTCAACGGGCAGAGAAAGTTTTTTCTTAATTCGAAGTGATGAAGATCATGTTGAAAGTGATGAAGATAGGATCCTTTGTAGTCTTTTGTATTTTTTATGACCACATAGAAATTAAAGATGAAGACCATCTTGGTAGTCAAGTCTTACGAAGGCATGCTCGATAATCAATTAAGCGTGCCAAAGATTAAAACCGAGGAAAAAATTCAAAACGGAAGTGATGAAGATCATCCGAAAAGTGATGAAGACCATGCTGATCCAAAAATCCAAGACCCAAATCCATTTCCACCTCACCTCCATTGAATTGATGAAGATCATATCCATCTTAGGAAAATAGTCCGGCATGCTCGAGAACTTCCTATTAATGCCGTTAGCCAAGTGAAAAAAAATATCAAGTTTAATTAGGATACTTTTCATCCTGAGACTTGTGTATGCTGAAGCATATAAATTTAAGCAAAATACTATCTTGAACAGAATCAACTTCTACACTCTATCGGCATGCTCGAAAACTAGATTACTATGCCTCAAGCGCCGCAAGATGCTCATAATCAACTTTTAAAACCAAAAATTCAAAAAACTGAAAAAATCAACATTCGAAGATCAAAACGGAGAAAAACAATTTTTGAAATATTGACAAATCAAGCCTAAAACAATTTTTGAAATATTCCGACAAATGCATGGTTTTTTGGTTGAATACCATGCCGGGACCAAGCTTTTTCAGCTGCAACAATGGTGGATTGAAAGGAAAAAAAATCAAATTTTCAACCTCTTAGCAGCAATTCTCTCATCACAATCATCTTCTATTTAAAAAAAAAAAAATCCACTCAAAATTTTTTTCCCTCCTTCACTCTCAACTAACCCACACAAAATCAAATAAAAATAAATACACACTAATTTATCCCCCAAATACTTAACATTTTACTAATTTTAATTAATCACTAATCTTGATTAGTGGGGGCTAGATTAGGAATTAAAAAAATAATTACATAGGTTGTCACCCAGAATTGCTATTGGGACACCTATTTTGTCCTGTAGCTATATCCCCCAATTAATAAATGTATCCCCTAATTGCGCGTTCCAAAAAAGGATGGCTAGGTTTTTCTTTTAGGGTTTTTATTAAATATATATATTTATCCTAGCAATAAATGCAAAGAAGAGAGAGGAAGAATTTTGACCAAGCACTTTTGGTTTTCTAATACGTATCACTTGAAAATTTAAGACATTTTTTAATTACTAACTCAAATATTGATTAGGGACAATTTTAAAAGAAAAACTTTATTTCCAACCATCACAGAGATAAGAGCTAACCTTTTTATCTATTGATTTAAGATTTAGTTATGGACACCCAATCAGAAATACTTACCCAATACTACACGGGTTGAGTTTTACCGGTTTTAGGTTCGAAAACTATTATCCAAAAACACGGGTCTCACAATCAAGACCCTGAATCCAATTGTGCTTCCAGATGAGAATAAGATGACCATTACCAAGACTCCAAAAACTATATTTCTGAATGAAACTTAGTTCTGAACTAATACTGGTCCATGACCAAGTGGAAGAAGAGCATTTCTTGAGATTGAACATATCACCATTTGGAAAATACTTTGATTGAAGTGGAAGAAGTGCATTTCTTGAGATTCCTCCATGCAGACTTAGCTAGTAGTGCTCTATTGAAAATGTGAATATCTCTAAACCCTAATCTTCCTTCTTCTTTTAGAGCATTAACACTTTTCCATGTGACAAGTTTCCTTCCTTTATTTGTTTTATTTTTCCTCCAAAACTTTTGTTGGGAAGAATTCATCTTTTTTATAGTTATATCTGGCAATTTGAAACTAGTCATGTGGTGCACAAGAATAATATTAGTTACATTCCTCACCATAACTGACCTGGCAGCTTCTGACATGTTAATGCATTTCCACTTTGACAACCTGTTATCCATCTAGTATCCAAGAATAGAGAAGGGGATTCTATTATTCCTTCCTATGAAGAAAGGCAGAACCAAATACTTTTCATCATTCAAATTTAATTTTCTTACCTGTAAAGTACCACTAATTATTTGGCATTGAGAGGGACTCATGTTTTTGCTGAAGTAAATAATAAATTTGCTGAAATTTATTAACTGTCCTGAACATGAGCTAAACTCTTCAATTACTTGAAGCAATTTTGTTGTTTGATCCAGATTTGCCTTGCAGAATAATAAGTAGTCATTTGCAAACAAAAGGTGGTTTATTTTTGGTGCAGATGTTGAGATTTTCATACCAGTTAATTGCTTGGTAACTTCACAATGATAAAGTTTCCTTGAAAATGCTTCTATTGCTAATATGAAAAGATAAGGGGATATAGGATACCCTTGTCTAATGCCTCTTGTAGGTTTGAAGGAGGTTGAGGGAGAACCATTAATCATTATCTCTATTTGAGTAGTAGAGACACATTCAGATATGAGTTGACATAATTTATCACAGAATCCAAATTTCTTGAGAACTTCAGAAAGAAAACCCAATTATATCTTGTCAAAGGCTTTGGACATATCCGTTTTAAGAGCAAGGTGACCAGATCTCCCTTTTTTCCTCTTCATTGCTTACCATGCATATATTCTCTGAGATTAATCTGCCTGGGACATAAGCTGAGTTCATTGATGATATGATATTAACCATATGCTTCTTTAATCTTAGAGCCAAAACTTTAGAGATAATTTTGTATATTGTGTTGCAAAGGGCAATGGGCCTATAATCTTCTGGTTTTTGAGGAGAAGAAACTTTGGGAATTAAAGTGATTCTAGTATTATTAATCTTCTTCAAGAGGTGTCCAGAATGAAAGAATGCTTGAACCATTTTGCATGTATCATATTTTACTACCTTCCATTGAGTTTGATAAAAACCTATAGGAAAACCATCTGGACCTGGAGATGTCCATGGCTCCATAGACATTAAGGCTTTGTGAATTTCTTGTTCATCTGGGGGTGAAATAAGAACATTATTGTCTTGTTGGGTGATAACTGCTGGGATATGCTCTATGAAGTAATAATTGTCACTGGGATTTGATGTTGAACTAATATTCTTGAAGTGAGCAACTAGAAGCTTTTCAATTGAATTCCTATCTTGACACCATGTTCCATCTGGAGCTTGTAAAGAGTCAATCTTATTTCTAACTCTTCTCTGGTTAGCCCTTATGTGGAAGTATTTTTAATTTTGTCCATGTCATTGTAGAAGATATCTCTTGACTTCTGTCTGTTAGAACTAGCTTGGATTTCATTTAGCTCTTCAACTTGCTTCTCTAAAGATATAACTTGTGAAGTATTTAGTCCTTGCATATCTGAAGCTTGAAGTTTGGATATTTCAAGTTGAATCTCAGTGATTCTTGCTTGAATATGTCCAAAATTTTACTTGCTCCATTTTGAGAGAACCTTCCTAGTATTTACTTGGTTATCACATAGAAAATAAGTTGCTGAACTTGAAATGTTAGATTTCCAAGCATTCAAAATTTCATTTGCACAGGAATCCTTTTGAAGCCAGTGTTTAAAGGATTTCCAATCTTTACCTGAGGATTTGGAAGCATTATATAGAGACAAAAAAAGAGGAGTGTGATCAGATCCTAGGTGGGGCAAGATGTTTAAGAGTTGCATTAGGATAGTGGATAATAAATTCACTAGTAGTAAGAGCTTTGTCTAGTCTAGACTTGAATTTTCATGTACCATGACTATTGCTAGTCCAAGTAAAAGCATTTCCACAAAATTTCATGTCATGTAAGTTAGATTGTTTTATGACATCTAACACTTCAGGAGAAGTTATGGCAGAGATAGTGTTTCTGTCCAAGACACTCATGGTGATATTCAAGTCTCCAATAAGGACCCAAGGGATTTTAACTGACTTACTAAGACTGTGTATATACTTCCATTGAGTTGGTTGGTGTTTGAGGTATGGGGTACCATAGACACAAGATAAGAACCATTCTCCTGAGGCAGGATCATTATTAACAATTGCATGGATCATGTTACTTGAAGAATTTACTATATCTAACTGAAAACCATCCTTCCAAAGCATAATGATACCACCTTCTTGTCCTATGGATGGCATATAACAATTATTTGGCATCCTAAGAAAGTTGGTAAGAGATAAAATTCTGTCATTATTTATCTTGGTCTCACAAAGAAATACTCCCTCCGTTTCAGGAAAAGTGTTACTTTTACTTTTTCAATTTGGCCTATTTTTAGGCTAAAATGAAAAAGTGAAAGTAACACTTTTCCTGAAACGGAGGGAGTATAATATCTGGGGAGATTAAAGTGTTAAGTTGATGAAGATGATCTCTAGTGGCTTTGCCAAGGAAACCCTGACAATTCCAACTTATAATCTTCATGGTTTTGTTACAACCCTGAGGCTTGGTATTCAAGTTAAATTTGAATCAACTATCTAAGACAGTTATATGGCGGTTTATGTCTAGAGCAGTAATATAATTTAAAGCAGAATAAATCCTAAAAACAATTGACTTAAAAATAACAAATTGAAAACTATTTTTGAGAGTAGAAAAATCTATTACCAGATTAGCTGGAGCAGCCTCAATCACCTCATGGAAATTCTCCTTCATGTTGTTTTGTCCTTCATCAATCAAATCATGCTCCGTGCCATCAAAAACAGGATGGATAATAGGTTTTTTAGTTCCACCCTCCATGATATCTCCTTGTTTCTCCACTCTGGTTCTCTTATGACTTCTGCTAGCATCTTCATCTTCATTTTGGATGTCTATAGTTTCTTATGCTTTCTCCTGAGCTTCACGCATCTTCCTACTAGCCTCACATATCTTTTCAAGCAGAATATCCATATCTTCTACAATTTCGACTCCATAAGTTTCAACTAATTCATGAATATAAGCAATATATTGTTCATTTGTGTATCTCCTAATCATGAGATCATCAGCCGTGTTTTCACATTCTTCTTTATTATGAGCTATCGTGTAGCACTCATGGTAAAGATTGTGAGGCTGTCTATTCCAATGAAAACGGAACCAAGTTTGACCATCTGCTGTTGTATTCCACCAACCACCTCTATGAAGAGGTTTATTTAAATTTATCTTGATCCTTGCAGAGATTTTATTACCATACAAAGGTTTGCAATCCTCTAGATCTGTGGGAATATTTGTACCAAGTTCTTCGATAGCTTCATCTACCACTGCTACAGAATGGTGTTCAAGGAGGATATGTTGGAATTGCACAGTCCATTCTTGTTTATCAAACACCCAATCATTCACTGGAATTGATGCATCATATTTCTTCAAGTTCAAATGAGCTTTGAGAATATTCCAAGGACCCTTTTTCAGTATTGCATTCATGACTTCTTCAGTGTTAAATTTGAATAGAAAAATATTTCTATCCAGATGTCTCAATTCTTTGACTATGTACATGCTCCATTTGGTCTTTATCTCCTTCCTGACGGCATCCGTTTGAACTAGTTCTTATATAAAGATCTTCCTTATTAAAGTGGTATTCAAGTTTCTTGAGGCTTCTGAAATGACAGCTTTTTCTCCTTTATCTCTTCACATTTGTCTAGCACATATGTCCCAAACTTGAGCATTTTGCATCTTTGAGGTAATGGCTGAGATCTGGGGGTTTGAAGAAAAAGAAGCCATAGTCGAGCATCTTTGGTAATAAGAGATTTATATACTGTTGTGATGAAGATAGTGCCAAGAGATATTCTTATAAAGCTCATCTATATGCCTCTTATAACTAAAGACAGTTAAGAGAATATTATTTGTTTCCAGAAATATTTGGGGGGGGAATACGTCGACTTTTGACCCAAGATAAATGTTGATTTCTTGAGATACGACAAAAATAAAAATTTGAATAAATTTCGGTCGTTGAAAGGGGGAAGTCTTGAAAATTCAAATTTCAAAACTGTATCCATCTTCTCGTCTAGAATATTATCCACTGAGTTGAATCGGAAGAACAAAGAGATATCATTTAAATCATATACATGATAAGGAGAGACATATTGTGTTGATCCATACTGATTTTGATAGACTGCAATGTTTCAACAGAAGGAGACATTAATACCATTGAAAGTTGTAATACTACTATTAGGAGAAGGAGTTTTTGAACCATAAAGGTCCAATACTGAATGATTTCCATGATAATGGTGATTGATGAGTCCCTTAAAATTAGAGAGACATTTAAAGAAGATTAGAAAAACACGGAAGGAGTGGAGCAAGAAGAAAATGAAAAGCAGAAAGAAATAAATTTCAGAAATGAAAACTATGATATGGAAGTGTGCATCTTTAGAATTAAAATCAGATAAAAAATAAAACTAGACAAATTAATCATCAGAAACTACTACTACGAGAGCAAGAAATCCTAGAAAATCAATAAATTTTGTAATTTTTTTTTTAAACTGAGTCAGCTCATTATCGCCGATTCGCAGAGCTCTTTATTTTATAAAACTAACCTTCCTCCCCTCGCTCTGTTTACTTGATAACACTTGTGTTTTTATGATTCAACACCCCAAAGACAAAGAGACGTGTTAAGCTGAGATCTTACCAGGTAAAAGGGGTATTTTATATTTCCCTTTCAACAATGTTGTGCATCTGTGGTTGGAAGTGATATATTTACATGTGGACTATTCATATATTCCGCATGACCAAACGTGTACAATGTACACCATTTGTTGTATCCTATGGAAATATTGCTACCAAGGCCATGAAATAGATTGAACTGTTCACATCCTAGTTTAAATTCACTGTATAGTTCGTGTATCGTTCTGGATTAGTTCGTGTATCATTATGGATTGGTCGGAAGTGCATACTGTTAGAGAATTGCTTGGTTGAACCCACTAGCATTGGTATGTCAAGATAGTTCTCAAATTTAGTTGACAAAACGCATTCTTGATTTAGCATACTAAAGATAGTTTCAGACTAGATTGGGTCTAACAAGAGTTACTCTTAAAGGAAGAAGACTGAAGATTACAAGAAGAGATCAACAAGGACTTCATCAACAAAGGTATGTGGTGATTGATTTTATTTGGATTCTTGTTAAATTCTACCTTTCTAATCTATCGGAACAAATGCTCACTCTATGGAACAATTCCTATGACGGTAAATGTACATTTATATATATATACTTGAGGTTATTTGATTCATGACTTTGGTGACAATAACCTTTATCCCTATAAAGGATCTCATGTTATAGTGAATGAGTTTACGAATCCAACGAGCCAAGAATCACTCAATTCCGAATTATAACGATGAAGTTATGAGTGATTTAAGTTCATTGGTAGGAAACAATCCATGGGCTATTTGTAACTGTCCGTGGACTTGGGCCTAATACGTGACTAAAATGCATTTTTGGTCAAGTTGGTGATGTTCCCTTATCTAGGCAAGTTAGCTATTACTCCAAACATCTTTGATTACCATATTAAAGTGTTTGTGATTCCTTCCTAATTTAATTTGTGATTTATTCACATAAATACAATATTTGCTAATTAATTATTTATTTAATTATTTTGGCAAGAGTTGTAACTTAGGAAAGACTCCCAAAATTAGGAGAGTCTTGAAAAAATAGTTATGCTTAGCTTTCAAGCTACCTTTCACTATAAATAAAGGGTTCGTGAGTTTACACGGTTTCCATCCCCTTTGGAAAATTGGCGTAAGTTTTCCAGGTTGTTTCCATGTCTTCTGTTCTTCGTGAACAAGAGTGAGATAAAAGTCTTTGTATTGGGGATCACAAAGCCAAGTTGGATTAAATCTTCGTGATTGATTATACAACTTGTAATCTAGGTTTTTCACCTCTTGTCTATTCTAAGGTTTTCTCTTATGATATAAAAACATTCAAGAGTTGTTGATCATAAACCCTAGGTTATGATAGATTTCAGTTTCCGATCGTATACCAACACTTGTTAGTCGAAATCGGAGACTAGAAAGAAAAACTTCTATTGAGGCATCTCGTAAAAATCCTTAAGAAGTTTTAAACAAGATATCTCTAGATTTACCTAGTTGTTCTTGTTGTAGAATTATTAGGGTTTTCTTAACTTGAGAAATTGATCTTTGGAATCACCCAAGTTCACTTACGAAAATCAAGTTCACGGACTTCTTGTGAGTACGCATACTGATTGTAAGTTAAAACCCTAATCTACAAGATTTCCAAAACCTTGATTTATATCTAAAGGGAAATCAAACCGGTGTTTTGTGCAAACAAAATATCGAATCGTATCAATCGTGTTTTTGTATCTTTTAAAGAGAACCTCGGGTTCTGCTAGAAGATTTGCGTGAAGAATTCCTAAAGAGAATCGGTGTTCTGCTAGGAGTTCTATAAGAATACAGCTGAAGAAGGTATTACATCCAGTCCGAATAAGTAGTAGGAAATTGGTGTAACATCTTATAATCATTGTGTGTTTATTCTGGACTAGGTCTCGGGGTTTTTCTGTATTTGTGGTTTCCTCATTAACAAAATTTCTGGTGTCTGTGTTATTTTATTTTCCGCATTATATTGTTTATCTTTATAATTGAAATAATACAGGTTGTACGTTAATCAATCATAGTTGTTAAATCCGAACAAGTTTGTTGGATAAGACTTGATTGATCTTGAACAATTGATTTTGTTATTCTCACATTATTAGACCAGTCTGGAATAACCCTCTTTCAAGTGGACACTGAGTTGAAATATTCCTTTAGTGATTGTTGCTTAAAGAGGTTTATACACGGTGGATATTGAATAGGTTGTGATTAAAACAAAAGACTTTGTTTTAAGAGCTTCACACTAAAATCAAGTTTACGAACTAGTTTCTGTTTAACTTTGATTGTGTTGAAATAGAGATATTAAACTCTTTGATATACTTTACTCTAGATTGAGTATGACTATCTAGTTGATTCTCTAGAAAGTATATTGGAGTAAGTCCTCTCAGATTGCCAAACGAATTATTGGGTGTGGTTGTTAGACCCCCACTTTTTCAATTGGTATCAGAGCAGGCAAACACGTTAAGATAATTATATGTTTGAAGCAATCTGATTTTTATGGACAAAGGTGTTATCTCTATAAATGTACCACCAGTCTTCGATGTCACGAACTATTTATGGTGAAAAATTGTTATGCGTTCGTTTATTCAATCGCGAGATTTTCAATCATGGGTTCGTATTGTTAATGGCTATAATCATCCATTAGTTATAGTAGACGGTGTAACGGTTGCAAAGGATATTGGTGAATATAGTGATCTTGAGATTCTTGCTGCAAAGAAAAATTATAAAGGATTAAATGCTATCATCCATGCCATTACCCCAGATCTTCAACACCACGTTACTACATGTAATAAGTCTAAAGATGCTTGGGATATCTTAGAAACCGTATTTGAAGGGAATGCCGCAGAGAAAGAAGTAAGGCTTCAATACCTAGCATCTGACTAGGAAAACTTCGCATGTCTGATGATGAAACATTTGATGAGTTTAATCACAAAGTGTCTGAAATTGTTAATGCATCTTTTGCATTGGGTAAGTCTATTCCTGAAAAGGACATTGTGATGAAAATTCTCATATCGTTGCCATCAAGATACAACTCTAAGAAACATGCCATTGAAGAAGCAAATGATCTTTCTACACTTTCCATAAATACTCTTGTTGGAAAATTAAAGATCTTTGATAATGAACACGCATCTAGAAAATAGGTGATCTCTTAAAGCTGCAAACAATTCTGAATACTCTAAGGATAAATCTGGATCGCTAGATACTAAGGATGTTACTCCTCGACAATTTAGAAAATTCTTGAGAGACATAAAAAAAAAGAGTTTTTCTAAAGGTGCAACATCTCCTAATGATGATGTACAATGCTATAACTATTGTGGTTTCGGGCACTTGTCTTCAGTATGTCCTAGCTGGAGCCATAGAAAATCGTCATATGCAGCAGCTTTGCCTACTCTTGATGATAGACCTGAGTATTATAATCCCCAAGAGTACGTAGGCGAGATTGCATTAGATTCTCGAAAAATTCTTTTGGATACTGATTCTGATTCTGACGAAGAAGTGTTCCATGTGGATCCAGTCGCTAATAATCTTTTTAAGGAATGTCATAAAAAAACTCTCGGAAGCTGAATGCACCATTTTCAGTGAGGGAGTTAAATATGACAGACTTCGTAGTCGGAATAAAGACTTGCAAGACCTACTTGATTCTAGTGGTGCAAGAGATTATCTCAACGAAAAACAAACCCTTAAAGAAGAAATTTCCAAAGGTCGTGATCGGGAAATTATTCTTCAAGCAAAGCTACATAACTTGGAAAACATTGAGATGAACTCGTTATTTGATTCAGAACGAGAAGATCTCAAAGTTCAATGCGAATCATCCAAGAATGATCTAGTTATTGCGCTTGAGAAGGTCAAAAATTTGGAAGAAGAAAACTCGATCTTAAAAGAGAGTTTGTCTAAAAATAGCAGCTCAGATAAATTAACCTCGATATTTGGAGCATGTAAAATTCACCGTGATACACGAGGATTTGGCTATGAAGGAATAGACGCTCCTAGTATTTGCAAAGAGGTAAAATTTGTCAAAGCTAAAGATTTTTCTCAACCAAAACCTTCCACGGTTGACAAAAATAAAGTATCTCTATCAACTGCTGATAACGAAAAGAGGAACTCCTGTCAAGTTCCAAAGCAAGAACATACACATTCATGTAACACTAAACATAACTTTTTCCATTCTACTAAACGTTGTTTTTATTATGGAAAACCAAGTCACTTGCAAAGGAATTGCAGATTTCTTAAACGAGATAAATCCAAATCTGATTCTGTTAAGAAGACAAGATCTGATGTTACAAACTGGAGAAAAACTGAGTCTCATAAAATTAGTTCATCTAGTATTCCCCCGAAAAAGTTTCATAATTACATTGGGGAGAAAAATAAATACGTTTCTCTAAAAGTTACTCAGAAACGGGTACCAAAGAAGATCAATAAAGCAACGAGTACTATTAAGAATGATCTCCCAGACAAGAGTTTGACAAGGGATAACATCTTTAAAAGGTATGGAACAATTATTGAAAGTCTCAAGGGAGTTGTTAAATTCCTAGAGTCCATGTATGATTTTGTTTTGAATACTTGTGGTGAGCAAGATTTTGTTCACCTCAACACAACCTAATTGTGTTGAAAGTGCATCCTCACCAAGAAGCCCTTGTAAATAGGGTGAGGATTTCAAAAGAATTAGGGCACACAAATTATGTTGGTAAATTTTCTCTTTGGCCAAGTTCATATGTACCCATTGACCAAAGTCATGTTAAGTTTCAATCACTTTGAAAATTGCTCTGACAGAAAATGGTTTGTGAATAACAACTATATAACGTCCTCTGAGAATGTTTCAATGATTGAAATAAGAGTTTAGACTATATAACCATTGGAGGATATAAGCATTGTTGTGGAAACACATATATGTATAATCCTTATTTCTTGAACCAAATTTTGTGAACTTTGTTGATCAAGAGAACCGGAGAAGTGCATGAGCTTCAGTCCGCGAACTGGCGAAGTTCTCAAACCCGGGAATTTCTGCTGGAGTTTGTGAACTCCATCCGGGAACTTAAGTCTGCGAACTTGAGTAGGTTATGTCTAAAAATGATATTTGTGAACTTATCTTTATATAAAGTAAGGAATGCTTTTGCAAACCACGGCTATAAAGTTCATGAACCGATTCGAGTGAATCAAATCGTTTTTGCTTCAATTGTGTCTATTATAAAGATCTAAGCAATTCAACAACTCTCTAACTAGTTCATTTGAGTCATTTGAACTAGTTATGGTTAAGATGAATATGGTTAGATACCACGCGTATGATTCTTAATTACCTAACTTGATTTGTGATCAAAAATTCTTAAGCGTAACAGGTTAGAAGCAATAATCAAAACCATTGGATGTTGGTTTTTTATTGTCAAAGAATCTTTTTCATACTCTTATGGTAACCATTCTTGGTGTAAATCTTTATGGAAAAGGTTATTCTTCCTTCTAAGCATATCAATTCTTGTTTATACAAGTGTGTAGCATAGAAAAGATTATCACAATACTTGATCTTCATGATTATATATTGTGTTTTATTACCATGAGATAGTTGTATTGTTAGTAACATGATCTCATGAGAGACTTTCAATGATTGGTTCTTAGTTTATATATCCTTTTGGGGTTTCTAAAATCCAATATATATAAATCCTTATCTCTGGAATAAGGTCTCTCTTGTTGTTCTTTCGGGAATGACATCTTATGGGGGAGAGTTCTTAAATGAACTTGTGCTTAATTGCTATATATTTGAGGGGAGAAGCGGTTGTGGAACATGTAGGGGTTAACTTGTATCTTAATAAACTCCTTGATGAAGTCATTAAGTTTCGATTCTGTGATATCATCTAAAGTAAAGTTTATATGTTTCTCTTTTGGTCAAGAAGTTCCTCTTTTGGTCAAGAAGTTCCTCTATGGAAATTTCATTAGGATCCCGTTCTTTTACCTTTTCCAATTTTGTTGAAAAAGGGGGAGAATTATTTTGTAGTTCATACTACATATACATATGGTTTATGGATCATTATGTAAGGGGGAGTGGTTTTCATTGTGAGATGAAGTATTGACTAAAAGGGAGTGATACATATCACCGTGGTATTATTTTCAAAGTTGTGATACAATTAAACTTTGATGCTGTGAAATAATACTATGATGGATCTTCAACAAGTACAGGATGAACACACACATAATTGAAGAACCAAGGAAATTAAGCATGTTGGGTTTTGGAGCTGTAATGCTTTTATTTGTTTAAATCCATATGTAAAATGGTTTTGTCACTAAAATTAAAAGGGGGGAGATTGTTAGAGCATTGCTTGGTTGAACCCAATAGTGTTGGTATATCAATCTAGTTGTCAAATTTTGTTGACAAAATGCATTCTTGATTTAGCATACTAAAGATAGTTTCGGACTAGATTAGATCTAAGAAGAGTTACTCTTGAAGGATGAAGACTGAAGATTACAAGAAGACATTAACAAGGTATTCATCAACAAATGTATGTGGTGATTGATTTCATTTGGATTCTTGTTCAATTCTACCTTTCTAATTTATCGGAACAAATGCTCACTTTATGAAACAATTCCTATGACGGTAAATGTAAAGTTATGTATATATACTTGAGGTTATTTGATTCATGACTTTGGTGACAATAACCTTTATCCCTATAAAGGATCTCATGTTATAGTGAATGAGCTTACGAATTCAACGAGCCAATAATCACTCAATTCTGAGATATAACGATGAAGTTATGAGTGATTTGAGTTCGTTTGTAGGAAATAATCCATGGGCTATTTGTAACGGTCCGCGGACTTGGGCCCAATACGTGACTAAAATGCATTTTTGGTCAAGTTGGTGATGTTCCCTTATCTATGCAAGTTTTCTATTCTCCAAACATCTTTGATTACCATATTAAAGTGTTTGTGATTCCTTCCTAATTTAATTTGTGATTTATTCACATAAATATAATATTTGCTAATTAATTATTTATTTAATTATTTTGGCAAGAGTTGTAACTTAGGAAAGACTCCCAAAATTAGGAGAGTCCTGAAAAAGGAAAATAGCTATGCTTAGCTTTCAATCTACCTTTCACTATAAATAAAGGGTTCGTGAGTTTACACGGTTTTCATCCCCTTTGGAAAATTGGCGTAAGCTTTGCAGGTTGTTTCCATGTCTTCTGTTCTTCGAGAACAAGAGTGAGATAAAAGTCTTTGTATTGGGGATCACAAAGCCAAGTTGGATTAAATATTCATGATTTATTATACAACTTGTAATCTAGGTTTTTTACCTCTTGTCTATTCTAAGGTTTTCTCTTCTGATATAAAACTATTCAAGAGTTGTTGATCATAAACCCTAGGTTATGATAGATTTCAGTTTCCGATCATATACCAACACTTGTTCGTCGAAATCGGAGACTAGAAATAAAAATTTCTATTGAGGCATCTCGTAAAAATCCTTAAGAAGTTTTAAACAAGATATCTCTAGATTTATCTAGTTGTTCTTGTTGTAAAATTATTAAGGTTTTCTTAACTTGGAAATTGTTCTTTGGAATCACCCAAGTTCACTTACGAAAATCAGGTTCACGGACTTCTTGTGAGTACGCATACTGATTGTAAGTTAAAACCCTAATCTACAAGATTTCCAAAACCTTGATTTATATCTAAAGGGAAATCAAACCGGTGTTTTGTGCAAACAAAATATCGAATCTTATCAATCGTATTGTTGTATCATTTAAAGAGAACCTTGGGTTCTGCTAGAAGATTTGCGTGAAGAATTCCTAAAGAGAATCGGTGTTCTGCTAGGAGTTCTGTAAGAATACAGCTGAAGAATGTATTACATCTAGTCCAAATAGGTAGTAGGAAATTGGTGTAACAGCTTATAATCAGTGCGTGTTTATTCTGGACTAGGTCCCGGTGGTTTTTTGCATTTGCGGTTTCCTCGTTAACAAAATTTATGGTGTATGTGTTATTTCATTTTCCGCATTATTTTGTTTATCTTTATAATTGAAATAATATAGGTTGTACGTTAATCAATCATTATTGATAAATCTGACCTTGTTTGTTGGATAAGACTTGATTGATCTTGAACAATTGATTTTGTTATTCTCACAATATTAGACCAGTCTGGACTAACCCTATTTCAAGTGGACACTGAGTTGAAAAATTCCTTTAGTGATTGTTTCTTAAAGAGGTTTATACACGGTGGATATTAAATAGGTTGTGATTAAAACAAAAGACTTTGTTTCAACAGCTTCACACTAAAATCAAGTTTATGGACTAGTTTTTGATTAACTTTGATTGTGTTGAAATAAAGATATTTAACTTTTTGATATACTTTACTCTAGATTGAGTCTGACTGTCTATTTGATTCTCTAGAAAGTGTATTGGAGTAAATCCTCTCAAATTGCCAAACAAATTGTTGAGTGTGGTTGTTAGACCCCCGCTTTTTCACATACATTCTACATCCAATTCACCACCTGTTTTGCGAATTTTTCATGTGCATGGAACTAGAAATGTTGCCCATGCTATGAAAATAATAGTGACCAAAAATTGCCTAGAAACTGGAATTTTTATGGTGAAATATTTGTTTTACAAGGATGTTGTTTTGTGACCCAAAACATGTTTTGGGAATAAACAAGTCCATCAATTAGAATTTATCTTATTGGAAAAATCATGATCACAGTTAATCCGGTGAAGATAGAAACCTAAAAATATAAAAACTTTCCTGGAATTTTTACCGACATTAGGCTAAGTTGTATGGGCTAGATTAGCCAAAAAGTGTTATAGTTCAAAAAAAATAAAATATGTTGTCTATTTGTTAATGCTAGTTCTCTCACCTAACATTTTCAGCGCTACAAAAATTACCTTTTCGCTGAATGATTCAGCGCAGATTGATTTATTTTTTGATATGACGGCTGAGATTGGTTGCGCTAAACCAAATAGTGCTTTACGATAGTCCTAGATGATGTGGACTGCTATATTAGCACTCTCATAGGACTTAGGAGGTAGTCCTAGCTGACGTGAACTGCTAATCTAGCTGCTAGATTAGCACACCATAAGACTTAGCCTTAGAGCAACTCCAATGGGCACATCAAACATGTAGGTTAGATGATTATACACCTATAGTAGAGAAGATTGGATTTGAGTTGATATTATGTAGAGAAGAAAAGAAGTTGTTGTGAGTAGAGAATATTGAAGTTGAGTTTTATTAATAGGGTGTGGAAATGTGGCCATTTTTTGTCTATTGGAAATTTATCGTTATCGAGCCACATTGAGTTGAGACTCGTCTAAACTGGAACCGAGACTCGTATCAGTTGGAGCCGGTCATTTCAAACTGAAACACTCGAATTCCTTTGTCTCTATAAACCCTTTGTCCACTGCCCAAAGTTACCTTTGAGCATCCACCTGGCTTTGCCAAATATTCTAAATAGATGTGAAAAAGCGGGGGTCTAACAACCACACCCAATATTTCGTTTAGGAAATCTGTATGGACTAACTCCAATATATTTCCACGAGTATCAACTAGACAGTCAGACTCAATCAATGAAAATACATCCAAGGTTTATATCTCTGTTTCTCAATGTAATCAACAAATCAAACAGAAAGAAATCTGCGAGCCTGATTATTATGAGAAACAACTTGAACGGTACCAAAGACCAATGTTCAAGTGTCAATCAATTTATATCAACAACCAAAGTTTGGATTATCTAATTGATTGAAAATATTATGTGGAAAAGAAATAACATAGACAACAGAAATTTTGTTAGCGAGGAAACCGCAAATGCCGAAAAACCACGGGACCTAGTCCAGATTTGAACACCACATTGTATTAAGCTGTTACAGACTCTAGCCTACTACAAGTTAACTTCAGACTGGAATGCAGTTGAGCCCTAACCAATCTCACACTGATTAAGGTACAGTCGCATTCCTTACGCCTCTGAATCCCAGTAGAACTTTACGCACTTGATTCCCTTAGATGATCTCACCCACAACTAAGAGTTTCTACGAACCAAAGTGGAAGACTTGATAAACAAATCTGTCTCACACAGAAAAGTCTATTGAATAGATAAATCTGTAGCCCACAGAAATACCTACGAGGTTTTGTTCCGCCTTTTGATAAATCAAGGTGAATATGAACCAATTGATACACCGTTCTTATATTCCTGAAGAATAACCTAGTAATATCAATCACCTCACAATAATCTAACCATATAACAGAACAAGATATTGTGGAATCACAAAGAATGAGATGAAGAGATTTGTGATTACTTTCTATATTACCTACCAGAGATTAAATCTCGAGAAAATCTTAGAGAATATAGCACTCAATACGATAGAACAAAGTAAGATCATAACACGCAACTACAGATAAAATAGTTAGGTATGGCTTCAAAATCCCAATGAAGTCTTTAAGTCGTTAACCTATAATGGTTTTAGAAAAACCTAGGTTAAAGGAGAATCGACTCTAGTCGCAACTAGTATTACACATGAGGTGTGGGGATTAGGCTTCCCAGTTGCTAGAGTTCTCCCTTATATAGTCTTCAAATCAGGGTTTGCAATTAATGTTACCTTAGTAACAAAGTATTCAATATTCATCGTCAGATGAAAACCTGATTAGATTCAAGCTAATATCTTTCAACTGTTAGATTGAACTTAGCTTGTTACACACAAATGAAATGTACCTATATTTAGATATAGGTAACCGTACCTAAACGAGTACACTTGGTTAGCTCAATAATGATTAAACGAAGTTAGCCATATGAACACTTTCATATCAACCTTGTTCATCTCCATCATAAATAGTTCAAATGACTCAAATGAAACTAGTTCTAGAGTTATTCAATTGTTTATATTCTCATAGAAGAACACAAGATACAATTGAACCAAAATCGGTTTTGATTCACTCAAACCGATTCATGAACATTATAGCCACGATTTGCAAAGATTGCATTCCTTATTATATAAATGTATTTGTTCATGAGTATAACCGATTTTAGAACTTAACCCACTCAAGTATGAAAACGGGTACGCATACCTGAGTTCCCGGGCTTGGTCTTGTTTGCCAGTATGCAAACGGTTACGCATATTTTCGTTCATGACCTAACTCAGTTGAAACCAGTATGCATAAGAGTATGCATACTATATCTCCCGGACCTTAACTATTGAATTAGTGAGCATACGGGTATACATACTCAATTCCCGGACTTGGAGTATATTTGCAACATTTAGCATACAAGTACGCATACTGTGCTATATGCAATAAAATGTTAATTATTCTAAACTCCCTTTTTAATCATTGAAACATTCTTAGAAGACGAGAATAGCTGTCTCACACAAACTATTAGTTTCAAAGAAATTTTCAGGTGGTCAAATAATCAATACGAAACATTCCGAGTCTACATCAAATGAATGTCTCACACAAATCATGTAAGATATTACCAGGCAATTTTCACATGACCATCTTTTGACTTTAGTCAAGAATAAAAGATGAACTTGGTTAAAGTGAAAGCTTACCAATACATATTTAGATAAATATGTAAGTGAGTTAAACTCAGCTCGAAATATCAAATGTGTATACAGTAAAGTCTATATAGCTATACGACTTTTGTCTCAATAGGAAATAAAATAGAAATAGACTTCTGACTGATAGATGAGTTCAAGGATCCACATACCTTTTGTTGATGAAGTTCCACAAGATCCCCTTAGTAGGTCGTCGTCTTAAAGCGATGAACGCCGTGAAGTCTAAATCTCAACTACACATTCTATCCTAATTCGAGACATAGTTATAAGTAGACTAGAAATCAAGACTTGTAGTTTTGACAACTAAAATTGAGATAGCAACGCTTTCGGGTTCGACCGAGCAGTGCTCTAACAATATCCCCCTTTTTCAATTTTAGTGACAAAACTATCAATACATATGGATTACAAAATAAATAAACTTTGTAGCTTCTCATCCAAATGATTGATTTCCTTGGTTCTTCAACATTACTCGAAATCTTCGTCACTTCCAAGTACTCCAGTGATTTTGAACGTGTTTAACTCATCATCATAGTTATTAAAGATCCGTAGCTATAACAATGAGAAAACAGTAGCTCTTAATCATTGTTATACAGTGTCATAGTATTATTTCACAACGTCAAATTTCAATTGTATCACAACTTTGACAATAATACTATGGTGATTTGTATCACTCCCCCTTAGTCAATACTTCATCCCACGATAAAAACCACTCCCCCATACATAATGATCTGTCAACCATATGTATTTGTAGTGTGAACTACACAATAATTCTCCCCCTTTTTGTCAATATAAATTGGCAAAGGTACGAAAACTGGCGGGATCATATATAATGAAATTTTCATAGAGATACTTCATGACTAAAAGAGAACATATCAACTTTGTTTGGATGATTTCACATTGTCGAAATTTAGTGTATTCATCAAGGAGTTTAAAAAGATACAAGATAACTCCTACAATATTCCATAGCCTCACTCCCCACATAGATTTGGCAATTAAGTACAAGTTCAATTAAGAACTCCCCCCTATAAAATGTCATTCCCAAAAGAACAACAATATCGACCTAACTTTTACAAGAAAAGAATGATTTCATTGGACATTAACAAATTACATGAAACATGGATTTGTATCCAGAAAACTCAATTAAATTAACCACAAAGGAACCTCAATGATTAATTTAATCAGAAATGCTCAACATAAGAAGACTTACAGAGCCATACAGTACTTTCACATAGAAGTGGATTAGGGGAAGATCAATACTGCGGAATATTCAAAGATTCATTCTATTCTTCATCAATATTTGCATAAAGATACCATAGACTTAAACTTTGACTTCAAAAGTTCATTATGTTTTCCATCAATATTTGCATAATGACATAATAGATTTAACTTTTGATATATATGGGACAATCATAGTTCACGGACGTAAACACACATATCCCATAACATTATTTACAATATAAAACCAATAAAGATTAATATTGCAAAATCATCTTCCACGTAAACCTTAGAAAATAAATCTAAAATCATTGCAAGATGAAAATATTTGGAAATAGCTATGTGTAATCACAAAAATTGCTATTCCAAACCCTAGTTATCCTTCTTAAAACACAAGAATAAATTCTCATAAGAAGTTTCCTAGACAAAATCAAGTTTCTTTGATAAATTCATACCTTTGAAAATCTCCATCATAAAAGGTATCACTGATATCCTTGATTCATTTGACTGTAGAAACTCCATATTCATGGGTTAGAGCATTAACTTTTCGATCAACAATGTGGTCAAGCTACCTAGATTTGACATAGTCCACGATGAGTTTCTTATGATTCCTGATCAAGATCTTTTGATTTTAAAGGATTTTGGTCTGACCATCAATAAACTGATTCATTTGTAGTTGAAGATTTGCAAATTCGATCATTGAGTCATTCTGAAAAAGTATTAAATCCTTGATAGATTCACCAATCCAAGAGTTGTACTCTTTCCTTGCAATCATATTTTTCAAGCCAAGTTCTTGAACTGAATCGCATCCTTTAATGTCTACTTCCATCTCAAGATTTTCAACATCCTGAGGTCTTGAGGAGTTCTCCATTTTTTTATTAGGAAAGGAAAAATAATATATAACATATATATGTTTGCGAACAAGAGAAGGACATTCTTGTCATGGAAACCCTATAACTCCCAAGAAAGACACGGACGTTCGTGGACCTGTATGAAAGGTTAATGGATCAGAAAAGATTCACGAACAAGGAAATACTCTCTATTTTCAGATATCTCTTATCTTCATAGCTCAATAATTAAAAGTTTTAATCAGAGCGTATGAAAAAGATACACTAGTTACTAGGAGTCAAGATATGACCCAACATTCACAAAAGAAGAAAATAGCTAAATCAAACACAAGATAGATGGTAACCTACAGTAAACTTGAGCATCTCGCAAATATCATCCTTGTAACTCTCAAGTTAGACACAAGGATGAAATTACCTAGATCTAGGTAGCAAGGTGAGATGTAATCTCTCCATGAATGTTGGGAGATGAGTTGTAAATACCATCTGAATGTTTGAGCTTTGTATTCCTTACCTTCCTTAGGTTATTTCTTACTCCGGAGGAATAAGACATAAACCTTTTTGAGTATCCATTAGAAGAATTTTTCTGAGGACTAAATCTAGGTTCTCTAGAGATAGGTTCCAAAGGGTCAGAATTGAGAAGATTCCATCTCTTAGACTTAGGTCTACTAGACTTATTCTCATTAACACTGGGAATGTGTACATTTATAGCGCACAAATTAGCACCATTAAGAGGAACACAATTCCTGTAGAGATTTATAGAGGAGTGACTTTGGAAAAATCGTGCATGCGAATTATTGTTTTCTGCAGGAATGAAATCCATTGTAGATGTCGCATACAATTCATTCTGTCGACAACAAAAATAAGTAGATTTTGAATCTCAGAAATCTGTTTATTTTTAGCAAAACAATGTGAATCATAATGATTCTTTTCCCACAAAAGGAACATGTTCGTGGAAGAGAAACATCGAAATGAACCGTTTTAAACTGGTAGTCCTATTAGAAGACTGCAAGTCATGTGAACATTTCTTAGCAGATTCTTCCTTTGGAGTCTTTTTCTTCATGTACTATAATCCCCTATGAGAATTAGAGATTGATACAAAGGAAGGTTTACTTATTAAAACATAGTTTTTCCTTTCCAAGGATTTGCACTATTCCTGGGCTAAAAGAAGAGATGCAACCAGTTTCTATTTTTCAACACGAATGTTGTTCAGATCTGATGAATGAGAGTCAATCAAACGTTTTTCTCTAATTGAATCTTCTTTAATAATATCTTCAAGAACACTAATCTTTCACGCTGTAAGGTAGTTTATTTAACAAGGTTTTCGATATTGTTCGATAAGGACTCGATGATACTGTAGAGTTATCGTTCTCGATTAAGAGACTTCTCAAGTTCATCAATGAGCTGAGCATGTATTTCTTCAAGAGATTTTATTTCAGTTTTTTTTAAGGTTCTGGCGAGTTCCATTTCAGCTTTTGACATAGTGTCAAATGTCACATCAAAGGGAATGTTATCAGAATCTCATCGCAAAAAAATTCTACCTCGGGATTCAGAAGAATCATCTAAGGAGTTATCTTTTGAGGTAAGCCCCAGACATTTGACATAATCAAAAACTTTGGAAGACATTTTCGTATGGGTAAAAATGAAACAATCTTATAAGGTCTTAAACGTGTTTTCCTGCTTTAATATCAATTGAAAAAGTAGGGGTCTAACAATCACACCCAATATTTTGTTTAGGAAATTTATATGGACTAGCTCCAATATATTTACAAGAAATTCAACTAGAAAGTCAGACTCAATCAATGAAAATACATCCAAGAGTTATATCTATATTTCTCAATATAATCAGCAAATCAAACAAATAGAAATCCGCAAGCCTGATTATTATGAGAAATAACTTGAACGGTACCAAAAACCAATATTCAAGTGTCAACCAATTTATATCAACAAACAAAGGATGGATTATCTAATTGATCGAACTATGCACAACCTGTGATATTTCAATTATATAAAAAATATAATGTGGAAAAGAAATAACACAGACACCGGAAATTTTGTTAATGAGGAAACCGCAAAAGCAGATAAACCCCTGGACCTAGTCCAGATTTGAACACCACACTATATTAAGCCGCTACAGACTCTAGCCTACTACAAGTTAACTTCGGACTGGAATGTAGTTGAGCCCTAACCAATCTCACATTGATTAAGGTACAGTCGCGTTCCTTACATCTCTGAATCCTAGCAGGACTCTACGCACTTGATTCCCTTAGTTGATCTCACCCACAACTAATATTTGCTACGATCCAAAGTCGAAGACTTGATAAAAAAAAATATGTATCACACAGAAAAGTCTATTGAATGGATAAATCTGTCTTCCACATAAATACGTACGAGTTTTTGTTCCGTCTTTTGATAAATCAAGGTGAATAGGAACTAATTGATACACCTCTCTTATATTCCCGAAGAACAGCCTAGTAATATCAATCACCTCACAATAATCTTAATTGTATGGTAGCGGAACAAGATATTGTGTAATCACAAAGAATGAGACGAAAATCTTTGTGATTAATTTTTATCTTACCTATCGGAGATTAAATCTCGAGCAAATCTTAGAGAATATAATACTCAATATGATAGAACAAAGTAAGATCAGAACACACAACTATATATAAAATAGTTGGGTCTGGCTTCAGAATCCCAATGAAGTCTTGAAGTCGTTAACCTATAATGGTTTTAGAAAAACCTAGGTTAAAGGAGAATCGACTCTAGTCGCAACTAGTATCATACATGAGGTGTGGGGATTAGGTTTCCCAGTTGCTAGAGTTCTCCCTTTTATAGACTTCAAATCATGGTTTGCAATCAATGTTACCTTGGTAACAAAGCATTCAATATTCACCGTTAGATGAAAACCTGATTAGATTCAAGCTAATATATTTCAACCGTTAGATTGAACTTAGCTTGTTACACACAAATGAAATGTGCCTATATTTAGATATGGGTAACCGTACCTAAACATGCACACTTGGTTGGCTCAACAATGATTAACCGAAGTTAGCCATATGAACACTTTCATATCAACCTTGTTTATCTCAATCACAACTAGTTCAAATAACTCAAAAGAAACTAGTTCTATAGTTGTTCAATTGTTTATATTCTCGTAGAAGTATACAAGACACAATTGAAGCAAAATCGGTTTTTATTCACTCGAATCGATTCATTTACATTATAGCCACGGTTTGCAAAGATTGCATTCCTTATTATATAAATGTATTTGTTCATGAGTATAACCGATTTTAGAACTTAACCCACTCAAGTATGCAAACGGGTACGCATACTTGAGTTCCCGGACTTGGTCTTGTTCGCCAGTATACAAAAGGGTACGCATATTTTCATTCATGATCGAACTCAGTTGAAACCAGTACACATATGGGTATGTATACTATAGTTACCTAACTTCAACTATTGAATTAGTATGCATACGGGTATGCATACTCATTTCCCGGACTTGGAGTATATTTGCAACAGTTAGCATACAAGTACGCATATTGTGCTATATCCTATCAAAGGTTAATTGTTCCAAACTCCCATTTTAATGATTGAAACATTCTTAGAAGATTATAATAGCTATCTCACACAAACTATTTGCTTCAAAGCAATTTTCAAGTGATCAAATAATCAATACGCAACATTCCGAGTCTACATCAAATGACCGTCTCACACAAATCATGTTAGATGTTACCAGATGATTTTCACATGATCATCTTTTGACTTTGGTTAAAAATAAAAGATGAACTTGGTTAAAGCGAAAGCTTACCAAACATATATTTCGAGAAATATGTAAGCGAGTTAAACTCAGCTCGAAATATCAAATGTGTATATAGTAAAGTCTATATAGATATACGACTTTTGTGTCAATATGAGATTGAATAGAAATAGACTTCTGAGTGATAGATGAGTTCAAGTCTCCACATACCTTTTGTTGATGAAGTTCCACAAGATCCCCTTAATAGCTCTTTGTCTTCAATCGATGAACGCCGTGAAGTCGAAACCTCAACTACACATTCTATCCTAATCGGAGACAGAGCTATAAGAAGACTAGAAATCAAGACTTATAGTTTTGACAACTAAACTTGACAAACAAGCTTGAGATAACAACGCTTGCGAGTTCGACTGAGTAGTGGTCTAACAATATGTGTCCTATTGGACTTGCTCTTATTTATATTTACTAAAAGTTATTGATTAGAGAATAATCACTACCAAAGAAAAAATAATATTAATTAATTGTCACGTCAGTTAAAATTATAAACCATTCGATAAATAACATCCGATGGGTGAATTTCTTTTGTTAAAGTGTTTTTACAAACCATTTTGTTGTAGTATCTCGTCTTATTTTTAAAATGCCAAAATCATTTCTTAACATAAAGAATAATAAGCAACAAATGAGTCGTTTATTAAGGATATTTTTTCTTTTCTATTTCTTCTCACTATTGTTGTCGGATCTCGACCAAATCCAATTTATTTTCTCCATTTGTATAGATCGATTAGCGAATCCAAACTCGATTTTTAATATGGATTTTTTGGTAAATTGATTTTGAACCTACATTTGGGGATACTCTCACAAATTTGGGGATACTAAAATAACAAAAACTGGATGATTTGAAGAACCCATTATCCAAATAATATTGGTAATTGCCAAATTACCCTTAATTAATTAGCGTTAATTAAGATTAGTTTCTTAAGATTAAACTTGAGATAATGATTTATTTTCTTTTCTTTTTGTAATGATTCTCAATTACAACATCCCGTAGATAATCAAAATATCATCTTAAAAATCAATAAACTAATGATACAAGAGAAGAGCCATAATAAAAATTCATAAACCAATGATGCATCTACTTCGAAAACTCAGATATAAGTCCAAATAAGGTTAAATTTGATTATTTTGTTTGTTCGATTTAAAAGGATAATGAAAACCCTGGCCCAAAGTTAATATAGCTAAATGATGAATACAATCCCGACTCCAAAGAATCAGAATAATATTCACCATTTAGCAACCTCGATAGTAGTTATTCCCCAATTTATCTGGCGATAGTCGGCATGGTCGAAGAAATAAGACAATGCTGACTGTAGCACTATAATTCAACCCCAAAACTTGTACTCATAAATCTATTCTATTATATCTCCTAATGAGACTAAGTCGTATAGCTATATATACTTTTACATTATACACAGTTGATATTTCGAGTTGAGTTTATCTCGCTTATCTATTTCTCGAAATATGTGTTGGAAGCTTTTTACTTTAACTATGTTCATCATTATTCTTGATGAGTTTAGTTAGAAACAATTTATTTGTTGAAACTAAATATTAAGTCAAAAGATGATCATGTGGAAATCGCCTTGAAACATCTTACATGATCTGTATGAGACAATCATTTGATGTCTACTTGGAAAGTTTCGTATTGATTATTCGATCACTTGAAAATTACTCGAAGCTAATAGTTTGTGTGAAACATCTATTGTCTTCTTCTAAGGATGTTTTGATGATTGAAATGGGATTTTAGAACATTTAACCATGTTTGGATACAACACGGTATGCATACCTAGTATGTGAACTGTTTTATAGTGATTCAGGTCCGAGAACCTTGTTTGCGTGCCCAGTATGCGAACGGTTTTAACTGTTAAGGTCCGGGAACCTTTTTTGGTACCTAGTATGCAAACGGTTCTACCTGAGTTGGGTTCGGGACTGCTAGTCGCCTACCTAGTATGCGAACGTCTGGACAAGGCCAAGGTCCGGAGCTGTTGTTTGCATACCTGGTTTGCGAACGCAATGGTTCATGTTCTAATATCAGTTAAGAAAAGTAAGGATTTGAAGTATGTCAAATAATCTTCAATGGATTTGAGAAGCTCCTTTAATTCTTCCCTGAAGGATTGTCGTAAGTCATGAGATAAACGAGGTTTAGGCTTTGTGAAACATAATGTGACTTAGAATTTCTCAGATGAGTTTAAAGATGTTGGTACATGTATGTTTTATGGTTCTCGTGATCATTTTCAACATACATGTATGCCTTTCAAGAAAAGTTTAAAGGTTGCTAGGGATCTTCACAATAAATTTGAACAACTGTTTACTACTCTAAAAAGGTGTACAAAACAAACAAGAAAACCCAAATGGGATATTAGTATTAGTATGGGATCTTTTGCTTTAAAATCAACATCACCCTTTCAATGGTTCCTTGATAGTGGATGTAGCCGTCATATGACTGGAGATCTTTTTTTTTTGTGAATTTGAGTAATTTTAAAGGAGGTCCAGTAACATTCGGAGATGGGACTTGTTGCTACATAAGCAAGAAGGGGACGATCAAACTACCAGATGTTCCTGAAATCCATGATGTCGTATACGTTAAAGGTATGACTGCTAATCTTCTTTCTGTTGGTCAAATTTATGACAAAAGCCATAAAGTTATCTTCAATAAGAATGGATGTGACATTGTAGACAAGACTAGAAATGTAATTTTTCAAGGAACTCGTGGTAAAAATAACTCTTATCTCTTGGATACTTAGTTTAATAATTGCTGCAATTTAACTAAGGTGGAATCTACATATCTTTGTCATGAGTGTTTTGGTCACATCAATTACCGCCTTCTAACTAAGATCATTAACAAAGAACTTGTTAGAGGTGTTCCAAAAATCAATGCTAAGATTGATGGTGTCTGTGGTACCTATCAAAAGGGTAAACAAACAAAAGTTCCACATAAATCATCTGGGGATATTCTCATTAAAGCTCCACTTGATTTAATTCATATGGATCTCTTCGGTCCTATTCAACAACTTACTATTGCTGGGAAGAAGTATGTTTTAGTTATGGTAGATGATTACACCCGATTCACTTGGGAGGCATTTTTGGCTCATAAGAATGAAACCCTTAGTGAATTAAAGATTATTGTCAATACAATCCAGAACGAACAAGGTCGTAAGCTAAAGAAAATAAAAAGCGATCGTGGAACTGAATTCAAGGACACTAAGGTGTTTGAATTTTGTGATAAACCAGGGATTATTCAATAATACTCATCACACATTACTCCACAGGACAATGGAGTTTCATAAAGGAAGAATAAGAACATTCAGGAAATGGCAAGGGTAATGCTCCATTACAAAAACTTATCGTTAAAGTTTTGGGGAGAAGCTATTTTCACAGCATGTTATTTGATCAATCGTGTGTATCTACGGTCAACGACCCTAAATATTCCTTATGAGTTGTGGTACGGTAAGAAGACCAACTTATACTATCTCAGAGTGTTTGGAAGTAAGTGCTACATTCTAAGAGATCGATAACATAAAGGGAAATTTGATTCCAAAAGCGATGAATGTATTTTTCTTAGCTTTGCATCTGATAGTCGTGGATTTTGAGTATACAATCTCAGAACCCATGTTATGATGGAATCAACAAATGTTATCATTGACGATCTGAGCGATTTTTGTCATGATGAAACTCCTTCTGAATTGCCTCTAACGGGGACAATTGAGAAAGTCAAAGAAATTCCAGAATCAGTAGAAGTTATTCCAACAGTTGTTGATCTTGACATTTCTAGTGACGAGGAGAGAACCCTTAGTCAGGGTATTCATGTGGAACGAGAACATGATCCACCTCGGCACCTATGGGTTCAAAGGAATCATGATACTAACAGTATTATTGGAGGTAAGGATTCTACAGCTAAGACGAGAGGACAACTTCAAAATATTTGTGAATTTTGGACGTTATTTATCGCAAGTAGAATAAAAAAACATTGATGAAGCTCTTAGCGACCCTTTATGGGTGAATGCAATGCATGAAGAGTTAAATCAATTCCAAAGAAAAAATGTATGGGAACTCGTACCTTGTCCCTCTAATGTAAATATTGTTGGTAACAAATGGATATTCAAGAACAAGTCAGATGAATTTGTCTCTATTATCACTTGTCGCTCAAGGATACTCACGAATTGAAGGTATCAATTTTGACGAGACCTTTGCTCTTGTAGCACTCCTTGAGTCCATTAGATTGCTCTCATCTCATGCTTTTTTTCTCAAGATTAAGTTATTTCAAATGGACGTAAAATCCGTATTCTTAAAAAGACGTTTAAAGGAAGAGGTATATGTTGCTCAACCTAAAGGATTTGAAAGTTCAGAATTTCCATATCATGTCATTAGGCTCAGAAAGGCATTGTATGGATTAAAACAAGCACCTCGTTCTTGGTTCGAAAAACTAACCACTTCTCTTCTCAGTAATGGTTTTTCGAGAGGTGATACTGACAAAACATTGTTTACCAAATGGAGTGGGAAGGATGTTGTTACTCAGGTATATGTAGATGATATAATCTATGGATCAACCTCTGAGAGACTTGCAAAGGATTTTCAAGTCCCTCTTGGAAAAGAATTTAAGATGAGAAATGTTGGTGAATTTAAAAAAAAAAGGATTACAAATTCAACAACACATGGATGGAATTTACTTATGTCAAGAAAAATTTGTTGGGGATCTTGTAAAATGGTTCGGTCTTGAGAAGTCAACTCCAAACTTACTCCTATGCCCACTACTGGCAAGTTGAATAGAGATGAGAAAGGTGTCAATGTGGATCTATCATTGGAAGTCTTTTATATCTTACAGCTACGAGACCTGATATTTCTTTTAGTGTTGGTTGTTGTGCTAGATTTCAGGCTAATCCAAAGGAATCTCATCTTGCAGCTGCAAAAAGGATCATGCAATACATTCAACACACTATCGGTTATGGTCTATCTTATACTTTTGATACTAACACTTATCTTACTACTAATTCAGATGTTGATTGGGAAGGATGTGTGGAACACAAGAAGAGTACATCTGTGGGTTTCTACTATGTAGGGTTGAATCTTGTGGCATGGCATAGCAAGAAACAAAACTCTTAATCCCTTTCAACATGTGAAGCAGAATATATTGCTGCAGGTTCGTGTTGTACTCAAGATCTTTAACTTTCCTACAAGAGAAATTCGAGAAAGTATGGAAAAATAATTGGATTGTATTACACCATGTTTCTTAGACTCGGATCTGGATGGTAACGATCTGAGAATCTTGATGTAGGACCAGAATATCGCTACAATACTTCTCTGCGAGATTAACAACACTTCCTAGCGAGCATCACCCAAAGATCATCAACTACACTTTGCGAGTGTCATAAAATCAGTCAAAAGAGCGACGCAATAAATGACGAGTGAAGAAAACTTGAGAAAAGCATGTTTATCCTGCGATGGTTACAAAACTGGCGAGAGTCAACATTGTAACTATCACGGTACAATCGCAGAATCAACCCGAAATAATAGGAAAACTTATCTGTCATCCACTATGTAACTACCCTATAAATATAGACCCAATGTGTCCAGAAAAGGATGATGTATTTTTTTGAGAGTTAAGAAAGTCTTGAGGAGAGAGAAACTTCAAGAGAATAGTTGTAATCTTGAATTCTCTCATTTCTGTAAACATTTCTGAAACCAAAAATAATAAAGTGTCATTTTTCATCTCCAATTCACAATTGATTATAGCAAAATCTTAACAAGGGTGTAGTGTGGGAAATCCTGCAACTACATTTTGGCGCCCGAAACAGGGATTGAATTAGCAAAATCATAGAAAAAGGTGAAAAAGAAGATAAGAATTGTCCAAGAATAAGAAAATCATAAAAAAAATCAGTGAGATATTTGAAGGAAGGATGATTAAAATAAAAAACAAGATTGTAGAAAATTGGAGTGTGATATGGTAACGAGAACAATGATTGATAGATTTCATGAAAATATTAAGGGGAAGATACACAAAAGGGATTTTGAAGGAAGGAAAATTATGACGGTGGAAAAAATATCACCATTGAAAGATTGGGAAAAGCAGGAAATCACATTTACAGCAGCAGAAATACCAAAAGAAAATCTAAGTCATACATCTCCATTGGTAGTCACAGTATCCACTATCCAATGAGAAAGGAGGAATCAATAAAATGGAAGAATGGGCATGAATATAACTTTGGTGGATGCAGAATCATGATATTTTATCATACTTTCAAGAAAATGGGATATAAGGATGAAGAAATGTCTTATTCAACATATCATGTTCATGGCTTTGGAAAGTCTTTAACAAAACCTAAAGGCAAGATAGTGGTAAGAATTCCACTAGGGGAGATTGAAACACAAGTAACGTTATGTGTGGTAGACGTGGAATCACCGTATAATATGATATTAGGAATACCATGGATACACGCAATCAAGGCTGTAGCATCAACGTTGCATCAATGCATCAAATTTCCTACACCCAGTGGAATTGGAGAAATTAGAGGAGACACAGATTTTGCAAAATTGTGTTGCCAAATTGAAGTAAGAAATTATGAAGAACGTCCAAAGCTGCGAAAGACTCGCAGGAAATTGGCGAGAGAAACAAAGAAGGAGGAAGAATTTAAAGTTTACATGATAAGAGCAAAAGAAGGAAAAGGAATACCCAGTGAAATCTCACGAGAATGAAGTGAACTCGCGAGAACACCAACACCAATGGGAGATGAACCTGAAGCCAGTTATATTGCAGCAGAACCAACAAAAGAAGTAAATATTAGGAGTGAAGAAGAGCCTAAAATGCTGAAAATTGGGACTAGAATGGAGGCAGATGAGGAAGAAAGAACTATAAATCTCTTGCGAGAATATAAAGATATCTTCGCATGGAGCATGGATGAGATGTCAGGGATAGATCCATCAATAGCATGTCATAAACTATAAATCAACAAAAACATAATACCATTTAAGCAAAGAATAAGGAAAATCGCAACAACATATCATTCTCAAATAGAAGAAGAATTACAGAAGATGCTCGACGCAGGAATTATAAGGCAAGCAAAATATCCAGAGTAGATTGCAAATATGGTAGTGGTCCCAAAGAAGAACAAGGGGATAAGAATTTGTATAAATTTCACAGATTTAAACAAGTCTTGTCCTAAAGATAGTTTTCCATTACCAGATATCCCACATATGGTTGAATCAGCAGCGGGGAATGCTAGAATATCATCGTTGGATGGATATAAAGGATATAATCAAATCCCTCTCACTGAAGAAGATCAAGAACATACCGCATTTTTTGCTCCAAGAGGATTATATTGTTATACAAAGATGCCATTTGGCTTACAAAATACTGGTGCAACATATCAAAGAATGGTGGAGAAGGTGTTTGCAAAATGGATCCACAAAACATTATAAGTGTATGTAGATGATATGCTGATCAAAAGCAAAGAAGCTGAGAATCATGTGCAAGATTTGAAAGAGATTTTCAATCAAATGCGCCAATTTAATATTAAAGTGAATCCTGATAAGTATACATTTGGAGTAACTTCAAGGAAATTTTTGGGGTATATTGTATCAAAAGAAGGAATACAAGTTGATCCGGAAAAAGTAAAAGCAATTCGCGATATGCAAACACCTGCGACGATAAAAGATGTACAAAAATTCAATGGACTCTTAGCCTCGCTAGGAAGATTCATTTCGCGATCTTCAGACAAGTGCAAACATTTTTTCGATATACTCAAGAAGGGAACAAAATTCAAATGGACAGATGAATGTGAAAAGGCTTTTCAAGGAATAAAAGAACATTTGGTGAACATAACTATATTACAGAAAGCCGAACCAGGAGAAGAACTATTGATTTATCTCGCAACAACCACATATGCGCTAAGTGCTGCATTTCTGCGAGTAGATGCCGGGGTAGAAAAACCAATTTATTACATCAGCAAAACTTTCAATTCTGCAGAAAGAAATTATTCAAAGATTGAGAAATTAATTCTAGCATTGGTGCATGCAACTTTTAAGCTTCGCATTTGCTTTCAAGCACATAAGGTCAAAGTGTTAACAAAAGTGCCAATTGAGTCAGTAATGAAAAATTAAAAGAGATCAGGCAGAGTTGAGAGATGGAATGCACAAGTATGACACTTTGATATTCAATATGAAGTTTTATCCTCGCCAAAATCACAAGTTATCGCAGACTTCTTAGCTGAATTCCCTTTAGAAGATGATGAAGCTGTAGAAGAGATGATGGATGTAGAAGAGGAACATGGAGATCCAAAAGAGATATTAACAGAACCCGGAAGATGGGAGATACTGGTGGATGGATCATCAAATGGGAAAGAAAATGGGATTGGAGTAGTTTTTATTTCACCAGAAGGAGAAAAAATAGCTTTTTCATTTAGATTGGAATTTGCATCCACTAATAATGAAACAGAATATGAGGCCGTGATTCATGCTTTAAAATTTACGGTAGAAATGAAGTTGGAAAATGCTAGAATTACCAGCGATTCACAGTTGGTTATTCGCCAAATAAAAGGAGAATACACAACGAATGAACCATCTTTAAGAAAGTATAAAAGGTTAGTCGAAGAATTATCTGCGAGAATTCCAAAAATAAAATGGAGACACATATCAAGGAAATATAATAGGCTCGCAGATGCTTTTGCTTTCATATCCAGTATGATGACCAATCCAGCTGTGAGGTACATAAATATTCAAACACTTTTATTACCAGCGATAAACAAGGAAGAAGAAGAGGAAGATATGATGATGGTATAAATTGGCAAAGAAGAATTAAAGAGCAAATTTACAGATTGGCGAGCAGATCTTTATGCATACTTGGCAAAAGGAGAAATCCCAAGAAATCGACTGGAGGCATATTAATTGAAAAGTAGGGCAACCAATTATGAATTAAGAGATGGAGTATTATATCGCAGATCTTTTAGTGGTCCATCGCTAAGATGTTTGACGAGGGAAGAAGGACAAAAAATATTGAAGATGTTACATAGTGGTGACGCTGGTAATCATAGTGGAGGAATATCTTTGGCATATAGAACAAAAATGCAAGTCTATTACTGGCCATATATGCATGAAGACGCAAAACAACTCTCAAGGCGTTTCGAAGATTGCCAGCAATATGGAAAGAAGATACATGCACCAGGAGCACCATTATCATCTTCAAAAAGTGTATGGCCTTTTGGGAAATGGGGGTTAGATATTGTGGGACCATTTGTACCTGGTTCTAGACAAAGAAGATATCTGATTGTCGCAACAGATTATTTCACAAAATGGGGAGAAGTAAAGGCAGTACAACATATTCGCGATAAAGATATTTTTACATTCATATTTGAGAATATAATTTGCAGATTTGGGATTCCAGCACAATTGGTATCTGATAATGGAAAGCAATTTGAAGGACATAATATAGAATTGCTACTCAATGCATTTAAGATAAAGTGTGAAAAATCTACTCCTCTATATCCACAAGCAAATGGACAAGCTGAAGCAACTAATAAGACAATCGCAGATATCTTAAAAAATAAACTAGAGGGATACCACAGAGCATGGTGTGAACAGGTGCATAATGCAATATGGGCCTACAATACAACTAGACGAGAAGCTACTGGAATGTCACCTTTTTGTTTGACATATGGAGTTGAAGCTGTGTTACCAACAGATGTAGCTATTCATACAACAAAAAGAGAGGCATGGGAAAGAAATCTAAGTGCTGGAATGATTTTAAATAAATTGGATGAATTAGAAGAAAAATGAGAAAAAACTTTGCAACATATGGAAAATTACCAGCGAATATTAGCCCGCGAGTACAACAAACATGTTAAGAAACGTGAATTTCAACCTGGCGATTTAGTGCTACGAGAAACACCAAGTTATCAGCGGGAGAGTGGTGGAAAGTTGGCGAGAAAATGGGATGGACCATACATCATCAAAGAGATAGTTGGATCCGGGGCATACAAACTAATGGACCCTGATGGGAGAGATGTTGGTCAAAGACTTGACAGACCATGGAATAGACTATATCTGAAAAAGTATTATCAATGACAAATTTTGCAAGATAAGAGATACAGGTACCTTGTAAAAAAAAAAAAAAAAATTACGATTGCGAGGTTCTCCTGATAATAAAGTAAAACAAGAACTGTGAGCATAATCGCAAGAATGGCGAATAAAATTTCGCAGAGATTAATAGAATGGGATGAACCTATATGGCGTGCACCCTAGTTCGCGAATAAAATTTCGCAATAGGTAAATGTAAGACCTAATAGTGCGTCATATAAGGGGGTATTTCTTGGCATGACTCAGTGATAAGGTTATACCGCTGCTGGAACCTGAGTTATGCAGATGTTGGGGTTAAAGAAAACCTATCCAGGAGAGGGATCTTGGATTTCCAATTATATAAGGTTATACCCTGATTGGACGACTAAGAATCTCTTCTAAGGAGTGCAGAGTATGACCAAGGCGTCGAGGTACACGGTTGAGTCAAGGGTTCCCGGGGCGTACGAAACTACCCTATCCATCCTTGGCAAGTCTTGGCTACGATGCACTCGGCCCGAAGAAAACTCCACTTAGGGTGCAGTCTTGTAACTATAATCCATATAGGCATAAAGTACAAGAGGCTGCGAAAAACAACTGGTTGTTGGAAAATCTGGATGGGAGGAGCTAGTCTTGTATGACCGATGTGACCTCCTTGAAGGGGCAACCAGGGGGGAGATAAGGATGGCACCCTCCATTAGGGAGCTGATAAGTGTCTAAAGACGGCAATGTCATGGGAATTTATGATCGCAAGAATATTTAGGCCTGTCATATTGTCAAGTGACGAAAGTTATACAAAGGAAACAAGCCAAAAGAGAAAAGTTAAGATGAGATCAATGGGTTTTTACATGAAAGTGTAAAGACGTACTGTGATTTCATCGCAAGACGGCAATATCATAAGGTTTAATTCTTGCAAGAGAGTTTACACTTATCATATTGTCGCAGAGATGTTGGAAAAAATTGATAAGACAAGATCAATGGGTCAATACATGCAAATGTAAAGACGTCCTGCGATTTTGTCACAGAAAGAAGAGGTGGAAAAATAAGACCTTTAATTAGGAAGGCAAAATAAGACCAACAGAATAATCTTAAAAAAATTAATTAACTATTCTATTTTAAGATGCAAGAAAGATTTGTTCATCGCAGGAGAATATATAAGAAAGCAGATTCATAACATCAAAGGAGACACATGAAATTATTCACCATTTCAAGAAAGATAATGAAGGGCAAGTAGGGGAATAGAGAAATAAGATTTCATTATCTTCCTCGAGGATATTCAAAGTAAACAAAACCAAAAGTTGAATTCTCAAAATTGCAAAAGTTACATTATTCGCAAGAAAGAAGAAGAAAAAGAAAGCAAAAAAGAAATTCAAGATTTGACGATTGTCTCGCCAGATTCACTATTCTTGCTCGCCAGATTTGTTATTCTTGCCAGAATTGTCAGCTTCATCAGTATTCTTCTCACCACTTGTAGATACTTCTTTAGGAGGGCTTCTCTCTTCTTCATCATCTTCTTGAGTGGTATTTTCTTCTTCAGTGAATTCTAATTCCTTATCCATGGGAAAAGGAATTTCATCATCATCAACTTTCAAAGGAGGAACAGACACAGGAGGGAGAGAATGGGAGAGTAGAATATCGTTCACGAGAAATTCAGCACTGAGGTGGACCTTACGAAGGAAACCTCTATCACGATTCATAATCTCTATATTTTTGAAGTACTCGGAATAATCAAGTTTTCTTTATGCTTTGTCGCGGGCTTCAAGATAATTAGAAAGAAGAGTCTTGTTCTCTTTGCGAACTTTATCTAATTTGTTTGTAAGATCAGCGATGGTAGAATGAAGACTTCTTTCAGATTCTGCGAGTGACAAAAGTGATAAAAGATCATTCAGTCAAAGATTTTGCAAGAAATATAACACAAAATTTAACAAGAAGGTCAACAAGAGAGGCAGTCAATTGACTACCTTCTTTCTGCGAGGTTAAGTTTTGAATTAATATAAAGAAAAAGTTTTCCCATTGATTCATAGCGTCATCAAATTTATCGCCAACCATGCCCTTCAGACGATACTTCATGTTTTCTTCTCTGGTGTGTAGATACAAGTTTTCCTTTGCTAGTAAAGAATGAGATTTCTTCAATTGAGAGCAATGGTCTTGAATCTCGCTGGCCTTCAAACTAAGAGTTAACCTACCTTTGATAAGTTTATCCTTCTCAGCAGCAGATGATTCAGTTACCTCATTGAGTTCATCTTTAAGGGAACGAAGAGATTGCTCTTGATTATCGCATATTCTTTGTAGATTACTCAATTGTTGCGAAGAAATCGCCCATCAATCTTGAAAATCTATGTTTCTCTTGGGATAAAGTTCTATTCTCATCTGATAAAGATTCTACCACCAAATTAGACTTGGTTAACAAATATGATAGACGAGAAATCTCATTACTTAATTACAAAGTTAAAAATTACATACTAGGCAAGCGAGCGACAAGCTGTGCCGCTAGCCCTTTTTGAATAGCAAAACCTATCCTATTAAAAATTAAATCTCGTGAGCCAGGGGTCATTACATTGCTGCGCATGACTTTCCGGACCCTCTTGAGTAGTCCAACTGCTTCGGAGCCAAATAGCCAAAAGTATCAAAAGCAAAGGGGACGAAAGCATGCCCATTGTCAACACATGCTTTCTCATGCTTCGATATCTTACCCGAGGCAGCCTTTAGCGCTCGTCACTCTGATCTGTAAAGGTGCCATGTCCAATTCCTACCAAAGGAGATACCCGGTGAGGTCAACACATGTGTGTTTCCCATTAGCCCATCCAAAAATAAGAACATCAGCTGGTCTTAGTGTCGATCTCCTTCAAGTGGGTCTCATCAGAAATGCACAGTGCTTCTTTCTTTCCGAAATGCCGGACCTCCACAAGACATCATACAAAATATCCCTCACATGATCATGTCTATATTTATAACTGTGGTCTACTTTACAATGAACCGCATGTTCACCATATGAATCCAAGCAACCCGTGATGCAAGCGGGCAGCGAGTTAGAGGGATAAAGCGGGATCATTAACCGTATTTGAGGATAAACCGGACTCCAAAGGAGACATCTTTCGCCCCTATCCCCTCAATCGGAATAGCTGTAAGAAAATCTTTGGCATGTGCTGCTTGCAAACAACCAAAAACCGCTCTCTGTCTCTCTCCGTTAGCATGTAAACTCTATCAATGTCCTTAACCACTTTACCAAAAAGAGCACTCGCCAGGATGCTTTGTGCTTTAGGGGGGGCGTTGTCTTTATTGGTGAAGTTGTTAAGATCAAAATCAGGAAGAGTCACTTGTAACGTTTCCAAAGCCTTATTAAAATTATCATCCATACCGTCCACACCACTACTCCTCAATATGTGATCCTGTAATCCCCAAGATTGCACACGTGAAGCCACAAAAACATACTCAGATGCCTCCCTAGCAAAGATAAAGTCCAAGACCTCCATATCCGATAGGTAGAGTAGATAGTCTCCATCGAAGCTCTCCAAAGAACGGTCCCCGCACACCACGATGCATGCCTTCCACCACTTCTCGCAAGCCTCTATCAAATATATCTACCGCCTCCATAATATAGTCCGGGTGACAAATACGAAGGCCAAAAAGAAGCTTGGAGATACCCATACACGTTCGTAAAGCAAGAATTCACTTTGAGGATCATGGAGCTTGGATAAAATCTGCATCAAATCCATCGCTTTTTTCAGCCCTCTTAATGGCAAGGCCCTTCACAAAACCATCGTCGAGGCTAATCGCACCACCTAATAGTTTGACTCCTTTATCTGGTCTTGAGATTTCGACAGAAACATCCCATCACTTATCCTTCGTCCATCACAAGAGGGCCAAAATATTTCAGTTTTTCTTAATATTCAAGTATAAGCCCCAGCGCAGGCCCTTCTGTTTTGATAATAGTGAGTGCTTTTGCCACTTCTTCGGTGTCGCCAATAACATGTGCCATCATCAAGATACCAGGCATGTAGGGATAATATGCGGTGCTCATTTATCTTAGCTATAAGATGATGAAGTACCGAGCAAATAACAAAGGCCCTAAAGGGTCACCTTGTTGTACTCCTGTGGATGAGTAGATAAAGGAGTCCCCCACATAGAGCCGTGCAGGTTGACCATACAAGTATTCTACCCAAGGCGATATAGATGGAAAAAGCTTACGTACCTCATATAGCATAGCCGTTCGGTCGACTAGGTTAAAAGCATTGGTAAAGTCAACCATTAGCATAGAGAGGCTAGCGTCTACATGATGTTTACTGACAAACCTATTCACAAAGATGTAGGATTGCCTCAGCACCACCTGAAACACCTACACCAAACCTGGAAATCCGTAGATACGCCGCCATGTCCTTACCAACCCCTTTCATCGCCGCTTTGGACACCAGTCGATGCCAAATTGTCCCAACAGCAATGGGACGAATGCTCTTATCCGGTTTAAGGAGGGGTGTTAGGGGAGCCGATGCAATGAACTCCGCTAGGTTAATATGGCATCTCCCGCCAAGCCAAAATAAATTTTGACTTTGCGATAGTTGGTTATTCTCATTAGTAAGATTATCTATTTGATCGATCGAATATGTGTAGAGATTATCTAATCTATTATACTGGTCCATCCAAGAATCTCTTTCAACACGAGCTTCGTCAGCAATAGATTCAAATTTAAGTCTCTCCATGAAACGAGCCCGATTTGAAACTAATATATGAATCAAGAATTTAAGAAGGAAACTTGAGTACAGAGGATATAAAAGCAAAATAAAAAAACAAAAGGAGAGAGGCAAGAGAATTGTACCTTTCAGCTCGTCATTCTTTCTGCGAAGGTTCTCACAGTTAAGAGAAGAGTTGCGAAGCATATGGTTTAGAGTATCACATTCAGAAGGTTTGACTTGAAGGCTTTTTCTCAAAGTTTCAACCTCATTCTCTAAAGATGCTCGTGAAGCAGTGTTATCAGAGCCAACATATTTGAGTAAGGTCTCGCAAGCTTCATATTGGAGAGAGTCAGTGGAAGATTTTCTAGCATCTTCAAGAATATTAGATAAAATTTGAAAAGCAATATCAACTCCAGCTAAGATTCCATTCGATGGGGGAAGAGATAAAGAGGGTGAAGTGGTGACAAGGGCAAGTTGACGATTGAAGTCATTTGCGATGGTTGTATTATCAAAAGGAGGAGTGTTGGGAAAAATAACAGTTGAAGTTAGTAAGGGGCTAGAAGGAACTTCAGTCACAGAAATTTCAGGAGCTTGATTTGTTAGTGAATCAAAAGAAGTAGAGGTGTTGGCAGCGATGTTCTCGCAGGAAAAAGGAATAGGACCCAGTTGCGAGGGTGTGGGAGTAACTCTTGCAGATGTTAATGTGGGGATAGAGAAATCATCCTCAAGAGCTTTAAACTGACGAGGTCTTTTGGGAGGATTAACGATGTTCTCGACATTCTGCGAATAATAACTTAGATAAGAAACAGATGCAACAATATTGTTATTAAAAAATAGGATGTGTTTCTTATCACCTTATTATTCGCAGAACTTCTCTTCTTCTTCTCAGTTGGTCTTTTGCGAACATTAGGGTTTTGACCTGAGGATTGGGTGTTAGGGGTAATTCCACTGAAAAGAAGATATAATACAGGAGTTATGAAGGATCACATAGATAAGATCGAAGAATATGAGTAAAAATTGAATCAAATAAATACTATAATAAAAAAACATACCTTGATGATTCCATTAGAACAGTAGCAGGAGAATACGAAGAAGAAGAAAAGTTGCAGACGGAAGATAAATAAATAGATGAAGAAGATAGAGAAGTAGAAGAAGAAAATTAGTTTTGAAGTTTAAATCTACCTTTTATAGGCAAAAGATAATAACCTGTTGAGTAAAGACGTTTCCGTAAAAAGATGAATTTACAACACATGTAGGCGGTTAAAGCTAAATTAACGGAGCAATGTCGAGAACAAAATATGGGAAGAAGAGAAGCTGCGAGCATTTTAAAGAATTGAAGATTCTCATATCCTCTCCACTTTGCGAAGAAGACATGAGAAGAGGCAAGAAGTGGGACCAGAATATCGCTACAATACTTCTCTGCGAGATTAACAACACTTCCCAGCGAGCATCACCGCAAGATCATCAACTACACTTTGCGAGTGTCATAAAATCAGTCAAAAGAGCGACGCAATAAATAACGAGTGAAGAAAACTTGAGAAAAGCATGTTTATCCTGCGATTGTTACAAAACTGGCGAGAGTGAACATTGTAACTATCACGGTACAATCGCAGAATCAACCCGAAATAAGAGGAAAACTTAGTTGTCATCCACTATGTATCTACCCTATAAATATAGACCCAATGTGTCCAGAAAAGGATGATGTATTTTTTTGAGAGTTAAGAAAGTCTTGAGGAGAGAGAAACTTCAAGAGAATAGTTGTAATCTTGAATTCTCTCATTTCTGTAAACATTTCTGAAACCAAAAATAATAAAGTGTCATTTTTCATCTCCAATTCACAGTTGATTATAGCAAAATCTTAACAAGGGTGTAGTGTGGGAAATCCTGCAACTACACTTGCATACGATTTCCTTTTCAGGTGTAGTATTTCCCAACGAGAAAGAAGCATTGATAATCTCAGAAAGTTTAGTGTGAAACTCCTCGGAGGTATTGTTATCATCCATTCTAAGGAATTCCCATTTATAGGAAAGAGATTGAAGACGAGATTCTCCTTATGAATCATTCCCTTCTAATACAGTCTCAAGAATATCCCATGCTTCCATATAAGTTTCACATGACAAGACATGATGTAAAAGATCATGACTCACTGCATGTATTATGGCATTTATACCATCAGAATTCTTCTTGGCAAGAGCTCTTTCTTCATAAGTATCAAACGCTAAGCGTTTAAACTCAGTTTCCGAATATTCAACTTTCGGTCATTCATATCCTTCTTTGATAAATAGCCAAGTATTAAAATCTCTGGATCGAAGAAAATATCTCATAGCATATTTCCATAATGGGGAATTTTTCCCATTAAATATTAGAGGTAGGTTAACTAAATCATCCATTAGGTTCAATTCTTATAGGTTGGATCACACCAAACACAGATTGTTAGATATTTTCATGTCTTCCCGCTCTGATACTAATTGATATGACGAGGGTACCCAAACACATCATAGTATTTTTGTTAAACCTATAAGTCCTCCATCGAATGTGATCGTCTATGCACGGAGTCGAGAAAATATGACAATTCGGTTCACACTTCGTGTGATTGTCTATGGATACAATATCGAGACAATACAATAACAAGATAACTTGTGTAATTGACTATGGATACAAGATCGAGACAATACAACAACAAAGTGTGTTACTTGATAATAGGTTCGGTAATAACCAAACTCTATATGATCACTATCAAGTAATGCAGAGTTAACATATACGTGTATTTTACTTTATTATAATAAACAATTATAATGCGGAAATCAAATTAAAAGACACAACAAAATTTTGTTAACGAGGAAACCGCGAATGCTGAAAAACCCGTGGACCTAGTCCAGTTTTGAATACTCTCAGAATTAAGTCGTTATACAAAATATAATACCAACTTAGTATAGTTGATACCAAGCAGACTACCCCTAGCTACTTAGTTCCCTCAGTATCCCCGCGTCTTCGAATTCTAGAGGCACGCACTTGAATAGCAAGTCCTTTGGATTGTATTCTAAACAACAAAGGAAGAATATGTTTGGTAACCACTTTAATTAATCTTGCTACAAGATTTAAACGAGTTGTTGATAAAGGCTTTTATGTTTAATCTAATAAACTTCTTTGTCTGGTTAGATCAATCTAACTTTAACTACCAAAATAGTCAAGTATAGATTCGCACTCAATCAATATAGATCCTAAAGAAAAATATAGAAAATGTTGATCTTATGCAACTAATCAATCAGATATATCAAAGATAAACTGATTCTAGTTGGATCTCATCCGATCAAGGTTTGTGCACACAATTCACAAGATACGAAAACTAATAAGAATTCTTCTTCGTCTTCAAATCTTCTTTTATCTTCAAAACCTGCACAACACCACTTGAATCTCTCGTGATCAATCATACACAGAACAGAGTCTGTCAATAATGGATTATCACAAGATGTATTTAGATCTAACAACATTTCTAAAGATCCCGTCGATACTCTATTCTAGTTTGAGTAAATCTTATATCAGAAGAGAAGATTTTTAAGTATAAACAAACTAGGTGCAATCAAAGTTTCAACAACCATTAGTCAATCAAATCAATCGAAAACTAATAATACTGCAATTATCTAGTTTTTCACCAACAGTACTCGTAGAGCTTCTTGATCCCACAGAAGGCTTTAAATGAGCGGTCGTAAGATATTTCACCTAATTAGGATACTTTCCTCTCCGAATAAATGTCTCCACCAGACATAACAAGAAATGAAGTTTTCCTGGCACTTAGGATAGTTTGCTAAAAATACAAACTTAGGTATTTATAGACCAAGGATGTTTGGACACCAAGGAATTTCCAAAACCGAAAGTATTTTCAAGATATGCAATGAATGGCAAAAGTCGGTTTTCATAATTCCAATAAATGCTTTTCCAATATTTTCGTAATCTCTCAATAGAAGATCTCCAATTAGTAAATGCACATTACTAATTTTTATTCTCTAGAGATATGCATTAATTGCTGGTAATTAAAGCATATAAAACCAAAAACCTTAATTAGAAGATTGTTAATTTGTTTCGGCACAGGATCACCTTGAGTACTAAGGAATATCTTTGAACAATAAATGATAACAGTTATTGCTTATGTTCAAAGTATGTTGACATCTTTTCACTTCAAACTTATTTAGATGGTTAGTGACTCTTTTAAACTCATGATCTTCTTATCTGAAAGACTATGAAATTGTGTTAGTCCTAAAGGATTCTTAGTATAGCCAAATGTCTAGGGAGCCTGGGAATTACTAGACTTGCCTGATTCTGGCCCTTAGACCGTGGAAAATTAGGATGGTCTCTCCAAACAGGGTTATAAGTCTCAGAATATGGATCAAATCTCTGACGATTTTCAAACCTAGAGTTGTTATAAAGAGCATGGGCTTGCTCTTAGTATCTATCATGCTGTGACCCTTGATTCATTTATAAGGCCTCTATACGCCTAAGAATATGTGAACCATAATCAACTCTATCGACCCTATTGATAGGATTTCTAGGTATTTCTGGTTCTCTCATTGAATCCCATTGCCTAGTTTTCTCAGCTGACTCGATGAACTCGTCAAAACATTCATATGGGTCTTGATAGGTAAATTCTCCACCACTAACTGTTAGATATAAAATCCACTAAATAAAACAGTCACAAAAACATAAAAAATTAAGTTAATATGAGACTGAAACTTAAATTTAATGAATACCGAAGGTTAATCTCATAATCGAAATCAAAGTGAAGAGATCTTACATAGGAACAAGTAATGCAATATCAACTTGTTGATGGGTGAAAACGATTTGCTGGTTTATAAGGAAAAGTGAATAGACGAGCGGTCGACCCCTCGAACGAGCAAATTTCTAAGACCTTTTTCAAATAGATACACTGCACGAGAGTGATTTTAGTTCGAGATATCAATATGTAGGACTCCGGCCTAAACCAAGACAATGGTCGTTCTAGAGTCAATTCGGTCACAAAGAGGGATGAGGGTTGATCTGTAGGAGGGAAGCTGAGAAGTGTGTGTGAGATCAATGATGATCGATAATTGTGTATGTGTTGAAGGTTTCTGCAAGTTTGTGAACTGTTGAGTTCGGATGAGATAAGTTCTGATTGATTGAGTGATAATTTCTTGTGGATCAAAATTGTTGTCCATTAATCGTAGATTCAGAAACTTATTTATATTGCAAGAATAGTAGACACATTGATCCTAGTAAGTGTGACGGTGGCTGGAGTGAGAAATCGTGGTCAAACCAGTTCCACGTGCATGGGAGAATTGGTTGATTGTCCATCCACTACTTTGCTAACTTATTCAACTTCTTGCACGAATTACACACATTTCTCATCGTGGATATACACACGTGCCGTTGGGTGCCATTCCAAAACCCTAGTGAATATCCTCCCATGTGACATGATTGATGTATCACGAATGTGGAATCTGTAAGGCATACATGTATTTAATTAGTCAGTTGTTGACTAGATGATGAGTCAAGCATAATGAAAGAATTTGGTATGCTCTGAGACTCATAGATTGAGCATAAGGTGTCTACTGAAACAGAATTATGGAAAGACGTTGAGACTTGATGAGTTGTGATATATCATTTTACCAGTTGGGGTAATGATGATGTTTTGATAACTTGAATCGACGAGTGTCCAATGAGATTGCTCGATCATGGACTTGTTAATAGGAAATGTTATTGAGATCGTCTACGTCATGAGTTTTTGATGACGAAGAAAGATTATAATGGTCGACTGATGAACCAAGTATTGGTTGATGAACCAATGAAATAATAATATCTGCGGAATTCTCGAATGTTGATAGTTAAATCAACATGAGGAATATTGCTCGGTCGACCAATTAAATATTGATAGTAGAATCAATATTGTTAGAAGTGAGTTCTGAACCCAATTGATCGTATATTTTGCTAACTTAAGCAATTTAGTGTTGATAGATGAGCAAAACAAATATTACTACTTTAAACAAATATTACTCGACTAAGGAATTATTGGTAGCGGGACCAAATAAAATATTAATTAAAATATTGGTAGCCGGCTCAGATATTTTATAATTAATTAGAATGTTGATTGCTGTATCAACATAAAATTATTGGTGTTTTAACCTGCTCAGAATTATGCTTTGTAGAGCATTTGATTTGAAACCCTAATTTTGATTGATTGTTGGTCATTGGATGAATTACTGAGAATCAACCATGAGTGAGATAGGGACCGGCCACATGAGATGGTGAGATGACCATGTAGTGCCCAGGTGTTTCAGTGAGCATGTACCAAAGTCCTTTGTAGACCAGTTGGTGAAAGGATGATTAAATGATCTATAATCATTATTAAAATAATGTTCGTCTGAGCATTAAGTGGTAAAACCTAATTATGGAGAGAGAAGGGACCCACCAAGGGGTATGAAACCGGGCCTTGGTGGTCGACGGTCCAAATGATGGTCGGTTGATCAAATTACAAGTTGTTTGAAAAGATTTTGAACCAAATATGAACTATAGAAGATTAATTAGGTCAAAAATCATAAAATGTGTGGGACCGTATTTTGCAAGCCAAATGACCGACCTTGGTCGATCAAGATAGCATGACCGTGTCACCTTGTTGCTCGTGGCTCAATTCTGAGAATTTTGATATTTTCCGGTGTGCGTTCGAGCAATATTTTAGATTTTCAGAAGAGTTTGATCTTGACTGAAACTCTCGATTTTGCTTGAATGAGAAAGTAGGACTTTGCTCGCACGACCAATATTTTGAGAATATTAAAATAATGATATTTTAATATTTGTCATGAGAAGCCCGGACGGTCACGTGACCTTGACTTTTGGCTTTTTGGAAGTTTGAGCAATATTGGAGAAATATGGAAAAATCAGGTTTTTGCCCAAATGAGGTAGTTTCGTGAGATGAGAGAAGTAATAATAGTAAAATATAAGGCATGGCCAGCCGGCCATTGGGACTGGTCCCATAATGCTCTTCCCTATTTTATATTATTTTTCATCTTTGTGTGAAGAAATATGGAGAAACTAGAAGTTTTGTTGAAATGAAGAAGTTTGCTCAAACAAGGGAGTTTTCATGAGATGAGGAGAATAATAAAATAAGGTAAAAAATAAAAGGGGAGGCGTGGGACCGGACACGAAGGCATGACCGTCCGTCCAGGGGGCCGGTACCGTGCGCACCTCTCTTTTATTTTTTATTATTATTTTCTTTCATATTTTAGACAGGTTTCCTCGTTCGTACATATTTTGAATGCTCGTTTATGCATTTGGGTGCTCGCTTATGCATATTTGGGTGCTCGTTCGTGCATTATTGTTAAGTGCACTCACACCATTTTCTCGAGGCTTACTCTGTGCTGGCCTAAATACCTGAAAAGCGAATATCTATTACTAATCCATGGAATTCAGCTGGGAATAAGCCATGGAACGGAGTAATGAGATAAAATAAATTATTTTCTAAAAATTCAATTGATGAATGTTGCATTAGAATTAATCTATACTAGCATGCAATATGTCTAAGAGCGTTATGTTTATTCAAGAATCGAGGTATGAGATGGTAGAGACATCATACTCATTCTGAATATTAATTATGTGTAGTCAGGAAACATTGAGATATCAAGACGTTAATGCTCTATACTAGCATGCAATATGTTTAGGATCCATCCAATCATTATCAATTCTATATAAAAGTGTTGATGAAATATGCAAAGTGTTGAAAGCTCGGTTGAGAGGATTTAAGGATAACATATTCATGCATGCTCTGAGAGGGTGTACACTTAGTCAGAGATTGTGAAATGAGTTTTCACGAATCCTAAAATATGAGTTTCACATACTTGTCTGAAGCCATGTCATAAATATGCAAGATCATGATTTTACGATTTTATCCTTTGTCAAAAATCCACCATCAATACAATTATAAAAAGAATGACACAAGGATTTAAATTAAAAACTTACCATTCATATTTATGAATAGCTTGAATAAAATTTACATAAAAATTTACGTAAATCAACAGTTGATTAGTTTATTCAGACTTTTAATCTAAAGATGTAATTAAACATAGAGTCATCTCATTTAGATATCATCTTTAAGATCTTCAAACTTTTCCATATTTTCTTTCTCTACATCACGACTAGTTTTCCAAACATGATTCACGGTACCCTGATAATGTTCATTGGGTAGAACACTAACCTTTCGATTAACATTACAAGTGTACTCCCTATTACCGATTCCAAGTTTAATCATATCTTAGTAATGCCACCTATATGTGATAAATTATAACAGTATTGAGGAGGAACTGACGAAGATTAGAGATATCAATCTTAATATCCAAACAATTTCAGACAAGAAGATCTTTGACTCCATCATGAGATGAAACTGCTTCTTCCGATCTTTGCATTCCTTACTCATATTGTCACATCCATATTTGTTGGTAGAATCAATATGATTTGAGACATTCTTACCCATAGATTTTAAATTCTTAGGTTGAGATATGGTTTGAGGATGCATCTTCTTGTATAGATTCTGAAATTCAAGTCAAATACTTATAAGGGTTTACTCGATAAATACTTTTAGTGATTTCTAAAGATTTCAATGGGTTTCCAAAGTACTGTGTTATTGGTTATCTACTTTTAAAATCTCTCTCAAAGTTTATAGATGTTAATGGTTATAGGTTGTAAAAAGGGCTTCTAAAGTTTGTGTTACTCGTTGTAAACTTGAAAATTCAAAGACTTTTACCTATTTTCAAGACTTTGAGTGACTTTTGCGTATATATTTGCCTTGATGAAAGTCTTGCAAAATATGTAAGATTTTGAAAGACTTCAAAAAAATAAAATAAATTTTTTGTGTTCTCTTTTATTTTATTTCATAAATATACAACAAAACTCACACCATAGATGCAATATGATTAAACACTATTTAATTTAATTATTATATACGTAGTGTAATAATTATTATTTTTATTTACACTTTTAAACAAAAGAAATATGTCGTATAGATAATATGATATATAATTTTTAAATTTAGTTGAAATTTGATTAATAAATAAGCTATGATACATTTTATATTTATATTTATCATGCATTTTATAAAAAAATTGTTTTTACAACTCTTCGGGACTCTACAAATCTTTTTAAGACATTAAATAACTCTACATAACTCCCCAAGATTTTGCCCTATAGAAGTATTTATTGAGTAAACCATGTTGTACACACTTTTCTAAATGACATTGAATATAAAATCCAGTATATACCACAAAAAGGTGTCGGCCTTATATAGAAGGATATCTAGGATAAGTATGATTGAAACCGAAAATAATTTTATTTCTTAGATGTAGAATTTATTTCCTTCCACAACAAAGATTATGCAATCTTTTATTTCTTTCGAATATTGACAAGAAAAAGTTGAAAGGAGTTCAATCAAGTGGGCATGTGGACATGAAAGCTTAGTAAGAGAAGATAAAATCCTCTAAAAAAATATATTCTAAAAATTGACTTCAAATAATATTGTACATATGTACATTATTTGATGAGAAAATTCAATCATCCTGTCTACACAACTATCACATGATAGATTAAGGACCCGATCAAAGGAAATGCATATACCCTTGAAGAGCTTCGTGTATTTTGAATACGAGTTTTAACATGATTATGAATGCCCAGTTGCTTATCGTTCCTCACAACATATTCAATTTGGCACTTAGTGAGGATACACATTCCAACACTTTTAGTGCGTGTTGAAGTGAGATAGAGTTTTCTCACCAAGCATTAATGGGACATTATTTTTCTCATCATTGAATGGTTGTTCATGAATCCTTGTACAACTTATATGAAATTCATATTTCACACCATGGTGGCTGCAAGAAGCTATGCCCGAGTTGACATTCTGATCCCATGTGGTAGGTTCTGAAAAAGTGGGGGTCTAACAACGACACCCAATATTTCATTTGGAAATCTTAATAGACAAACTCCAATATAGTTTCAAGAGAATCAACTAGACAGTCAGACTCAATCTAGAGAAAAATATATCAAAGAGTTTTATATCTCTATCTCTTAATTCAATCCATAATTGCGAGCCCGAATGAATATAAGAGGAATAACTTGAATGGTACCAAAGACCAATGTTTAAGGATCAATCAATTTCAATCAACAACCAAAGGTTGGATTTACCAATTGATCGATTCAACGCACAACCTGTGATATTTCAATTATATAACAAAATATAATGCGGAAAAGAAATAACATAGACACTAGAAGTGTTGTTAACGAGGAAACCGCAAATGTAGAAAAACCCCGGGACCTATTCCATCTTTGAAATACCACATTGTATTAAGCCGTTACAGACACTAGGCTACTACCAATTAACTTCGGACTGGAATATGGTTGAACCCTAATCAATCTCACACTGATCAAGGTACATTTGTGCTCCTTACGTCTCTGAACCCCAACAGGATTCTACGCACTTGATTTTCTTAGCTGATCTCACCCACAACCAAGAGTTTATACGACCCAAAGTCGAAGACTTGATAAACAAATCTGTCTCACACGGAAAAAATTATTGGAATTGATAAATCTGTCTCCCACAGAAATACCTACGAGTTTTGTTCCGTCTTTTGATAAATCAAGGTGCACAGGAACCAATTAATAAACCGTACTTATATTTCCGAAGAATAGCCTAGTATTATCAATCACCTCATAATAATCTTAATCATATGGTAACGAAACAAGATATTGCGGAATCACAAACGATGAGACGAAGATGTTTGTGACTACTTTTTATCTTGCCTATTGGAGATTAAATCTCGAGCAAATATTAGAGAATATAGTACCCAATCATGATAGAAAACAGCAAGATCAGAACACGAAACTACAGAGAAAATAGTTAGGCCTGACTTCACAATCCCAATGAAGTCTTTAAGTCGTTAACCTGCAGGGTTTCGTGAAAAACCTAAGGTTAAAGGAGAATCGACTCTAATCGCAACTAGTATCACACAGGTGGTGTGGGGATTAGGTTTCCCAGTTGCTAGAGTTCTCCTTTATATAGTTTTGTAATCAGGGTTTGCAATCTTAGTTACCTTGGTAACAAAGCATTTAATATTCACCGTTATATGAAATCCTGATTAAACCCAAGCTAATATATTTCAACTGTTAGATCGAACTTAGCATGTTATACACAAATGAAATGTACCCTCATTTAGGTTTATGCAATCGTACCTAAATGTGTACACCATGTTGGCTCAACAGTAGTTAACCGAGGTTAGCTATATGAACATTCTCATATCAACGTTATTCATCTTAACCATAACTAGTTCAAATGACTCAAATAAAACTAGTTAAAGAGTTGTTCAATTGCTATATTCTCATAGAAGTATACAAGAACACAATTAAAGCAAAATCGGTTTGATTCACTCGAATCAAATCATGAACATTATAGCCACGGTTTGCAAAGAATGCATTCCTTATTATATAAATGTATTTTTTCATGTCACAACCGATTTTAGAACTTTAACCATTCAAGTATGCAAACGGGTACGCATACTTAAAATAGTTGGACCAAGTTTGGTTTCCGCCAGTATGCAAATGGGTACGCATACCTCCAAACCCAGCAGAAATTTCCGGTCACAAACCTACGCCAGTATGCGTACGGGTACGCGCACTTAGGTTCCCGGACTTCTCAAACCAAAAGGTACACATACGGGTATGCACACTATGGTTCCCGGGCAAGGATCACACATATGCAGGAGTGCACAACATGTTTATAATCCAATGTTGGTTAAGTGTTCTAAACTCCTATTTCAATTAATGAAACTTTCATAGAGGATGACAATAGCCGTTTTCACACACTATTAGCATCAAAGCAATTTTTAAGTTATTGAAATAATCATAAAGAAATATTCGAAGTCTACACCAAATGATTGTATCATACAAACCATGTAAGATGTTACTCGGTGATTTTCACATATTTTGACTTTAGTCAAGAATAAAAGATGAACTTGGTTGAAGCGAAAGCTTACCAACACAAATATGTAAGCGGGTTACACTCAGCTCGAAATCTCAAATGTGCATAATCGAAAACTATAGTAATACGACTTTTGTCTCAATATTGGAGATAGGTATAAATAGACTTTCCAAGTGATGAGTTTTAGTCTCCACATACCTTTTTGTTAGAGCACTGCTCTGTCGAACTCGCAAGTGTTGCTATCTCAAGCGTGTATGTCAAGTTTAGTTGCCAAAACTATAAGTCTTGATTTCTAGTCTCCTTATAGCTAAGTCTCGGACTAGGATAAAAAGTGTAGTTGAGCTCTAGACTCCACAGTGTTCATCATGCAAAGACGAAGAACTACTCAAGGAACTGGTGGAACTTCATCGACTAAAAGGTATGTGGAGACTTGAACTTATCTATCACTCAAAAGTATATCTACTATATCTCCTATCTTGAGACAAAAGTCGTATTGCTATATAAGCTTCGATTATACACATTTGATATTTCAAGACGAGTTTATCTCGTTTATCTATTTCTCGAAATATGTGTTGTAAGCTTTTGCTTTGGCCAAGTTCATCTTTACAAATGACGAAAATCATGTTGATTATTTCAATTATCTTAAAAATCGCTTTGATGAAAAATAGTATATGAATAACCTCTATTTAACATCCTCTTAGAATGTTTCAATGTTTGAAATGAGAGTTTAGAATATATAAACTTGAATGGATATAAACATTGTATATGAACTCATACTTGTGTAAGTCCAAAATCCTTTAAACTAAAGTATGCGTACTTTACTAGTTCAGGATGTCCGGAAGCTAAGTCCGCATACTCGTACGCGTACTTCCGGAAGTTCACATTCCGTGAATTTCTGCTGGAGTTTGTGAACTAAAAATAAACTCAAACCGGATACTTAAGTATGCATTACGATATGCATACTTGAGTGGGTTATTTTCTAAAAACGGTTTATTCGTGAACTAAGACATATATAAACTAAGGATTGCGTATTTACAAACCGTGGCTATAATGTTCATGAATCAATTTGAGTGAATCAAAATCATTTTTGCTTCGATTGTGTCTTGTATACTTCTATGATATCTAAGCAATTAAACAACTCTCTAACTAGTTGTTTTGAGTCATTTGAACTAGTTATGGTGAAGATGAATAAGGTTGATATGAAAGTGCTCATATGGCTAACCATTGGTTAACTACTATTGAACCAATAACTTGTACACGTTTAGGTACGGTTACACAAACCTAAATGAACGTGCATTTCATTTGTGTATAACAAGCTCAGTTCGATCTAACGGTTGAAAGACATAATATTGAATCTAATCAGGTTTTCATCTAACGGTGAATATTGAATTCTTTGTTACCAAGGTAACTTAGATTGCAAACCTTGATTTGGAGACTATATAAAGGAGAACTCTATCAACTGGGAATCCTAATCCCCACACCTCATGTGTGATACTAGTTGTATAAGATAGGGTCGATTTTCCTTTAACCTTAGGTTTCTATCGAGAACTTGTAGGCCAACGACTTGAAGAATTCATTGGGATTGTGAAGCCAGACCCAACTATTTTCTTTGTAGTTGCGTGATCTGATCTTTTTGTTTCTATCGTGATTGAGTGCAATCGTAAGATTGTCTTAATCTCTCTGGTAGGAAAGATAGAAAAGTAGTCACAAACATCTTCTTCTCATCGTTTGTGATTCCACAATATCTTGTTTCGCTAGTCGATTAAGATTATTGTGAGGTGATTGATATTTCTAGGTTGTTCTTCCGGAATATAAGTACGGTATATCAATCGGTTCATGTTCACCTTGATTTATCAAAAGATGGACCAAAACTCGTTGGTATTTCCGTGGGAGACAGATTTATCTATTCCTGTAGACTTTTTTGTGTGATACAAATTTGTTTATTAAAGTCTTCGACTTTGGGTCATAGTAACTCTTAGTTGTGGGTGAGATCATCTTAGGGAATCAAGTGCATAGTATCCTAATGGGATCAGAGACGTAATGAGATTAACTGTACCTTGGATCAGTATGAGATTGATTGGGGTTCAACTATAGTCTAGACTGAAGTTAGTTTGTAGTAGGCTAGTGTCTATAGCGGCTTAATATAGTGTGTGTTCAATCTAGACTAGGTCCTGGGGTTTTTATGCATTTGCGGTTTCCTCGTTAACAAAACTTCTAGTGTCAGTGTTATTTCTTTTCCGCATTATATTTTGTTATATAATTAAAATATCACAGGTTGTGCGTTGAATCGATCAATTGATAAATCCAACCTTTGGTTTTTGATTGAAATTGATTGATCCTTGAACATTAGTCTTTGGTACTGTTCAAGTTAATTTCTCTTGTATTCAATTAGACTCGCAGATTTCTATTTGCTTGAGTAAATATTGAATCGAGAAATTGAGATATAACTCTTTGATATACTTTTTATTAAGATTGAGTCTGGCTGTCTAGTAGATTCTTTTAAAAGTATATTGGAGTTAGTCCATACAGTTTGCTTAGCAAAATATTAGGTGAAGTTATTGTACCCCCACTTTTTCAATTGGCATCAGAGCCGGCAAACACGTTTAAAGACCTCATAAGTCTGTGTTTGTAAGCAATCTGTCACTGTGGATGGAAGATTATCTCTTATTGTTGCGCATGCCAAAATGTCCTCCAAATATTTCAATTATGACAAATGTCTTAGAACTACCTCAAAGGATAACTCCTTAGCCGATTCTTCTGAATCCCGAGGTAGAAATGATGTCTTATCGAATTTATATAATATTCCCTTAAATGAGACATTTGACACTCTCTCGAAAGATGAAATGGATATCACCAGAATCTCAAACAAATTATAGGTGGATATTGATTTTCATAATCATTCTGAACTTATTAATGAATTTGAGAAGTCTTTTGGTTGGGAACGGGAACTCTATAGCATAATTGAATCCTTCTCCAACAATATCGAAAAAATTATTCAAGAAACTACTCTTCAGCGTGAAAAAATTAGTGTTCTTGAGAATATTGTTAAAGAAGACTCAATTAGATAAAAACGTTTGATCGAGACGCATTCATCTGATCTAAACAGACTTCGTGTTGAAAAGGAGAAACTAGGTGCTTCCCTTATTCTAGCCCAAAAACAGTGCAAATCCTTGAAAAAGGAAAACTTTGTTTTAATGAGAAACTCTCTTGTATCGACCAATTATCTGACAGAGTTACAGTACATGGAGAGATGTTCTCCAAAGGAATTTTCTGCTAAGAAGTGTTTACATAACTTGCAATCTTCTAATAGGGATATGAATTCAACACAGACTCCTGTAAACGTTTCTCCTCCATGAACCTGTTCCTTCCGTGGGAAAAAGAATCATTATGTTCATCATTATTTTGCTAGGAAGAAACAGATTTCTGATCTTCAAAATCTACTTCTTTTCACTGTCAACAGAGTGAACTCTCTAATGACCACTACAATGGATTTCATCCCTTCATAAAAAAAGGATTCTCATAAGATGAATTTCAATGGTCATTCATCTCAAAATATCCACAGGAAACGTGTTTCTCCAAGTGGTGCAAAAATACACATTCCCAGCATTTATGAGAATAAGCCTGGTAAATCTAAGTCTAGATGGTGGAGATATGCCTCTTATGATTCTCTGGAACAAAATTCTAGAGGCCCTAGACTTAATCCTCGGAAAAATACTTCTGATGAATCACCTGACAAGGTTATGTTGAATTCTTATGGAATAAAAAATAACTAAAGGAAGATAAGAAAGACCAGGTTCGAACCTTCAAATAGAATTTACAACTCATCTCTCAACACTCATGGTGGGATTACATCTCACTTGACTGCCTAATCATAGGCACTTTCACTCTTGTATCTAACTTGAGAGATGGAAGAATAACTTTTGGGAGATACTCAAGTATATTGTAGTTTTCCATTTGTAATGTGTTTGCTGTTTTCTTTTGATGTGAAAGTAGAGTCACTTGACTCCTTGTTGATATGTATCTTACTCTTATACTCTGATTAACTTTTTAATTATTGAGTCATGATGATGTGGGACATATGAAAACATAGTTTTTTCTTATTCTTTTATGTTCTGTTATTTTCAACCAGTCCACGAACGTCCAGGTCTCTCTTAGGAGTTTAGGGTTTCCACAACAAAGGTTTCACTCTCTTGCTTAAATAACATATATATCGTATATTATCTTGTCTTCCCTAATAATAAAAAAAGGGGTATGGGAAACTCCTCAATGCCTCAAGAAGTTGTGAATCTTGAGATGGAAGAAGACTCTAAAGGATGCGATTATGTTCAAGATCTTTTCTTGAAAAGGATGATTGAAAGGAAAGAGTATAACTCCTAGGTTGGAGAATTTGTCAAGGATATAATTATTTTTCAGAATGACTCTAGGGTCGAATTTGCAAATCTTCAACTGCAAATAAATCAGCTTATTGATGGTCAGGACAAATTCCTTGATAATCAAAACATCTTAATCATGAATCAGAAGAAGCTCATCATGGACTATGTCAAAGCTAGGCATCTTGCCTGCATTGTTGATCTAAAAGTTAATGTTCTAACTCATGAACATGGAATTTCTATGGTCAAGAAAATCAAGGACAACATTGATACCTTTTCTGATGGACCCTTTCAAAGGTATGAAGTTATCAAAGAAACTTGATTTTCTCTTTTTGTCTAGGAAAACTTCTTATGAGAATTTTATTCTTGTGTTTTAAAAAATAAAAAAAATAACTAGAGTTTGGAATCGCCATTATTATGATTACACATAGCTATGTCCAGCGATTTTCATCTTCAATGTTTTTAGATTTATTTGTTTAAATTCTAAAGTTTATTTGGAAGATGATTTTTGCAGTATTAATCTTTATGGTTATATATATTGCAATTTGTTATGGGATATGTGTGTTTGCATCCGTGTACTATGATTATCCCATACGAGGTCAAAAATTAAGTCTTTCATATGTCGATGTACAAGTATTGATAAAAGATTGAATGGACTTTTGACAAACGAAAGTTAAGCCTTTTATGTCATTATGCAAATATTGATGGAAGAAAGGATGAGCTTTTGTTTACAAAGATTAAGTCTATTATATGTCATTGTCCAAATAGTGATGAAAGATAGAATGAATCTTTGTTTATTCCGCAATATTGATCTTTCATGGTCCATATTTTTATGTATATATTATGAGGCTCCGTAAGTTCTCTTATGTTGAGCATTTTAGATATAAATTCATATTCTTATGTGATTTGTTGTTGTCCAAAGAAATCCTTCTTTTCTTGTGAAAGTAAGGTCGCTCTTGTTGTTCTTTCGGGAATGGCATTTTATGGGGGAGAGTTCTTAATTGAACTTGTGCTTAATTGCCAAATCTTTGTGGGGAGTACGGTTGTGGAATATTATAGGGGTTATTTTGTATCTTTATAAACTCCTTGATGAATGCATTTATTTTCGGCTATATGATTGCATCTAAAAAGTTGGTATGTACTTTCTTCTGGTCATGAAATGTATCTATGGAAATTTCATTAGGACCCCACTAGTTTTTGTACCTTTGCCAATTTTATTGACAAAAATGGGGAGAATTAATGTGTAGTTCACACTACAAATACATATGGTTTTCGGATCATTACGTAAGGGGGGGTGATTTCCATATGAGATGGAGTATTTACTAAGGAAGAGTGATACATATCACTATAGTATTGTTGTCAAAGTTGTGATACAATTGAACCTTGATGATGTGTAATAATACTATGACACTTTGTAACAATGATTGAGAGCTTTTGTTTTCTCATTGTTATGGCTACGGATCTTCTACAACGATGATGATGCATTGAATATCTTTGGAATCATTGGAGTACTTGGAAGTGACGAAGATTTCGAGTAATGTTGAAGAACCAAGGAAATCATGCATGTGGAAGAGAAGCTGCAAAGTTTATTATTTTGTATTCCATATGTATTGATAGTTTTGTCACTAAAATTGACAAAGGGGGAGATTGTTAGAGCACTGCTTGGTCAAACTCGCAAGCGTTGCTATCTCAAGCTTGTTTGTAAAATTTAGTTGCCAAAACTATAAGTCTTGAATTCTAGTCTACTTATATCTAAGTCTCAGACTAGGATAGAAAGTATAGTTAAGCTCTATACTCCACGGCATTCATCATGAAAAGAGGAAGAACTACTCAAGGAACTGGTGGAACTTCATCGACTAAAAGGTATGTAGAGACTTGAACTTATCTATCACTCAAAAGTCTATCTACTCTATCCCCTATCTTGAGACAAAAGTCGTATTGCTATATAGACTTCGATTATACACATTTGCTATTTCGAGCCGAGTTTATCTCGCTTATCTATTTCTCGAAATATATGTTGGTAAGCTTTCGCTTTGGCCAAGTTCATATTTACAAATGACGAAAGTCATGTTGATTATTTCAATATCTTTAAAATCGCTTTGATGAAAAATAGTGTGTGAATAACCTCTATTTAACATCCTCTAAGAATGTTTCAATGATTGAAATGAGAGTTTAGAATATATAACCTTGAATGGATATAAACATTGTATGTGAACTCATACTTGTGTAAGTTCAAAATCCTTGAACTAAAGTATGCGTACTTTACTAGTTCAGGATATCCGGAATCTAAGTTCGCGTACCTGCACGTGTACTGCCGGAAGTTCACATCCCGTTAATTTTAGCTGGAGTTTGTGAACTGAAAATAATCTCAAACCGGATACTTAAGTATGCATACTTGAGTGGGTTATTTTATAAAAATGGTTTATTCGTGAACTAAGACATATATAAACTAAGGAATGCATATTTGCAAACCGTGACTATAATGTTCATGAATCGATTCGAGTGAATCAAAATCGTTTTTTCTTCGATTATGTCTTGTATACTTTTATGAGATCTAATCAATTAAGCAACTCTCTAACTAGTTCTTTTGAGTCATTTGAACTAGTTATGGTGAAAATGAATAAGGTTGATATAAAAGTGCTCATATGGCTAACCATTGGTTAACTACTATTGAACCAACGACTTGTACACGTTTAGGTACGGTTACACAAACCTAAATGAACATACATTTTATTTGTATGTAACAAGCTAATTTCGATCTAACGGTTGAAATATATTAGCTTGAATCTAATCAGGTTTTCATATAACGGTGAATATTGAATGCTTTGTTACCAAGGTAACTTAGATTGCAAACCCTGATTTGGAGACTATATAAAGGAGAACTCTATCAACTGGGAAACCTAATCCCCACACCTCATGTGTGATACTAGTTGTATAAGCTAGATTTGATTTTCCTTTAACCTTAGGTTTCTATCGAGACCCTATAGGTTAACGACTTGAAGACTTCATTGGGATTGTGAAGCCAGACCCAACTATTTTCTTTGTAGTTATGTGATCTGATATTGATGTTTCTATCGTGATTGAGTGCAATCGTAAGATTGGCTTGAGATTAATTTCTCCGATAGGCAAGATAGAAAAGTAGTCACAAACATCTTCGTCTCATCGTTTGTGATTCCACAATATCTTGTTTCGCTAGTCGATTAAGAATATTGTGAAGTGATTGATATTTCTAGGCTGTTCTTCGAGAATATAATTCCGGTATATCAATTGGTTCCTGTTCACCTAGATTTATCAAAAGACGAAACAAAACTCGTAGGTATTTCTGTGGGAGACAAATTTATCTATTCTTGTAAACTTTTCTGTGTGATACAGATTTGTTTATTAAAGTCTTCGACTTTGGGTCATAGCAACTCTTAGTTGTGGGTTAGATCAGCTAAAAGAATCAAGTGCGTAGTATCCTACTGGGATCAGAGACGTAAGGAGCGAAACTGTCCCTTGGATCAGTGTGATATTGATTGGAGTTCAACTACAGTCCAGACTGAAGTTAGTTTTTAGTAGTATAATGTATGTTGCGGCTTAATACAGTGTGTGTTCAATCTGGACTAGGTCCTGGGGTTTTCCTGCATTTGCGGTTTCCTCGTTAACAAAACTTCTGATATATGTTATTTCTTTTCCGCATTATATTTGGTTATGTAATTGAAATATCACAGATTGTGCGTTGAATCGATCAGTTGGTAAATCCAACCTTTGGTTGTTGATTGATCCTTGAACATTGGTATTTGGTACCGTTTAAGTTAATTTCTCTTGTATTCAATTAGACTCGCAGATTTTTATTTGCTTGAGTAAGTATTGAATCGAGAAATTGAGATATAACTCTTTGATATACTTTTTATTAAGATTGAGTTTGACTGTCCAGTTGATTCTCTTAAAAGTATATTGGAGTTAGTCCATACAGATTGTTAAGCGAAATATTGGGTGAGGTTGTTGTACCCCTACTTTTTCACTTTTGTTGATGAAGTTCCATAAGCTCTCCTTAGTAGTTCTTCGTCTTTAATTAATGACCGACGTGAAGTCTAATGCTCAACTACACAATCTATCCTAGTGCGAGACATTACTTTAAGTAGAATAGAAATCTAGACTTATAGTTTTTATCACTAACATTGACAAACAAGCTTGAGATAGCAACGCTTGTGAGTTCGACCGAGCAGTTCTCTAACAATCTCCCCCTTTGTCAATTTTAGTGACAAAACTATCAATACATATGGATTACAAAATAAATAAACTTTGTAGCTTCTCGTCCAAATGCTTGATCTCCTTGGTTCTTCAACATTACTCGAAATCTTCATCACTTCCAAGTACTCCAATGATTCCAAATGTGTTCAACTCAGCATCATCGTTCTTGAAGATCCGTAGCTATAACAATGAGAAAACAATTGCTCTCAATCATTGTTACACAGTGTCATAGTATCATTATACAACATCAAAGTCTAATTGCATCACAACTTTGACAACAATACTATGGTGATATGTATCACTCCCCCTTGGTCAATACTTCATCTCAATATGAAAACCACTCCCCCTTACATAATGATCAGTAAACTATATGTATTTGTAGTGTGAACTACACATTAATTCTCCCTCTTTTTGTCAATATAAATAATTAGCAAGGGTACGAAAACTAGTGGGATCCTCATGAAATTTTCATAGAGATACTTCATGACCAAAAGAGAACAACATACCAACTTGTTTAGATGCCATCAAATAGCTGAAACTAAATGCATTCATCAAGGAGTTTATTAAGATACAAGATAACCCCTACAACATTCCACAGCCGCACTCCCCATAAATATTTGGTAATTTAGCACAAGTTCAATTAAGAACTCTCGCCCATAAAATGTCATTCCCGAAAGAACAATAAGAGCGACCTTACTTTTACAAGAAAAAAATGATTTCTTTAGACATTAACAAATCACATGAAACATGAATTGTATCCAAAAATCTCAATTGAATTAACCACAAGGAAAATGATCAATTCAATTGGTTATGCTCAGCATAAGAGAACTTACGGAGCAACACAGTACATACACAAAGATGTAGATCAGGGAAAGAACAATACTGCGGAATAAACAAAGATTCATTATATTTTTCATCACTATTTGCACAATGTCATGTAATAGACTTAAACTTTGTAAACAAAAGTTCATCCTTTCTTCCATCAATATTTGCATAATGACATAAAAGGCTTAACTTTTGTAGTCAAAAGTTCATTCTATCTTTTATCAATACTTTCATATCGACATATAATAGAGTTAACTTTTGAACAAATATGGTCAAGGTTCACGGACGTAAACAACAGATCCCATAACAATTTGCAATATATAAAACCATAAAGATTAATACTGCAAAAAATCATCTTCCAAATAATTTAAAATTTAAACAAATAAATCTAAAAACATTGCAAGATGAAAATCGTCGGAAATAGTTATGTGTACTTACAATAATGGTTATTCCAAACCCTAGTTATCCTTCTTAAAACACAAGAATAAATTCTCATAAGAAGTTTCCTAGACATTGAGACCTCTGAAGAATTCTTTATCGTCCCCGAACTCCTTGTCGTCAACATCCATGGGAACATAAGGTTGATGAAGACAGGAGTCAATTCCAACAAACCTTTTGAATTGACGCCGAACCAGGACCTTATGAATTTCAAGAGTTCTCAACACAATAGCCTTTATTTTCTGAATCTCCTTACTTGTTTCCTTCAACTCTTCAAGAACATCAGAAAAATTCTGAGAATTTGAAGGAACAACTCTTGGCTTCCTCACATTCCTTCTTTTTATTTTTAAAGTTGGAGGTAACAGAGATTTATCTTTTTCATTAATGATTGATGGCTTAACAATCATATTAACATCTTTTACATCAGAGGACATAATGCTTGGAGTATCCATACGTATGGAGTTGTGAGAGGAAATCACAAGATAATCTCAACAAGCAGTCTTGTGATAAAAAGTGTTTCAAGAGAAGGAAAAAGGAATGTAGGGTTACAAAACCTTTTAAACACACAAGTTCACACACACACAACTCTCAACCCTAAAGTGGGTAGAATTAACGAGAATAACCCCTTTTATTGACTAAATAGGAAAGTCCCTTCCAATATCAATTTAGATATGAAAGCTGGAAGAATTCCAATCTTGCAAAGCACATCAAAAACTAAAAAAAGACAAAGACAAAAATAATCTAAAACAATTCTATTTTCTTAAAGCCTGAGGAGTGCACAATCTTGCCTCTTTTTATTAGGCACATGAGACAAGATGCACCAACCAACACAATCAAGTTGTGATGGGGTGAACAATAATTTGTCCACCATAACCCTTTCGAAAGGAATTCATAGAAACCTGTTTCACAGAATGGTTAGGCCATGATTTTTTCTCTGGAGATCTAGACTTTTCTTTGAAAACTAACTTCTTCGAAGAAAAGATGAATTTACATACCTATGATGATTTTTGAACAAGTTTGAGCTTGTTTGATAATCGATTCGCTCTTCGTTGAAGTTGTTGACGTATCTTATTTTCTGTTTGTACTTGAAACACTTTAAGAGTTCATGAACTTTGAGAGAACAATAAGAACATGTCAACATGGAAGATGATTCAGACGCCCGAGATGTGTAAGCAGCTAGACACATAGTGGGACCTAAAAAATCAGAAAAAGAGTTTCAAGTAGAAACAAAAAGATCCATTTTTTCTTCCATACCGATTGAGATTTCTTCTGAAAGAATATCGAGATTGATATATGTATTGCTACAATTATCAAAATCAATATTTTCACAAGGAAGTGCAATACTTGAATTCTTGTCTTCATTAGAATTATAGTTGTCTGACATTTCATCAAGTGTTGCAGCTATACCTTTGTTCCCAGTGTATTTTCCGATTTGGACACTCATTTGAAAAATGACCAAACCCACTTAAAGCACTGTGGCATATCCTCGTCATCAGTTTCATCAATATCCTTGTTTTTAGGAGGAACACAATTATGTAGTTTAACTGATGACCTAGGTTTATCTCTGGAAAACCGTTTACTTCTCTTCAAAAGTAGATCCCTAAACTGTCTTGTGATCAAAGAGACTGACTTGTCAAGATCTTCATCTGATGAATCAGCCTCAGAAAGATCATCTTCAGAAATGCAAACACTTTTACTTATGTCAAGTAATTTAGTGTTCTTTTGTGCTTTGAAAGCAACATCCTTTTCGGATTTGGATGTATGCTCATGATCAAAGATCACTAGCTTTCTAACCAGAGTATTTCTGGAAAGAGTTGCAAGGTTATTTCCCACAACGATGGCATCTTCTTAGAATCATATCTGGATGGCAAAGATTTGATAATTTTCAGCACAATGTCCTTTTCAGGAATAGTCTTACCCAACGTAAAAGATGCATTAAACATTTCAGACAATTTGTGATTAAACTCATCAAATGAATCTTCATCTGCCATACGAAGGTTTTCCCAATCAGAATTTAGGTTTTTAAGCCTAGCTTCCTTTTCACAGGTATTCCCTTCAAATACGGGTTCTAAGATATCCCAAGCATCTTTAGACCGAGTGCACGTAGTCACATGGTGCTGAAGATCTGGGGTAATGGCATGGATGATATCATTTAACCCGTCAGAATTTTTCTTAGCAACGAGAATCTCGGCAGGTTCATATCACTACACCAAATTCCAGGATTTGTATCGCATGTTTCAAAAGTGGGTGTTATATTTTTTTTCGCAACGACAATGCAGCTGTTACGAATTTTTGGTTGCAAAGCGGCCGTAACAGCTGAGGGACGTTACGAATTGACACGTGGTAACAACTTGGAGCCGTTACTAAATTTTTGTAACATTGTATCCTTAACAAAGCTGAGCCGTTACTACGTGGCAGTTTAGGAACGTGCTTGAGCCGTTACTACGTGGCATTTTGAAACATCTTAGAGCCGTTACGAATATTTTTCGTAATAATTTTTTTTTACTGCCGGTCAACCTTGACCTGGTCAAGACTGACCGACAGTTCATTTACTGTCGGAAATAAGCCGGAATTCTAAATACAATACCTGCATACATCCATCCACACTCAACAATAATTCATCCAGTTCTTTTGTAATCTATTCATATCAATGTTATATTACAAAGAACTAAACTTTCAAAAGAACTGAAATTTATCAACATTATATAAATTTCAAAAGGACTAAAATTTCTCTAAGTACCAAACTTTTTTTTTGGTTTTGTTAAGTATCAAATTTCTAAGGGAAGACATAGCAACTTACTAATGCCTACAAAATTTGAATACATGGAACTTACTAATTGATGATATTTCACATACGTCGCACATCACTCGGGGGCTACGCCCCCTCGTGAAAGATATATTATGGGTAGAATGTGAAAAAAAAATCTTGTTAAAAAAATACGTTGCTCAATGTATTGCTCACTGATATTTGAAGGTTCATGAAGATTTTGTTGATCCGGTTACAGATGAAGAGATGTGTTTGATTGACCTATCAGCACCAGCACGAGAGTTGGAAGTAGAGAGGAAGAGGAATGAGGAGATGGAAGAACAAAACTTGTTTCTTGAATGTGATATGCAGGAAGTTACTTATCAAAAGAGGAGCCAATCAAAGACAATGATGAGCGACATAATATTAATGAAAAATATTATTGACATTAACAAGGACAAGATTCAGTTGCAATATGGAGATGAAGAGAGACTTAAATATATTGCTAGAAAAGTGAAGGAATGAAAATAAAAGGAGAATAATCAGAAGAGAGCAAGATCAGAGAGTACTCAGCAAGAATTCAGAAGAGAAGACCAAGATTTGTTTGACACTGTATTAACTCCAATGGAGAATACACATGCAAGTGAGAGTAATGAAACTGAGTTGGAAGCTGTTACAAATGAAGAACCATCTGCAAAGAAGAATAAAGCTGACTTGAATGTAGAAGAAGAACAAGATTCAAGTGAACTGGCATTGTCACTTTCAGATGCATGTGAGAGTAATTTGGAAAAAAAGCTTTAAGAAGGGTTACCAAAGTGGATTGAAGGTTAAGGTAGATGTAAACCCAAATTTATTGGAAAGCTGGAGGATGGGATTCAATCTAGAAAAAGAAGACAAGAGGAAGGGAATCTTCAGATTGCTAATGTGGTTGCAGATACTGGTAACTCAGTTGAGGAAGCGAATCTTCATATCAATAATGTGATTGCAGATATTTGTAAATCATCTCAACAGTTAGAAGAGGAGAATGAAGTAAAGGAGGGAGAAAGGAGTACGAACATGCATGAAGCGGAGATAATAGGAGATGAAGTTATTTATTCAACTCCTCCACTTACAATTATACTTCCAGAGAGAACATGTAATATCACTTCAAGTAATATTCACTAACTCAGTTGTAGAAGTAATCAATTTATGTTCTGCACAATTTGAAATGTATGCAAGTATGATCCATGCAAGAAATGGATCAACAAAAATAATGAATAATTAGTTTGTTATCAAGATGAGAATGAGTATTAGCACTGCATGGTATTTACAGATAATGGAGTTAACATGCAAATTTTTTATTTTCAGTAAGCATCAACAAATGGAAGTTGATCCATTAATGGGGGATCAACAATGGAAGTTGATCCCCTGACTTGGATCAACATTGATATGTTGATACTGTTTACATAAAACTCTATCCTGTTAATCTAATCGGATTATTTCCCTACATGTACTACCCCAAACTTTGATGTTCCAAGCTTCGGTACGATCACTGCCGGAATGTATACTCCTACTTCTCCAGAAAAGATGGAAGATGCTCCGACTCAACAAACGGAATATACTCCTACACAAACAACAGAAGAGGGTGATTCTGAAACTCCAGATGACGATAATGTGTTGGAAGGGCTTAAAGTTCTATTCAAATTGGAGGAAATTGAAGGACCAAGTGAAGATGAAGACACCACCCAATACGATGATGATTCTCAAGCGACGCAAAGCCAAAGGAATCAGTCTGACACTACTGGAAGAGCAAGGAGGTATAACACAAGGTCATCACGGAATGCTCCAAATAAATACATGCCTGATGCTAAAGTGAAGAAGATGAAGAAAGGGGGAAAGGGAATAAGAAGAATAAAGGGGGAGGTGTTGAAGAAGAACCAGAAATAATCAACCTTGATGATTACATTGATGTGACGCCACCTGAGCCGAAAAAGCTGAAGAAGCCAGAAAATCTCCAACTCTGGAAATCCTGCACCAAGGAACAACAAGAGGTCATTCGTTCATTCTTTGAGAAAGCAACAGAAAGGTATGTGCAACTCTGTAACAAACTTCCTGATAATTCATAGGTATAAACAATGAAAGTTGGTGCAATGCAACATCTGCGAAAAAAACAATTGAAAATCAAAGATGCAGTTACATTTTTCTAATATGTAATGTCAAGATAATAATGGTTCAACAATAATTTGTTATGTTATGTCATGGAGTTTAACATAATCTTTGAAAATGCAGTACCAGAGCATGTAGATTTTTTTTCAACAATGTAGTGGAAGAGATCGTCTATGGAAGGCATATCCAAAATCTAATGGATGACTACAACACTAACAGCGAAATTGTTGATTACTACATCAACATGCTGCAATCCAAGATGCAAGATCAATCTAAGCCAGCATACTATGGGAAGAAGCACTTAATTTTGTCTACAAATGCTTATGTAAGTAACGAAAACTCTTAATCCATCTTTTGAATAACTTGTTACATAAAACTTATTTAGTTCTACATTATCGTACCTGAAACCTTATTTAGGTGAGATGAAACAATTTAGTGTACTATGGATGGTTCAAGTATACATGATGAATGAATTATTGTTGTTATTTGTCAAAAACAAACTGAATGAAAAGAAAATGATGCAGCAAATAATGAGGGGTGCAGTAGCCAGCAAAGATGCAATGAGAGTGGAAACATCTGGGATTCCAAAAATGTTGAGGGAACAATACCCAGTGGATGACAATGACGCAATACTGTTGATACCGATGTGTCTACAAGACAGGGATCAGAAACCATTCCATTGGGTGCTTCTTACGTTGATACATGGAAGATGGTTGATTTTCAACACAATCCATCACTACAAATGATACAACGAGCAGTACAATGTCATGGTACAAACATTGACTCCAGTGCTGAAACAAATGGGTATAAAAGATGTTGAGACAGATGGACCAGTAACTATAATGTTAGACCATTACATGGTACCATAGAAAAAGGGTTTGGACTGCGCAATGCATATCTGCATGTTCATGAAATGATTGGTGAAGCGTGGGCACTGCTTTGATCTAGATGATAAGAGCATCGAATACCATGAGAACATTAAGAAGAAGAGATAAAAGATGGCTACCAGGATGTTAGCTGAATTTTCTGCATGGAAACCAACTTTGGAAGAAGGTAATAAAGTACAAGAACTTACAGACTCGGTCGAAGAGGTACTCAAAATACAAGATTCTTTTGAACCATTAGATTAGTGAAAACACACTTAGGTGTAGTTTAATTACTCTGTGTAGGTCTGCTAATTTAGTTACTGTGAATTTATATCTGAAAGTATGTTTATGTTGTGAAACAATTTGGAGGATATGTTTAGTACTAATTTGTTATGAATTAATATTAATACCAGTTATCAAGTGATTATCAAGTGAATGAATGGTTTTGTTATGAAAGTGAATGAATGTTGGTAGTAAAGATTGCAGGTATGCACAGCTAATGGAGTTAACTTGTACATACAGATAAGACCATGCAATTTTTTTTTTGTACTGAGCATCAACAAATGGAAGTTGATCCAGGAATGGCATCAACATTGATATGTTGATACAGTTTATATAGTAATTTTTCCTGTAAAAATCAATGAGTCAAAAAAATAATTGATGAATAAATGATTGGTTTCACATTAAAGTGAATGAATGTTGGTAGCAAAGATTACAGGTATGCACAACTGACTTGTATATATACAGATAAAACCATGCAAATTTTTTCTTTTCAGTAAGCATCAACAAATGGAAGTTGATGCAGTAAGAGGGATCAACATTGGAAGTTGATGCCATGACTTGGATCAACATTAACATGTTGATACTGTTTGCATGGTAAAGTTTGCAGGTATACAAAGCCAAAAGTAGTTAACTTATAACCATGCAAATTTTTTCTTTTCAGCAAGCCTCAACAAATGGAAGTTGATCTAGGAATAGCATCAACATTGATATGTTGATATACAGTTTATATAGTAATTTTTCCTGTAAAAAACCCTGCAAAGTGACATAAACTGACATAAAAACAGAATGTATGTCATTAAAAACACAGAAAATCCAACAATAGAAAATAGGGAAAACATAAAAGTAACTAACATCCATGTTGATCATTCAAGAACTAGCATAAAAAGGTAAAAAGGTAGTTCAGAGAAATAGTAAATCATCCACTAAAACTTCAGAACAACATCCTCCTCAAAAAGTTGATCATCCTGGAATTAGACTCCTTGCGAAACACTGGTTCACGAGGATCCAAAGGAGCTCTGCGACATCTATGACGGTTTTGGAAGGCAAGTCTCCCACACTGGCCACACTTCCTCTTCTTGCGAACCTTCTCTCGAGAACCCCTGTACCTTGAAGTAGTTGGCCTTCCAGTTGACGCTCGACCACCATTGGGAGGCAATACATAACCTTTTTCATTAACTTTAGGCGGCCTCTCTTGGTCGGGAATAGGATAAATAAGACGAGCATATAGACCTCTATAGTATTCGGTGGTATAATATGGACTGATGTGCTTGTAAGGTTCGTCTGGCCCAATCTGCAACATAGCTTTCATCGAATGGGTGCAAGGGAAACTGTGCTTCTGCCACCAACTGAAAGTGCAAGTCCTAGCATCCAAATCGATTATGTGATTTCTAGTAGGAGAAATTATTTCAAAGACTTTATCACTCGATCTTCTAAACTTGTAGAAACGGCAATCGGTCACCCTATTGTTGAGCCTAGCTTGCATCCGGGGAGTAAGTTTGGAATTCCACTTACTAGACTCCACCAACCTCTTGTAGTTCTGATCCATTAACTTAGCACAAATACAATCAACAAGCTCTAGTGATGGAATCCGCTTATCATGCTTGATCACACTATTAAAACTCTCTGCAATGTTTGATGTATTCTGACCAAACCTTTCTCCTTGAAAAGCATGAGCTGCCCAGTTCTCGAATGGAATCTTCACCATCCAATCAATCACTGAATCAATCTTGAGATTGCTCACACTCTTGGCAGCAACAAAAAACTTCTCCTTTGTTAAGGTAGTGTAGCACTCTTCAAACAACTTCACAACAATTTTCTTGCTCTTACCCTTTGGAACCGGAATATTACCTTTCATGTGGTACAAACAGTAAGAATAGTAAGCCTTTGGGAAGATAATAGGGACATGCTTCAAAAGGCCAGCTCCACGGTCTGATATGATGGTCAGCGGACGGTCTTCCCTAATAATACCCTTCAGGTTGGTCAAGAACCATTCCCAACTCTCACAATTTTCGCAAGGTACAATACCAAAAGCATCTGGATAGATCTTTAGAAAATACAAAAAAAAAAAGAAAAGAAAGAAAGTAACACACAAAAACTGAAATCCATGAACAAGTTATTGGGTGAACAACTGAAATTATGGGATCAACAACAACAGTTATGGTATCAACAACAAGTAGTCCGGGATTAAGCACATAAGTTATGTGATCAACAACTGCAATTATAGGATAAAACATTTGAAATAATGGATCAACAAGAAAATTTATGGGATCAACAACAAGAATTAGTGGGAATTATGGGATTAAGAACAAAATTTATGTGATCAACAACTGCAATTATGGGACAACAACAAAAGTTGATACAAAAAAAAAGGGATCAACAACTGATATTATGGTATCAACAACTGAAATTATGGGATCAACAATAACAGTTATGGTATCAACAACAAGAATTATGGGATTAAGCACAGAAGTTATGTGATCAACAACTGCAATTATGGGATAAACATTTGAAATAATTTGGATCAACAAGAAAAGTTATGGGATCAACAACAAGAATTAGTGGGAATTATGGGATTAAGAACATAAGTTATGGATCAACAACTGCAATTATGGAACAACAACAAAAGTTGATACAAAAAAAAGGGATCAACAACTGAAATTATGGGATCAACAACAACAGTTATGGTATCAACATTTGAAAACAATGGATCAACAACAATAATTATGGGATCAAACAACAATGATTATGGGATGAACAAAGTTATGTGATCCATAGAACTGAAATCCAGGGACATATAAGACTATATCATGTGATTCAACAAGTAAAGTTGAAACACTTAATACTTAAAAAAAAGAAGAGAAAAAGGATTAAAAAACATACCTTGGTTACCAGTTTTCCCGCAAGCAACCATAAGACCTCCCTTAAACTTCCCGGTGAAAAAAGTGCAATCAATAAATAACATCGGACGACGGTAATTGTTAAAACCCGTAATGGAAGCTTCAAAAGCAACAAAAAACCTATGGAACTGCTTCGTTTCACCATCATACTCAAAGTTGACGAAGCTTCCAGGATTATAACGTTCAATTGAGTCTTTATACCAAATAAAGTCCGAATAGGACTTGATGTCATCACCCCAAAGAGACTCTTTAGTGAACTGTAAACCATGGTACGCCTGACTATATGAGAGATCAATAGCATACTCCAGATGGAGTAGATCTTTAACATCAGCTGCAGTCTTCTTCTTCTTTGATGCTCGAAATTCATCAATTAAGATATCCTTCAGAAAAGACTTCGTCATCCTGACCTTTGCTGGATCAGAAGAAGCTAAATCACATGCATGCTCTCCGTTAAACGTCTTGCAATGAAACACACCTTTAGTATTGGCAACGAGAGACACATGAAACCTCCAGCTACAAGATTCACTTTCCTTGTTAGTACACCGGACAGTGTAACGTTTCTTGTCACTCTTACGCACTTCAAGTTTGTAACCACTATGATATTCATACTTTTTAACACTATCACGACAATGAATTTTACTTTCAAAAACCTGCCATACTCCATTTAAGATGTTGGCCCAAGAATCTGACTTCTTGGGGACACTTTTGACCAAAGATGAATCATCCGTCAAATCTTCTACAATAGCCACATCGTTGTTTGAAACACAACTTAATGATGACGAATACGGAACAACATAAGAATAAGGAGGGACATAATCAACACAAATCTTAAACTGGATGTTAAACTTCACCACATCAATCCCTTTGGAGATGCAGTAGTGAATCAAAAACCTCAACTCCAAATCGCGATTAATCACATGTGAAATTCCATCTACATTGTAACCAAAAAGTATGAGGTCTTTAGGGACATAAGGCCAGTGTTGTTTCACCACACTAATCATCTCGCTGACAGTGGTTTACTCCGAAACAGCATGTGATACAGTCAAATTGGATAAAGTGAACTCTGCAACAACCATCTTTGGCCTGCAACAATCATAAGAGATCAACAAAACTAATAAAACATAAAAACAATGTTGACACCATAATATGCCAACAACCAATGTTGATACAATAAAACAACACCAATAAACAACCATAATCAGAAATTTATCCAGGTTATATGCATCAACAATGAAAGTTGATCCAACAAACCTGAATCAACAACCAATGTTGATCCAATAAAACAGCTATCAACAACCACAATCAGAAAATTATCCAGGTTATATGCATCAACAATGAAAGTTGATCCAACAAACCTGAATCAACAACCAATGTTGATACAAATAATCAGAATATTGTACAGATTTTCAGTGTCAACATTGAAAATTCTATGTCAACGACATGTATTTTAAACCAAAAAAACAACATAAACAACATCATGTGTTACTTTGCGTCGCATTAGTATGCAATCAGTACAAATGTGAATTTGCAACATGAAATACTACATAAACATACATGCTCCATGTCAAAAAATTCACTGCAAATCATAAGAAAAATCCTAAACTAACCTAAGATACAAATTCAGATTATGTCGCACATCACTCGGGAGCTGCGCCCCCTCGTGAAAGATATATACAATGTCGAACGTTGGATATGTAAACTGAGCATATAAACACTAACTTGTAACTACTAATTGATTACACTAACTTCTAACTACAAAATTATACCAAAACAGATCAACATTATGAAATTCTAGTACTAATTCTCAGTTAACTAATTGATAATTCTCAACAAGTATACTCAAACAATCAGTATTATGCAAATAATTCTCCTACTAACTGACTAACAGTATGAAATACTCCAGAATAATTCAAAACTAAAACAGAATAATTCATTCAAAGTATATTGAAGCTAAAACCCAAACCTAACATTGAATGATGAACCGATCTAAAACTCAAAACAGCAGAAATTCAAAAAATCAAAAACCGAAGTTTGTAGATTGAAGAATACCTAGGTAATATATGAATAACGATCTCGAATTCAAATAATGTGTAAATGAACCAATCAATCCAGTAGAATCAAAACACAAACAATCGAGTTTCCAAAATTTCAATCTCTGTAAAAAAAAATACAAATAAAACTGAAAATCAAAAAAACAGATTGAGATACTACAAATCGAACATGCAAATATAAAATAAATCACAACTCATCTTCAATCACGAATCAACATTACCAATTTGTTTAAGATTGAGAAAATTTTGTTGATTATGTTGTTGATGAAGAAACGATTTCAGATATGAGATTATTCTGTTGTTGATGAAGAAACGGTTTCAGAAATAACTGGTTCTGTTGTTGATTATGATCTGAGATTATTCTGTTGTAGATTCTGTAATAGATTCAGAATTGATTCTTCTGTTTATTTTGATTTTTTTTCTTCAGGTGACGAACACTACTGCTTCTCTCGCGTTTTTTTTCTTCCGTTGAGGGAACTTCAGTTTCGTTTATGAACATTAATTATATACAAAGGGTAATTTGGTAATCTCGCAAAATTCTTAATGGACCCTTGATGGGCTTTGGTAGGAGAGGGGTATATTTATTGCTTCATAAGGATAATTTTGAAGCTCATCAAAAAGGTGGGTATTTATATAATTCCCACACAAAAAAAAGCCAAGCGAAACGAAACCGGAGGTTGTGCGCTATGAATGGGGCGTATGTGGCGGTTGGTCATTGCCGAAACACTGCTGCTTTAATCGTACTGTTAGTTTCTTAGGAAGCTGCCTCTAACAAGGTTGTGAAATCGTGAATCGCGGAGCGAATCGTTTTTCATTTTCGAGAATCGAATCGTATGTTAAAGCGTGAATCGTAGATTCATGGTCGATTATTGAATCGTATATTTTCTTATAAATATTATTGAATTATGTGAAGTATGTGACAAAGATAATATTTTTTTGCCTAGTTTTGGTCTTTGGTTCATACATATATATTAATAAAGCTCTCTAATCAACAAAAAAAGCAAGCCAGAACAATGGTTGACAGACACTTAATGACGCAGGGGGTCGTGAGTTCGAATCTCTTCGCACTTTCTCATTTTTGAAAATTTAAAACCCATCTGGACTTTTGAGTAAAGTCAAGAATCGTAGTCAAAATACATTGACTTTACGATTTACAGCAAAAACGATTCGTACATACGATTCGAATCGATTTAATAGAAAATAAATCGAATCGTGCGATTCAAATCGTGAATCGCACGATTTTAAAAACCATGGCCTCTAAGAAAGACACATCCGTCTTTATAGTCCCCCCAATATGCAAGGGTGAGTCTCTTTCTTACACGTAACTTCTTATTTGGTGAATCTGAACATTTTCTGAAAAACAGAACTTTTGAGTAAAGTCAAGAATCGTAGTCAAAATACATTGACTTTACGATTTACAGCAAAAACGATTCGTACATACGATTCGAATCGATTTAATAGAAAATGAATCGAATCATGCGATTCACGATTTGAATCGCACGATTTTAAAAACCATGGCCTCTAAGAAAGACACGTCCGTCTTTATAGTCCCCCCAATATGCAAGGGTGAGTCTCTTTCTTACACGTAACTTCTTATTTGGTGAATCCGAACATTTTCTGAAAAACAGAACTTTCCCAAAATGGAAACACGAGAAAATGTCAAATTTCTTAGTCCTCTTAGGGAGCGGAAAATGTGTTATTTGTCCAAATATTTTTAAAATATGGTTCTAATGCACGAGTAAAAATTAGTATAGGTGAAATGGACTCCAAAAAAATAGTAAGGATAAATTTGGATTCATCCTGGCTTAAACTTACTCCTTCCGTCCTATTTTACTTGAAGGTATAAGGGTTTTTTCTAGTACCAAATTAGATTAAGGTTTCTATAATTTTCACACTTTCTTCCTAATTTGACCCTGCGTTGGAATCAACCACTAGAAACAAAGAACAAAAAACTAGGAAATATAAATATTTTAACAATTATTATTAAGGGATATATATGGAAAAAAATTAATCTCTTTCCATTTTCTTAATCTACGTGAAAACGCCTATACCTTCAACTAAATCGGGACGGAGGGAGTAAAAAATAGCGAGGATGAAACTGGATGCATCCTGATGTAAATTAAAAATAAGAAAAAATATTTGAAAATGGGTAGGATGAAACTGTTTACATCCTGGCTATTTTTACATTTTTGTTCATTTAAACAGTATCAAATTTTACATGTTTTTTTCACCCAGGAATTATTGTTATTGGGTTAATGACCAATTTTGTGTTTCACGTTTGCAATATAAGACCAGTAGGAGGTTTTATTGGTTTTGTAAGAGAACCATTAAGATCTTTAAACCAATTATCTTCTCGGATATTGACTTAGTGCGGATTTCCAATCTTCCGCACATTATTTTCCTGAATAGTACCTTCCAAATTTTCTTCCTAAATCTAAGAATCTCCCACTAATTGTTACGGGGAAAGCAACTCTTACCGGATGGAAATCTGATTTCGAGGCGGATTTTAAACAATGCCCTCCCCTGTGAATAATCATTTTAGAAACTTGAAGTTAATGTAACTAATTTATGGAAGGCTGTCTCTGATTTTATTGACTTATGCAAATTTGACAATGACAATCATTTCAAAAACAGCTTAGAGTAATACTTAACACTTTGGTGTCTGTATTTACCAATCAATCTTGCACTAAAAACGAACCAATACACGTGGAACATAACATTGTATCCATATAATATTTTGCATTCATGTGGCGTCGGTGTAAATTTGCGAACTACACTTACATTATTAAGAACAAAACAAATGAACGGAGTATAGAACAAAAACTAAATGCATTTCAGTCTCAATGTACAACCTACCAAACAACAAAAACACTTGCGCACGGAGTTCAGAAAGGAAAAACACTAATCAAAATCTAAGAGCATGTTTGTTTTTTTGCTAACTCGGAGTTTGGATCTGACTCGGTGTCAGACCATTTATTTTCTTTTTTGAGTCAGATTTGAGTCAGACCTAATCCTTGATTAAGACCCATTTGAGTCACATAATGAAATACCCTTAACTCATGGGAACAAACCATTGACTCATATTTTTGAGTCGGATGAGTTAGTTCTGACTCAATAGAAAGTTTGAACCATGTCCAAATTAATCAACTTTGGTGCCTAGTTAGCAATTCGGTGAATAATTCGAGAATTGTTCCCGTTTGAACCATGTCCAAATTAATCAACTTTGGTGCCTAGTTAGCAATTCGGCAAAAAACAAACAATTATTACTAATCGGAAATTAAACTTCATAAGAAGAAGAGTCTTGTTAATATGAGGGAAAGAATGGATTTGAACATGGAGGTAAAATTTTAGAGGAGGGATTGACTCTTTTAAAAAAGTATTTATATCCTTCTTTTTTCGGCGAACAGGTGACCAAATTAACTCATTAAGTGTTTTTTGAGAGTTATTAACCCTAAGTTATTAATTGAACCCATGACCTCTTAATTGCTTATTAAGGCTCAAACCATTGAGCTATTTGTTTGTTTAACAATTCTTAATATTGATCTATAAAAAAATAAAAATGGTTTAATCATTTTTTCAATCAATAAAACCTTAAAAATATATTTCCATTAATTTAATCAATTTTGGTGCCTAACTTATATTTCGGTGAATTATAGAGCGAATTGTTCCGTTTGAACCATGTCCAAATTAATCAACTTTTTGGTGCCTAGTTAGCTATCCAAATCCGAAAATTCGACGAATTGTTCGAACTCCTCTATTACTAATCGGTATTGCTAACTATACGCGTACTACTCAACTTCCAAACCCTATACGCGCATTATATGAGGTTTCCGCACTATACGCGAATAATACGGATTCACGATTAGTTCGGTTAGTAAATTCGTTCGGAAGGGAATTGAACCTGAGAGGCCCCACTCATATACCAACTCTCCAACCACAGTTCCACGAGCTCGGATTTGTTTACTATGGCATATATTTTATAGAAAATGTTATGACCATTAAATTGTTATGTCCCCCCATGATTTATTGTTAAAATGTTACTACATAGGCTAAATTAAAAAAGTGAAAGTGACATTTTTCCAAAAACGAAGGTAATATTTTTTTGCTACAACATATATATACGATAAAATTAGGCTATCAAATTCACAAATACATATTAATTTAATTATATTAACAAGCCGAATTTTCTGTCCCGAATTCAATTATCTAAAACGAATTAAACACGTACGTATGCCGTTCCGCATTATCCACGAACTACAAATGGTTGACCGAATAATGGACCAAATTTGTCTTCTATTGAAACGAATAATACACGTACGTATGCCGTTCCAAACATTTTCCGTACCCTGAATTGCTAACTAGGCTTTGGTGTTAGTTTCTATCGTTGCTGGTTAGAAAGGGAAGATGATGGAAGGGATAGATTTGGAATTTCGAATGAAACAAATTACTTACCAATATTTTGACTTCGACCTGAAGTTGAACCGAACTTTTTATATTTCTTTCCCTCCCCAAACCCATTCTTTCTTTCCTATTATTAGGACTCGAAAAGAATTAAAGAACAAAGACTAAAAGTGAGAATGAGGGTAATGGCTAGCAAATCATCACAAAGATACGAAGAGATAAAACTTGGTTAGGAGTAGTAAGAATGAGGCACTACTCAACCATACTAAAAGTGAGATTCGACACCTTGAATGCGCACGTGTAGGATTGACATTTCCAACTTCCATGAAATAAAGCCCCTTAACTATATGTAAATATGACAAATGATTATTGATGGGGGAAGCTATTTTTAAATCCACCCCAAAGTCGGCTTTCCCTCTAATAAAAGTGGCTTTCACCTATTAATTATCTCTTATTTTTGTGTTCAACATGAGAATGCTTTTATTCTTAATATATGTTGATGTCATAACGTGATACCAAAGAATATTTTTATCATGCGGCAGCCTCCATCCAGGTTTTGCTTCGGCACCCAAGCTCCATGTAACACTGGCAACACTTCTTTTATGTTCAAGTAAATAAATCAAAATAATTTATTTTAGAATGTTTTATAAAATGAATGACTAAATGTTACCCATCTTTCGAATAAATACAACCTTCATTTTAGATACAAACTATTAGCAAACCATATTAATATGGTAATTAATACCCACATAATCTACCTTCAGCTATTATATCGTTTCCTTTGTTAATTGTATGCTTTTTGCTAAAATAAAATCTTTGCCCCGTATTTTTTTGATAGTGATTTTTTCTTTCCGTTTTTTCTTATGTTTAGAATTTTGTGAAGATCATATTAATCTTAACTTACATAAAAACTACTATTAATATTTTATTAGTCTGCTTTACATTAAAGAGTATGTTGCAAATCCTAGAAAACCTTAATATTGAATATTTTTTTCACTATCCTAATTATGGAAATACTTAAATTAAGCAAATAAGATAATTTTAATGATAACTAAAGTTATAGTTAACTTATGTGATTAGATTTAACCAAACGATGATCTTACTTGGGTATACCGAAATCAAAAGGTTTATGATCTTAATTTTGTTTATTATTGAATGGATTAATTTTTAATTATGACAATGATGATAAAAGGAAGTTTTGGTTATCCATGTAAATTTAGTTTAATAATACTACTCATAATTAGATATTTTAGTGAGGGTTGTATTTAACATAAAGATTTTGTTATCTTGTGCATGGAGCTAACCATTGACATGGAAAATTGTAAACAATAATAAAAAAAAATATGGAAAATTATAGGTTATATTTAGTCACAACCTTTATAAATCACTCAATAATTTCTATTTCGAAAATGACAAACACATTGAAAGGAAGTCCCGAAAAATTTCCAAGGTGAGAGAAAAATGAGTCCCAACATAGCCCTTGCTGATCACGTGGGGGTGGAGTCGATAATCACCAACTACTTCTCTCTCTTCTCTTTATGTACGACTCCTTCTTTACCTGAATCTTAATCAGAATCACTTGTTTTTCTAACCATCGAGTCTTTTCCGCCAATTAACGACTATTTTTCGCCATCTTTCTGCCGGATCTCGGATGAGCACCTGAATTCTCACTTTTTTTTACCCTAATAATGAACTCTAATGGAAACCCAATCACTAACTAGTCTCGGTCAATCATCTCAATTACTAGAACCACTAGAATCACTAAAATCGCACAAAGAAAAAATAACAACATCACATCAATTATCAATAACCCCAAAACACCTGACAAGTCACATCAATTCTCAACTATAATGTTGATTCCAAGGCCGGAATTCCTCTTTCAAATAACCCATCATTCAGTCACATCCTAAACCATCTTTTGATAAAGCTCAACAGAGAATTTATACATTCTAGAAATCAGATTCTCTGTCTTTGTATCCTTACATGATGAACTCACCCGCCGTCATCATAAAACCTACCTATGTCACAATCAACATCAAACCAATAAACTTAAACACCAAATTACCAAATAGAACTTTCACCACCCTTATTATATCTACTGCAATCTAAGACAAGATCATGAAACACAACAAATCCATCAAATACACACTTCACGAAACCTTCTCAATAATTGTAAAAGAAATCAAATACCACAACAACTTCACATTTTAATAAAAAATAACCAAAACCCAGGATATCAAATCAATCTTCAATACCAATTCCATACTAGAACCACAATAAACATAAATACATACGAAACTTATCTAAGTTTTAAACTAAAAAACAAACACGGTTCCATACCCATCCACAATAACAACATCCTATAAACCGTGTTCAACAAAAAATCTATCACCAGTAACACTATCTCCAAAAACCGTTCCCTAAATTTTCATGTTTCAAGCAAAATCATCAAAAAAGAATTAACAACCGATTACATATCCAGTTAAATCAGTTGTCGTCGATTCCGAGTTAACACTCTAGGCACGACTCATTATAACTCGAATTGAAGTACTTCAAATTCGGGCCTCATTATCTCGGGGTTGGGATTCGCAGGCTGCATGGGAACTGCTGGATCAGCTGGTTTGATGGCTGGATCAGCTAGATTGTTAACTGGATTGGATGGCTCATTGACTGGAGGACCACCACCACCAAATATCTATCGACTGAGATGTTCAACAGTTGGGAAAATGCATAGGTGCACCATGGTCCCAAGGATGCAAGGCCAAAAAACCATATTGTTCTCCTCAGTTCAACCAATAATGTAGTCGACTTGAATACATTCCTCCCAATTCCAGCAACCACAAAGGGATCAACAACCACTGCCACTCCTTCATGCATCTCGAACGGTCCAAATATGGGATATACATCATTTTATCTCCATGCGTCATCGTCAGATCCCTGCGTTGGATTGGGATCCCATACTGCAATCTCTGAATGGCATGCTCAAACGAATACCAATGAATTTGTGGCTCTATATCAACTTCTGGCACAAGATTCTCCTCTGATTGTTTCCTTTCCTCATTATCATCCATGTAAAGAGTTGCAGTTAATTCTTGGACTTTATGGTCAAAGTTTGGTATCAATTCAGAAGGGGAATTGTTGGTTAGAGAAAAAGAGAGAAATATTTGATAGAGATGATGGATTGGTTTTTTACTAAACAAATTTTATTGATTAGATAGGTTTCTACCACTCTAATGAGAGTAGTTCACGAAAAACTATCTCTTCATCCATAATCACTCCCTCTAACTGCTACGAAAAACTATTTGTCTCTTCAATTATCTCTTTTCAAACTTCTCACATACTAAAGTCTATGAGAAGGTGAGAAGGAAATCCTCCTTAATTTTTCTGCTATTTGAGTTTTTTTTTTACAGGTGACGAACGAAAAATATCGGCAACTCCACATCGCTGGCACTACTGAGGTAGCTGTTATGTGCATCAAATGATGTTTTTTCGAACATTTTTCTTGTTAAAGAAAATATGGATGCTGATCTCAAAAAGATTACAAAAAAGCAGCTCGGGAATACATGAAGAAAGCCCAGCTACTCATCTAATGTAATAATGAATCTCAGAACCTACCTTCCATGTCAATTTGCAATACTGCGGATAGTGGGGCAGATTATGTCGCAAGGGGTAAGCCAACTCTACCTTCCATGTCAAATTTTGACATATTGCGTCATCTAGGACTCGAACTTGGGACCTCCTGGAGCTCATGAAACCTTTGTTGAAGGTGGATGACCAGCTGAGCTAGGTACCCGTTTTTATTATATTTTATTAAATATATTAAAATTAAAAATTTATTATAATTAAAATGTATTAAAACTAATTTTTGAAATATGTTTATTTTTGTCAATAACTACATCACCAGCACTTTAAAATACCAGTTTACCAAACATCATGTTGATTTATTTCCACGACACAACACAACAACGCACAACACATCATAACAGAAAATCACTTTTCTAAAACTCACAAGTCACAACCATACCAAACTAGCCTCAAGGATCACCACCCATTTATTTTTTCTCACCATGGAGATCCATCGGATTTCCCTTCGGGAAGACTCTAGAATTCTAGATTCTAGAATCGGTCTCTTTCTTTTGATTTTGAAGTGAAAAACAAGAGAAGAGAATATGCCGCGCTGGCATATTTCCCCATAGCTGAAACAGTGTTCTCACTCTCTATCTCAGAGCGCGCGGGTTCCACACTCTCAGGTGATAGTGAATAAACACTTCCATGAACCCAAATCATCAGAAATCTACAAGGTTTAATAAATAATAATTAGTTCTTAAATTTTTTCCTCATCACCATCATCAGATTAAAAGAAGCCCCAATGGATTCTTTACTTCTTGGAGCGCATTCAAAACCTTCTTCACATCTCTCATGTAGAATTGTTAACTCTTTCGACTTCTATAAAGGTATAATCTTTTCTATCCCAATCCATTTCTAACTTCATTTTTGTTCTCTAAAGGTATAATCTTTTAATTTTTCACTGACATTTCTGATGAATTCTTATCATTGTTTAATTAACCCTAAACAAACAAGAAAAAAAAAATCAAAATCAACTTTATCTGATTTAAGCAACTATTTATAGCTACAAAGAGTTGAGATTTCAGTTTCCATTGAAATTTCTAACTATCTTCTTGATGTATAATATAGCTACGAAGAGTTGGAGGTGCGATGCATTCAAGGCTGTTCAGTATCCAAGTGAGTTTCAAATGTGTTCACATTTAGTTTGAGTGCAAAAGCAAAACTCTTTATAGTGTTTACTGTTGTTTACATCTTTATAGCATGTGATGATTCTGAATCTACAGAAACTACTTTCATTTAACTTCATTACCAATCTCTAGTTGACTATTTAGCATGTAACATAGATTGCTTTGGTTTCCCCTGATCATAATCTAACAGCACCCAACCATTATTACTAATAGGTGTTGGACCAGTACAAATTTCGCGCTCAAGAGTGCGGAACGTGAACGTCTTAAGTAACTACAGTAGTGGAAGTTCTCAAAGATATCCTTTTAGTCATTTTGTTAAAAGCAGTGATGAATTTAATGGGAGATCTTGCAAGAATGGTCCCGTGAATGCAGCTTCTGGACAGTCTTTAGAATCAGAGCCTGAAGAATCTGGTAATACCAAGAGCACCCAGAAGCCCTTACAAACTGCCATCGATATTTTCTATCGTTTTTCGCGGCCTCACACAGTTATAGGCACAGTTAAGTTTTTATTTCAACTGAATACCTTAATGTTCGAAACTTCAGTTCTACTGACAAATGAATATTTCAAAATGTCAATGATTTTTATGGATGCTTGAACCTAGTTCTTCCCTAATTACATTTTGTTCATCTCCAGGTGTTGAGGGTAGTTTGAATTAGATCACTGAGTTTTCCTTTTCTAGCTGTTCTGCTACAATAAACGGAAAAAACTTGCTAAATTTTTATTTTTATTATGTACTGCGCAGACACTGAGTATTATCTCAGTTTCTCTGCTTGCTGTGGAGAGGTTGTCAGATGTTTCACCTTTGTTCTTAACTGGGGTATTGGAGGTAATGCCATTGGATTTGCTCATTTAGTAAAGCCTTCCATCACATAACTGGACGTGTTTAATTAATCTATTTTTCTTGTTTTCTTTTGAATCTCTATTTACCAGGCCATTGTTCCCGCACTATTGATGAATATCTACATTGTCGGATTAAATCAGCTGTCTGACATTGAGATAGACAAGGTAATGGGTACTATGAAAGGATCTCAAGTACATGATTATGAACTTAGAACTTCCCTTAAACACAGAAGATAAAGAAAGCCACCAGAAATAAAAACATCAACACCTCCTGCAATGACAAAGTACAGATCCTCACCACAAAATTGCATCACAAACCCACCCCACATAAGAAGGTTGGCGAATCACCTCCTTCCGTCGAATAACATGATCATCCATAGAACTACCACTAAATGCAGACTTATTATAAACTCAACAAGGAACCATCTTCTTGATTACCTTTATCGTATCCTCTTCTCCATGGCTGATTCTGTGGAAGGCTATTAGATTCTGCTCTAACCAAAGGCACAAAACAATAGCAATACAATAGACCTTCTATCCCCTTTTCTAGTTACTGGCCAGTTAGAGTACAAAATTATAATGTTATTAGGAACAACCCATATGAACCCAGATTCATTCAGAAAGTGTGTCCACACCTTCTAAGCTTGAACACAATGTATTAAAAGGTGTCCAACAAATTGTGCCCCATTTATACATAAATAGTAGTGATTTACCCATGGGATCTTTCACCCCTTTATGTGAATCACATCTTGAGGAACAATCTTTCCAAAACCAGCTTAGTATATGATGAAGAAACTAACCTTTATAGGTGATAAGGTAAACCATACCCTTTTGTGATGTATAAATCTAGCAGGACCTTGAATTTCATAACGAAGCCTTAACAGTAAATTACCTTCTGGTTTGTTGCCCATCCAAGTCAGTCTGTCCTCACTTTGTTCATCATTAAGTTGAATTATGATGTGCTTTGAAAAGACACTGATTGCAAGTTTCCACAAAGTTTGCCATGTTAAACTGCTCTACAGAAAGTGATTTTAATGTAGGAATCACCTGAGGCTCCTAAATCATTGGTTTTTGAAAGGTTAAATTTTGCGTATGCATCATGTCTGCCTGGTGTTAGGTTAATGGTGCTAATTCCGATAAGCTATCCAATGGATTCACTACCCTTGCATAAAGGACTGCAAATTTATATTTGGTTATTTTTTCAAGGATGTTAAAATTCTTGTGCTCGAGTATTACGTACGAGTCTTGATATTTTTTGTTAGTAATTTTGAATGTTTACTTGAAGAGTGTGTTTTTATGTTTCAGGTTAACAAACCATATCTTCCTCTTGCGTCAGGAGAGTATTCTGTTAGAACAGGGATCATGATTGTTACATCTTTCGCCGCAATGGTATTTGATGTTGCAGTTTTTTTTTTTTTTTTTTGTTATTTGTATATTTAAGCGTACAGAATGGGTAAAGTGGTCAAATGATCTCTTAACGAGGTTTTCATTGATTATATTGTAAAATTAATGAATCTACTTTTTTGTTTTCAGAGCTTTGGTCTTGGATGGGTTATTGGTTCGTGGCCATTATTCTGGGCACTTTTTGTCAGTTTTGTACTCGGAACAGCATATTCGATAGATGTGAGTTTGTTTTCATTTTTCTTGGATTAACTCTCAAAATAGTCATCTGGGGTATCAGTTCCCCTAGACATCTCCTAATTGCATCATGCTTATTCAAAGAATTCAAACCCACTTTGAGGGAAAAATTTAGATGGTAAGAATATGAAACCCAAAATATCATGGTACGAAGAGTACTAAAATAACATGCCGGTGGACCATAGATTTATTATCTTGAACATGAAATGAGTCATTGGATAGTTGAAACAAGCACACACACTGAAGCACAATTTTTTTATGTTGATGTGTCCTTGCGTTAAACTTTCAAGTGAAAGGTGTCTTGGCTTAAACTCAATGAACAATATTAGGTCATCCATTGTATGCCAGATCAACTTTACATGTACCAGACAATAGGAATGTGATATTATGCCTATGGTTTGAACAATTTGGGTTCTTTGTGTTTTCAGCTACCATTCTTGCGATGGAAGAGATTTGCGTTGGTTGCAGCAATGTGCATCCTAGCCGTTCGAGCTGTGATTGTACAGCTTGCATTTTTTCTGCACATGCAGGTCCATTTCCAAACTGAATAAAAAGGAAAAGAGTTTATGGAATGGTTTAACCATCCAATAATTAAATTTTGTACTGTAGTAGATCTTGACTTTTTGAAAAATATGCAGACATTTGTTTATAGAAGACCCGTTTTCTTTACAAGGCCTTTGATATTCGCGACTGCATTCATGAGCTTCTTCTCGGTTGTGATAGCCTTATTCAAGGTACAGTCTATTGTTTTTCAATGAGATTTTCCTTTTTCTTGAAAACTATATCATAAGCTAGATGGTTGAAACTTGAGATGAAGATGCAATTCCTCAACATTCATAGGCTTTTTAATGTTGAAGGGCTTCTGATGAGTTTTAAATTTGCTGTTGAATAGGACATACCCGATATTGTTGGAGACAAGATATTTGGAATTCGTTCTTTTACTGTACGCCTTGGTCAAGAGCGTGTGAGTTGTCATTAAACACCTTCTCACGTTTCTTCTTTTCTTTCTTTTTTTCTTAAAAGAACTTGATGATTTATGGGTTATATCCCTGAACAGGTATTCTGGATTTGTGTATACCTCCTTGAGATGGCCTATGCTGTGGCTATATTGGTTGGAGCATCTTCTTCAAGCCCTTGGAGTAAACTAGTGACTGTAATTTGTTCAACTTTTTCCTTTTCCTAAAATATTATTTATGTGATCACACTTAGGCTTTGAAGTTGAATAAGACTTGAGTTGGCAACCTGTATTTTTTTTTTCCGGTCTAGGCTTGTGGACTAGGTTGAGTCTCGATGTTTCTTGTATTGCATCCTTCATAGGCTTGTAAGAATCATTGTTCTGAGTTTTAACTCCAAATTTCTTTGTTGTCACAGGTTTTGGGCCACGTTATCTTAGCTTCGGTTCTCTGGTTACGTGCCAAATCTATCGATCTAAAGAGTAAAACTGCAATAACATCCTTTTACATGTTTATATGGCAGGTAATTACAATCTTCCCATGTCATTTTTTGTCTAATCCATTTTGAAATGTTTCAGCCAAAGGCTCTAACATCCCTCTCTGTCTCTCTGGTTTTCTATTCTCAGCTCTTTTATGCGGAGTACTTGCTCATTCCACTAGTGAGGTGAAAACTTTGAACCAGAAAACTACTCCATAGATCTCCATGTTTTCATAGTCAGAAAGACTAGGCTGTATGTACAACTGCTCGTGGAAACCGGATCAAGTAATTTCAAATTGTTTATTTGTGATCCTAGGTCACCGAATATAGTTTTGGAATTGAAACGACTCATTAGTACTTCCAAAACTCTCTGTTTCGACATCCTTTTTGCATCACTGGCAATAATTCTGGGTCTGGAACCAAGACTCTCTCATAAGCAATCATAGTGGCACTCAGCAATCTTGACACAATTCACTGTCTTGGGCTCTGTCTCAGGCCCAGATCTTAAGGCCTAATACACATGTATGCCAAAATGGGTCCTTTTCAACCATCTTCATCATTAGTGTCTGGTGAATCAATCTTTTGAAAGTTTCTAAAGAGGTTTGAAAACTAAGTAGCAAGTAAGTCAAACATGAATGATCATAAAGAGAAGATTTTGAAGGAATTTAGAGAAGAAATTGTAGCATCTTTTGACTTTGATTGTGACTTTTGAAATTATTGTTGTAGCTCATGAATTTCAAGTCTGATTGGGGGAGTAGTAGTATATATCATGAATTTGTTTGACAATGATATGGATCATCCAACTGTTGAATGCATTTAACATAAATTCCAAGTAGAAATGATATTTCAACCAAAAATAAATACTTGTACAGACTGAACGAACCAAGAGATATTATTCATTGACTACTCATTATGGATCTCAATTTTCCTCAACAACAACCATGGAGTATTCACAAAGCTAATAATCCATTTAACCCTTGAGTGTAATTTCGTATCCAGCACAACTACCAACTAATCAAACAAAGTGGCTAGATTGGGAAGGTAAACCCCATGCCACCAAATTGGGTTGACTCATTTAATCTTAGACCCACCAAAATTATGGACTACATTGGTCAATTTAGTTGCCGTTTGTTTCTTAAGTCTCAAATATGAAACTAGGGCACTTGACTAAAGAAATTAGTGGCACTGGGGTCTCTAAAGTCACTGCCACCCAAAATGTTATCTAACAGTCTTCTAGCTTTTGAATGGCAACTGTCTTCATTCCTAAGTATTAAAACTTTCAAAAAGAAATGACAGCCTATAAAAAGGTAACATGAAATTTCTTCATGAAGAATGCTTCCAAGGGTCTTTTTACTATTAACTTGATTACATAAGGACGTTGGTTATGGCCTTATGGGGTGGATCATGAATGGTTGTTCTTGGCTCTAGGGGACCATTCTTGTGCTATCTTCTGTTCTTCCTACTGTTGCACTATACTAGAATGAAATTCCAGGGGGACCGTTTCAATTTACCCTTAACTGTGCATGTATGGCCGTACCGGTATCCGGTCTTCTAGCTAGGCCCAGTGATTTTATCATTATCATGAATCATCATCATATGGTACTATTATCCTGCCAATATCCCCACTTGCCTATAGTTAGTACTGTTATGGATCCTAGAATCTTGTTCTTTTCTATCTTTATATCATCAGAATAGAGAACAAACACGTTGTAAAATCTCATAATAAAAAATTCTAAACCTACTTCTACTATAAAAAATAACATTATCAAAAATGAAATTATCAGTGTATTAAAAAAAATAATCGCTGTATTAACCCACCACCACTTGTCTAGAGATGCATCTTCATGTTAAAAAGTTCAAAAGTGACTTCGAACACTAAAAAACGTGTGTTTTTTTTTCCAAAAGAGTGGACAACAGTATTACCATGTATCAGAAGAGACGTTTCTAAGTTTGCCTTGCTTATAGCGCCGGAATGAAAAAATTAATCGCCGAAAGGTTACAACGATTTTAATGATCATGGGACATACCATCCGTAGACTGTAGACTTATGAGTCATTGAGAGTTCTTTTCCCTTATACGTCGGTTTTATTTTTCGAGGTTGATATTCTCGAAAGGGTCATTGTCAACTACTACCTCCGTTTCAGGAAAAATTTTACTTTCACTTTTTTATTTTAGTCTAAAAATAAGCCAAATTAAAAAAATAAAAGTAACACTTTTCCTGAAACGGAGAGAGTATCATTTTCAATCATTTATCATCTTAGAGACACTATATGAAGAATGGGCAAAGCTATGAACTAGTCTTCCAAGATTAAGGGTGAAAGATTAAATGCCTTGCTCTATCACAATTATTTCTTTGTCAATGATGTGCAAGATTAAGGGTGAAATTAAAAGTAAGTTGGGAAGAAAATGGAGCCAGAACTTGAAGAGTCTTCAAACAATTATGCATTACTTCGATGGCTAATAATTTCTCATATATTCCATGTATCAAAAGCAACGGTCCACTTCACCAATATTGTATAGACATGAAAAAATGGATTCATAGTATATATATAGATATATGAAATTAATAGTATTGAATTTTTTGTTTTGATAGGCCCACAAACCCAATATGGTAGACAAAGACACCACCTATCCAAATGGGTACTCACATGTAAAGAAAGAAACCCATGAATCAATCTTCCTCCTACTTCCTTTTGAGATGGCAATTTTCCAAATATTTCTAGGGTTTTGAATCTTTTGATCATATCTCACAGTCACTGCTAAAACCATTCCGTCCAATTTACACCACTCTCTCAGCATATAATCTTTCATGTAAACACAAAAAAGGGTGTAGGCATATCATATATATGTAAACATAGAATCCATAAAAAGAGATAGGGCCAAACAGTAAAGTTGAGCAAAGCTTCTGCTTTTGTTCTCTCCCTCTAGGCCAAGTGGGTGGTGTCAAAAGAGTCCTACAAGATTTATGTACTTGATGATTTCTCCCCCTTCATTCAAATAGAAGTTTCTTACTTGTTTAGATTCTTTGATGATAGAAAAGTGAATGAATGCTTTCACAGGCTGAGAGTGAGTGAGAGAGATAATAGGCCCTTGTCATGAAGCATGGGCATTTAGAGTCCTTTACAAAAGGTAACACATGAGAGTCATCCTCCACCATTGGAGTCACTTTTCACTTCATCTATATATTCAAATACAATCCATTGCCTTTTTTTTTTTTTTTTTTAGCTTGTGATTGTACATGCATTCGGCCAAAAAAAAATCTAGATACAACAAGCGAAAGCATTTCCATATTGGTAAATTCCATAGGAGAAAAAATGTCAGGGTTGATTTTTCTATTATTGATCAAAAAACAAAACATATCCATCAACATAGATTATAAAGATGAGACATCAAGCAAAAAAAAAATGTAAATTAGTGAAGTAGGTTTAAATAAAGCTAGGAGATTGATGATGATTATATATCCTAATATCACTACCAAACATATATAATGGTGGGCAAAGCTAAGAGATGAACTTTTTGGCTTTGATGAATTGATGTGTGCATGCCATGGAGCTAACAACCCTGAAATAAAGGGAATTTTAGGTCAGTTATTCACAGGGATTACATTTTTTTTTTTTTTGGACAATCAACAATTTCAATTTATTCATATAAAAATCGTGATTACATGATCGCTTACAAGAATAACAAAAACATCCAAATACAAGATAATCAACACCTTAATACAAATAAAGATATCAATTACAAGTATATCGCGAAGAGAAAGAGCCATAAACCGCAACGATATCCAATTTCTGTATATGTAATAGGGAAAAAAGATGGTATAATCCGGAATTGATTCCGACCATTTAATCTGATTTTCATCTTCTTCAATAAGAGATGCTCCTAAAAGAAAGGAGTAATTCGCCCATAATCTTGTAGATCTAAACATACCTGGATGCCCCAAATCCCTTTGATTGAAACTGGATTTAAAGCAATACCGTGTTGAAACAACGATGTTTTTGTATCGAGAATAGCAAGCCACGAACCAACGATCAAGGTTTGAATAAATCTCCCTTAAAGCGAAGAGAAAATCGCCCCAAATGGCGAAGAAAATTCGCTCCAAATAGCGAAGAAAAATGTCGAAAGACATAAAAACTAATAGAAAAATTAGTTTTATTCAAAATCAACCTACTAAAAACTTAAAAAAGAGAGAAATCTTGCTCAGATCTGGTCCAAAAAAGACCAAATCTGAGCAAGATGTTGATGGAGAAAATGTGTTTTTTTTTTCTTAGAGAGAAGACGAAAGGAGATGAGAGAGAAGATGTCAAACTTCCGTCTGCCACTAATCAACTTTCTTGAACATTCACAGGGATTACATGTTTTATTGGTGAAGTCATTATTAGCAAAAGGCATAACTAAAGCAAAAATTAGAGTAAGCAAAAGATAATGAGAAAACTTAATTTAATGCAGATAATTTTAAGGATGATAATACCTCTTAAGTTGAAATAATGTGAATTAGTTTTTGTAAAAATGTCAACTATTGTTCCTTCTGATAACTGAAAAGCTAATAACTCTAAAATAGCAGCCACCAACAAAAAAATTGTTATCCCATTGACAGTTTCTCAACAAGAACAACAACAAATTAGAAAAGCTCATCATCCAAACAGGTGTTTTGTGGTTTAGGTATATACATAATAATTTCCAATAGAATAGCATATCTGAATTTCTCGTATCAAGATCATTCCAATGACTTCGTAATCAATTATTTGGTTTTTTCTAATTTTTATCGTAAAAGAAGAAAAAAACCATTGGGAGAACATAGTGTATGGGGCAAACAAAAATGGTCTCCAAGACAATGTTGTCTATTGAGTAAAGTGTTGGCAGGTTATCTTGACTACTTCTTGTCATCTGGCGCTTTAAAATTCTTAAGTTTGATAACTGCAAGTTTTGTTTGGTTCCAAAATGCTTTGAACTAGACATGCTGTATTGTCTACAAGTTGTACAATTCAAATGAGCTGATTTTGAGCTTCAAACGTCCAGGTCAATAACTGATTTTTGGGTGCAAATAATGTCAATGTGCTAGACATACCCCAGAAAAACTCAAGACAGTGCAGCTTTGGATCCACACATCATGAAAAAAATGAATAACAAACAAGTTATGTAAATAAATAATTTTGAAGGAGAAAATCAACATAGCGGCCTTCTGTAAATCCCACACCCACACGGTGCATCACAAAGGACAGAATAATGGGTAAAGACCATCAATAGTAACTAGTACAACCGTTGCCACGGTGGGAGGGTCGACCGAAGAAGAATTTGAAGATGGGTTTGTCTGCGATTACTTTTGCCTCGTTTCAGAAACGGAGCGAAAGTATCACTTTTTCTGAAACGGAGCGAAAATATCACTTTATCAGAAACGGGTGAAAGTATCACTTTTCCATAAACGAAAAATTAGTCGATTCATAAACCAAAATATGATTACATGATGTGTTATGTATACTTTGTGGTGGTTTGCATAATAGTTATGCATTCAATTTTCGAGAATTGTGCCTAAAGTGAAAGTATCACTTTTCTTAAAACGGATGGAGTACATAATTTTATTAGTTGCAACGGAAAATAAGTTGATTATAAACCAAAATATGCCTACATAAAGTATTATGTATCATTTGTGGTGGTTTGCATAATGGATGTACATCTTATTTTCTAAAATTGTACCTAAAATAATATACACCTCCGAATTTTTCGTAAAAACTCTAAATTTGATATTGTTGTTTGTACTTATTGCGTAGATTTTTTTATAACCTTTCCAACTAGATAAAATTTGTACAATTCCAAGGCACGGATTTTTAGATATGTTATATTAAAGTTTGATTGCCAATTATACCCCTAAAAAAATATTATACTTAAGAAATATTGGGTGTTGTCTTTCAAAAAAGAGTTGACGCTCAGCTTTATTTTTCATAGATTGGGTTTGAAGAATTGTTTAGTTAACCATGACGCTGGTAGTGGTTTAGGTAGTTTTATTTTTCATAGATTAGGTGTTGTCATTAAAAAAGGAGTTGGTGCTCAACTTGTGGCTCGGCTACCAGCTAAAAACTCTGCAATTTAAGTTACATCAATTCATAATTATGTTACTTAAGAAATTATAATACAATTTGACATTTATATCTATTTTCCCTTCATCTTTGGTTTATTTACGAAAGTGTAATACCTATTGCCCTTCCTTTTTTGTTTATTTACGAAAATATCTAATACATATTTCCCTTCCTCTTCGGTTTATTTACAAAAATGTCTAAAGGAAAAAAATAATATATGATTTGGAGGATCATTTTTGGTTTTTCGGCCATAACCATTTCCAATCTTTTTGTGTCAATTGATGACTTAGGGTTTACAAAAAAGTGGCCATATAAGGTCCTCCCTCGCTTTGCTCAGTCGGCCCAATAAGATGGGGCTCCGGGAGGGACTCATACTCTAAGAGCAAGTCTTATGATGGAAGAATTCCAACTTCCATCTTCCAAGTCACCTCAGCATTTGGAATGGTTCATGGAAGATCAAGTGTAGTGGTGGAATCGTAAAAATGCTAATCAAAATAGCGTTTTACGCTAATAAGAATAGCGTAAAACAAATGCTATTCAGAATAACGTTTTTTTTCTCGGCCATTAGATTTTCAACGGCTCGTTTTAAATCTAAGGATAAAAAAAGTGTTATTCTGAATAGCGCTTTACGCTATTTAGATTAGCGTTGAGCGCTATATTTATTGGCGTTTTCTGTCTTCTAGCGCGCTATTCTGAATAGCGTTTTGCGTTTCCATGGATTCCACAGATCATCCCACGAAATCGTGGAACATGGCTTAAAAAAACTGCGAAAGACCCCAACTTGGAAGCCACTAGACTTGACATTTCACAATTTTTGCACACTTGGAATAGGTTGGATTCCACTATAAGACTTGCTATAAATATGCGTCGCATTCTCAACGTCATTCCACTAGACTCACATTCTCAGCGTCATTCTCAACGTAGCCGGACCAGTGGTTAAGTATAATATCTAGATAATTTTTCAACTTTTCTCATGTTTTACATCAACATTTATCTTACTTGTGGGATTTTTATTGGATAGATTTTCTATTGATCTAAAACATTTGTAACCAATAATTTTGGCACTTTTTGGAGTATTGTTTGAATAATTAGTGACAAAAATATTCTATATACAAGTCACTTGAGAGAAAAGGAAAAGCATTGGTTCACAAACGAAGGGTACCATCACTTGTGTTGTGCACTCCCCCAAGTAGCTAGTGTTCAGATGTGTGCTTCTTTAATGTCAATTATTAGTTGAATCTTAAAATATTTTTGAATTTTCTTTTTTCTATGAATGATGTTTTGAACCAATGAATGAGAGAGTGGAGTGTAAGGAACCTGAATCATGAAGCCATATATACTATTCATTAAGCAGTTTCCATCAACTCCCATGTTTCAAGTTGGTTTTGGTTATGGCAATGCCAGTGGTCATCACTCATCACTCCTAGCTGTGAGTAAAGATGTGCACTTATAAGAAATTACCCAAAAATGTATTATTGTTGCATTGGCTATTAAACGAAAATTAGAACTTTCCTCTTGTTTATGTAAGTATGAATCTAGAATTCATGAGAGTGATTTTAAACTTTTAATGGATGTGGAATTACATTCTGTTCAAAGTAAATGAAGTACAGGATTTGTAAGACAATGCCATCCAAAAATGACAGCCCTTTGCATACAATGAACCTTCATATTTCATATGGCTTGGTCTATTCATCATGTCCTACTTGCCCACATGTGGGTAATGTGCATATGGATTATGGACACTGGATTTATTAATGGTTTTCTACTCTCACATGGCTACAGTCGAGGGACATTTTTGTCAAGAATAAATAGATGGAGGTATATATATTATGGCCTAGGAGCAAATTCTGTAACTTTCCAAATGGGAATATCCTCGGAAGATATAGGTGCCCGGCCACACTGCATGCTTATCAGTAAGATTTCCTTTTCCTTTTAACATTAAAAAGACACAACAAAGGTACACTGGTATATTGTTCTCCGCATAAGCTAAAGTGCCAGAGGAACCCTACAAACCGACCATATGTAAGATCTTTTCCGATTTTGGTTCCACCGAATTACTACTGTTTTAGTTGACAATTCAGACATGTACTTTATTTTTATTTATTTTTTGTTTTTTGTAGCAAAAACAAACCGTTGGAACCCTGGTTGTAAGTATGAAATTGAGAAATTTAAGTAGTCCTACCCATTTGTAGCGAACATTGACCGTTAAAAGTGGATCTAAAATGAAGTTTAGGTGGAAACATGCCTCACCATGTGCCCTTCGTACGTTTAAGCTTGAGCTTACAATTTGACTATTTTCAAGCTTACCGATCGAGCTCAACTTTAATGACGAAGTAGGAAAAATTTACACAAAAATGTAATGATTGATCCTTATCGTTCTTTAACGTAGTGGATTTTTGGGTTCCCTAAAAACCTGCCTGACACTAGATTTTTCCGGAACGGAAATGCGTACAAGGTACATATTACATAAGCGATGACACTTCAACTGAAAACAAAAGGCTGCAAAACAAGAGTAGCAGCCATGTAGTACGGCTGCACAACGTTCGCATCAAGGGTCCATTCTTCATGCCACTTGATGGCCATAACTCATAAAGACACGCCCAAGACAATTCGGGGAATGCTTCAAGGGTCCATGTACCATCTTCTTCTAAACAGTAACTAATTCTTTTGAGCTGTATTGAATTCTCCGCGTTCCATTTTGATTTTCCAACTGTCGAACATTTAAGCATAACTAGGCTAGAAGTACGACCGCCAAGGCCTCACTTCCCACTTGCAGACACTTATCCTTCCGTACAGTTGGGAATCATCTTGTTTAGGTGTCGTGTGGACTTTGTTCTCACCGCATCAGCATGTTCCGTTCGCCCACCTGTCGACCGTTACTGAACATTTTAGCATATATAAATTAGTTCTTTATACTGTAAGAAATTTGCGACTGTGGTTGTGTTACGTAATATATTTGCATGCATTGACTCGACCATTTTGCAAAGGACAAAGAGTTGAAATGGCCGAATTTGGGGATGTCGTTTGTGAAAATGCCCAATATTTTCAAAAAAAGTTAAAATATCCCAATCCGTTAGTTTTTCCATCCAAACTAGTTAAATGGTCACTTTTGAACACATGTGAACTCCCAAATGTGAAAAAAAAAAGTCTTTTTTAGCCCTCTTTTTTTAATTGATATTTTCTTCTTATAAAATAACAAACCCTTAATATTGCGACACGTGTCATATTTTCGCCACCACCTCCGTCGCCTCCACCACCACCGCCAACTTAACCATCACCTCCACCGTCGCCACCACCACCACCGCCTCGACAACCATAGCTGCCACCACTATCGTCACCATCAGAACCACCACCACCGCTACCACCATCATCGTTACCACAGGAACCAATGTCGCCGCCACTACCACCATCGTCTCCACCCCAAAACCACCACCCCTGAACCCTAAAACCCCGAACCCTGAAATCCTTAACCCTGACCCTGAACCCTAAAACCCTTAACCTTAACCTTAACCCTGAACCCTAAAACCCTTAACCCTGAAGAGTTATTATTGTCTTTATTTCACATGTGTGAAGTCACATGTGTGCCAAACTCACTACCTAACTGGTTTGGATGGAAAAGTTAACGGATTGGGGCATTTTAATTTTTTTTTCAAAATCCGGGGCATTTCCACGCAACCATACCTCCCAAATTGGGGCATTTTGGCTTTTTTTCCTTTTGCAAATGGCCAGTTATGATATTTACGTCCAAAACATTTTACAAAATGAAATACATGGATGGGATCTCTTAGTTATATATCTTAATGCACTATGCACACTTATAGTATTTGATACTTCTATAATTGTCGTTGTTACTGTAATACAACAGTAAAATCACTAGAGTGAAAATGGTTAGAACATCACTACTTTGGGAACAAAAACAGATAGAAATAGATGGAAAGAGCATGTCATTAGCCTATTGCCATAATAAACCTGGCATTTTTAGGGGCGACCACAACAGATTTAGGGGCGATACAAAAAGACAAAAAGGTCACCCAAACGTAAATCTAAGCTACCCCTTATCTGCGATTTTTCGAAATGACAACTATGCCCTTAAATAATCGGTAGCCAACACCACAATAGGTAGGTTACAGACAATCGGTAGTTTAAAATGAATAATTATCTACCGATTAATGTATGGATATTTCGGCTAATTTTCTCTTTTATAATCGGTAATTAATTGTACCTGTAAAACTACCGATTGCAAGTAGCCCCAGATTTAACTTTGACCAAATTCCATAGAACAATAACCACTCGGTTTGTGTTTTGGATGCAACAATAATCGGACGACAATTACGTTCCAAATACTTACGATTATAGGTTGCCCCAAAAATAGATTTTTCATAAATCCTTAATCTGATGAATTTTGGAATATGCTATATTCAGTAGATAATCCAACTTCAATACCTACCGATTATACGTAGCAAACCACATGTTATGAGGGTGTAGATCCAAGCATGACCACTTGGCTCAAGGTGCAGAGGCAACCATAACCACTTGGTTTGTGTTTTTGATGCACCCATAATCGGAGGAATAGTATCTTACAAAACCTCACGATTATAGGTTACATAACACAAGGGATTTTCGAGTGTTATAATCGGAAGCCTAGGAAAAATATTAGTTCCCGATTATAGTGTTGTTTGGATACAGAGAACAAATTTTTCTTCACATATAATCATCGAAGGAACAATATAAACTAACCCAACCGATTATAATAATCGGAAGTTTCATAAGTTAACTTCGTTACCGAATATGGTGTTGTTTGGTTACAGAACAAAAATTATATCTTCACAAAGCATAATCGGTAGACAACGAAATTAACAATCTTCCGAATTTGATTTTTTTTTTTGGCAAAATTTCCAGATTCGGTAGATACATGATATAAAAACCTCCCGATTCTGACCAAAAAATTGGAAATGGAAGCTTGTTATATAAACTAACCTTCCGAATGTACGTATAAAAATCAACATTTTCATATTTGTGCATGTGATTCGCTTGCGAGTCATCGTTAAATGCATAAAGATACCAATAAAACCATTCATAATCCATAAAACGAACCATTCACAAACCATAAACATAACGTACCAACTTATAATTCGACACAAACTTTGAAAATACATAATCCTACATAAACAAAGTTATCCGACATAAAAAAAAGTTATCCATAAAGTTAACAAAACATCAAGAGTTTAGTCGTTCCTTTTTTCTTTGACTTTGCGACCTTTACGACCTCCACGACTTGGACTCGAACCATCATTGGTTTCATCATTTGAGCCTTCAACTTGAGTGCTCGATGATACCCGAGTTCTTTTGTTCACATTCGTTGTAGGTTTTTTGCATTTTTCCACGATGCGAGATGCATACTCCTCATTCTCAACGTTATCAATTAACTCTTGGTGCTCTTTTATCTTCTCAATTGGAACAGGCTCTCCGGACTTTATGCAATTAGTGCACCATTTGGACAAACCTATTAACCTTCTCATATGTTTTAAAACATAGCATACCATCAAACGGTTACTACTCTGATTTTGACCCATAATATTAAATTAAATTAAGAAAACAATACGTACCAATCTATCAAAACCCAGAGGTTTCTCTTTGAGGATACTCTTATACGGTGTGGGCTTTACTTTAAGATCACGGATTACTTGAAAATGAGAAATATTCAGGTACCAATCCATATAGTTGGGAGCATTTTCAAAACCTTAGTTGGATTGCCTTCCATTGTTTATCAAGTAAGCCATCCTTCTATCCCAATGGTATTTACAAGATGGGTTTCCCTTGTAAAACACCGTGATAGAATCTTAATCAGACTTGCATTCTTCCATATCCAAACTGAAATTCCCATGGATTTCCCCCTTTGGTATACATTGTACATAACTTTGTTGTCGCATCACCCTTGAGGCATTGTACATCACATATCATGTTGGGTGCCACAATGGTCCAAAATAAAGGGCCAAATCGGACCGACCTGCGATATGTCCTTTATCTCGGTCTTCCTTATATGGATCAAAGCATACCTCTAGGGATTTTAGTGAGTCCAAAATTTCCCTCAAACGAATCAGCTGCTGCTCATTTGTCATAGAATGGTTGTCATCGAAGACGTACTTTTTTCCTCTAGGGTGACCTGGCGCCCACGCCGGGTTTTCAATGGCCAATCCCAAGATAGGTAAGTGGTCGTAGATCCATGTCTATATTGTCATTTTTGCAAGTATTAGGAAATTGATTATTTAATGGTAGAAAAATTAAAAAACAACTCAGTATGTAGAGTTCATTAAAATACCTGTAGTAGACTCACGTTCCCGGCCACTTGGCTAATTCCAAGTCTCGACGCCTTTCTCAACTCTTCCATCAACCACACATGGTATGACGTGCCCCAAGAGTACTCATGCACTTTATCGAGAGGATCCAGAAGTTGTAAAAGGTTGGCGTCGACCCGATTGCCACTAGTATTGGGGAAAATGACACATCCTAATACACATAGGAGATATGCAGTGGCCGCGTGGTTCACTTGCTCATCAGTTAAAGTTCCTTTCTCTTCTTTTTCCTTGATTCCCCTGAACATATCCATCAGAGTACTCATGTTGAACTGTCTAGTTCTATACCTCATGCATCTATTGAACTCAGTTGTTGATGTTTCTGCATCCCAACCCAAACACTTTTTAGTTAGAGCATATAGTTTTTCCCATTCCAACTACTTTGTGTACTCAGCCCTGACACCTTTGCCATGGTCATGGAGTCTAAGAATCTACAAAACATCATCAGGGGTAATCGTCATCTCCCCAAATGGCATATGGAAGGTGTCGGTCTCAGGATAAAGTCTCTCTACAAACACCAATATAGCCACCCGGTCATGTTGCAACATAGAGTTGTTAGCAGCATCAACCAACCCCGAATTTGCAATAATTATTTTGAACCTTTCACATTCACCGGATAATGGCCATTCTAGCATTTTAGGTGGTGCGGCGGTAGGTTTGAGTAAACGAACCGCATCTGAATGATACTATTATATACAAGACAAGTTTAAAAAATTAGTTAGAATTACCAAAACCTATAACCCTTAAAACTATTACGAACCAAAATAAAATACGTAAATAAAATGGAGACGATTATTACCTCGGTTCCATATATTTCTCTTGCCCAGGAGTCTTTGTATCCAAAAAACAATTCTCCTCTATCCTCCGGCATCCAAAGGATTACACCTTCCGGAATACCCTTCACGTTTAGTTCTTTTGGGACAAGGTGTTTCGCTTTCTTTAGAGGAGGATTTTTATTTTCGGCTTCTCCTTCTTCTTGCGCACCACTGGCTTGTCCTTCCTCGTTAACTCTATCTTCTGGTGCTTCTGGTTGAATAATAGGTTGAATTTCAGCTTGTGATTGTGGAGCACATCACTACACCATTTTTCCCAAATCGCAACTAAAATTCGTAACGGCCCAGCAGCCATTACAAATTTTCCCGTTACAAAAGACCGTTACAACTTAGACGTAACAGGATGGAGCCGTTACAAATATTTTTCCAGATTTGTAACAGGGTGTAGATGTTACGAATCATAACATGCTAATTTTTTACGTGTGCTAATCACACGCTTGGTCACACTAGAGCCGGTAACATGGGTTTATTGTGTATGTGTCATTCAGCTGTGTGCCATTTTTCCCACCCAACTTTGGTTGTGCTAGAGGATAATTCCTCCCCTGAAGAGATAAGGGATATATTTCATCCAATACCATCGACTAAGCTCACTATTTTTATTTTCCATTTCTCTCTATCTTTTCTCTTCTCATCGCCTCCCCTGCAGAGATTAGGGTTTCATCAGTTTCGATCCGTTAATTGAATCATATGATAAATTGATCAAAGAGACTAGAGATTAGAGTCTTACGATAGTTTCGATATGTTATTAATTATAAGTTTTTTAGATTTGGGGTTTTCATTAATCGTGTTAATTCAATCGTCTGGTTTTTTTTCCTGTTGAAGAACTTGAGAAGTATTTATTTCATCATCTGTTAAATAAAATTTTAGGGTTTGAAAGATATTTGGTATGAAGGATATATACTAATTTGATTTTCTGATTTCATTTTAGGGTTTGAAAGATTGAAGAACTTTGAAGAAATAAAGTTGGAAGGTATATGAATTGATTTGTTTAATTTCTATTTTAGGGTTTTAGTTAGTACAAATTTCTTTGTTTAATTTCAGAGAGATGAAATTATGGTTTGGAAATTGATTGAAGGTTCAATTTTGTAATAGATAAGAACAAATCAAAGAATGGGTTTGGTGGTTGATAGGTGAATCGATGTTTTGAACTTTGATTAGAGACAAGGAATTTTGTAACCGTCCCCCATTTCAATTTTCACCACAAAAAAGAAAGTGAAAATCCATATTCGCCTACTTCTGTTCTTCGTCCGCAACTGTTCAAATCTCTGTGAATGTTTTCTTCCCAAAAATATGTTTTGGAGAACCTAAAAAAATGGCTTACGAATTTCAGTTTCATCAAAGATCACCAACTCGATAAATCCCAAGTCACAAACCGTAATTCTCTATTTTTCTTTATCTATGAATCAAACTACTAAAAACCTATTTTTGGTTTTGGTTTTATGATTTGAATTTTGTTTATCGTAAGTTAGGGATTCTCTGTATATAAGGGTAATTCACTATACCAAGAGTTTAATCAGTAATCAGAATAATGCACATCACTATTTTCGTTGCTGAATCAACTATGTTCGAACCTTTAAATTGATTTGCTGAATGAATTTTTATTGCAGATACGGTGATGGACCAGTTGATTATGTCATGGTAAGTGGATTATAGCATGGCTTATAGCATTGAAGATATGTTACATTCAAATTTACAAGGAGCAGAGACTGCTCTTATTTCTTCCGTACGTTTGCTATTCCCATTTCTCATTTTCTCATGACATTAGTAGTTTAGTTAAGTAGATGAATAAATGGTCTGGGTGATTTTTTAGTTAGGTTCGAGTCCTTATTAGAAATGCTAATCGTATGGTATTTTGGATGTAGTTGTCCATTGCATGCATACCTAATGTTTGATGATTATCCTTTTTCTGTAAGTAGTATTTTGGGTTTGAATTTTTATAAATTTATGGAATTGGATATTTGTGTAGTTCAGTTACTAGGCTGTTCAAGTCTGCATACATCCAAGATAGAGCTCTTCTAATAAATGTTACTAATAAATATTAGATGACTGCAAGCCTTGAAGTGGGTAATATGCACCTATACATCAAATCCTCATATCTTGGTGAGTACTTGAGTTAATAAGTTATCCTCCTATATGAGTTGTACAGTTGATTCTCCCCCCTGATCAACTTTGAATGCATTTACATTATTGGTGTTGTGGCTTTATAATGATATACAAGGCACTTGCTTAGTTTCGTGAACATCCAAAAATGTTCGTGTATATAGTCTTTAAATTAAAAATTAATATCAAGTAAATATAATCAATAGTTTAGTGGCAACTTTATGGTAAGTGTAAAGATGTATAATTGAGTTTCGGGAATTTGAGGAAAAGGATTAGAAAGAATACATTGAGTTAGATGTTTGAAATTGAGTCTTCCTACCTAACTTTAAGACCCACAAGTTCACTGATTTTTTTTTTTACAATAGTTGATGAGTTTATCCACAGCAGATGGTGATATAGCCATCTTGATCATATCGAAATGCACAATTACATATTTGCTTCTCAAAGGCACAAACTTTGTAGGTTACTATTTATCAACCAAAATACCTCAATTACATTTAGTCATTCTTTCTATTTTTGATGTTAATATGAATATTGTCATCTTTTTCAAGCTTCTACAAGTTGTCGATCGCCCCTTATTCCCAAGTATGTTTCTTACTACCATACTTCTTTGTTATTAAGAGTCAAATAGCATTTCTAGGAACTCCTAAACGTAAGACAAAAGCAACAAGGTGGATGGTATAAAAAGACAATCGAATGATAAAAATAGTAACTCTGAATCAGTTGAAGAATATCCATTTACCAGTAAGTATAATTGTCTTACCAACACTAATATCAAAAATAGATATTTAAAATAAGAAATCAAAAGCAATAGATAATGCTTTATTTTGGAGTTCTCGGATTTATGTTACAGTTTTGATATGATCAAGACTCTAAGAAAATTCTAAGAAAATGATACTCTTATTCTGATCCAACAAAAGTACGTTCTGCCAATCTGCATTAACAAATATTCAGTTTGTATTCATTAAGATTTATTTATTTTTCTTTCTTTGATTTGGTTTGATTAGGCATTTGAGGAACAAAATATGGAGAATGAAGTAACTAATTGAGTTTATCAGCAAGGAGTTTGATAAGAAACATGGTCTTACTTGGCAATGGCATATACTAACACCGGTCACAATTTTGGCAATGGTATTCTTCTCCTTTATCTCCAAAAAATTATTTTTTGTCTTAGGATTCTATGAGCATTTCAACATATTTGGATTTCTTAAAGGTGTGTCACGGCCACACTTAGTTGAGTAAGTTTTTTTGATTCCACGAGTAGTTGTAATAGGTTTACTCCCTCCATGAATGACTTCCATTTCTCAGGTCAACATACACTTGGACTTTATTATGGAATATTTATACCATTTTAACGCTACATCTTGCCCTTCTCTATCTATTTATGACACATGTGATAACAAAGGTTTAAGCCATAGCAAATGGTCCGTTCTTATTGATTGATAAGAGGGATGAACTCGAATCCAAGGAAAAGGGTATTTTAGCTAAGCCAAATAAGGGAAAAACAAGTGCATGCTTTTTGGTGTTGTTTTAGTTAAGCTTCAAAATGAGTCTGCTTCACCACATGCCATTTATATATCCACTAAAGTTTACCAATTTTGAACAACGCCGTGGGACATCCAAGATCATAAAGCCGTGTGATTTTGGCAACGGTTTGGAAAAAAAGACGGAGCAGTGATCGACCACAGTAATGGTTGGTATGTGATATCAAAAAACATATACACGTATATAGGGGCATTGGGTATTCTAATTAAGAGATTTGGACCCAACTGTATTTCTCTTTGGTAGCTGCATATTTTAGTCTCTCTTATTCTTCAACTGTTTTTGGATGTTCTACTGGTTGCAAACACAACCTTACGATAAGAAAATCATGCTTCGACTATTTATGGCGATTAGGTGCATGTTAAGTGAAAAATAAACACTATATTATTAATACATTAGTTGTTGTAAATACAAATATATGGCTAATAAATCATTATCTAAGAATTGTTTTTGTTTTTAATTTGATAATGTACAAGCTCTCAGCTATTTGAGTTGAGTTGATTATCTTGCATATCTTGAGTCACAGCATATCAATTACAATAATTTGGAATGTAAACTTTGGTTATGAGATTTGCCAACTTAGCATTGGCGCAGACAATGAACTAACTTTTACAGAACATGAATGAGAATATATCCATGTGCGAAGCATGGGTTATCATCTAGTTTCTCATTGTTCTTTTCCCTAATTTATATTTTTTTATAGTTTCATCCGTTTTGTTTGCTTTTAACATAGGTTGGTATATATGATTATGAAGTTTAAACTTAGCAGATACTTTTCATCTATAACTTTATGCATGGATTTCTGACGAGATGTCTTAAAATTTGCAGCTTCAAGTTGGTCAAGCTGTTGCTGTGTTTGAAGGCTTAGTTCAAATTTTCTTATTTATGTCCTTGGATGGCGTAACAACCTCGGCATGTATAATAAAAATTCTGAAAAACCATAGATGAGATAATTATCATAGCTTATCGGTTCAGTTGATTGAAGCTGCAAGTTTTGAGTAACTTTCTACATTATCTACTTATAATGATTTTCAAGTGAGAATGAAATGAACTTAGGAACGGAAGTAGGTTTCTATGTATTCCCCAATGTAGTAGGTTTCTATGAAATGGAATGAACTTAGGAACTTAAGTAGGTTTCTAAGAAATAAACAAGAACTTAGTGTAGTATGATCCTCCACTTCTCTTACTTGCAGCAGTAACCTCATAACTTAGGGATGATTTTATTGCGCATACTTCCATCTAAGTATATATATTTTTTATTTGCAGTTTAATTGGATGATGCTTTGCTGCGACAATTTTGGAGCAAAAAGGTTGGAACAAGGTAGACGTTAGGTTGCAGTAAGTTTCTATGTACATTCTAAGTTAGATGAATTTGTGAACATATGAATTTCTATGAACTAATACTTAGTATATATTCCCATAGTATTTCATACTTAACAAATAAAATTTTGTTCTTAGAAGAATTTGAGTTCTTTTTTGTATGAATCTATTTGAATGTGATAAGAATTGATTGAATGGAAATGAATTTGATTGAAGAAAATATTGTTGATTGTGAAAGATAAATGAAAGGTGTATGCAGGTGGTTATTTGGAATTTCGGCGTATTCCGGTCGAGATTGAGCTGTCGGTAAAACTTGACCTGGTCAAAATTGGTCATTGCTGACTGACTTTGACCAGGTCAAGGTTGACCGACAGTAAGTTTTTTACAGTTACAAAAAAATTCGTAACGGCTTATACTTGTTACAATGTCCTGTTACTAAATAAATTCGTAACGGCTCTCCCATGTTTTCGATAAAGGTGCCTTTAGTAATCGCTTCTTTGCCGATTACAAGGACGTTACAAAAAAAAAAAAATAATAAACCACGGGCGTTCTTGAAAAAATTATAGCACCCCTTTTTGGTAACGTTCAGAAACCGTTACAACCCCGATTCGTAACGCTCAATAACCGTTTTGAATCGGAAAAAAAGGTGTAGTGCATGGTTGTACACCTTCTTGAACTGGCTCTGATTGTGGGGCAGTTGGTTGAACACCTTCTTGACTGCCTTGTTGAGTTCCACCTTGAGCAATTGAAGTGGATTTAGGAGCAGCCCTGGCTTTCCTTGCACTAGCTGTCAAGTTCTTACGCTTTTCCATCCTTGCACTATCCGAGACAATTGCGTCTTCGAGTTTTTTTCCTCGCCTATCCCTAAATAGCAAAACAAGGTACAATAGGTTAATAACCGGAAGTTTGAGTTCCATGTAAGCGACCGAATATAAGTAATCGGAAGACATAGTTCAACATAAACTTACAAATACACGTAATCGTAATGCATAAGATCGTATATCCTACCGAATACCTAACAATCGGAAGCCATACAAAACTACTTCCTACCGAATATGCTTCACTTTATGTCCAGGAGATACAAAAGCCTAGTATATTCGGAAGGAAAAACCACCTTTACATTCCGATTATGGTCGATTTAGGGTTCATAAATGAAAAACGAAGGCAATCGGTAGGAAACCTAAATATTTAGCACCAAAATATGACCAATGTTCTTGTGCAGTGAAGAATTCGACCATAATCGAAAGTTTAAACGAAAAACTAAACTACCGAATTTGGTTATTTACCGAAAACCCTAAAAAATAACCAAATACACGTAATCGTAATGCATAAGATCGTATATCCTACCAAATACATAACAATCGGAAGCCATACAAAATTACTTCCTACCGAATATGCTTCACTTTATGCCCAGGAGATACAAAAGCCTAGTATATTCGGAAGGAAAAACCACCTTTACCTTCCGATTATGGTCGATTTAGGGTTCATAAATGAAAAACGAAGGCAATCGGTAGGAAACCTAAATATTTAGCACCCAAATATGACCAATGTTCTTGTGCAGTAAAGAATTCTACCATAATCGGAAGTTTAAACGAAAAACTAAACTACTGAATCTGGTTATTTACCGAAAACCCTAAAAAAAACCATGTTTTCGTCGAATTAAAGCAATAGAAACCAATAAATGGTGGAATCTTACCTAATTGGGGCCATTTGATGTTGCTTCAGAGTTTGGCTATCATAATCATCTACATGAGGGACTTCTTCTTCTCCACCTTATTTTCGTTCTTCGTGTTCTTCCGTGAGAACCTCTTTACTACGGGCATGCACTCCAATTTTTGGATCATTTCCCCGAACATCATTTTTGGTTTGAGCTTTTTGACGTTCCTTTTCTTTCATCTTCTTAGAGAATATTCGACGATTATTCGATTCAACGATTAACGATAACGATGTATTGAAGCGGAGTTAACGAGGGGGACAGTTTTCCCTACTGCATTCGGAGGGCAAGAGAAGAGAAGAGAACCAAAATGAAAAGAAACGAAATTGACATTGGTTTTATCTGTCAAACGTAGACATAATCGGAAGTTTAAATAGTTACATAAACTTCCGATTATAGGTTGCCCCAAAATGAGTTTTTTCTAAAATCCATTTTTCAAAATTTGAAATCTTCCATAATCGGTAGGATATTTAGCTACCAATTATAAGTAGCCCCAAATCGAACCTTTGCCAAATTTCCACAGGTTTTAGGGTGCAGAGCCAACCCTAACCATTTGGTTCGTGTTTTCGACGTAGACATAATCGGAAGTTTAACTGGTTACATAAACTTCCGATTATAGGTTGCCCCAAAATGAGTTTTTTTCTAAAATCCATATTTTCCAAAAATTTGAAATCTTCCATAATCGGTAGGATATTTAGCTACCGATTATAAGTAGCCCCAAATTGAACCTTTGCCAAATTTCCACAGGTTTTAGGGTGCAGAGCCAACCCTACCGATTACATAAAATTCCGATTATAGCTTGCCCCAAAATGAGTTTGATCGGTAAGACAAATGTGTTACTAAGCTTCCGATTAGGTTTTGACAATCGGGCACAAAATAGCTTCCGATTATATAAGGACATTAATGTAATCTCCCTATTTGTTTTGTATTTTTGTGTTGTTCCAAATTCTGTTGGGTCGCCCATTTGGATAATAAAGTGACAAAGTGAGAGATAAAATGTGGATAAAAGCGACAGTTGAGGCTTGACAAGAAGGGAAGATAGGAAGGTACTATCAGACGTACGTACAAGATAAAAAAAAGGCAAATCCTAATCCTCATTGCATTCACGCCTCCACCAGTGACTTCCCTTTCTTCAGTAAACAGTTTCAAACGAAATATGTTTTTTTTTTTTTCATTTCTTGTAGAGAGAAAATATCCTGTTGTTGTTTATTCTTTTTGGCTAGTATTTTGGGGAGATTCAACGATACTACGTTTTCTTTTGTGTTATCACATATTTTCCAGTTCAAGGGATAGTGTGCCCAACTGGTTTCTTCTATTATGTCGCATTAATTTTGAGCAGTACAGATGTATTGTACCTTGTTATTAACATGGGGGATAAACCAATCACATGTGTGCGGGTCCCACGTATTTGTATCCCCTGCTGCTTCTATTCTTCTAATTTTTAATTAATTTATATAGTAAAATTTAAAAAAAACAAAAAATAGAGAAGAAGAAGAAAAAAAAAAAACAAAAAAACAGAAAACTTGATAGAAAATATTTGGATGGTTAATTTTAGACTTCAAGATATTACTCAGCTCATGTGATTTGTTACACCAACTCTCACTTTTCCGTGGAGAAATTTCTCATGTTACATGTGTCCGGAAAAGATTTGGATGCAAGCTTTTACATCATCAAAGAAATGGCAATAAGAAGTATGATAAAACTTGAGATCAACGTATAAACTGAAAGAAATGTCAACTGAAATCTTAAGATATTCGGGGTTATTGAAGTGGTTTTGAAATAGTCAAGATTTTATGCAGAAAAATCACTAGTCCAAGTCCTTCGGAAACGTATCTCCCTACCAAGATTTTTCATTGTTAACATATAATTTGTTCCAGGCACGTATTTTTCTATTTGCAGTCGAGCAAGTCTAACAAACAGTCGGGTACGTCATTGATAGTATAAGTTGCCAGGCTGCAATAACAGCCAGCAAAGTAACTTCCTTACTGCAAAAGTTGGGATATTAACACTAGAGACATGTTGCCTCTTTAGAAGGTTTGACAATGGCCAGCTAATTAAAATATGTAATGACGACACCTGCAAACTAAAATAAAAAAAGTGACACTAATTAAGCCATTTTCAAGAGAAAATTCCAAGGAGAGTCGTTTTCCATTTGATGACTTTATTTGCAGATATCTGTCCGTTTCCAGACCATTGGGATGGCTTTGACTAATTAACTAGAAAATAAATCAAACTATAAGGCCTATTCTTATGGGTGTGGATATGTACCCATTATGAGAATGACAAAGTGCCAAACTCATATGCATATATGTCAGAAATGACATATAGGCATACACGATGAAATTTCCATCGAGCGATAGAGATCCTGCATATCCGCTTGGTGCGTGAGATTGACGCATTCAGTTTTCTCGATGTCAATCGAGAATTCCATCTATAGATGATCTTTCCATTTCCATCAATGGTCTCTTTATTTTCGAGTAATTATATATATATAATATATCTCTTTTTTCTCATACTTTTTCACTTTCCTAAAAAAATACATTATATTTTTATATCTAAAGGGTCTCATTAAATATATTTATATATACCACATCACACAAATACAAATATATTTTTTATTCATTAAAATCCCACCCAACACAATTAAATATATATACTTTTAGTCTAATTTGTCATATTTACCATAGTGGGGAAACTCACTTGCCATGCCATCATGGCATGCCAAATTGAATTTTTTGATATGGTGCATGTAATCCAGTTTAAGATAAAAAAATTTAAGATAATTTTCCTTGATAGCGCAATCACTTCGGGAATAAGATTCCCTCAAATTTTTTATTTCCCATTACATTCACCCACCGATGCAATGTAATCCAGTTTAAGATAATTGGTACCGAATAACTTTATTACCCGTACAAAAAAATCTCGTCGGGTCTGCAACAATGCTACTGAAGATGTCAATCACCTCTTTCTTCATTGCATCTTTGCTCAAGTTGTTTGATTTGCATTTCCTTTAGGGTTGAGACTTCAGGGAAATGACCAAATTGAACGATGGTTGACTAAATGTGACAGTGAATACTCCTTCTCTATGAGTGTTTCTCTCTGCTGGGCCATTTGGAAAAACAGAAACAACAAAGTCTTTGAAAACAAAAACCTGTTGGATATTTTCAATAACTTAGAAAATAAAACTGTTTTCGTTTTTGGTTTGTCACTATGATGGGGAAGTGTTCTGTGTTGGATAAACACAATGGATGTTAGTTGGAGATGAAGGGACACCTCTAATAGGTGTGATGGTTCATAAAGGATACAACCATTCCCAACAGACACTTTATGTGTCTTTTGGAAGTGAAGAGTCATCTCCAATAGGCATGAATAACCCTATAAGTAGTGAAGGAATTCTCCCATTCTTGAGAATGAATTAAAAACTGTTTTTCTCCATCTAAAGCATCATCGAAATCTCTCTCATGTGTTCTTGGTTGGGTCAAGGGGTGCAAACCTTGAATCCAACTTCTGTTGTAGGGCTTTCATTGTATCCTCAAGGCATTATTTCGCATACTTTGTTGCAATCGCCAATTTATATTGGGAGGGTAGAAATAATCGTCTAAAATAAATCACCCGAGCCTTGAAAGCTTTTGAGTACAACAACAATTTCTTTTAGTGTTATCATCCTCTGTTTTATACCCAAATTTTCCAACAGTTTTAGACGATTAGTTTCTCTTGACAATGGAGGATGAAACTCTGCTGTAAGGCGTGATCGTTGTATCTTGGAAGGAAACATCCGTAGAACCGTGAGCACCGTATAGCGGGGATGAATTGTCTTTAAGAAAAGAGCTCGCCTCGGTCAACGAATCCAATAAGTTTTCTAACTCTCTTCTTATTATTTTTGTGTTTGTTGCATAGACAGGATTCCGAGAAACCGAAACCGCATATTATTTCCAACAATCTTAAAGACTATTCCATTCGTATTTTCGGTTTCTTTGTAAAAAATATTTATTGGGTGCTGTTAATGTAGTTTTGTGAAGTTGACGGGTTTTATCGCTATGACTTGTTTGTACACCCAAACGTTGAATCCTTTTTTGCATGGCGAATTCTCTTCAATGCATTATTGATGATTAGTTTATTTTTTCTTGACTAATTCATGCATATATGATTGATGCTTGTGGATCCTACTACATGCTAATGAATTTTGTTTTGGTTGTATAACAATGTGTTGTGCAACATTAGTGATCGAGAAATTCAAATAACAATCTCAGTGATGTTTGGTAATTTTGGTATTTTAACCAACAATATTAATTAACCAATGTGACTGTTCATTATTGCATCTAACAATTGCCATCTGTTTTGAGATTAGATATATGAGATACGTGTTTCTGAAAGACACTTTCCAATTTTCGAAACATGCCATTGCTCAGAGAGCCTTTACAATTGAAATTGCTTTGACGGTTGGGAATCAACATCAAAATGGAATTTTGATAAAATTGCAGTTAGAGGAAACTAAACGAGAAGAACCGGAAAAGGCAAGTATGGAGAGTGCCGTTGTGACTCCTTCCGGGTAAGTCTCAAGAGATTGGAAATTTTTTGATGAAGAGTTGGGAATGACAAGAAAACGGTTCAGCGTCTCTCAAATTATCAGCCAAGTTGTGGGAATCTAACAAGAAAGAAACGGTTAGTACTATCCCATAATTTATATATCACTTATATACGTTTATATTTGATATTTTATTCATGCATGTGTGATTTTGAGATCACAGTTACCCTTTCCTTGTGTGGGGATACGACCAAATTATAGTGGTCGACCAAGGGAAAGATGATTGAAGCGTCCCTTCAATTTTCTATTATGAATCCATTAGTGCTGTACGAGGGGATTTGAGATAGAAAAATAGACACAAGTTTGTTGCGGTGACTTGGTAAGCGATCAATGGTTCGACCATGTGTGCTAAACTGTAGCAACTAAAGATGGAAATGGAACCATGTTGATCATGTATATGCATATGAATGTTGAAGTCTTTGGCTCTTTGTTGTGTTAGTGGACACATGGTTGATTAGAAATAGTTACGGCATGTGTATGTTATGTGGATGAGCCATTATAATCACAATCTGTGCATATTATCGTCTAGCCTTTGTTAATGCTCTGTTATGTTCGTAAAGCATATCATAAATTTGCAACTGTGATTTTTACATCCACATATTCATCTGTGACATGATTGGTTTTCACAATAATGCTTAGTCCTCTTGATTGGGGTTAGTAATGCCATATATATATATATATATTTTTATGATAGCATGAGATATCTAACAAATGTTTTAGAAGTTCGGAATCCTTTAAGGGTGCATAACGGTTGGATGTACGTGGTTTAAATTGACTGTTCAATTTACCCGCATGTGGCAGTTGAATGAGGCTTTGTTTAGAATGTTTGCAAAGGAAAGCCAGATCCATAATGATGGTACCGCATAGGTATATTGGATTTGAGGTTTTAATTTCTATTTAGAAATTATGGGGTACATGTTTGACACAAATGGTATTTCATGATATTGAGTTGCATTTTGGCATTTGAGAATTATCATGAAATAGGGGGGAGAATTTATACGAAAATGTCGTATAAAATTTTTCTAGTTGGTGGATTATTTTAAAACCAAAATCGTCATAATTGTTGAGACAACAATGGTATGGCATGAACATAATTCTTGCGATAAGAATTATAGGTTCCAAATTTGGAAATTGGTGTCTTAAATGACATCGAAAGGGAAAAATGGAATACCGGTCAATATGTAACATATTGGAAGATTGTGCGTGACCAAATATCCAACGATGAGGTGTTACGATATTACCGATGCATAAATTATGAACATTTGCATTACATAATGTAGAATGTTAAATAGACATTGTCTATGTTTTTGGGTATAAATTTGTAGAAGATTGGGCATGAGTAGAGTAGTTACTCATCGTAATAATGTGCTTGTTGAAACAACAAGTATGTTGCCTACAAATTTTCCATGCCTCTAGTGTATGCAAGTCTATAATGACTTCTTGTGAATTAACCGTAAATGTTAATTAGGATCACTAGAGAAGTTACAATTATTTTGTAAAATCAAAGAGGAACATTTTTAGTAATGTTTCAGGAATTGATTGCATTAGTAGATGCAATTAATGAGAAGAAATGGCTTAAAACCTAACTTGTAGAGATCCTAGTTTGGAAGAAGCCATCTCAGGAGGTCTTGATTAATTGTGAATCAGGATATGATCTATAACGTCTTTAACAAGACTTATAATGAAAAGTCAAGACATACAAGTCTTAGACAAGGAACGGTAAGTCAATTACTCAAGAAAGGAGTAATTGCAGTTAACCATTGAAACGGAGAAAAGTTTGGTAGACCTACTTATGAAGAGTCTCCCAAAGGAATTAATTTCAATGAAGTATATAGAAATGGGACTAAGGTCTGTGAAGGAAGGTTGATCTCCCATAGCAGAAACCCAACCTATGTTTTGAAAAAGATAAACAAGGTTCAATGTGGTACCAACAAGTTATGGTAGTAGATTATGGAGCACTAACATAAAACTTCCCATTTCAAGTTAGTGTTGGTTTTTCTGAAGAAAATAGGATGGATGTAAATCCTTAATGAGTCTCAGTGATTAGTAAAAGGTGTCTCAGAAACACCTTCGAGACTTACCTATATGAGTATGGAAATGTGGGCCGTTTCTAAGAGAAGAAGACCGTTCTCTAAAGAAGACTCATGAATAAGGATATAAGCACAAGGCCTTTATAGTGCTTGGCTCTGAGAACACATGATTTATGGAATCAATATGTGTGGAGACCAGGTTTTATCATAAGGGATACTTGGTTCAAGACTGGTTTCACCATAGAATCTCGATAAGGCTTTGAGTTTCTTACACTAAGTGAAGGTTCAAACCCGGAAGGTACCTATCATTTATGTATTGATTTCGGCGATGATGCTTAGTCCCAATTGTGCTTGAACTACGTTGGCTTGATCCCACTCGGGCACGAGGGCGATCACTTGAGTGATGCGGCCACTCTCAGGTTTTATAAGTTTTATTTTATTTTATGTTTTTGGTTTTGAAAATAGGGGGAGATTGTTGGATATTTTCAATAACTTAGAAAATAAAACTGTTTTCGTTTTGGTTTTGTCACTATGATGGGGAAGTGTTCTGTGTTGGATAAACACAATGGATGTTAGTTGGAGATGAAGGGACACCTCTAATAGGTGTGATGGTTCATAAAGGACACAACCATTCCCAACAGACACTTTATGTGTCTTTTGGAAGTGAAGAGTCATCTCCAATAGGCATGAATAACCCTATAAGTAGTGAAGGAATTCTCCCATTCTTGAGAATGAATTAAAAACCTGTTTTCTCTCCATCTAAAGCATCATCAGAAATCTCTCTCATGTGTTCTTGGTTGGGTCAAGGGGTGCAAACCTTGAATCCAACTTCCTGTTGTAGGGCTTTCATTGTATCCTGAAGGCATTATTTCGCATACCTGTTGCAATCGCCAATTTATATTGGGAGGGTAGAAATAATCGTCTAAAAGAAATCACCCGAGCCTTGAAAGCTTTTGAGTACAACAACAATTTCTTTTAGTGTTATCATCCTCTGTTTTATACCCAAATTTTCCAACAAAACCCAAATGTGAAAAGTACCCTTATTGTTGCTCGGTACTTGTTTAACCTCTACTACAACTTTTCAGTGGCAAATGAGACTGAAGCTGATGATCCTCCAACCTATTTAAATGCAACAGTTCCTTGTGTATGCAGTCCTCCCCTTCCTCTCACCATTAAAGTTAATGTGGATGCTTCCTGGAAAAATGGTCTTTATGCATGTGCTGTTGTTGCTAGAGACAGTGAAGATAATTGTTGTGGGGCGGCCACAAGATTGGGAAGACGTGATAGGCCAGTGGTTGATGAAGCTGATGGTTTCCTCTTGGTTGCTAAAATGGCTTCTTGTCTCACCATTGGTATGGTCATCATTGAAGGGGATTGCCAGGTGGTGGTCAAGGCTCTAAATGAGGCAAACGAAAACTCGCAATGAAGAATTTGGAGGACTATAAATTAGGTGAACAAAACGACTTCAGATTTCAACTTTGCGGTTTTTCTTTTCACTCTTAAAAGCGCAAACACAGCTGCTCATGCACTTGCGACTTACGCACTATCAAACAACGTCCAGGCTAGATGGACTTCTACTCAAATCCCTGATAACATCTTTACCCTTTGGGATGTAGCTGATTTCTAGTTTTGTTTTTCCCTTGTTTGTTTGCTCCTTTATTTTTAAGTTTTGTGTACCAAAAAAATAAATCTCGGCGACTTATTTTTTATGTCGTGAGAACGAAAAGAGAAATCAGAGAGAAAGTGGGAAAACTAGAGAGATGAATCTGCCATGGATTTCTTTTGTATGACCTAAATCATCTCGTTTTCTTCTTGATTATTCATCATCTTCTCTTTCTTCTATTTGTATCTTTCTCAATAAGTAGGATCCGATATTTAGGGGTTTTGAGTAGTATTATGGATTTTGATTACTATGTAATAAATTAACCCCAACCAAACATAATTTATTTATTAAGGAATTTATTCATTGGAGTTAAATTCTTGGAATTGGATTATGGGTAGGGCTGCACATGGGCGGGTATGAGCTAAAACCAATGGGCGGGTATGAGCTAAAACCAACCTCGCACCCACATACTGCGGGTTTTTTTTTCATAACCAACCCCGCACCCACAGACTGTGGGCGGGTTTTGTTACTCGCTGCGGGTAGGGCGGGTTTGGGTTTAAACCCGCTTAAACCCGCAATAATCATTCATACATATACATGTTTTACTTAAGTTTTTAATAACTTAAAAAAAAAAAAAACATTTGGCTGGAAGTAGCCATAGCCAAAGCCAAAGGTTGAGATGATGAAGCTTCTTCCATTAACCTCCCTAAAAAACATTGAACAACCATTTATATTTCATACCCAGATACAAATCACTTTCATTAAAAGAGACAATCAATGATGATATTAGGACTGTGAACAACAATTGGTAAGTACAATGACCACCTGGTTACACATTCACCACTAAAATTCGTAATACAGGAACTAGCAGAGTATACGGGTACTTCTTGCATTTCTACAGTATACGAGATCTGAGTAACTACAAACAAGGATGCTAAAATCAAAACAGAAAATCAAATTGAAACAGATCAAAATTATAAAATCAAAACAAAAAATAAGAACAGTATAATTAGAATTCACAGATGAACATTAACTGAGTGAAAAAAAGAAAAACAAACCCCAAAATTTTCATACCTAGAAAGTTACATATGAAGATTAGGTGTTGAATCTGTTGATTTTTCGATTGCTGATGAAGATTCGAAGTTGTTGTTGGACTGTTGAGAAGAAATAGACAGGTAATTGTTGTCTTTCGTAGCGAATCGAAGGTGAAGAAGAAAAACTGAGGAGGAAGAAGGAGAGAGGCCGAATAGAGAGAAGAGGATAGAAAGTCTGAAAGTGAATGAGGGTTTACTAGTATTAGGGTTTCATAATGGACGGGACGGCTATGATTAGTTTTATATAAAGGTATATATTTTACGGGTTTTTCTAGAAATTTGCGGGTATGAAAGATGGGGTTGGTTAAGAGTTGATTGATGGATTGAAACCAACCTCGCACCCACAGTTGATTGAACGGGATTTATTTTTTTCATAACCAACCCCAAGTGCAAAAACCACATCTAATTGTGTTAATTTTAGTATTTTTAAGTTGAATTGTTTAAATGGTAGATGTTATATGGTTGTAAATTAAACTGATATTGATATGGTTTGGACTAATAAAAACCCATTTCTTATTATAATTGTGTGATTGGGTTTAGCTTATAATTGTGGTTTTGTATTATGTAATCCTGTTTTTTGGGCGGGTATGAGTATCGTGGGTGGGTCTTGTGCATCCCTAATTATGGGATAATCTAGTTCCTAGGATTTAATAGCAGTTTTTATTCTCACGTCATTTCATTCTCATTTTTATTCTTCTTCACATTTTTATTCTCACGTCATTTTTATTCTCACCCCATTTAACACAACTACAGGGAAGGAAACCAAGCAGCAGATGGTTTAGCCAATCATGCGGCGGATGAAGCCAAATGGGAAACTCATCAACCAAAATATGGGACCAGGCAACCCCGTTTTTTATTGGTCAAATTATATTTCATGACTCCGTGGGTACCACATACCCACGACAAATTGTATCGTAATTTCTCTTAATAAATTCCATGCTTCAAAAAAAAAAAAATTATCGCACTACCAAATAACAAATAGCTGGTATATGTGTAAATTTTTTTTTTTTTGGATCAACAATCAGACCACATTTCATTCAATACAAAAAGGTGATTACATGATTGTTTATAAGAAAAATAACATCAAAATACAAGAAACTTAAAACCTAAATACAAATAAAGATACCAATTACATGTAATTCGCGAAGAGAAAGAGCAAAATACCGCAAAGGTACCCAATTTTTGTATGAAAAATAGAGAGAAAAGATGGTATAATACGGAATCAATTCCGACCATTTTGAATGTTTGTCTTCTATAACAAGAGATGCTTCAAAAACAAAGGAGTGATAAGCCCTTAATCTTGTATATGTGAACGAAAAACCCGGATGCCTTAAATCCCTTTTGTTGAAGATGAACTCAAAGTTATGTCGTGTTGAATAGCCGATGTTCTTGAATCTAGAATAACAAGCCATGAAACAACCAACAAAGATTGAACAAATCACCATCAAAGTGAAGAAATAATCGCCCTCAAAGCGAAGAAAAAATCGCCCAAAAAGCGAAGATAAAATCACCAAAATGGTGAAGAAATGTGTCAAAAGACACCATAAATTAAAAAAACAACATCTTATTCTATTAGAAAATCTATTAAAACTAAAGAAAAACAATAATCTTTGCTCAGATTTGGTCCAAAAAGACCAAATCTGAGCAAAATGATAATGAAGAGTTTTTGTTTTCTTTTTGGAGAGAGAAAGAGAAAAAGACAGGCGTACAAAGATAGAGTCAAATGGACACTATTTTTACTACACCAAACATGTGTAATTTTTTAAGAGGTCTAATTACTAGTTCTTTCAAAAAAAAAAAAAAGTCTATTTTATTTTATCTAGATATACAGTAAAATCACTGCATAACAATAGTGATGGGATAAATAAAAGTATTCTAATATATATGCTATTTTTATATAGAAATAATTTTTAAACAGGCTAAACAGAATTGCAATGAGAATTATTTATTCTTATATAAAATTTGTTCCTTTATAAGGTAACTATCCCTTAACCTGTGCTGTAACGGCACGGGCCATGATGTTGGTTCATTTTTAATATATCTTATAATTTGTATCCCGAATACTTATCAACTCCTTATGATTTAATATGTATTTGTCATAAAAATAGTTGGGATTTTTCTCTTGTTTTTTTCCTTTAATATTTTACCGCTGGAGATTTGCTCAAACGAAAGAAATATAATCTTAACTTCCAGACACTTTTTTATTTAGGTTCATCGCTTATAATGAGATAATGCTCTACATGAACATGGAAGTTTAAATATTTTTTGGAAATATGTCGTTAGCATCGCTCATCTCAGTGAAATCAACTAATCAATACCATCCATAAAAGTCTTCCCATGCTCATATTTCGCTCCAGCTGACTCATATATCATGGTCATGTTGTCGATCCTCCAAATAGGCAGAGAATATTATTTTCTTGCATCGAACTGATGATATAAACTCTCCAATGTGACATGATTTTCCTGTAATTTTTCAACACCCATTAGATGACAATGTTTAAAATGTGTACCCATTACCTTTTCGAAGGGATTGTATATATGCGAACCTCTTCCATTAAATCTTCAACTAAGTATTGTGCCCAGCAGTTCGTCTTAATGAAAGCTTTGGTAACTTCAAAAGTCTTGGACATTTTGTCACTTCTTTATGTTCCTACATTCACTTGGAATACAATCTGGCGACATATTACCTCATAAAGAACCTTGAACACATATTATACTCCCTAATCCTATTTCAAATTAATAGGTTGTCAATAAATCCTTTAAAAAAAGTTGACATATTCTACGTTGAATATTTATATAAAAAATATGGTATTATGGATCGTTTCTTTCTAAGATTGTAGTTTTCAAAATTGGCATCTTCAAGTCCCACGGCTTTCTAAGTTTATATATCTTGTTTGTTTTTAACATTTTAGTTAGCCATATTATGTTTGTTACTAACTTTAAACTTGATGTCATCCTATGCCGTGAACTTTATGTGCTTTCAAAATCGAAATAGTTATACCTATTTCATTCGTATCAAGTAATCCGTTGTATATCCCAACAATTCTTCTACAACAATTCCTTTATTTTTCCGTTTCCGGACCATCAGTAGCCATTATTGTCAAACGCAATATGTCTAATTTTTGTTGATGTTATGTATTTGCAATGTTCATTTTTCTTAAATAAATAGATTGTGGAAAAACTAAAAAAAAAAGAACATAAGTATTACATCGGGTCTAAGTTACTATATCCAAAATACTCCGGACACTGCTTCTGGTGCCTTGTTTCCTCCAATTCCATGTTGCATTATAGACAATACATGCAACACCAATCATTTGCGAAGTGAGCTATTTGTGCAAGTGTGGTCAATGTATCCCTTGCCTGTAATAATAATAACAACACGTCAATTTTTTTCAAGGCATCCGGTTGTAAATGGTATGAATCTAATTGATTTTAATTATACCTCAATCTTAGATATCACCTTCTTCTCACATAACATAGCAATTGAGGGAGGACAAATCTTGACCACTCTTTACATAGGCAGAGTTAGCCAAACTATGTTTTGCAATTGCCTTACGTGAAAATTATTATTAATCCATATTTTAGTCATCTCCTATCGAAGCCGATCTAATTAGTCGTATAGAAAGTTAATCTTAAAATTTTGAACTTATCTCTTGACCAAATTATTAAAGTATTCTCAGTCATGTTCTGCTTTGTGTGATCTACCCATCTGTGTCTACTCTACCTTCTAACCTAGTGAATGAAACCTATACATATTGATCCGTAATTTGATATTGTTGATTTGTCATAAAGAGGTCGCATGATTTGAGAATGTAAAATATAAAAAATATTCTATAAACAACGGAGGCGAAATTTAGATTTATGATTTAGAGTTTTTTATGGTGATTTTGATGAACAAACATAATTTTCAAACAAATATTTTAGAATGCAAATATATTTTCCCGGTAAATACGGTTTTATATTGGGAATTGAGTGAAAGTTGTTGTCTTTGTAGGTAGTTGTCGCGAAACAACTCGACATTGATGGTCTTTCAGGAAAAAGAATGTAATAGTACTTGAGAGAGCGATAATGTTCTTTTACGCGGGTACACAAATTTCCTTTATATAATACGGGTGATCAAACAGTCATGATCATAGTGTCTTATACATTCTGGTATCATCCTAGAAATATTTGGTTTTTGTCCTTATCAATTGTGCTAAAAACAACCAATTACATCTTTCACAATACAATGTTGCATGTTTTGTGAAGATTATTTTTTTACTTGGTCAATAGAACTCACAAAAAGCAAAAACTATTATTATACACTACTATTACCAACACCACCATAAAACCCATCCACCACCACTATTTCTTCCGTCAATAGTAATGTTACCGCCTCCACCATTCACAAACACCCGCCACCTCTTATACTAACCCTACTTCCACTACCACCATTATAATTAATATAGTTTTTATTAAAATTATTTATTAATAAAATTATGTATTAATGTTAGATTATTAAAAGGACATTTATAATAGTCTTTATAGGTGAAAATGGTTTCTGCTGATTTTGGTAATTGCAGGTGTCAAAGTGAGAAACAATTTAAACCCTAAATAATGTACTACAAGGGAGTACTTTTAGATTCAAGAGATCAATCTGTACAAGTCCGGCCTAAACCAAGAAATGGCTGTTCCAGACTTGCTTCGGTCACAAAGTGGAGGAGAAGGGTTGGTTTAGGGAGGGAAGCGAAGAGAGTGTTGAGGCCAGAATAATTCTGGAAGAGCAGTACTTGACTTGTATCAAAAGGTGAGAGCTTTGAGAAAGCTAACAAGAATTGCCTTTCTGAGTGTGGTATTTTCCCAGACCAAGAACTCGTGTCTCTGCTGGAAATAGGTAGGCCTACTTATACAAGTCCAAAAAGAAACGTACTCTGGCATCTTAAGAAAAGAAAATGGATGAGTTAAATGGGAAGAGGTGGTAACGCCTGGTATTGATGGGATTTAGTGGAATTGATGTCCCATAATGAAGGAGCATTTCACCGTTGCTTCTCGCATTTACTAACCGCCTTAATCTTATTACACTATCTTGGAACGGGCATTTGTGTATGCCACACGCTATAGACCACCAAACCAAAACCATAATGAGCATCCCACCAGTTTTTGTTGGTGTCTCGAATGTTTTGGAAAACATGGAGCATGTTGTTGTGACTCAGAAAGTCAAGCTAGGGAAACTTACCAGCCTGGTGACCTTCGACGGTCGATATTCTGAATCTTGAGAGGAGGGGCAACCGTTGATCGTTGCGTGCCTTTGTTTTTGGTAGACGCATAGCGGTGGCGCGACTAAGTTGGCATGCCGTTGGTATAGCATGGTTTGGCATGGCCAAACTTAGGTTTTCGGGCCAAAGGTTACCATGCGTCGTCTGGTAACCTTGAATGGCTAGGATTTACTCTTGGTATTGAAGGGCAACTGTTTATTGTTGCACGCCTTCGTTTTGGTAGCCGCGTAGTGAGGACCAACAGGGTGGCGCGACTAGGGTGTGTTTAGGCTTAGCGTGTGGTGCCAAAGGTTCGTATTGGGAGTGGCTAGCTTTGGCTAGGTGCGATTTTGGCTTGGCCTGTGGGGCCAAGCGTTTGAAATGGGCGTATGGCGTGGCCAGGGCCAAGGAAAGGGCGCTTGGATTGGCATGACATGACTAGCATAGCTAGGGCCAAGGCAGAGTGCGTTTGGCATGGCGCGGCTAGCTTGGCATGTGGGGCCAAGGATTTGCCATGGACGTATGGCATGGCTAGGGCCAAGGCAAGGGCTCTTGGCTTGGCATGACGTGACTAGCATAGCTAGGGCCAAGGCATAGTGCGTTTGGCATGGCGCAGCTAGCTTGGCTAGGTTTGGTTCGGCTGGGCATGTGGGGCCAAGGGTTTTCCATGGACGTATGGCATGGCTAGGGCCAAGGCAAGGGCGCTTGGCTTGGAATGACGTGACTAGCATATCTAGGGCCAAGGCAAAGTGCGTTTGGCATGGCGCGGCTAGCTTGACTAGGTTTGGTTCAGCTTGGCATGTGGGGACAAGGGTTTTCCATGGACGTATGTCATGGATACGGCCAAGGTAATGGCGTTTTGGCATGGCGCGACTAGCTTGGCTAGGTGCATTACCAAGCTAGGGTTTTGGGCCAAAGGTCGTGAGGTGACCTTAGACGGCCAGGATTTTCTCCTGGGATTGAAGGGCAACCGTTGATTGTTACACGACTTCGTTCTGGTAGCCGCGTAGTGAGGGCCAACAGGGTGGCATGGATAGAGGGGCCATGGCGAGGTGTGTTTGGCATGGAATGGCTAGCTTGGCTAGGTGCATGACCAAGCTGATGTTTTGGGCCAAAGGTCGTGAGGTGACCTTAGACGGCCATGATTTACTCCTGGGATTGAAGGGCAACCGTTGATTATTGCACGCCTTCATTCTGGTATCCGCGTAGTGAGGGCCAACAGGGTGGCGCAGCTAGATGGTCCATAGCGAGATGTGTTTGGCATGGCGCGGCTATCTTGGCTAGGTGTGTGACCAATCTAGGGTTTTGGGCCAAAGGTCGTGAGGTGAACTTAGAAGGCCAGGATTTTCTCTTGGGATTGAAGGGAAACCGTTGATTGTTGCACGCCTTCGTTCTGATAGCCGCATAGTGAGGGCCAACAGGGTGGCGCGGCTTGAGGGGCCATGGAGAGATGTGTTTGGCATGGCGCGACTAGCTTGGCTAGGTGCGTGACCAAGGTTTTGGGCCAAAGGTCATGAGGTGATCTTAGACGGCCATGATTTTCTCCTGGGATTAAAGGTAAACCGTTGATTATTGCATGCCTTCGTTCTGGTAGCCGCGTAGTAAGGGCCAACATGGTGGTGCGGATAGATGGGCCATGGCGAGATGTGTTTGGCATGGCGCGGTCGGTGTGGCTGGCATGATTTTCTATTGGCACAGAGGTGCGGATAGCATGGCTTGCATGCTTTGGCACGGTCGGTGTGGCTGGCATGATTTTCCATTGTCATATAGGTGCGGCTAGCATGGTTGGCATGCTTTGGCGCGGTTGGTGTGGCTGGCATGATTTTTCATTGGCACATATGTGCGGCTAGCATGGTTGGCATGCTTTGGCGCGGTCGGTATAGATGACATGATTTGGGATTGGCACAGAGTTGCGGCTAGCATGGTTGGCATGCTTTGGCGCGGTTGGTGTGGCTGGCATGATTTTCCATTGGCATAGAGGTGCGGCTAGCATGGTTGGCATGCTTTGGCGCGGTCGGTGTGGCTGGCATGATTTTCCAATGGCACATAGGTGCGGCTAGCATGGTTGGCATGCTTTGGCGCGGTTGGTGTGGCTTGCATGATTTGTCATTGGCACAGCGGTGCGGCTAGCATGGTTGGCATGATTTGGCGTGGTTGGTGTGGCTGGCATGATTTTCCATTGGCACAGATGTGCGGCTAGCACTATTGGCATGCTTTGGAGCGGTTGGTGTGGCTGGCATGATTTTCCATTTGCACAGAGGTGCGGCTAGCATGGTTAGCATGCCTTGGCGCGGTTGGTGTGGCTGACATGATTTGCAATTGGCACACGTGGGAATTAGGGTTTGGTTTGTCGTAACCCTAATTTGAAAAATATACCCTGGTAATTATTTTAGAGACACATTAAAGGTTTCATTAAATGTGCCTAGTAAATGCTTTATCACTTAAATGTTGTGACGTCACTGTCTACTAGGGTTTAGTGTTTTAAGATTTTAACCCTAGGCTAAAAACCACCATCAATATTAAGTCCCTTGCTTAGCTCGGAACAGGTGCCTTGTTGTGAGGTAAGCATATGATGGTGACAGACGAGGACGGAATCGAGATGTAAATCATTGCAAAGATGGTCAGGAGAATCCGACTAGCCTTTTTGAGTGGTAAAGAGAGTTTTGGCTTCCCGTGTTGGTGGCCCTACGTAAGTTGTACTGGGAATGTAGACCGTGGAGTGTTAAGGATAAAGTTACCGGCCTGGTCTGGTCGTACATCTCCAAGGAAAAGGGGGCGCGGTCTTGGAAGGCGACGCAAGTGGAAAGCTTGGCTCGAGGGTCCAAGGGGTGGCGTGGTCTTGGTAAGATGAACGCACGTGGATGATAGGGTCGCGTCAGTGGAGCAGTTGGTTTGGACTGGTGCGGCCATGTAAGGGCGCAACTTGGTGGGTTGAGGCGTGCACAGATGGATAGGCGTGGTGGGGCCGCGGAAATGGAGCGGTAGGATTGGCTTGGTGCGGCCATGGCAGGGGCGCGACTTGGTGGGGTGAGGCTCGTGCATATGGCTAGTAATGATGAGGATGATACATGGCATAGACTTCTTGGTGATTTATCTTCAAGGACTTGGTTGCCTCTTTCCTTATTTGACTCGACCAGAAAGTTCTTTTTCTCTTCAACCCAAAATGTTACTCCCACAAAAGAGGAGAAGCATTACTCTTTTTGCTTTGGTTAAGTTGCCAATTTTGTTTTTAAACTTGGCGTTGGCGGTGGGAAAGGAACACACGATCTAGTGGGCCTCGAGCACGTTCTTCTACGCTTTCTCACCAACCATCATTATTTCTCACATCCATGCATGAGGTTTAATTAGGATCGGATATCATGCCTTAACTCACGGCCGGTATAAAAACTTTCCCTTTTGAGGTTGCATCACCTTGTTGTACATAAAAGATGATCTTGAACTCTACATTCGCGTAGTTTGTCTTCGTCCATCCTCTTTACATATATCGCCTCGTTTTTTTTTTTATATGTTATCCTCCTTCTTATGTGTATATAGATAGGATGGAACTTGACCACTTTCCTTGTTCTTTGTAGTGTATGATGGGGGCCTCCAGGGATATCCATGTCTTTAATTCTTCGGAGAAGGACTTACGAATTGGCGGAAATCGATCTTCTTCTCATGAGGAGGCATTATCCAGAATTGAATCTCTGTTCCATGAAGCTGGTGAAATCATCAAGGACCTCCCTTTCGTCTTTCTCCATGAACTGCAGGCGCGTGTTCAAACTTTCTTGGGTTCGGTGAACATGGAGGAGGGGCGATAAAATTAGGAAGAACCTTGGCGTGTCGAGAATTTCCAGTGTGACAAAACCTTTCCTCGTTACAGTTATAGGGCAGATCGAACTGTTTCTAGGTTGAAGAAACGGAAAATCGAGCATGTGAAGCTTTCAGAGGAAATCGCCATGGTTCTCGGTTTCAATGCGTATGAATCAAAAAATCTTCTTCGAAGGGTCAATGTGAAAACCTTCGAGGGAGCGTCTGACGGAAACGAAATATCCTTTGGAGTTGACGCCAGAGGTGTCGTTGGTGATACTGGAGGGGTCATGGTGGCGTATCCCGAGCCGGTTGTTGAAGTGAACATTGTTGCTGCTATGGTTGCTTCGGGATGGGATGTTGAGGTTGATGCTGCTAATACCGTTAAATGGAATCTTTGTTGCCCGAGGGAGTGTCAGGGGAAGTGCTTGAAGATAGCCTTGACCAAGGAGACTCGTGTTCCATCCTTCGAGGGCTAGTTCCTTCCTTTTGTTATTCCTGTTAGTTGCTTAGTTCTCCCGATGTTTTTCGTAAACTTATCTTTACATTCTTCTTCATCAGTCAACATTTCACTTTATATTTTTTTTTTTGAATAATTAAGTGACGTATTTCTGGTTTTGGTATGATGGCTTTGCAATGGTTTTCTGGGTTAATTTGATGTATTTCTCTGATATTTGGAGAACTTGTTTGGAAAGAGATGTATTTATACTCTCTTTTTTTAAGGAAAGGGAAACTCCAAGGAAGAATACAAACGGTGTATTCATCTTTGGGGAATACAACTACTAAGAGGAATTTTTAAAGGAAATACTAAAGGAAGAGTGACTGGAAAAGTACATCATTTTAGGGATTGGAGGCCTTGAGCCATCGCGAGTGGACTATCACACCTTCAGGTGTGTCTGTGTTGATGAGCCTGCAATATCCTCCTAAAAGGGTGTCTTCCACCAAATACGGCTCGTCTTCTCTTTCATTGGGCGAATCAATTTGAATAGCCATTTTTATCGTCATCTTCCCAACTTGGAACGAATTTACTTTAACCACTATATCTCCGATTGAAAACGGGTTCAGGCGTTGTGCAACCGTTTGAGTCTTGGCTTCATTGGTTTCAATGGAAGTTTCCAAGACTTTTGCAAAGTGTTCCAATGGCACAACACCCCATTCACATTTCTTGACAGTGTCTGTGCCTGTATTCGCGATGAGTCCCCATGACGGAATATGGGAAGGAATGACTGGTTGTAGAGATGGTCGTTCGGCAACAGGTCTTCTACAGAAGTCTGGGTTTCATTGATAACTCATCGATGCGATAACCAGTGGGATGATTTGTTGGAAATTCCTTCGGGCTTGGACGTCAGCAGAGGGTGTGCATCTAATTTCGCTTTGTTGTCGAGTACCCATAAGTGCCCCAATATCATGTCGTGGCCCAGTTCTTTGACAATGTGGAATTTGCTATGCGTTATAGCGTCTCCTATCTTGATCTCGAGGTTGATTTAGCCATGCGTGTTCAAAGCTTCTCCTCTCGGGTTCTTAATCACAGACGGGGAATGGGTAGCGTCTTGTTTTGTAAATCCCACAGCCTTTAGTGTCTTGAAAGTAATGATGTTGAAGTCAGAGGCCACATCGATGAGCGTGTTATCAAATTCGATACCTCTTAAACGGGACATGGTCAGCAGTCCCCAGTTCTCCATTTTTATTCCGCCCGTTTGGAAAGATTGGGCTGCTGGTGTGGTTTCCGGGGAGAGAAAAAGTCATTTGTCGGATACAACGCGATTGAGAGCTGCGAAAATATCTTGGCGCTGCACCTTGGAAAGATAGAGAATTTCGCATACATGCTGCATCATGGATTGTACGGTCTCGTGCACGGAGTCCCCATAGAACCCACAATTTCTTATTGGGAGTGGGTCTCGATGTACTCCCTCGTCTCCTAGTTGGAGCTCTCCTGCTTCCATCTTTTCTTTGAAGATATGCTTTAATCTGTTGCAATCACTGGTTGGGTGGTGAACAAATTTGTGATAGTGACAGTACTTGGGGTTTTCCATCTCTACCTCAGTCGGTGGGCGTCTGGGAGGTGGCAGTCTGATAATATTGTATTGAATCCATGCTTCTAGGAGATCAATCACCTCCTCGATGGGAAACGGGAAATCTTTGGCATTCCCTTCAGTTTCATGTCGACGCATGGGAGGGGCGGCCTTCCGTGACGGGGTTGCCCATTGTGCTGGTGCTTCACGTTTTGGCTGATGATCTACATCTGGGGCCTTCCTTTTCCCTCTCTTATTTACTATGTTTACAGAGGAGGGGCCAACGTTAACTTGTTTTCCCGTGAGACATTTTTTCCCGCGAGTTTCGCGCATGTCTGCGGCTCGAATCGGTCTAGACCTATCCAGTAACGCTGGTGATGTCGTTGCAGAACGTCTAGCAGCTTCATGGAGTTATGAGAATGTCTGGAAACACAAGTTTTCTAGCAAGGCGCGATAAATATGAACCATACCATTGATGCACGCGTTCACCAGCTGTTTCTCGGTTACGTTTGGGTCATGACAGTCCAGTGCTTGAACCCTGAATCTTTTGACAAAATTATTCGGGTGTTCGTTATCCCACTGGTATATCATTCGGAGGTCTGAGAGAGTAAATTGTTCAGACACGAAGAAGTACTTCCTATAAAACACGGTAACCATGCTACTCTAGTTGGGAATACTGTTCGGCGGGAGGTTATTGTACCATGTATACGCCCTCCCGGTAAGTGATTTTGAGAACTCCCTTAGACGAAGAATGTGATTATATTCATGTTCACCTTGGGATTCCAAGAAATGGGAGACATTCTCATGTGCATTTCCGGTGCCATCATACAGGGTGAATTGAGGAGAGGAGTATCCCCTTGGAAGAGGGATTCTTGTATCTCGGATGGGTAAGGGGGTTGGTGCTGATGCATGTCCATTTCATCATTCTTGACTCGGTTGCGGAGAAGTTGTTCCATATCTTCTCGTGTGATGAAGTTAGACGGCTGATTTCTTTCCGATGGGATTCTAGCGTGAATTTCCTTATCTGCGGAGGCGTGTTCTGCTGAGGTGCTAGCGCCGGGGGTGTTAGAAGCGTTCCTAAACGGCTCTGGCGTTCATAACTCGCATGGTAGTCGCTCTGTCATGGCCTTGAGAAAGACGAGTACTTTTTTTCGTGTCGAAACCATATCCGTTTGAGCTCTGGCGAGCATTTCCCGTCGTTCCATCAAATCAGCGATGGTGACATAAGGACGGATTTCTATGGTCCCTCCGGTCTCTCGTCCCATCGTTAGGGTAGTTAGAACCTTAGTTGTGGTTGGGGGTGCCATGCTAGATGAGGCATTAGTAGCTGCAGCGGCAGCTCTGTCTCTGGTGACTGGTGGCGTAACGCCCGAAGAGGTGTTTTCGTTGCCGTGATTAGAGGGTTTTGCAGAGACATTAAAGTCGGCAGCGGCTCTGGCCCTAGTGATTGGCGGTGTTATGCTCCAGGGAGTGCATTCGGAGTTACCGCAGTCAGTAGGTGATGTAACGACGTTATTGGGAGAGACGTTAACATCAGGGACGTGCTCCGTGCTGGTATTCTCGGCAACCGCTCCAGACCTGAGTTTCACCATATTGGGATTAACGTTCAGAAAACGAAATCAGGAGTTGGAGTTGATATTGTAACCGATAGATCAATCCTCCCACTGTGGTCTCCAATTGTTTATAGGTGAAAATGGTTTTCGCTGATTTTGGTAATTGCAGGTGTGAAAGTGAGAAACAATTTAAACCCTAAACAATGTACTGCAAGGAAGTACTTTTAGATTCGAGAGATCAATCTGTACAAGTTTGCCCTAAACCAAAAAATGGTGGTTCCAGACTTGCTTCGATCACAAAGTGGAGGAGAAGGGTTGATTTAGGGAGGGAAGTGAAGAGAGTGTTGAGGTCAGAATAATTCTGGAAGAGCAGTACTTGACTTGTATCATAAGGTGAGAGCTTTGAGAAAGATAACAAGAATTTCTTTTCTGAGTGTGGTATTTTCCCTGACCAAGAACTCGTGTCTCTGGTGGAAATAGGTAAGCCTACTTATACAAGTCCAAAAAGAAACGTACTCTAGCCTCTTAAGAAAAGAAAACGGATGAGTTAAATGGGAAGAGGTGGTAATGCCTGGTATTGATGGGATTTGATGGAATTGATGTCCTATAATGAAGGAGCGTTTCACCGTTGCTTCTCGCATTTACTAACCGCCTTAATCTTATTACACTATCTTGAAACGGGCATTGGTGTATGCCGCACGCTATAGACCACCAAACCAAAACCCTAATGAGCGTCCCCCCGGTTTGTGTTGATGTCTCAAATATTTTGGAAAACATGGAACATGTTGTTGTGGCTTGGAAAGTCAAGCTAGGGAAACTTGCTAGATTGGTGACCTTCGACGGTCGAGATTCTACATCTTAAGAGGAGGGGCAACCGTTGATCGTTGCGTTCCTTTGTTTTTGGTAGCCGCGTAGTAGTAGCGCATCTAGGTTGGCATGGCATGGTTTGGCGTGGCCAAACTTAGGTTTTCGGGCTAAAGGTTACCATGTGTCGTCTGGCAACCTTGGATGGCTAGGATTTACTCCTGGGATTGAAGGGAAACCGTTGATTATTGCACGCCTTTGTTTTGGTATCCGCGTAGTGAGGGCCAACAGGGTGGCATGACTAGGGTGTGTTTAGGCTTGGCGTGTGGGGCCAAGGGTTCGCCTTGGGCGTATGGCGTGGCCAGGGTGCTTGTCTTGGCATGACGTGACTAGCATAGCTAGGGCCAAGGCAGAGTGCATTTGGCATGGCGCGACTAGCTTGGATAGGTTTGGTTTGGCTTGGCATGTGGGGCCAAGGGTTTTCCATGGACGTATGGCATGGATAGGGCCAAGGAAAGGGCGCTTGGATTGGCATGACGTGACTATCATAGCTAGGGCCAAGGCAGAGTGCGTTTGGCATGGCGCGACTAACTTGGCTAGGTTTGGTTCAGCTTGGCATGTGGGGCCAAGGGTTTTCCATGGACGTATGGCATGGCTAGGGCCAAGGCAAGGGTGCTTGGATTGGCATGACGTGACTAGCATATCTAGGTCCAAGGCAGAGTACGTTTGGCATGGCGCAGCTAGGTTGGCTAGGTTTGGTTCGGCTTGGCATGTGGGGCCAAGGGTTTTCCATGGACATATGGCATGGCAAGGGCCAAGGTAAGGGCGTTTTGGCATGGCGCGGCTAGCTTGGCTAGATGCGTGACCAATCTACGGTTTTGGGAAAAAGGTTGCGAGGTGACCTTAGACGGCCAGGATTTGCTCATGGGATTGAAGGGCAACCGTTGATTGTTGCACGCCTTCATTCTGGTAGCCACGTAGTGAGGGACAACATGGTGGCGCGACTAGAGGGGCCATGGCGAGGTATATTTGGCATGGCGCGGCTAGCTTGGCTAGGTGCGTGACCAAGCTAGGGTTTTGGGCCAAAGGTCGTGAGGTGACCTTAGACGGCTAGGGTTTGCTCCTGAGATTGAAGGGCAGCCGCTGATTGTTGCACGCATTCGTTCTGGTAGCCTCATAGTCAGGGCCAACAGGGCGGCGCAGCTAGAGGGTCCATGGAGAGATGTGTTTGGCATGGCACGGCTAGCTTGGCTAGGTGCGTGACCAAGCTAGGGTTTTGGGCCAAAGGTCGTGAGGTGACCTTAGACGGCCTGGATTTTCTTCTGGGATTGAACTGCAACCGTTGATTGTTGGACACCTTCGTTATGGTAGCCGCGTAGTGAGGGCCAACAGGGTGGCGCGGCTAGATGGGGCCATGGCGAGATGTGTTTGGCATGGCGCGACTAGCTTGGCTAGGTACGTGACCAAGCTAGGGTTTTGGGCCAAAGGTAATGAGGTGACCTTAGACGGCCAGGATTTGCTCCTGGGATTAAAGGGCAACCGTTGATTGTTATACGCCTTCATTCTGGTAGCCGCGTAGTGAGGGCCAACAGGGTGGCGCGGCTAGAGGGGCCATGACGAGATGTGTTTGGCATGGCGCGGTCGGTGTGGCTGGCATGATTTGCCATTGGCACAGAGGTGCGGCTAGCATGGTTGGCATGCTTTGGCGCGATTGGTGTGGCTGGCATGATTTGCCATTGGCACAGTGGTGTGGCTAGCATGGTTGGCATGCTTTGGTTCCTGTCCTTTTCTTGTTAATTCTTTTGAAGATTCTCATAAAGCTTTTGTTTTATGTCAAGAAAGTGAAAATAAAATTTTTAATACCCTTGATGAGCTTCATGCTCATCAAATTACTACTTATGTGTATCCTCTTTGAGACCATGAGAAGATACACATAACTCTCAAGAAGATGTTCCTTTCGTGACAAATGGTTTATGTAGTATTATTCTTTTCTTTCTTTGTCGCTTTGTTTATCCTCTTTGAGCCTTGCTCCGGACAGTTGTTGTGTTTTGTCCGTTTGTTTTTTTTTTAAATATTTGTTCTTCCTTAATGACATTTGATTTCCAACTTTGTGTTGTACTCTTTATGAGCCAAAGTTTCATGTCGTTTGTTCAGAAATTGGCATGCTTTGCCATTGGCTGGCATGATTTTCCATTGTCACAGAGGTGCGGCTAGCATGGTTGGCATGCTTTGGCGCCAGAAATTGGCATGCTTTGCCATTGGCTGGCATGATTTTCCATTGTCACAGAGGTGCGGCTAGCATGGTTGGCATGCTTTGGCGCGGTCGGTGTGGCTGGCATGATTTTCCATTGGCACAGAGGTGCGGCTAGTATGCTTTGGAGCGGTCGGTGTGGCTGGCATGATTTTCCATTGGCACATAGGTGCGGCTAGCATGGTTCGCATGCTTTGGCGTGGTTTGTGTGGATGGCATGATTTGCCATTGGCACAGAGGTGCGGCTAGCATGGTTGACATGCTTTGGCGCGGTAGGTGCGGATGGCATGATTTGCCATTGGCACAAAGGTGCCTCTAGCATGGTTGGCATGGCTTGGCGCGGTTGGTGTGGCTGGCATGATTTGCCATTGGCACACGTGGGAATTAGGGTTTGGCTTGTCGTAACCCTAATTTGAAAAATATACCCTGGTAATTATTTTAGAGACACATTAAAGGTTTCAGGAAATGTGCCTAGTAAATGCTTTATCACTTAAATGTTGTGACGTCACTGTCTGCTAGGGTTTAGTATTTTACGATTTTAACCCTAAGCTAAAAACCACCATCAACTAATAGAAATTCAATTAATCATTATGAACAATCAATGAGACACTAATTAATAAAACATTTAAAAATGGTTAAGTTGAACAAACCCCAGCGGTAAATTTATCTTTGCCAAGGACAAATCCTGACCACTCTTTACATAAACAAATCGATAATAAATAATTTCATATGTTCTGATCTTGATTCGTGTCGTTTGTTTAGTTATTACATAACATGGTAATTGATTACACCAATTTTTTAAAATGGACATGTGTTTTATCGAGTTTATTTTTACATTAGAATGATCAACCACGTTTTATACTTTATAATATAACGTTACACATTTGGTGGCGTTACGAAATTAGCATAATATGTTTTTGTTCACCAATACCCGCCACCACCATAAAACCATATGAATCCACTTTTTTTATCCACCACCACCTAGTGGCGGAGCCAAGGGTTGATTAACCTGGCTCTAACCCCTTAAATTTTTAATAACTACATAATTTTTTTGTTTATTTTATAAATAGTACTTTGTCCATATATATTTATGGTTTAGTCCACCAAAGTTTACATGTTTTTTTTGTTTTTTTTTTTTAAAATGCCTCCTCAATGTCAATTTTTGACTCCACCACTTCCACCATCACTACCGCCCATCCCATGTAGGTTGTTGGACACAATTCTAATTTTCAATCACAAATTCCATGTATGAGGTTTAGATTGAACAAAATTTCGTCAATTGATTGGTTTCATTTTTTTTCCCGTGTATATATTCTTTTTTGTATTGCAATCAATTTTATTTTAACATTAAAAATCATGATTTATACGATACTAGCCCTTAACCCGTGCCGTAACGGCACGGGGTATGGGTATTTTTCATACGAACGGGGCAGTGACTGGGATTTGACATACCCTCCCCATGACCATCCCTACCGGAAATATATGGTACCTTCCTTTATCAAAAGTGTTAAAAACAACCAACCACATCTTCCACACTACGATGTTATCGATGTTGTAACGACAACATGAAATTAATATTGTCCATCACTACTCGCCATCACTACTTCTTCCACCACAAACCAAGGGCGAAGCCAGGATTTTGAGGAAATAGGGAGAACAAACTCTTGGAAAGTTGAAAAATGGACTTCGTATCCCATTTTATGATGGTTTTACCTAAATAGCAGCCACCTTTTTCCTAATTACCACCCGCTGTCTAAAAACTTAGTAGTTGTAAACCTAATCAATAGTAGGTAACAATTACTCACCTTCTTCTCCGCTACACCATGATACAGAAATACCATTATTTTTTCCATTACCATTAACAACCACCTCTCCCCACCCCCGTTACTGCGTATTAAATTTGCATGGATGAATCTTAGTTATAGTTCATCCATATAACAAAGGTACTGACGATCTATTCCTACAAAGGATTGATTGACATCTGTTCCTATAATGGATTTTACTGGAACTTGCAAGTGTCTTTAAACCCTAATAATATAATCCTATAATCACATATGTTCCGATTATAGTTTTCCAAAATTAAGCTCTAATCTATTAAAGTTAAAACTTAATATGTCTATATAAGAAACCGAAATCAATCTATCTAATCTCTGAAACTAAAATCATAATTAAAATTAAAAATTAATTTTGGGTGGTGGTGTGGTGGCGGCGGTGGCCGCCTCCATGGCTATTATGGGTGGTATCTTATTTTTGGTAGACCTAATGGTGTTATCCTGTTAGGTAATTGTCAAAGAAGATGCGTTTTAGTCACCCACTTTACTTTAGGTCTAATTTTTTTATCATTTTAAACCGTGGGTGGTAATTAGGAAAAGCGTTGGTGGTATTTAGGTAAAACCTTTTATGATAAAAGAACAAAAATAAATATAATTGTGCTTGGCGCCGTCCTTAACCACCACTAATCTTTCGGCCTCCACCTCTTCTACTACTCATTGTCGCCAAAAATGTCTAGTGGTATTATTTATCAAAATTACTTATTAATAGAAATACATATTATAATTAATTAAGAAAACATTTATAATTAAAATAAGTCATTTATTATGAGCAATTAGTGAAACACATATTAATAAAACACTTTATAATGAATAGATTATTTATTATGTGCAATTAGTGAAACACTAATTAATAAAGCAATTATGATATTTAAGTTGAACAAAGCACCATCGTTGATTTATCTTTACTATTAATTCCAACCAAGGTGGAACACTGGTTAGAAGCAACTCTTATGACACAATATGTCATGAGTTCGAACCTCCCCGTTATAATTTTTGAAAATCCATATCTTGACTTGAGTATTCATTTTTCATTCATAATATTGGAATTAATGCCACGCGTGCGAGTTGTAAGGGGTGGTCAGGAGAACCACATCCCTTGATTTATCTTTGTCTGGACAAATCCTGACCACCACTAACACATGCTAACTTATCATAGCTTTGTTTTGTACTAATGATAGTACCAAAGATAACAGGGGTACCATTTGGGTGATCCAACTACGATCATGAAAATATTGTCTTGTATGATATCATCCCTGAAATATACGGTACATTCTTTTATCAAAAGTGTTAAAAACAACCAACCACATCTTCCACACTACGATGTTATCGATGTTGTAACGACAACATAAAATTAATATTGTCCATCACTACTCACCAGCATTCACCGTCACTACTTCTTCCACCACAAACCAGGGGCGGAGCCGAGATTTTGAGGAGAGAGGAGAAAAAATTCTTGGCAAGTTGGATACATGTGAAAAATGGACTTTGTATCCCATTTTACGATAAAAGAACAAAAATAAATATAATTGTGCTTGGCTCCGCCCTTAACCACCACTAATCTTTCAGCCTCCACCTCTTCTACTACTCATTGTCGCAGAAAATATCTATTGATATTATTTATCAAAATTACTTGTTAATAGAAATAAATATTATAATTAGTTAAAAAAATACTTATAATTAAAAAATTATTAGTCATTTATTATGAGCAATTAGTGAAACACTAATTAATAAAACACTTTATAATGAATAGATTATTTATTATGTGCAATTAGTGAAACACCAATTAATAAAGCAATTATAGTATTTAAGTTGAACAAATCACCACTGTTGATCTGGGTTGCACAGACGCGGACACGACACTACGCAGACGCGGACACTACAAAATTCTCAATAAAGTAGGACGCGGACACGTATATATATATATTTTATTTATATATACAATTATGTATTTATATAGCAAAGTCAAGTGTTTCGATCCTAAAAATTAGAAAATAATGCTACATGTGTATAAATTTCAAAAGAAAAGGAAAGATCGCTTGTTTATACACGCCGAAGGTCAAGCAATCAATCGCCATTAGACACATGCACATCATTATTAGAACAACACATGCCCAACCAAGAGTATATGTGATGTATTTCCAATTACAAAACCCTAATAAAGACTTAAATGATTGATCTAAATGTTTGTCTTTCTTCATTTAGTTAATAATAGTAAAAATAAAGGAAGAAGTTTAAATGAAAATGGAAAAAAAATGCTTCAAACCCGAATCATCGGTGCGTCCAAACAAGAGGCGCATGGGACACACATATTGGTGTGTCGGACACGCGTCGTGTCAGCGTCAAACGCGTGTCCTGCGTCCAACGCGAGTCGGACGCGGACACGACTCCAAAAACGGAGCGTCCGTGCAACCCATCTGTTGATTTATCTTTTCTATCAATTCTAGCCAAGGTGGAACATTGGTTAGAGGCCACTCTTATGACACAATAGGTGAGTTTGAACCTCCACGTTATAATTTTTGAAATTTCATATCTTGACTTGAGTATTCATTTTTCATTCATAATATTGGAATTAAGGCCACGCGTGCGAGTTGTAAGGGGTGGTCAGAAGAACCACAACCCTTGATTTATCTTTGTTAGGACAAATCCTAACCACCACTAACATATGTAAACTTAGCCTAGCTTTGTTTTTTACTAATGATAATCGAGATTTTATTATATATCTTTTTTTTTTTCATTAAAAAAAGAAGATACATTTCAAGACTTTTTATTGATATAACAAAATGGTGGTGGGAAATGACTTAACAGGTAGATTTTATGTCATTTCAGGTTTTGATAGGTCACTAAGGTTGGGGTCGAGGCATTTAGGATCCGTGAACAAATATATATTCACTTTTCTGAGTGCAGACAACGAACTGTTTTAATTTTTGGCAAAGGTCGCAAGATTGAAAGACACATCGTAATAACGACGGGTCCACATGGTCACAAATTTCTATTCCGGGGAAATTTGACTAAAATATCATCACTAAATGATAAAGGAAGTGCATGTCATGTTGCACATCTCAAACCCTAATTAAAATAGATTTTAGAACTAGATTAACAAAATGAAAACAAAACAAAAATAATTGACAAATATCGTGGTGTGACTGTGACACAACCTTAAGCATCCAACCCTACATACACATCTAAACCAAGGATCAACATGGTGTCACTAATTCCCACTAGCTGCATTAAACATGAATCAACTTAATCACTATCACAAAAAGAAGGCCTTCTATGATTGTTACTCCCTCCGTCCCATTATTAAGTGACCTATTTGATTTTAGATTTTGTCCCACTAATAAGTAACCTATATCACTAAACAAGGAGATATTTCCAAAATTATCCTTTTAGTTAATTATAAAAAATATAAGAAATATGCATAATTTGATAGGCATGTTTATATTCGTTACGTAAGTTTTTTAAAATGTTTTTTAATAGTATGAAGTTTGCGAACATCCGTGGGGTAGTTTGAGAGATAAATCATTTCTAAATTTCACTACTTATTATCCATAAGGGTATAATTGTAAAAAATGCTTAAAAACACGATTTTCCTTGCTTGTCTTAAAAATTGTGCAAACTTAAACTAGGTCACTTAATAGTGAGACGGAGGGAGTATTATATTATGTGACTTAAAAATTATTGTCAACTAGTAGTATATATATGGATGATGTATAATTGAGCTATTGAGGCATCTTCCTCACCGAAATCCCACATACAACCTTCGATATTCGGCAAGTATTATATTTTTCCTGTGTTATTTAATTTTGTTAGATTGGACTCACACACTGATCAAATAATACAGTTATGCAGTATTAAAATACAATAGAAGGATATTCACCGATGAAATTGTCGATTATCGGAGCGTTCCGTGCACGTTACATACATTGCTTACCCAATTATTGTTGTGATTTTCACTAATACAAAACTTTCCCGTTGAAAGTTGATAATGTGGCTAAAACTAATAGGAGTAGAAATAGATTAGGATAATATAATTAGGTTTTTTTTATAGGAAATGACAAAAGAGAAACAAAATGACAGAAAAAAGATGCAAACAGTGACAACTCCCAACAACTAATACGTTGATGTACTAATAATAAGTTAAATGATGATGTTTTCATTTTATAAATCTATCCAATTAAAGAACTAGTTTTCACTTAAAATATTAATATTAATATTAATGTTAAATTAAATTAATTGATTATCTCAATTATCAACTAAAACTTCAAGTGTAAATTTATCATAAAAGAACAACTTGGGATCCTTTTTTGGCAAAACCTGCACTTGACCACACCATGTGGGTAGCAAAGTTTGACTAATAGAAGTGTTGATTGTCTCTTTAAGACTCTTTGGAGGAGACGTGCCTGCTTAAATTGCACAAGTAAAACACATCTCAAGATGGGCACAAATTTTAGAATTACAAAACAATTACTTACTGGGTTAGAAGAATATATGTAGAGTTCTTATTACGATTGAGAGAGAATTCGACGGAAAACAAACAGAATTTGGACGGAGAATGATCGGATAATAGTAACTTCTGCCGCAGCAGCCTAATAATTTTTCTTAATTCATGCTTATCCCCAAAACATGGTTCATTACAACTTAAATACGCATATGATTGGGAGAGAAAACCTAGTGACTAGCTAATCCTAATCTGGCACGTGTTTATATTTCATTAGGAAACAATTGCCAAATGATATAAGGACACGTCACATAATGATAACGGCAGACAAAGGTTTACTAAGGGCAGGCCGAGAGAATAGAACGCATATGAAAAATACCCTCCCCATGAGAAAATCCTTGTCCTCAAGGATGGAATTTAGGAAAATGACGCTTTATGTGCTTTGCATCTTCCCAGGTAGCATCTGCTGCCGAAGAATTGGTCCACTGAATAAGGAGCTGAGGCACAGAAACCCCATTGCACAGAATGATTCTTGAGTCTAGAGCAGCTGCAGGAAGGACCAAAAACTGGCCATCTGTATCCAAGATAGGTAGTGCAGGAGATGGAATGTGAGCTGCACCAATATGTTGCTTCAGCTGGGATACATGAAAGACTAGATGGATTCTTGCTTCAACTGGTAACTGTAGCTTGTAAGTAGCAGGTTCAATTCTTTGTAACACAGTAAAGGGCCCATAGTACATGGCTGCAAGCTTCAAATTTCTCCCGAGAGACACAGAAGTCTGTATGTATGGTTGCAACTTTAAGTAAAACCTTGGCACCCACTGAGAAAGTTCTGTCAATTCTCCCCTGATTAGCAAAAAACTGCATCCTCTCCCGAGGTTTATGCATAGCCTCCTTCAAAAAGTTAAGAATAATATCTCTTTGTTTTAAATAGGTCTCAACTTCAGCAATAGAAGTTGTAGCAGTAGAAAGAAAATCTAAATGTGGTGGGAGATAGCCGTACAGAGCTTGAAATGGGCTCATTTTCAATCTGGTGTGGTAATTAGTGTTATACCACCATTCTGCAAGTGGAAGCCAAAGATGCCACTTCTTAGGCTGATGACCACACATGCACCTCAAGTAACTCTCAAGACATGAGTTCGCCCTCACAGTTTGACCATCAGTCTGAGGATGGTAAGCTGTACTGAGGTGCAACGGAATGCCCAGAGCTTTAAATAAGTCTTGCCAAAAATTGCTGGTGAAGATCTTGTCCCTATCAGAGAAAATAGAGGAAGGAAAACCATGAAGCTTGAAAACAGTAGAAATAAACTCTTTTACAACAGAAGAAGCAGTGAATGGGTGGTATAGTCCAATGAAGTGGCTATACTTTGTTAGTCTGTCAACTATCACCAGAATAACAGATTTCCTCTCACTCATTGGTAAGATCTCAATGAAGTCCATGGACATGTGTTGCCAAGCATGATCTGGAATGGGAAATGTCTGTAGAAGGCCATCATGAAAAGTGTGTTCCCCTTTATTCCTCTGACAGACATCACAAGTGAAAACATACAAGAGAATGTCTTTCTTCATGGTTGGCCAATAGGAATAAGATTTGTCTCTCATGTAAGTAGCATGCATACCTGAATGCCCACTAACAGCTGAAGAGTGTATTCAAAATTTTGGATTTGTTGTATTAGAACTGCCAACATAAATTCTGGTTTTGTACCTTAAGACCCCATTGATGTAGGAGTAGTTCAGAGTTGTCTCAGGAGAAATGGTGAGCTGAGCTATAAGATGCTGAGCCTTACAATCCTCAGCATAGCTGGCAATAATGTCTTGTGCCCAAGCAGGTTGAGATAGAAAAATTGTTGAGCATGTAGCAGTGGAGTGAGCCCTTCTAGAGAGATCATCGGCTACTTTATTCTCATAACCCTTCTTGTATTGTATTTCATAGTCAAAACCCAACAGCTTCATAAGCCATTTTTGTTGCAAGACTGTAGAAATATTCTGCTCCAAGAAGAAGTGAATGCTTTGGTGGTCAGTTTTAATAATGAAATGTTGACCTTGTAGGTATTGTTTCCACCTAGTGACTGCTTGGAAAATTGCTAGGAGTTCTTTTTCATAAGTGGACAGGGCAGCAGCTCTTGGCCCAAGTGGTTTGCTGTAAAAAGAAATATGTCTTCTCTCTTGCATAAGCACATCTCCAATGCCAGAGTTCCAAGCATCAGTTTCAAGAATGAAAGGATTACTGAAATCAGGAAGAACAAGAACATGAGTACTGGACATTGCCCTTTTGAGCTGTGTGAATGCTGCAGTGGCTGTAGGAGACCATATGAAGGCATCTTTCTTCAAAAGATCAGTAAGTGGTCTACTAATAATGCCATAGTCTTTCACAAATTTTCTATAGTATCATGTAAAGTCCAAGAATCCCCTCAATGCTTTGATATTTGTTGGTGTAAGCCAGTCCAGCATTGTAGAGATCTTTTCAAGGACATCCATAACTCCAGTATCAGTAATGATGTTTCCCAAATACTCAATCTGAGATTGTCCAAAAGTGCATTTGGAAAGGTTAGCAGTCAACTGATGCTGTCTGAGTAGCTCTAAGGTTGTCTGTAAGTGAAGTAAGTGCTCTTCCAAGGAAGGACTGTAGACTAATATGTCATAAAAAAATACAAGAATGAACTTCCTAAGATGTTCTTTAAAAATGTCATTCATGAGAGCTTGAAAGGTTGCTGGTGCATTGGTGAGGACAAATGGCATAACTTTGAATTCAAAGTGCCCATGATGAGTTATAAATGCAGTCTTGTGAATATCAGAAGGAGAAACTCTAATTTGATGGTAGACAAACTTAAGATCAATCTTAGTAAAAAAATTGGAGCCTTGCAATTCATCTAAGAGCTCATCAATAATTGGAATTGGAAATTTATCCTTAATTGTGAGGCTATTTAACTTTTTGTAATCAACACAAAATCTCCAAGAGTTGTCCTTCTTCTTGACCAATAAAGTAGGTGAAGCAAAAGGACTGTGACTTGGTTGTATAATACCTAACTGGAACATCTCTTTTACTAAATTTTCCATCACTGATTTATGAGCATCTATAAGATCTGAGGTTCACTGGCTCAGAATTGGGCATGAGAGGGATTTTATGATCCAAATTTCTCTCAGGTGGTAGAGTTTTTGGCTCAATGAACACATCAGGAAATTGATGAAGTGAGTGAGTGACCTAGGAAGGATGTGTGGGTGGAACAGGTGTGGAGGAAATAGAAAATAATTGGCCAACAATTCCATGAGAGTGTTTTTGAAAGAATTTCTTAACTGCAGAGCCAGACATCATGCTGAGAGAAGACTTTTGTTGAACACCAGTTAAAGTAATTTTCTTACCTTTATATTTGAAGGTAATACATAGCTTGGATAGGTTGAACAGAATATATCCCAGATTATTTAGCCAATTAGCTCCCAAAACTATATCACGGACACCCAGAGGAAGTAATCTCAAATCCCCAGCAAATTTGTGGCGTTGCATAGACCACTTTAATTGAGAGAAAATACCAGAACTCACATTTTTGTCACCATTTGCTATTATAAACAATAAGCTAGCTTTCTGTGCAATTGGACAAGCTAAACTAGTGGCCAAAGCTGAGTCAATAAAGCTATGTGTGCTTCCAATGTCAATAAGAATTAAAATAGCTTTTTTTCTTTAGAAGACCTGTAATTCTTATAGTATCACCAGAAATAGTACCAGTTAGAGCATGTAATGAGATATCCATATCACTCTCTAGTGGAGAATCTTCATCAGTAGCATTTGGAGTCTCACCTCCATGGTCAAAGATCTCCTCAGCCTCTTCTCCTATAATGACACATAAATACTTTTTTTTACAAACATGACCCTCTTGTAAGCTTCATCACAATTGAAGCATAAACCTTGTGCCTTCCTGGCTTGCACTTGGTCAGGGGTTAATCTTTTTAGTGGAAAGGTTTGATTAGCTCTGGGGGCATAATTTTGGGTGGAAGAAGTTGAGGGTACAACAACAGGTTTAGTGAAAGAAGTGGTGGGTGAAAAGGGTCTAATGTTTGAAAATGGAGTATAGAAGGCCTTGGTTATTGGATTACTGGTTTTCTGTTGCATGACAAGGGTTTTTTCTTGCATTCTAGCGAGTGAAAAAGCATGTAGTAAAGTTTTAGGATCAAACATTAAAACTGAACTTCTAAGTTCCTCCTTTAAACCCCTAATAAAGCTAGCTATGAAGTAAGATTCGGGAAAATCTTGGTGAACACTAAGTAATAAAGCATTGTAATACTCAAATTCTTCAAAATAAGCCTCAATAATGGTTAATTGAGCCAATTTATTCAATATACCAACAATGTTATCTTGAGCAGGGTTTTCAAATCGTGCACACACATTATCACCGAAATATGGCCAAGGAATATAAGTTTTGTTAAGACAAAAGTTATCATACCACTTATTGGCTTTACCGTCAAGATGTATGGCTGCCATTATGGTTTTGTGTAACTCCTGAGTTTTGTGCATCTGAAAGTAATACTCACACTTTTGGATCTAGTTTTTTGGATTATCACCATCAAACCTCGGAAAATCGAGTTTGGGAATCCGCTGAAAGTGACTAGAATCTCGAACGCCAGTGTGAAAATTAGAATTAAATCCACCCATATTTGAATCGGAAGCTTCTTGGTGATGGTTGTTGAGATATTAATTAGAAAAAAAAATTCCAACTGAGATTGAAAACTATTTCAATTTCTGTCTTCATCACTTGTAGATCGTCCTTGGTCGACATAGAACTGAGTTGCAGAGCTAGATTGTTTACCTTCGAATGTAAGGTGTTGATCTCAGTCTGTTGTTTGTTGTTGGTTCCTTGTAGATCTTTGCAAGTATGAGCCACCATGATGCTAGGAAGGAACAGCTCTGATACCAGTTGTAATGTTCTTATTACGATTGAGAGAGAGAATTCGACGGAAAACAAACAGAATTTGGACGGAGGATGATCGGATAATAGTAAGTTCTGCCGCAGCAGCCTAATGATTTCTTAATTCATGCTTATCCCCAAAACAGGTTTCATTACTACTTAAATACTCATATGATTGGCAAAGAAAACCTAGTGACTAGCTAATCCCAATCTGGCACGTGTTTTCATTCCATTAGGCAACATTTTCCAAATGATACAAGGACACGTCACATAATGATAACGGAAGACAAAGGTTTACTAAGGGCAGGCCGAGAGAATAAAATGAATATGACAATATCTTAGATAAAAATTGTTTGCTTAGCTTTACACAACCAATGAACAATTGATTTTCACCCGCGGAGAGCCTTACCGTGTTTGAATCATAATTTTCAAGGTTGTGTAAAGCAGTAAAGGTATTCTGTAATTTACTACTAATGTTAATCCACTCCTGCATAAATGAGAAATGCTATGCAATTAATAAAAATATTGGATTTACAGTATAACCTCTATAAAATAATAGCGTATGGACCGGCAAAAATTATTGCGATATTAAATAATTGCATAAATTAATTATTATTAAATTATATATTAATTGGTTTATCAATATATTGTTTGATTCTAAAAAATAATTAACAAAATTAACCTCCATTGCAAAAAAAAAAAAAAACGTCATTGTAAGATTTGTTCAATGGATGACACCGTATCAAAGAATCCAAGAGAAGCGTTACATAGTAAAGGAACTTGATAATTTCAAAATGTAATCAATGGATTGAATTATCATAGTGGAATAAATGTTGAATTTCTTTTGAACTGCCCTCAAAAGAATATTATTTCAGATTTGTTGACTGTCGAGAAAATAATTGAGAGTGTCATGGGAAAAGAGGAAAATGAAAATGTAGTTACAGAGCCACCTTCCCGTAAAAAATCTATGTTATTATTGCGTTAGGAAATAACAACAGCAAAAACCGTTCTAATGTTAAGAAAAATCCACAATATAATTCAATGTGACATCAATTTGAAGAAAAATCAAGTCACAATTGAATCATTCTTTACCAAATTAGCATAAATGTAAAACTAAATCTATATAAATTAGAGAGTTATTAATTTATATACTCGAAGGGACCTATAGAAAGCTAATTTTTTTTTATTATTTTATAAATTTAGTGGATTACTAATTTAGCAAGTTGATCCCGACTCGGGACCGGAAAAATATATCAATTTATCGTGATTATTAAGTTATCGCGGATTAAATTATAGGGGTTCCACTGTAATAAAAATGCATTTCATGTTTTGCCATTTTTTTAGAGCATTGCTCGGTCGAACTCGCATGCGTTGCTATCTCAAGCATGTTTATCAATGTTAGTGATCAAAACTATAAGTCTTGATTTCTAGTCTACTATAGCTAAGGTCTCGGACTAGGATAAAATGTGTAGTTGAGCTCAAGAACTCCATGGAAATCATCATATTAGACGAAGGACTACTCAAGGAAATGGTGGATCTTCATAGACTAAAAGGTATATGGAGACTTGAACTTATCTATCACTCAAAAATCTATTTATCTCCTATCTTGAGACAAAAGTCGTTTTGCTGTATACACTAAGATTATACAATTTGGTATTTCGAGCCGAGTATAACTCGCCTATCTATTTCTCGAAATATGTGTTTGATGTAATTTTGAATAGTAGTAAGTAGAGTTGTTGTTCACTCGGACTTGATGAGATTGATTTTAGGCTTAAATAATGGAGAATGCTAAAAAATAAGAAAAAATATATACAAAATATGTCACGGGATGAAGAGATGACCGGAACTCAGGATTCCACCACTTCAATTTTATGCTGTTCAAAAATCAATTCTAAACAATATTAGCTCATAAGATAAAGTTTCATTGACTCTAATTCATTGCCTAATGTAGATTTCAAAAGTAATGGATGTAAATCTAAAGCATGGGACATCAAAACATTTGTGTTAAGCATGACCCATCAATTGAAATCACAACCATTCAATGATAATCATAATTCAATTAAATAACAGTGCAAATAGTCATAAAAAGAATTAATAGAATTACCACATTCGTGAAATTTGGCTTCCTCCGTCATCCCGGTGATGGGGTTTAACTCCTCATGTTGTAAACACGCTCAAAAGAATTTTTCTTTGCTCAAAAGTGCTTACAAGAGGTGAAAATATAATAAAACAGAAAATTACAACGGAAATAAGTGTTGCTAATCAAATGTTACAGAGAATGATAATAATAAAGTGCTGCAAACACTGTTTGTATGTCGCTGGAAAAACTGTTACAAAGATGAGTAATTACGACAGTTATTTAACGACCGTCTTGACGCGTCTGTTCTTTGTGTTCTTCAGCAGCAGAACGTTTTTCTCTGCAACTTTGATTTTCTTGATTCTCTCGTCTCTGTTCTAGCCCTTATCACTCCATCCCCCCACTCTTCGACCTAAGCACCCTTTATATAGTCCCAGCTTCCAAGAAATCTCCAAAATAACTCGTATTTACTCCTCTTTACTTGCAGATCACGGGAAAATATTTACCTTTTATTTTTCTTTCACGCGTTATCTTCAGCTAAAACTTCTCCAACATGTTTCCTTCACGGTTCCAAACACGCTGAGCTTTTTTCCAAACTCGTGTATATCCATGGACAACTTCATGTAAGAACGGGAAAATATAAGATGAACCGAGATATTCTCGTGTTCTCTGTTTACTCGATAGTCCGTGTAGCACTCCCTTTTCTTTCGAAATGAGAAACTTACCAATCCTTTTATGATAATACAGGATATTCCCACTTGATTCTGTGACGAAATCCCTTGAGAATCTCGGCCAGTCACGATAGTAAATACACCCCTATTTTATGAGAATCAACCCAAATCTTTCCTTATTCTTGTGCATGAATCAATTACCTCCCATGTTTTAGCGTAACATGCAACTAGCAATTTAAATCCAACCAAAACTCCTATTAAATATCGTCCAGAATCGTTCACGAAATTCATGCAGGAACGAAGAAAAAAATCCCGCCAAAATCATCAGTTTGAAATGTTGAAGATGGAGTACCCCGATCCAAAAGTCAGGTGCCTTTATCAGCTGGGGTGCGCTGGGATGCCCCTTATCCAAATTGAGGGTGCATTTAGTATTTTTCTCCGGGGGTTCCAAAAAACACTTTTCGAGCAACTTTTTCCACAGAAGTGTACTTCTCCAAAAATACCTACAAACACACAAAACATCATAATAAGTACAAAATCGAGTACCAACAGTACAGAAAATTGAGGACAACTTAGACACAAAAATGTGTCTATCAAATACCCCCAAACTTGGTGACACTAATTACTTAATCGTGATAAAGGATGAAGAAAATCATATTTGCTCTCAACCTTTTTGTTCATTGAGTTTAAAAATCGCCCGGAGTCTTTGGGATTGATCCCGATTTTATTTTTCTACTTTTTAAATTCTTTATTTCTATGTGTTAAATTAGATTCTTTTGCAAACTATTCGATTTTTGTCTTTAACCTTATAATTAGCGTTTTTTCTTTCTAATGGCTCTTTAATTTGTCTTGCAGTGCCTCTTTCCAACACCATGGCAGGCATCCATTTTTGGACCTTGGTATGGTGGTTTTTCCTTCTGCCAACATTATTGTTGCAGCAACCTTTTTCTTTGAATTCATCTCCGATAGCAGTTTTGCAACTCATCAACAAGATGATGGTTCCTATCAGTATGATCCAGTATTTTAGTGTTAATCATGTTTATGATTTCAGCGAGTTGACGATTTACAGAACGATTCAATGGCATGAGTCAAAAAATTTGAATTTTCAAATTCCAAAGTTTTCCCTTATAATTCAGCGTGATTGGTGGAGATGCATGATGGTAATGATTACATATCAGTTGACTCTTATCTCATCCAATGCTACATATATCTTTCTAGCTCATTAGAATATATTCATTCCTTATCCAACTCAAAATAGTTATACCAGTATAACTAAATTTGGTTATAATATTTTCAATTCTCTCATTTATTACTAGGAGAAACCAAAGTATTCTCACAGTTTCTTACCCAAAGTGAAGACTCAATTTCGGTTTATCAGAACTATGGCTTCATCATCCAATTCTCAAGTCTTTTAATCACTTCAAAGATGCAAGCTACTAAACTCCGTGATCTGAATACAAGACAAGTCAGTAAAGCTGTTGGTTCAAATAGAGTTATATCCTCAGCAACTGAAGATTTGAAAAACTCTCTCATTGGTAAACTCCTTACTAAAGATTCTTTTGAGACTGATGAAATCAAGAAAGAGGTAACGCAACTATGGAAGCAATACCGAATCTTAAATATGCGGGTTTTGAATAAGAATATTTACCTGTTTAAGTTTACTTAAAATGAGGTGGTTGAAGCTATTCTCAAGAAGGGACCCTAGAATATTAAGAAATATCATCTAAAACTTAAGAAATATGATCCCTCAATTGCTGTTACAGATCAAGTTTTTACCCATCAATAATGGAATGTTCAATTCAATAACATTTTAATTGAACACCACTAGGTTTAGGTTATTGATGAAGCTCTCATTGAACTAGGTCCAAAGATTAAAATAATACCAGAAAATTATAGGCATGTGGCTGGCTCAATGATTACAGCTAGAGTCAAAATTGATCTTAAGAAGCCTATGCACATGGGTGGTTGGTGGAATACAGCCTCTGGTGGAGTTACATGGGTTAGATACCACTGGGAAAGACAGCCTCACCTTCTATACAATCACTGTTTCACTATTGACCATGATGATGATGAATTTGAAAACACTGCAATAGATTTAAAGATCAGAAGATACACCAATGAAGAATATGTTACCTATTGTCATAATCTTGCAAGAGCTTATGGAGTTGAGATTAATGAAGACTTAGATCTTTTATTGCAAAGGATTTTTGATGCAAGTCAAAAACAGTTTGAAGAAAAAGAAATAGCGGATAAACAAGAAGAAGAAAGAAGAACTAAGAGAGCTAGAAGTGAAGATGTTGATGAGTCAACTAGGACAAATACTTCTCTAGTTCCTGTTCTACAGTCTCATGATATTCATAAACATATTGTTGGGCTTAATACTGGATCATCTGATAGGTTGGAACATTTTGATGGGATGGAACATGACCTAGCTGAAGAAGGAGATCTACCTGCAATAGAGTACTCCCATGAAAGGAATGAGGCCACTGAAATTTAGGTAACTAAAACTCTGCCTTTTATCTTGCATTTTCATTTTACTAATTTTCAATCTTATTTCTTATTTTTTTCTGCAAATATGAAAGTCCTAGCTTGGAATGTTCAAGGTCTATCTAAAAAATTCACTAAAGATCAAATTCTAGTCCTGGTTAAAAAACACTCACCTGATTTTTTCTTTCTCTCAGAAACAAAAGTTGATAGTGATAAGATGTTTTCTTTGGCTATCTCTCTGAGTTACTGCAATTATGTCCATATTGATAGAGTTGGTCTAGCTGGTGGTCTAATTTTGATGTGGAAAGATGGAATACATTGTGAAGTACATGATGCTTCAAAAAACATGATACATGTTGTCACCAAAATTGATCCTAGCCAACTTTATGTCCTTATTTCTTTAATGTATGGTTCCATCTATTTTGATAAAAAGAAAGAACAATGGGAATTTCTTCTCAGTATTAGTGAAAACATCAGACAACCTTGGATTGTAATAGGTGACTTGAACTTTCATATGCATAATATCTCTGATGCTGCCAGCTATTCTATTGAAGATAGATATGTTCAAGACAAGGTTAATACTTGTGGTCTTAAGGATATAGGATATAGTGGTAAACACTACACCTGGACCAGTAACAGTTTTGGAACTGGTAGTAGAAAATCAAGAATTGACATGGCAATAGGTAATAGCTATTGGTGCAATTATTTTCCTTATGCTAAGATTATGCATTTAGTTCAAGCTGGTTCTGACCATTCTCCTATATTATTGATCCCTCAAGTCCAACACAGAAACTCATGGAGGCCTTTTAAGTTTTGTGCCATGTGGATGAAACATATAACTTTCAAGACTCAATTATCAACTGCTTGGACTAATAATGTTTCTGGTTCTGCAAGTTTCCAACTGATCTCTAAACAACATAATACTAGAAAAAGACTATCCCATTGGAATAAGATTGAATTTGGAGATATAGATAGAAATATTAATAATATTCAATCTCAACTTAAGGCTGCTCAGAATAATTCTTTGTCTGAAACTCAGCATGATAACATTATGAACCTCACTAAAAAATTAGATGAATGGTTTAATATTAAAACTGAGATTTATAAACAAAAATCTGGTGACACCTTCATTATAGAAATGGATCAAAATACCAAATACTTTCACACCTTGGCTAATAGGAGAATGTTCAGAAAAAATATTGATAGCTTATGTGATGATAATGGTGACTGGTTTAATGACAGTGATGATATTTCTAATTTGCTTGTTAATTATTTTGAGAAAGTAAGTAAAACTTCTACTCCTAGTTTTACTGATACTACTTTTGATATTATCCCTACTATCATTACTGCTAATGACAATTCTCTGCTGAATAGAACTCCCTCAACTGATGAAATTTTTGATACTATTAAGCACATGAATGATTGGGGCTCTCCAGGCCCTGATGGTTTCCAATCTCGTTTTTATAAATACAATTGGGATATTGTTGGGAAGGATGTTACTAATGCTATTCAAAGTTTTTTTGAAACAAGTTTTATGCCAACTGCTTTCAACAAAACTTATCTTAGTTTGATTCCTAAGACTGATAATGCTACTAAACCTTTAGATTTAAGACCTATAGGTTTGTGCAATACTATTTATAAGGTTATCTCTAAGATTATGGATGATGGAATCAAACCTCATCTAAAGCACTTGATCTCTCCCTACCAAGCTGCTTTTTTTCCAATAAGAGACATCCATGATAACATCATTATATCCCATGAAATGATTCATACCTTGAAGCATAAGGTGGGTCATAGTGGTACTATGGCTTTAAAACTTGATCTTTCTAAAGCCTTTGACAGAATTGAATGGCCTTTCTTATTAAGAGTTCTTAAGAGTTTTGGTTTTGATGAGAAATTCTGTAACTTTGTTAATCAATGTATCTCCACTACTCACATATATGTTCTCTTAAATGGATCTCCTAATCATGGATTTAAACCAACTAGAGGTCTTAGACAAGGTGATCCTTTATCACCTTATCTTTTCATTCTTTGCATGTAATTTTTATCTAGACTATTCTTAATTGCTGAAGCTAACCACCAAATTTCAGGAGTTAAGGCTGCTAGGAATGCTCCAGGTATTACCCATATGATGTTTGCTGATGATATCCTTATTTTTGGTCAAGATGATATGCATAATATTGCTGGTATTCTGTCGATTCTGGATTATTTTGGTAGTGTGTCAGGTCAAATGCTCAACCTCGGTAAGTCCAGTGTTTATTTTAGTCATAATATTAGCCCTAGTAGTAAGGCTATTCTATCAAATGAACTTCATATGACTGAAATGAAAGATAGTGATACTTATTTAGGCACAACTCTTCTTTTAGGCAGAAGCAGAACTAAAGCCTTTAAACCTCTAGTTCAATTTTTTGGTTCTAGACTCAAGACTTGGAAAGGAAAAACTATGAATCATTCTGCTAGAAATGTCATGGTGAAACATGTGCTTAATGCTTTACCATCTTATCAGATGGGTTGTTTTAGAATCCCTAAAACTTTAATTGATCAAATGGACTCTGCTCAAAAATATTTCTGGTGGGGGCATAGTGGTAATAGGGGTCTTTGTTTACTAGGTTGGAATAACATGAGTATTCCAAAGTCTTTGGGTGGCCTAGGCTTTAGAAACCTAGAACATTTCAACACTGCTATGCTTTCTAAATTAGCTTGGAAGGCCTATAATGATAATAACTCTCTTAGTATGCAACTTCTTAGAGCTAAGTATGGTCAAAATGGTAGCTTACTTCACCTGGATAAATTAAAAGAAAATTCTTCTTGGCTTTGGAGAAGCATATATTCTGGCATTGAGGTTTTCCAACAACACTCTATGTGGATAGTGCAGTGTGGTACTAAAGTTAACATCTGGTTGGATTATTGGATTATTGGCTTCAATAATCCACCTGTCCCTACTGTGGGACTATCTAGCTTGTCTTCATATACTTTTGTTTGTGACCTTTTTCATCCTGGTACTAAAATCTGGAATGAGCAACTTATTCTTTCTATTTTTAATCATGATACCTCCACTGCTATACTAAATATGCATATACCTCTTTCTGGAGAGGATTATTTGATTTGGAAACCTAACAGAAAAGGTATTTTTACTATTAAAAGTTCTTATAATACCTTATGTTCTTCTTCTGTTAATAATGCCACTACCAGTGATATCATTCCTATACATGTTTGGAAACAACTTTGGAAGTATAAAGTTCCTCATAGAGTCTAGCTTTTTGTTTGGAAATACTTGAAAAACATAGTTCCTGTTAGAGCCAAACTTGCCTCTTACATGCCTGAAGTAGAGCCACAATGTAAGCTCTGCTATAATAGTCCTGGAACTATCTCTCATTTACTAGTTGAGTGTGACTATGCTATTTCCATATGGAGTGATGTTAATGTTGATATTACCACTGTGTTTCAGCATCATAACTCTTTACAAAATTGGGTTGCCTCTTGGTTTAGTGTAGGTGAAGAGAAAAACAATCCTAACAGAACTGAGGATTATGTAACTAAATTAATGTGCACTATCTGGTACATCTGGAAAGACAGATGCAATTTAATCTTTCAGGATATTGCTCCCCATAAGAAAAGCACAATCTCTAGAATACAACATTTAGTGCACCTTTGTAATCATAATGCTAATCCTATTTATGGCAATATACAATGTAGCACCCTCATCAAAGATTGGATTCCACCTGATAAAGAATTTCTTAAGTTCAATATTGATGCCTTTTATATATCTGAATCTAAGAAAGGTAGTATTGGTCTAATCCTTCGTAATCATGCAAGAATTGCAGCAGGGGTGAAAGGTTTCAAGCTGGAAGAAGAAGTGGAGGAAGATGTGGGAGCCGAACATTTTGAATCCAAAGCTCTTCTCATGGCAGTAGACTGGATGGAGAAAGATGGTTATAACAAAGTGATTTTTGAAATGGACTGTGCAAATGTGGTTAACTCTATGAACAATGGAGAATCTCAAGTCCACTGGTTCAATAAACATTTTATCTCTACCATTAAGGACAAGTTTTCTAATAAATATTTTTGGTTTTGCAAGTTAATAAATAGGCTAGGCAATAGCGTGGCTCATGAACTAGCAAGGAAAGCTAGACTTGAAGCTTTAAGTTTTTCTTATATTTCAAATTTTCTTCCAGATATTTCTAAACTAATTGAGGAAGACTGTATGATTTTCAATTCTTAATCAATAAAATCCCCTCTTAGTATAAAAAAAAAAAAAATACCCCCAAACTTATTATTTCCTAGTCCTCGAGAAAATCTAATCTAGAAAATAAAAATCTAACTCACTAGGTGGCCCCAGTGACCGAGTTAATCTCGGGAGGGTTTACCAGAGGTGTACCCGCAAAACCTTGAATTCTAATTGGTCACCAGTATCCAAAGAGCTATGAGGACATACATATTCTCAACCTATCTCCAAGTAACCAGAATGCCAGAGAAAAGGTGTCAGCTCAAAAGCTGACTAAAGAAAAGGGGAGACACATCCGCAACACTGCTAGATAAAGAGATATACACTATACATCTAGATCAACATTGTAAGATGCATCCGCTGATTTACAGCTGGATAAGATTATGAGAGAGAAAAATATGAGAGGGACATCTGCTACACAGCTAGACTAATTACGTGTGATGAATTGAACCAGTGTTATAAAGATCATGTGCCAGATTGAAAGCGGACTAACAAAGCAACCAAATGTATCTTTCTTCGACTCTCTCATAGAGCTCAGTAGAAACAACGTCTTCTTCGGTCTTCAACTGTTGATGATAAATTCTTGAACCTCTAGAACCTTGACAATTAACTCTTCTCTTCGATTTCTTGCTTGACATAAAAATTTCTACTTCCCTATGGCCTTATCGAACAAAAAAGAACATAATAATGATTTTTTTTTTCCTATTTTTTTTCCTATTTTCTTTTTCTTTTTCTTCATTTTCATTTTTTTTTTGTTGTAGAGTATAACAAGACAAAAATTTACATGGCCATCACAGAAGGACATTAACACTTGGATCTTCGCAACTTGTAATGTCTTAGTATCATGAACTTCAGCAACTTATATCGTTTTTTTCTTGCTCTTATAACTTCTTGTAACTAAGTCTTTAACTTTGATTTTTGAATTATTCTTTTCTATTGTTGCTTCTAAACCTTAAACGTCTTCAACTTTCTTCATAGATTTTGATGTCGCTCCGCTTGTTGATGATGATAAGTTTCTACTGAGAGAGAGTCGTAATCCAGTAGCTAAGACTACACTGTGAGGTTGCTTTGTCTTTCTGGCATTTCCTGACCTTTCCATCATGGATGGTTAGGTCCATCACGGTTACCCTCTAAAAAGGAACAAGTTCTCTCCTGAATTTTAAGGATCTCAATGTTTTTTTCTCTAATGTCTCAATAGGTTGTTATCCCTAGCATTCCAATTTATATCTTTTTGGTGAGAAACAATATGTAAACTTAGATAACCGGATACCATGTGACGCTAGAAGTTTCAAAAGTGCAACTAAAAAGTTCTTCCTCACCCCCAAACTTAAATCTAACATTGTCCTCAATGTTCTAAAGATGAAATTAAAAGCATGAACAAGGAGAAATTGTTACCATTTGAAGAAAAGAGTAAGGAAATATATTACCGTGTTGCAAGAATATTGGGTTACCTCCCAAGAAGTGCTAAGTTTAAAGTCTTCAGCCATACATTGGAATAATTAGTCACCTCATAGAATCATATAGCAATAGCCGGAATAACTGTGGGTCATCTGGATCAAAAAGTGTTACCCACAAGAAGAGGAGACTATAACAGACCAGGAAGATATCCAACACACCCTTATATATTTTTTTGTTTAAGACAACTATATCTAGTTGTGGTTCGGGTTCAGATTCTATAACTAGGTCTAGATAACAATCTTTTATCGACTGGATTTCCTCAAAGGCAGGATCCTGAAGATCAGGTTGTAGAATCTGGAAATACTCAATTAAGAACTTAGAAGCACATAATAATAACCTGAATAACTGGGGATCATTTAAGTCAATCAGACTTGACTTACACAGTTGACCACAGTAGTGGTCATTCTTAAGCAATTGTGTCGACCCTAATCTCCTAAAGTAATTAGGTTTAGTCTCAAAACTTAATAATTGACACATCTGAAACTTATACGTTCCCACATTTGGTTGAAAAATATTTGGTGGGAAAACAAAGTCAATCTTGGTATCATAGCCTAGGTTAACTACATCAACCAGAGGATGGGTTTCTAACAACTGAGCTTCTTTATGGACATCATGAGGTTCGGAAAAACGTGTATGAAGATAATCTTGTAAAATGGTTGAGGCTAAAATGTCAAGTCCCAAGTGAGCCACCTTTCTAAGAGTTAAAGCACATAGAGGATGATAATCACCCCCAAACTTAGAGTTTTAAGGGTCTCTAGAAAGACTAGTCACAACTTCCCTAATTTCTAGGTCATCAGATTCCTGGAGATGGTCAATTGATTCTTCTAAGTCAGGTTCATCCTCACTCATCTCTACGAGTTTATTGTCTTCTAAGACTAGTGTTTCTAAATCACTAGACTCTAAAACAGTATTCTCAGGATAAACTCTTTCCTCTAAACCATCATCACAATCATATAAAGGATTATCAACGAAAGTTTCTAGTAAAAGCTCGTTAACTAAGGTATTAATCATAGTTACTTCCTCCGATTCACTTATAGGAATATCAAATAATGGATTATTCAACACACTGCAGGCTAAAGGATCATGAACTACATCATCTAAAATGGTGGTATCTCTAATCAAATCCTTATCCTTTTGTATAGGTGAATAATTATTAAAATTATTTGGATTTGTACTGGAAACAACACTATCATTATAAATCTCAATCTGGGTAACAAATTCCTGATCACCATGCCTACATATTTCATGCTCTTCATCAATACTATCCTCGTAATAATTATCTTTATAATAACATGAAAAAGAGTGAACCTCATCAAAACAAGTAGTGTTACCAATTCTAACCTCGTCATCTTGATTATGTGAATAAAAACTATCCTTATTTTCAAGGGTGGTATTGGGAACACTATACTAGAAATTAAGACTATCCTGAGCAAGTTTTTCTACAATCCTATTTGTACTCTTAGTAAATTGCTTGAGGGACTCTTCTAGAGACATCTTAGTTGACTGCTCTACGGACTCTTCTGGGGGAAGAATATTATAAGTCTCTTTCATAAATAAGTGAAACTTCCGTGTTGACTCATTGAAACTCTTGAGAGACTCTTCTAGAGAAATAGAAGGATTGTTTTGCTCGTATGACCTGTGGGTATGTGGATAATAATTGGGATCACAATGGTATGGACCGTAACCTTCAAAAGTTTCGTGTTCCCAATCACTATTCACACTATGGTCATAAAAAGGATAATGTCCAAGCTGCTCAGTCGGATACTCATTGTATTGGCTATTATAATACCAGTTTGATATCCTAACTGCAAGGGAATTCTAAACAAGCACAAACAAGGCTGACTCGACCACAATAAACCTACTGATTTCTAGCAAACAAAAAGCATGATGGCTCCACTTAGATTATTTCTAGACCAGCTTCTACTCATTCGACAGGGAATTCGTTACAATTTAAGCAAACCCCTATGGAGTCAATCCGAGTCAAAGTAAGTTGAATAGAGGCAAGGGAAGCTGCGTGGAGCTTTGATACCCAAGGCCTCACCGCATTACAAGGCGGCGCAGTCATGCATTCAACTCACAGAAACCATCATGAACTTCAAATTATGCTTAAAAGAGTAACCAATATTTTTCGAATGACTTTCCTATTAAGCTCGTTACTCTATCGGTCTCGTTCTAGTCAATATTTTAGGCTTAGGTTCGCGTTTGGTATCGTTTTCCTAAGGCATGCAAGAAGAGAACGGTGATGAAATCCGAACCTTTATCTTATATGGCCAGTCCTTGCCCTTTACTAGGAAATTAAAGCAGCTGTATTCAAGACCTCAACATATATGCATACAAAATCATCCAGTAAACCCGCTGACAGGGGATTCGCGGGTGTTTAAAATTCTTACCTCCCGTACCAGACGGGGGATGAACCGTTGAAGTCGACTCGGGCCACAACTCCTATGTCATGTACGAACCCGAGGGGCCGAGGTGATATCGTAATCACCGTCCTTCCCTGTGCAGTTTATATTTAAAACTACCCTTCCGTAGGGTTTTAAAAAAAATGTCCCAAAGTTTAAAGTCCAAAGTCCAAAAATAAAGAATAAAAAAAAAATTACAAAAATATTTTCCTAATTACAGTTTTTAAAAATAAAAGGAAATAAAATAATTATTTACAAAATCTTCTTCACTCCTTGGACTCCTCTTTTCTTTCCTTCTTTGGCGATGCTTTCCTTTTATAACACTTTTTATTTCCTTGTAGCTTCGCTCCAAATCTGAAAAGAATAAAAAAAAAATACCAAAGGCGTAAAAGAGAACAAAAAGAATAAAAATAAAACCTAAAAACAAATCTATACACAAGTCCACGTCGGCGACGCCAAAAATTGATGTAATTTTGAATAGTGGTAGGTAGAGTTGTCGTTCACTCGGACTTGATGAGATTGATTTTAGGCTTAAATAATGGAAAATGCTAAAAATAAGAAAATATATATACAAAATATGTCACGAGATGAAGAGATGACCGGGACTCAGGATTCCACCAGACTTCAATTTTATGCAGTTCAAAAATCAATTCTAAACAATAATAGCTCATAAGATAAAGTTTCATTGACTCTAATTCATTGCCTAATGTAGATTTCAAAAGTAATGGATGTAAATCTAAAGCATGAGACATCAAAACATTTGTTCTAAGCATGACCCATCAATTGAAATCACAACCATTCAATGATAATCATAATTCAATTAAATAACAGTGCAAATAGTCATAAAAAGAATTAAGAGAATAACCACATTCGTGAAATTTGGCTTCCTCCATCATCCATGCGATGGGGTTTAACTCCTCATGTTGGAAACACGCTCAAAAGAATTTTTCATTGCTCAAAAGTACTTACATGAGGTGAAAATATAATAAAACAGAAAATTGCAACGGAAATAAGTGTTGCTAATCAAATGTTACAGAGAACGATAATAATAAAGTGCTGCAAACACTATTTGTATGTCGCTGGAAAAACTGTTACAAAGCTGAGTAATTACGACAATTATTTAACGACCGTCTTGACGCGTCTGTTCTTGGTGTTCTTCAGCGGCAGAACTGTTTTCTCTGCAACTTTGATTTTCTTGATTTTCTCATCTCTGTTCTAGCCCTTATCACTCCATCCCCCCACTCTTCGACCTAAGAACCCTTTATATAGTCCCAGCTTCCAAGAAATCTCCAAAATAACTCGTATTTACTCCTCTTTACTTGCAGATCACGGGAAAATATTTACCTTTTATTTTTCTTTCATGCGTTATCTTCAGCTAAAACTTCTCCAACATGTTTCCTTCACGGTTCCAAACACGCTGAGCTTTTTTCCAAACTCGTGTATATCCATGGCCAACTTCATGTAAGAATGGGACAATATAAGATGAACCGAGATATTCTCGTGTTCTCTGTTTACTCGATAGTCCGTGTAGCACTCCCTTTTCTTTCGAAATGAGAAACTTACCAATCTTGTTGTGATAATACAGGATATTCCCACTTGATTCTGTGACAAAATCCCTTGAGAATCTCGGCCAGTAACGATAGTAAATACACCCCTATTTTATGAGAATCAACTCAAATCTTTCCTTATTCTTGTGCATGAATCAATTACCTCCCATGTTTTAGCGTAACAGGCAACTAGCAATTTAAATCCAACCAAAACTCCTATTAAATCTCGTCCAGAATCGTTCACGAAATTCATGCAGGAAAGAAGAAAAAAATCCCACCAAAATCATCAGTTTGAAATGTTGAAGATGGAGTGCCCCGATCCAAAAGTCAGGTGCCATTATCAGCTGGGATTCCCCTTATCCAAATTGAGGGTGCATTTAGTATTTTTCTCCGGGGGTTCCAAAAAACACTTTTCGAGCAACTTTTTCCACAGAAGTGTACTTCTCTAAAAATACCTAGAAACACACAAAACATCATAATAAGTACAAAACCGAGTACCAACAGTACAGAAAATTGAGGTCAACTTAGACACAAAAATGTGTCTATCAGTGTTGGTAAAGCTTTCGCTTTAGCCAAGTTCATCTTTACCTAGCGACGAAAGTCATGTTAAGTTTCAATCACTTTGAAAATTACTCTGACAAAAAATGGTTTGTGAATAACAACTATATAACATCCTCTGAGAATGTTTCGATGATTGAAATGAGAGTTTAGATAGTATAACCAATGTAGGATATAAGCATTGTTGTGGAAACACATATGTGTATAAATCCTTATTCCTTGAACCAAAGTTTGTGAACTTTGTTGATCAAGAGAACCGGAGAAGTGCGTGAGCTTCATTCCGTGAACTGGTGAAGTTCTCAAACCCGAGAATTTCTGCTGGAGTTTGTGAACTCCATCCGCGAACTTGAGTAGGTTATGTCTAAAAATGATGTTTGTGAACTTATCTTTATAAACTAAGGAATGATATTGCAAACCGTGGCTATATAGTTCATGAACCGTGGCTATATAGTTCTTGAATGTAATCAGGTTTCATCTAATGGTGAATATTGAATGCTTTGTTACTAATCTAACATTGATTACAAACCCCGATTTGAAAGACTATATAAGGGAGAACTCTAGCAACTGGGAAACCTAATCCCCACACCTTACGTGTGATACTAGTTGCATATCTAGATCCGATTCTCCGTTAACCTTTGGTTTCTTCTGTTAAACCAGGTTAACGACTTAAAGTATTCATTGGGATTGTAAAGCCAGACCGATACTACTTTTATTGTAGTTATGTGATATGATCTTGTTGTTTCTATCGTACGAGTAGAATTGTAATAAATAAAAATTAATCACAAACATCTTCGTCTCATCGTTTGTGATTCCACAATATCTTTTTTCGATGCGTTGATTAAGACTATTATGAGGTGACTGATAATACTGGGATGTTCTTGGGGAATATAAGTCTGGTTTATCAATTGGTTCATGTTCACCTTGATTTATCAAAAGACGGAACAAAAACTCATAGGTATATTCGTGGGAGACGGATTTATCTATTACCATATACTTTTTTGTGTGATATAGATTTGTTTGTTAAAGTCTTCGACTTTGGGTCGTAGAAACTCTTAGTTGTGGGTGAGATCGACTAAGGGAATCATGTACGTAGTATCCTGCTGGGATCATAGGCGTAGTGAAAAGGCGAGGGAACCCAAATATACCTCAAGCTAAAACTTTTCCTTCCTATAAGTCATTTCTCCGAAAGTGATTGTCTATTGACTGAGTCGATACAATGCAACTAATCGGTTCACACTTCATGTGATCGTCTATGGATACGAGATCGAGACAATACAACAACAAAGTTTGTTTACTTGATACAATAGTTCGGACTTAACCAAACACAATAGGATTCACGTATCAAGTAAATAGGAATTAACATATGTGCAATTTACTTTAATTATAATAAAAAGATTATAATGCGGAAATATAAAGTAAATGACACAACAATATTTTGTTAACGAGGAAACCGCAAATGCATAAAACCCCGGGACCTTGTCCAGAATTGAATACTCTCAGGATTAAGACGCTATACAAAATAAACCAACTTCGTATAGTTGAGACCAAACAACTAAACCTATAGTTCACCTAGTTCCGTCAATATTCCCACGCCTCCAACCTGTAAACAAGTCACGTACTTGGACCAATTCCTTTGGTTCATATTCCAAACAGTAAAGGAACAAAAAATCTGTTTGGTATCAACTATTTTCAACCAAGTGATATGAGTTGCGCAAAGGTTCTCTAATTTATCTTAACATAAACTCCTTTGCCAGGTTCCAAGATCTATCTTATGTTCAATTACCAAAAGGTAATCGTTAAGATTTAGCCAATCAACACTCTTAATCCAAAGAATCGAGTTGATGCCGATCTTCTCAATTAATCAATGCAATCTACAACTAGGATAAACCGATTATTAATTGGATCCCATGTTACCAAAACAAGTATTGTGTACACCAAAGATTATAAAACCAAGTCTTCAAATCTTCTTAGATCTTTAATAAACACCTGCACACAACTACTTGAATCTCTTGTGATGAATCACACACAGAACGGAGTCTGTTAACAATGGATTATCATAAGACCATCTTTAGATCTAACAACAGTCAAAATATCCCCGTCAAAACCTTGAACTAGTTTGAGTGAATCTTATATCAGAAGAGAAGATTCTCAAGCATAAACAAACTAGGTGCAATCAAAGTTCAACCACCGTTAGTCAATCAAATCAATAAAAAAACTAAAGATAAACCGCAATATCTAGTTTACCACCAACGGATCACGCTAGAGCTTCTTAATCCCAAAGAAGACTTTAAATTGAGCGGCCGTAAGAGATTTCACCTAATTAGATTACTCTCCTTTCCGATAGGCGGCTTCACCAGTAACAGTACAAAAGAGGAATTTTACTTTCACGAAGGATTAGTTTGATAGAAATGCAAACTCAAAGTATTTATAGACAAGGAAATTTGGACACCAAGGAATTTCCAAAACCGAAAATATTCTCAAGATATTTTTCCATATTAACCCAAATTCGGTTTTTATAATTCATGTGAATGCACTATCCAAAAATAATGATCGAAATCTCCTTGGAAAATCTTTAACTAGCAAATGCACATTACTAATTCTTATTTTCCATATATAATTAAAAACCTTAATTAAAAGATTCTTAACTTATTTAAATTCGATCTTGGGATTTACTTCCTTCTTAGATGTTAAGAAATATCTTTGAACAATAAAAGAATACACATTAATGCGCGTGTTCAAAGTGTATCGACATCTTAATCTTGCAAGTCCTTTTTCATACTTACTCACTTGAAACCGATTTACCACACTTCCAAACAAGTTTAGAATTGGTTCATCTGACTTTCAAGAACTATGTGATTGATCAAGTAATACCTAATCACAAACCATGGGTGTAACGGTTCTACCAAAACAATTTTCGGTTATACCTCCATGTGAGTATTGTGCATAGTCACACTAGCTTACCAAAGATTTGGCTGACTAGGTACTAGGATCGGTTCCCCACATATATTTGGTATCTAACTTGTATGCACTACACGTGTCCAAAGGATCGGTTCCTCCTTGCCTAAAAATGTGTTGCACATGTTCATAGGATCGGTTCCCCTTTCTTCTATAAACCTTGCTGCACCTCATACAAGGATCGGTTCCCCCTTGTGATGTACTGCTCCTCTTTATAGGATCGGTTCCCCTTTCCAAAATTTGGTCATACATTCACAAACCCTATCATACCCCAGGTGATTACTTAAGATCGGTTTCACTAATAAAAGTCATACCAATAGATAAGTCAGGCCTCATGTGAATAGTTTTACCAAGAACACAAACAAGTCATGAGCGGTTATACTAATCACACATATTGGTCGTTTATAAGATTTGCAATGAAGAACAACCTCAATAACGCCTGACGATTTCCTTTTCAGTTCACAACACATATCATGAACTTACTTCCTCAAAACACATGTAAAAACATTATTTCCTAGGATGAAATCCTCACCTCATACCCATACATAATCGCAATAGAATTCATACGATTATGTTGATGTCTCATATACAAAGTTTAATGGTTAAGCAAGAAACTTTATATTGTATTTCTTAATACTATATCTATCCAGAGTGTTCATGCTTCGCAGTTTTATGTTTTTTTTAATATGCATGACTTGAAAGATAAGTTAGGGAATGAAACAGTTCAAGTCAAATATTACTAACCTTAAGTGGAAGGATGATGTTGTGGTTGTAGCTTCGTACTTCTTCACTTCTTCAAGTCTTCGCAATACTTGTAATGTCTCACCCTAATACTTTCAAGCTAACCTATATGAAGTTGACTCTAGTAAATTTAAATCAAGTGACTCTTAAATGAGTTTTGTCTCACTAAAATATGACAACCAAACTTGACATACCAACACTTGGTGGGTTCAATCGAGACATGCTCTAACATGTAGGAGCATAACTGTACCTTAGATCAATGCGAGATTGATTGGGGTTCAACTATAGTCCAGATCGAAGTTAGATTAGAGTATGCTAGTGTCCTTAGTGGCTTAATACAGTGTATGTTTAATCTGGACTAGGTCCCGGGGTTTTTCTGCATTTTCGGTTTAATCGTTAACAAAATTCGGTTGTCTGTGTTATTTTATTTTTCGCATTATATTGTTTATCTTTATAATTGAAATAATACATGTTGTGCATTGAAGATCAATCAATTAAAATATCCAACCTTTGGTTGTTGATTTACATTGATTGACACTTGGATATTGGTCTTTGGTACCATCCAAGTTATTCCTTGTATTTGATTAAAGACTCGTTGATTTTTATTAGCTTGAGTAAATCAAAACAAGAGAGAGATAATAACTCCTTGAGATATTTCTATCTAGATTGAGTCTGACTGTCTAGTTGATTCTCTATAAAGAAAGTCGGAGTTAATCCATACATATTGCTAATCGAAATATTGGGTGTGGTTGTTAGAGCCCCGCTTTTTCACCTTTATCTTGTTCCCAACACAATTTAGGATACTAATCTTCTCCTAGGAATCTAGGATAAAGGGAAATGTCGACATGAGAATAGATATATTGATTTATGGAGTAAATTGAGTAATTCATTTTTAGTGATTATCACAACAATTAATGTTATACTATGATACCCATACAACATTAATAAGACATATATATAAAAAATAACCTTTGTATGGAAGATGAAGAAACATTTGATGAGTTTAATCACAAAGTGTCTGAAATTGTTAATGCATCTTGTAGTTGCAGGAATTCCTACAATACATCCCTCACAAGAATTCATGATTTCAACACATCTTTAAGATCAACGATTACACTTTTTATTAATTGACTTATGAAATTTTACAAGAAGGAAATGAAATCAAGAATACAACTACTATTCTAGACTTTCTCTCTCCTCAAAACTTTCTCACCACTCTAAAAAGATCTCCCCTTACCTTAAGCCTATTCAGCTCTTTATATAGGGTATTACATAGTGGATGATAGCTAAGCTGTCCTTTATTTTCGGATCTGGCTTGCGATATTCTCGCAAGCACACAAATGTTTTATTCGCAACATTTCTAAATATCACAAGATCCTCACATCTTTCTCGTGTTTATGCCGACGTCATTTGCTACGTCACTTCTATAACCAATCTGCGATATTCGCAAGGGTATTGTTGTTGACGATTTCGCAAGGGTATTATTGTTTCGATATTCTGATCCTACATCTTGCCTCTTCTCATGTATTCTCTGCGAAGGGGAGAATGTCATGAGAAATTGTTCTTCAAAATTCCGCAACTGTTCATTTCTCTTGTAAAGTTCTCTATCGACAAGATTCCATAAATTAAGCATAACCTCTTACACGTGTTAAATATTCCCCTGCTCACTGACACATTCAATGTTAACCAGTTATCACTTTTTTGCGTATTTAAGAAGAGATCTAGTAGAGAGATAATTTCCTTCTTTTACTTCGTCTTCCTCATCTCCGTGTTTTCTATAAATCTTCATCGTCTGCAACTTTTTTCACGGATTCATCTTTCTGCTACTGTTCTCATGGAGTCATCAAGGTTAGTTTTCTTTTTTCTTCTTTTGATTTTGATGAAATTGATCTTATCTACTGAAATTGTCTTATTTGATTTTGTTTGACTTTATATAATTCCCGTACTGTTTCTGTTTCAGCAAAAGCACCTCTAACACCAAATTTTCAGTCTAAAACCCTAATATTCCCAAGAATTCATTGCCCAAGGCTGCTGCAAGTAAGATAAAGTCTGCGAATAACAAGATAGTAAGAAATACTATTCTTTTTAATAACAATATTGGTGCCTCTGTTTCTTATCTGAATTGTGATTCGCATGGTGATTGAGATGCCAATAAACCCCCCAAGAGATCTCACCACCTTAAGATTGTTGAAACTTCTGTCGTATTTCCGACATTTAACCATTCAATTTCTCTTGTAACATCTTCGCAAGTTGAATCCTTACTTCCTGTCCGCGAAGGTATCGCCACAGATTCCACCCCTTCAACTGATCTTCCTATGGATGAAATTCCTTTTATTAATCCTATTGCGAATGAAACCTTGTCTTCTCCTGCTGCCAATGCCCCTCAACTTGACTCCCCTTCAACCTCAATCATTAATCTTTCTCAAACTTCACCTTCAAATAACGCATCTATAGCAAAGAATGATTTAATTCCCCAACTTTCTATCATCACAACCTCTTCGTCCGAATCTATCCCTTTTGCTAAAGAAACTTTGGAAGGAATAGATATCAATCAGAACGGAGTCTGTTAACAATGGATTATCACAAGATCGTCTTTAGATCTAACAACAATCTAAAGATCCATGTCGAAACCTTGAACTAGTTTGAGTGAATCTTATATCAGAAGAGAAGATTCTCAAGCATAAACAAACTAGGTGCAATCAAAGTTCAACCACCGTTAGTCAATCAAATCAATACGAAAACTAAAGATAAACCGCAATATCTAGTTTCCAACCAACGGGTCGCGCAAGAGCTTCTCAATCCCAAAGAAGACTTTAAATTGAGCGGTCGTAAGAGATTTCACCTAATTAGATTACTCTCATCTCCGATAGGCGGCTTCACCAGTAACAAAAACATAAGGGGAAGTCTATGTTTCGTAGGATCAGTCTGCTAAAAATGAAAACTCAAAGTATTTATAGACAAGGAAGTTTGGACACCAAGGAATTTCCAAAACCGAAAATATTCTCAAGATATTTTTCATTACTCCTCCAAATTCGGTTTCCATAATTCCTGTGAATTCACTGTCCAGAAATAATGATCGAAATCTCCTTGGAAAATCTTTAATTAGCAAATGCACATTACTAATTCTTATTTTCCATATATAATTAAAAACCCTTAATTAAAAAGATTCTTAACTTATTTAAATTTGATCTTGGGATTTACTTCCTTCTTAGCCGTTAAGGAATATCTTTGAACAATATAAAATAAGCATTAATGCAACGTGTTCAAAGTGTGTCGACATCTTACTCTTGCAAGTCATTTTTCATACTTGCTCACTTGAAACCGATTTACCACGCTTCCAAACAAGTTTAGAATTGGTTCATCTGACTTTCAAGAACTACGTGATTGATCAAGTAACACTCAATCACAACTCATGGGTTTACGGTTCTACCTCCATGTGAGTACTGTGCATAGTTACACTAGTTTACTGACGTGATCTCAATAATGTTGTAGTAAATAGGTTCGCTGAGACTTGTGAAAGCAATAGATTTTAGACTTACTAAAACTTAAAAATAAAGAAAACTCAACTCAAAATTTGATTTCAAAGTATTAGGAATAACCAAGACATTGATTCCACTATTACACATGAATAAATTATGGTAAATAATCCAAAACTCTAATTATCTTTTAAGTCCCTTATTTCTTAATTCACAAATAATCAGGCAAATTCTCAAAAATTAATTGTATCCCTTAAGCATAGATTATCTAAACAAAGCATAACCTATCTAATTGAATCACAACTAATGAAGAAAATTTGTGCAAACAATTAGAAACTCTACAAAAGCAGTGATTGAGTGAATTATAAAATATAAATTAGAGAAAATAAAATAGTTACCAATTATCCATGCGTGAATAGCTTCCTCATTGCCTTGGTTGTGGGAGAATTAGCTCATCATCATGTTGGAAACACGCTCAAAAATCATTTTTATTGCTCAAAATATTTTTACAAAGATGAAATGGAGAAAATGATGAAAATCGGGTGTTTGCAACTTTTATAAATGTTGCAAACACTGTTACAGAGAACGATAAATATGAAATGTAGATGTTACGATAACTCTGCGACCCTCGTTTGGTTGTCGTTGTTATTGTAGCATGAACGACAGTCTCTGGTGGTCCTTGTTCTTCGTGTTCTTCAGCAGCAGCAGAAATGGTGGTCTTCTGCAACTTGATTTTCAGCTCTGTGATGTTCTGTCTCTCTCCCAAACTCTCGATAACCCCTCTCTCTTATTCAACATGCCTTTTTATACTCGACAGGCACAACAAATCTCCCAAAATATCTTCATTTAATCACCATTATTTCTCTTCTTCTCGGAAATATTTTCTTTCCTAAAATCTTTCTCCTACGCATCTGCAACTGTTGAAACTTCCTTATTTAACTCCTACACGCTTCTTTAAGTAACCCAACTCCATCCAAACACGTGAGTACATGTCTGAATTTGCTGTAATCCCGTGATTATCACTTCCGACCACGTACTCTCTGTTTTATTCCACATGAGTTAACTAGCCAAATTCAATCGATCCAGAGACCCATAACAAGCCTGTTATGATAAATCAAGTCTTCCCATGAAATTTGAGTCATTGAATCACACTATAACCCCTCCAAATGACGAATTAAAAATCTGCCAGTAGTGTGAATATTTTCCCGCCAAAACCAAAATTCAAACAAGGAAGATGGGTGCGATGGATAAATGGGCTGTATATAGCCGTGGGTTCCCCTTAGCAAAAGTGAGGGTCCGTATAGCAATTGTCCTCCGGGGGTCCAAAAAGCACTTTTCGAGCAACTTTTTTCGCATAAGTGTAATTCTCCAATAACTCCTAGACAAACATAAAAACACCAAAATTAGTACAAAAATCGAGACTAACAATAGAGATATTGAGGACAATTTAGACACAAAAATGTGTCTATCAAATACCCCCAAACTTATTATTTTCTAGTCCCGAGAAAATCCAATCTAGAAAATAAAATAATTACACTTAGCACGTGCAGCAAGCCGTTAAACCGCTAGGTGGCCTTAGTGGCGGAGTGTTGTCTCCGGAGGGTTTACCAAAGGTGTACCCACAAAACCTTTACTCCAGACTCTAGCTATCTACGCAGAACCTTGGAAGGCACTAAAGAATCTACTTGGTTGGCATATTTATTGACTACAGGAAGAAGTACCCTGATGCGAAATTCCAATTGTTGTACACGAGTTTGCACTCAAGCATACTAAAATTCATATAAAGTGACAGAGCACTACTCAAATAGTTTCTGGACATCATAAACCGGAGTCAACCAATCATATGGATAGATTAAGAAGATGGATGTAGAGAAAAACGTGGATGATGTTGACTAAGGTGAACCTATCCTAATGGACTGAGATACTTGTCTGGACTAATATCAACACACTGGCATATACAAGGGGACCAGTGGTCGATAATCCTAACTCTAGGTCAACTCAGCTGGCATATACAAGGGTACCAGTGGCCGACTTTATTGTATTTATTCCGGTTGGTCTAGTGGTATGGTCTTCTTTTTTTTTTATCTCAGTCACTCTATTTCACCCTAGCAATGGTAAAAATAAAAATAAAAGAAGTGATCAGGATTCTTTCGATGTTTCCATCACGAGGATATGGCGAAACTACCATGCTTTCTAACACCTGAGCTCTGTGCTTTTATGAATAAACTCTTTAGATGTTTCCATCTAAACAGATTGGTTCCTCAACTCCTACTACCAAAATGCTTCCATCCACTTAGATTGGTTAGTGCCATCCTTAATAAACATAAATTTCTAGGATCTGGAGTTTATTTATTGCAACTAAAAACTAACAAAAATTTTCTTCCCCACCCCCAAACTTAAATATAACATTGTCCTCAATGTTTCTAATGAAAGAGCAATACCAAAAAGTAAAGTAACATGAGGAATCAATAAAGAGAGAAGTCGGAAAGATATTACCTGGGTGAAGAGAAAAACCAAAAACTAATATACAACATACAATCGCCTCGATGGTCAATCAAGGGTAAACATGGTCCTCCAGAGGGACCTCCTCAACATCACCTATAGGAAAGGGCTCTAAAAAGGGTTTCAATCTCTGACCGTTGACCTTCGAAGAACTACTACCATCCGGTGTATCGATCTCAATATCTCCATGAGGAAAGACAGTGCGAACAATAAAAGGACCCGTCCACCGAGAACGTAACTTCCCAGGGAAAAGATGCAAGTGGGTATCATGCAGAAGAACTTTTTGACATGGAGATAATAACTTCCTTAAAATATTTCTATCATGCACAAGTTTTATTTTGTTCTTATACTCCTTAGCACTATCGTACGCATCTATACGAATCTCTTCCAACTCATTGAGCTGGAGTTTCCTCTGGGCTCCTGCCTTGTCAAGTGAAAAAATTAGCTGCTTAACAGCCCAATAAGATCTATGTTCTAACTTAACAGGTAAATGACATGCCTTTCCATACACAAGCCGATAAGGCGACATTCCAATGGGGGTCTTAAACGCAGCACGTTAAGCCCATAAGGCATCAGTGAGCCTAGACGACCAGTCTTTCCGATTAAGATTAACTGTTTTCTCTAATATACGTTTTATCTTCCTATTGGAAACCTCTACCTGACCACTAGTCTGTGGATGATACGGGGTGTCTACCTTATGTGTAATACCATATTTCTTCATCAAAAGCTTAAAAGGTCCATTACAAAAGTGCGACCCTCCATCACTAATTATAGCTCGCAGAGTACCAAAACGTGTAAGTATATTATTTTTCAAGAACTCAATCACAACCCCATGGTCAATGGTTTTACACGAAACTGCCTCAATCCACTTAGAGACATATTCTATAGCGACAAGGATGTATAGGTTACCAAAAGAATTAGGAAAAGGACCCATAAAGTCAGTACCCCACACATAAAAGACCTCAACAATTATAATTGGGTTCAAGGGCATCATGTTCCTACGGGAAATGGTTCCTAATTTCTGGCAACGTTCACAAGTAACACAGTAACTATAAGAGTCTTTAAACAACGAAGGCTAATAGAATCCACACTGCAATATCTTAGCAACAGTATTCTTAGCACTAAAGTGACCCCCACAAGCATGATCATGACAAATGGAAATAATACTGGACTGGTCACTCTCAGGTATACATCTCCTAGTAATCTGGTCTGGACAATACTTAAACAAATAAGGATCATCCCAAAATAAGTGCTTAACCTTGACTGAAAACCTAGAACGCTCTTGTTTACCCCAATGTTGGGGCATTCGACCAGTAACAAGATAGTTCACTATATTCGCATACCAAGGTAATTGGGTAACAAAGAAAAGTTGTTCATCAGGAAAACTATCCCTTATAGGAAGGGAATCATCAGCGGAATTAACAACTAGCCTAGACAAGTGGTCTGCTACTACATTTTCGGAACCTTTTTGTCTCTAATGTCAGGAGAAAACTCTTACAACAAAAGGATCCACCTAATCAATCTAGGTTTCGTATCCTTCTTAGACAAAAGATATTTCAAAGCAGCGTGATCAGTGTATATGACGATCTTAGAACCTAAGAGATAGGGTCTAAACTTGTCTAAGGCAAACAAAATGGCTAACAGTTCCTTCTCGGTAGTGGTATAGTTCAACTGGGCATCATTCAGAGTTTTGCTAGCATAGTAAATCACATGAAGTAATTTATTTTCTCGCTGCCCTAGCACAACACAATAATCTGAAGCATCGCACATGATCTTAAATGGTAGGTTCCAGTTGGGTGCCTGGACTATGGGGGGTGGGGGGTGGGGTAGTGAGTAAAGTCTTAAGCTTTTCAAAAGCCTCTAAACAAGCATCATCAAAGACAAACTTAACATCTTTTGCAAGCAAATCGCAAAGAGGTCTAGAAATCAAGCTAAAATCCTTAATGAATCGACGATAAAAACCAGCATGCCCTAAGAATGACCTAATATCTCTTACGGTTTTTGGGACCGGTAAAGTTTTAATAAGGTCAACTTTGGATCTATCTACCTCTATACCCTTCGAAGATAGGATATGCCCTAGAACGATTCATGAACTAACCATGAAATGACATTTCTCCCAATTAAGCACTAAATTATTTTCCTTACACCTACTCAAAACTAATGACAAATGATGCAAGCACTCATCGAAAGACGAACCAAACACTGAAAAATCATCCATAAAGACCTCTAAGAACCGTTTTACCATGTCAGAAAATATTTTCAACATACAACGCTGAAAGGTCGCAGGGGCATTACATAGCCCGAAAGGCATGCATCTATATGCAAAGGTACCAAAGGGACAGGTAAAAGTGGTTTTCTCTTGGTATTCTTGGACAATAGGAATCTGATTATAACCGTAGTATCCATCTAAAAAGAAATAATGGCTGAAAAAGTGGGGGTCTAACAACACCACCCAATATTTCGATTAGCAATTTGTATGGACTACTCCGAGTTGTTTTCTAGAGAATCAACAAGACTCAATCAATAGAAAATATCTCAAGGAGTTATTATCTCAATCTCTTAATTTGATTTACTCAAGAAAATATGATTCACGAGTCTAATCAAAGAGAGATAACTTAGATGGTACCAAAGACCAATATCCAAGTGTCAATCAATTTAAATCAACAACCAAAATGGTCGGATATTCTAATTGATTGAACAACGCAGAACATGTATTATTTCAATTATATAACAAAATAAAATACGGAAAAGAAATAACACAGACACCAGAATTTTGTTAACGAGGAAACCGCAAATGCAGAAAAACCCTAGGACCTAGTCCAGATTAAACATGCAATGTATTAAGCCGTTACAGACACTAGCCTACTACAAGATAACTTCGGTATGTACTGTAGTTGAACCCCGACCAATCTCACACTGATCCAAGGTACAATTATGTTCATATGCCTTTGATCCCAGCAGGATACTGTGCACCTAATTCCCTTAGCTGGTCTCACCCACAACCAAGAGTTGCTACGACCCAAAGTCGAAGAATTTAATAAACAAATCTGTCTCACACAGAAAAGTCTACAAGTAATAGATAAATTTGTCTCCCGCGAATAAACCTACAAGTTTTGTTCTGTCTTTTGATAAATCAAGGTGAACATGAACCAATTGATAAAACTAGACTTATATTCCAAAGAACAGCTCAGTTTCATCAATCACCTCATAATAAACTTAATCGACGCAGCGAAGAAGATTATTGAGAAATCACAAACAATGAGACGAAGATGTTTGTGACTACTTTTATCTTGCCTATCGGAGATAGAAATCTCAAGAAAATTATTACAATTGTACTCGTACGATAGAAAGAGAAAGATCAGATCACACAACTACAAGAAATGTAGTATCGGTCTGGCTGCACAATCCCGATGAAGTCTTTAAGTCGTTAACCCGAATTTAGAGAAAAAACTCAAGGGTTAATGGAGATCGACTTTAGCTTAGAGAAAACTAGTATCACACAAGAAAGGTGTGTGGGGATTAGTTTTTCCAATGACTAGAGTTCTCCTTATATATTCTTTCAAATCAGGGTTTGCAATCAATGTTAGCTTGCTAACAAAGCATTCAATATTCACCGTTAGATGAAAACCTGATTAGATACAAGCTAATATCTCTCAACCGTTAGATCGAAAACTTAGCTTGTCATACACACATGTACTTGACGTTTTAGGTTTGTGCAACCTTACCCAAACGTGTACAATGGTTGGTTCAATATTAGTCAACCAAATGGTTAGACAAATGATAACTTCCATATCAACCACATTCTTCTTCACCATAACTAGTCCAAATGACTCAAATGAACTAGTTAGAGAGTTGTTCAATTGATTTGAGATCCAAAGTATTACAAGAGACACAATTGAATAAAAAACGATGTGATTCACTCGAATCATTAATCATGAACTATAAAGCCACGGTTTGCAAAATCATTCCTAAGTAATTTAGAAAAAGTTCACGAACAAAGTTTTCAGACATAACCTCTTGAGTTCGCGGACTCAAGCTAACCGGTTGAAGTTATAAACTAAAGCAGAAATTCTCGGGTTCGAGAGATTCCGTCAGTTTGCAGACTGGGTTCTCGGACTGTACATGAGCTACAACTTCAGTATAAATTCTCGGGTTCGAGAACTACGCCAGTTCGCGGACTGAGTTCGCGGATTGAGTTGATGCTCACGTTCCGGTTCCACTTGATCAACAAAGTTCGCAAACTTCGGTTCAATTGCTAAGGACTTATACATATATGTGTTTCCATAACAATGTTTATATCCCCCAATGGTTATATAGTCTAAACTCTCATTTAAATCATTGAAATATTCTCAGAGGGCGTTATATAGTTTTTATTCACAAACTATTTTTCGTCAGAGCAATTTCCAAAATGATTGAAACATAACATGACTTTCGTCACTAGGCAAAGATGAACTTGGCTAAAGCGAAAGCTTTACCAACACCCATTTCGAGAAATAGATAAGCAAGATATACTCAGCTTGAAATGTCACATGTACATATTCTTAATCAATATAGATAAACGACTTTTGTCTCAAGATATGAGATAGAGTAAATAGACTTTTGAGTGATAGATAAGTTCAAGTCTCCACATACCTTTTAGTCGATGAAGATCCACTGGTTCCTTGAGTAGTCCTACATCTTGTTTGATGATCGCCATGGAGTTCTTGAGCTCAACTACACTTTTTATCCTAGTCCGAGACTTTAGCTATAGTAGACTAGAAATCAAGACTATATAGTTTTGATCAATCACCCCCCCCCCTTTGTCAATTTTAGTGGCAGAACTATTAGTACATATGGAATACATAAAATATATAAATAAACTTTGTAGCTCCTATTCCACATGCCTAATCTTCAACAATACTCAAAATCTTCGTCACTTCGAAGTAGTCCAATGATCCCAAAGGTTGCAAGTTTAGTATCATCGTTGTTGAAAATCCGTAGCTATAACAATGAGAAAAGCATCAGTTCTCAATCATTGTTACACAGTGTCATAGTATTATTACGCAACATCAAAGTCCAATTGTATCACAACTTCAACAACAATACTATGGTGATACTTCACTCCCCCTTAGTCAATACTCCATCTCACATGGAAACCACTCCCCCTTACATAATGATCCGAAAACCATATGTATTTGTAGTGTGAACTATAATTAATTCTCCCCCCTTTTTGTCAATAAAATTGGCAAAGGTACAAGAACGGGATCCTAATGAAATTTCCGCAAGAGATTTTTCATGACCAAAGGTAAATGTTTAATCATCTTGTTTAGATGCAATCATAAAGCCGAGGCTAAATGCATTCATCAAGGAGTTCATAAAGATACAAGATAACCCCTACAAAATTCCACATCCGCACTCCCCACAAAGATTTAGCAATTAAGCGCAAGTTCAAAAGAACTCTCCTCCATAAGATGTCATTCCCTAGGGAACAACAAGAGCGACCTTAATTTCAAGAGAAAGGAAGGATTTCTTTAGACTCAACAAATTACATACAAGTATGAAATTTGAATCTAACAAAAGATATTCAATCATATTAACCAAGGCGAACCAAGATTAATTTGCCCAAATATGCTCAACACAAGTAAACTTATGGAGACTTAAATACACAATTAAACTAATCACAAAAGTAATCAATTTAATTAGCCACACTCAACATGAGAAAAATCTATGGAGTGCTAACTAAATAATCACACAAGATGATTGATTTAGTTCATTTGGGCTCAACATAAGAGATTATGGAACCCCCACTAGGATTATCATAGGAAATGACAACCTTAACCGTACATGTACTCAACATGAGAAAACTCATGGAATACAAACTAAATAACCACACAAGTTGATTAATTTAGCTCTTAATGCTCAACATATAGCATCTCATGGAACAACCAATCATGCCAATAAGAAATCGACTTAGTCGTATCGTGCTCAACATAAGATACACAATGGAGCCTCCATGGTAATACATAATAATATGGAACAATTAAGCACTATACCGTTGTTGATGGTGGTTTTTAGCTTAGGGTTAAAATCGTAAAACACTAAACCCTAGCAGACAGTGATGTCACAACATTTAAAGTAACAAGCATTTACTAGGCACATTTACTGAAACCTTTAATGTGTCTCTAAATAATTACCGGGGTATCTTTTTCAAATCAGGGTTACGACAAGCCAAACCCTAATTCCCACTTGTGCCAATGACAAATCATGCCAGCCACACCGACCGCGCCAAAGCATGCCAACCATGCTATCCGCACCTCCGTGCCAATGGAAAATCATGCCAGCCACACCTACCGCGCCAAAGCATGCCAACCATGCTAGCCGCACCTCTGTGCCAATGGAAAATCATTCAAGCCACATCGACCGCGCCAAAGCATGCCAACCAAGCTAGCCGCACCTCTGTGCCAATGGCAAATCATTCCAGCCACACCAACCACGCCAAAGCATGCCAACCATGCTATCCGCACCTTCGTACCAATGGAAAATCATGCCAGCCACACCTACCGCGCCATGCCAAATGCACCTCGCCATGTCCCCATGCCGCACCACCATACTGGCCTTCACTACGCGGCTATCAAAATGAAGGCGTGCAACAATCAACGGTTGCCCTTCAATCCCAGGAGCAAATCCTGGCCGTCTAAGGTTACCAAACGACCTTTGCCCCAAAACCCTAGCTTGGTCACGCACCTAGCCCAATCTAGTCACGCCATGCGCCTATGGAAAACCCTTGGCCCCACATGCCAAGCCAAAACCACACCTAGCTGAAGATAGTCACGCCATGCGCCTATGGCAAACCTTTGGCCCCACATGCCAACCTAAAACCGCACATATCCCAGGCTAGCCACACCATGTGCCTATGGAAAACCCTTGGCCCCACATGCCAAGCCAAAACCGCACCTAGCCAAAGCTAGCCCCGCCATGCGCCTAGGGAAAACCCTTGGCCCAACACGCCAAGCCAAAACCGCACCTAGCCCAAGATAGTCGCGCCATGCCAAACACACTCTGCCTTGGCCCTAGCTATGCTATTCACACCATGCCAAGGCAAATGCCATTTCCTTGGCCCTAGCCACGCCTTGCGCCCATGGCAAAACCCTTGGCCCCACATTCCAAGCCAAACCAAACCTAGCCAAGCTAGCCGCGCCATGCCAAACGCACTTTGCCTTGGCCATAGCCATGCTAGTCACATCATGCCAATCCAAATGCCCTTTCCTTGGCCCTAGCCACGCCATACGCCCATGGCAAACCCTTGGCCCCACATTCCAAGCCAAAATCGCACCTAGCCAAAGCTATCTACGCCCAAGGCGAACCCTTGGCCCCACATGCCAATCCTAACCACACCCTAGCCGCGCCACCCTGTTGGCCTTCCCTACGCGACCACCAGAACGAAGGAATGCAACAATCAACGGTTTCCCTTCAATCCCAGTAGCAAATCCTAGCCATCCAAGGTTACCAGACGACACATGGTAACCTTTGGCCTGAAAGCCTAAATTTTTCCACCCCAAACCATGCCATGCCAACGGCATGCCAACCTAGTCGCACTACCTGCTGGCCTTCCTTATGTGGCCGCCAAAACGAAGGCGTGCAACAATCAACGGTTGACCTTCAATCCCAGGAGAAAATCCTAGCCATCCAAGGTTACCAAACGACACATGGTAACCTTTGGCCCGAAAACCTAAGTTTGGATACTCCAAACCATGCCATGCCAACCTAGCCGCGCCACCACGTTGGCCCTCACTACGCGGCTACCAAAACGAAGGCGTGCAACGATTAACGGTTGCCCCTCCTCTCAAGATGCAAAATATCGACCGTCAAAGGTCACCAGGCTAGAAAGTTTCCCGAGCTTGACTTTCCAAGCCACAATAACATGCTATGTGTTTTCCAAAAACATTCGAGACATCAAGAAAAACTGGGGGATCCTATTTGGGTATTGCTTTGGAGGTTTACAGCGTGCGGCGTACACTACGCCAGTCATAAGGAAGTGTCATAAGGGTGAGGCTGTTAGTAAATACGGGAAGTTATGTGTGAAACGTTCATGGGACATAAAGCACATGCATTAACAATTTTATGGGACATCAATTCCATAACGTTAGCAGTTTCATGAAAACTAGTTTCATGCATTAACCACTTTATGGAACATCAATTCCATGCATACGGTTACCACCTCCTCCCATTTACTTCCCCACTCCTTAATGAGACCATGGTACGTTTTTACTCCGTAATGTATAAATAGGTCTTACCTATTTACGTTGAACAACAAGTTCATACGGGAGATACAACACTCAGAAATACTTACTTGCTAGCTCACCTTGTTATCCATCTCACTTTTCTGATAACAAGTCGTAGAAACCCAAATACTCTTCCAGAATCAACTATTCTGGTCTCACCACTTTCCTTGCTTCCCTCCCCAAAACCAACCCATTCTCCTCCACTTTGTGACCGAAGCAAGTCTGGAACGGCCATTTCTTGGTTTAGGCCAGACTTGTACAAATTGATCTCTCGAATATAAAGTACTCCCTTGCAGTACATTGTTTAGGGTATAAATTATTTCTCACCTGCACACTCGCAATTACCGAAATCAGCAGAAACCATTTTCACCTACAAACAATTGGTGACCACAGCGGGAGGTTCGATATTTCGGTTACAGTGTCAATTTTCAAACAACAATCTCATTCTTCGACCCATACGTCAAGATGGTAGAGGAAGGCGATCCACTCCGACTCAGTTACTCGACGGCTCGATTATCAGTCATGACACGACAAGGGATGACTGGGGACTTCTCAGAGGCTAGAAGCAAAACGATCCACCCAGGGATTAACGGCATAGTTATCAGACAACTCAGCAACGACTCGGAAGACTGGGGACTTTCCATGACCATGTTTCTCAAAAAAAAAAAACTTAGTCCTACACCCGGAAAGTTTATTCTCATTAGAAGACCTATGAAACCGAGTAAGTCCTATCTAGACAAAAATACGTGGTTTTCTTTTTAAAGTTCTGATAAAACCTATAGCCATGTTTTACCCCATGTCATCTACCGAGATACGGTTCCATGGTTTTCCTAGGATATCTGTGTCACTTTCATTCATAGCCAAAGGCAATTCAATTCTAGACATTTCATTCAAAAAATTATATAATCCAAAACCGTCAAGGTAGCATTTATCTATTAACCCGAGAAAATCAGAAAATCAAAAACCAAAAACGAGGCATCTCATTTTCCTTTCAAAAAAAAAACCTAAAGATAAGAGGTCCAAAAGACAGATATATATTCAAGGGAAGTTTTCCAACAACATCTTGCTCCTTTTGGCAAAGGCCACCCTCGTGCTTTGGAGAGACGCCCTCTTAAGTTTCAGCTTCCTGCACAACTTATTGAATTCCGCCTCCTTCTTCTTCATCATGTCTGCGGAAGGACCTTCAACTGCTCCGGCCAATGACCTTTCAACATCAGAGAGACCTTCAACGACCAAGGGACGTTGAATTCGAAGCCCGCGCACATGTCAAGATAGAACTTCCAGCTCGAGATTACATCCTCAGAAACTGTATGACCAGTCACGTTGCACATCTCATCAATCGAAGACAGGGATTCCTCCACACGCTTGACCAACGCATGTCAACTAGTGATCTTCTTAGTCGTGGCAATGTGACCGTAGCTTTCCCAAATCTTGGTGTACAATGTCGCATGTTTAGCTGGCACGCTAAATCCACCAATCAACACATGACTTGGGAAAGGGGCCAGATATGGAGGATTGAAGGTGGCACCTTCAACTGAATCAGCAACTGGCAGGAGACCCCTAACTACGATTTCACCCCCCGAAGTTCTCTCCTCCACCTGAGTCACAGCAGCACCCTCGGGACGATGAATCTCCATGTCCAAGTCGCTAGTTGGCACAATTTCCGCAGTGGGAAGTACGGCCACGTCTTTAATCTGGTGGTCTTCCACTTCAAGATCATCCCCAGGAACGGTTTCCTCCTAAAAATCAAAATTTAGTTTTACTGCAAAGAGAAAAAAAAAGGGGGGGAAAGAAGAAAAACATGGAGGGGACTCACCGATTCAGTTTCACCAACTAGAAGAAGATTCAACACTGCTATCGGAAGAATTGATCTCGCCATCGCTAGACCCTGAACTCTCATCCTTTTCGAGTTCCGCGTCATCATGGGTAGGCTCTGCAACGCCGCTCTCTATCTCTAAAAATGATGTTTTCTGACTGCTCGGAAGTTTGGAAAAGGCGTTCGTACTACTGAGACCCTGGACAGAATACAAGGGCGCATTCTTAGAAAAGGAACAAGGAAATAAATGATCCAGGACAAGGTCAAGAGGAGAGCCGTACGTACCCGCATATTAGATGAACTAAAAGTCGGCAGAACCGTGGAGTCTGATTGAAATCCGCCCGCACGATTCTTAGACCTTCGCTCCTTTACTTGGGGACTATCCACGTCCAGACCGACGGATTTCCTTTTGGTTAAAGAAGTATCCCTCAACAACGGATGTTTTTCTAAAATCTCGGCGGAAGGCCTACTACGAGTGTTCTCCACTACGGCTTTCACAAATTCCTAGATGACGAGGAATTCACTCTACCAGAATGAGTTATACCTGTAGGTAGTCGACGGATTTCGTTCCGAAAGCAAGAAAGGGAGGCTTCTGCCCGGCGCAAGGACACTAATATCAAGAACGTTCGATAATGGATCCTCTGGAGCTGCCAGCTGTCGAACGAGAGGGACCCCTTGGTCGTAACCCATATGTCGAGCTGCTCACTCAATATTATATGAGAGACTTCCTGACACGATCCTCGAAAGAAAGAAGGTATATAGCCATATGTACAACTTCGCATGAATACAATCTCACTGACGCCCAGATTCCCTCCATCAGAAAGCAAAGACATGTTTGGAGCAGAAGAAAAAGTATTAACCTGGGCTATGGATGTGCACACTGGGGCCCATGGATGAAAATTAACGGCGCACGAGTTATCAAGGAAATCAGCCAGGTTTGAGACAGCTCTTGGGCGCCTATTCGACCAGCGAAGTATTATCGAACTACCCCAAGAAGCGGGAAGTGAAACAACGGTTTAGGAGCATATCTTTCAAAATGCTCCCATAGCCACGCTTGGAGAAAAGAAACATGAACATACGAATCCACTTTCATGTAACCGTTTGAAGCACGCATGTCCATAACCAAATGATCCAAGTGTGTGTACATAGAACCAAGAAAAAAGCCGCCAATGGGGAGAACGACTCCTATCGCCAATCTTATAGCAAAATTGATGAGTTTATCTCCTTCTTACCAGAGCCATCATCAAAAATATCCCAGGATAACCAGAGAGCCAAGAATGCCGCGACGTGGAGTGTACTATTCTTCTGATCCGGTGCTAGCTCATCGGGAAACCATTGAGACATCCACCGGGCATAAAAACACTTCGTCTCGTTCTCCTTTCGGACAAACCCTTTCGACTTCGCAACCAGGGCGATACGCATTTTTTCCTCATCATCAGACAGCTTGGTGTTAAGTTTTCCTGTCATGGGAAGATTCAACAGGATAACCACACTTTCTAAGGATATGGTCAATTCTCCCCACATACATATGGCCGTGTGAGTATCTGGACACCACCTGGAGATGAAATCAACCAAGCTCGGGATGTCTTTCCTAATTTGAAATGATGCAGAGGCTGCTACAGCATCAATGATTTGCGCCTTGGTCAAATTAGCTCTTACACACTCTTGACTTATCATAAAGTGCACCCATTTATCAAACGAACGCAGTGGACTCACTGGGAATTTAAAATCAATAAGAGAGGCGGAATACTCTTTCCTATGAAGGCAAAACCGTATTAAATTTTCAAGAGGAACCGACCGGTCCCTCCCTCACTCTCCGAACCGGTCAGAAGCAGTGGCGCATGCTTAAGTGGACTTCTCCTGGCAGAGACTATCGTGAATAATTCGTCAACCACGTTTGGCTTGGAGTTACCAACATACTTCGGTATAGCAGAATTTTTCTCAAGCGACGTCATAATAAAGATTTTCTCACAGTACTTCCGTTTTCCAAGCAACTACAACGGAACAATACGAATAGAAATTATTACGGAAAGCGCACGAAAATTATTTTCACCCAAGACGCAAGCCAGTTTGTTTCAAGGTCGTACCCTATGGCATAGAATTCTTGTCCAACCAAGGAGGAGTGACCCACCAGTGGAACCATGCCCACGGCCACACCAAAACAATGAGTAAACCCTAAAAACTAGGTTTTCGTGGGAAAGGGATGGCAATTTACTATCACTTGCTTACCTTACACAACGAGTTGAGGCGGTCAACATTACTATGGTATTGATGCCTAAGTACTATTACGAGCTTGTGAAATACATACCTACGGCTGGGATTTACACCGACATTTTCTACAAGGTCATGGAAAGGTATACCTACAACTAGGGTTTTTCGCCAACACAAGAAAAAAAAAAAGCAAGTCACAGAGGAAGTACTGGAAGACATACCTAATCTGCTCGCCCGCTTCACTGCTACCAAGCAACAAAAGAAGAAACAATAAAGGCGTGAATCACAGGGAGAGGCCAGCCATCCTTTTTATAGGCGTGATACTTGGGAGTTCGAACAAGAAAAGGATTTCCAATTTTGAGCCAAGGAAGGAAAAGAGGAAATCGGTCCCCGCAAAGACCAATTTCCACGTCCAAGACCACTCACGCCATACCACGGCCCCACCACGCCTAGTCATCCTTGCACGTTCCACCATGCCATTGCCGCGGCCCCCTTTCCAAGCCATTCGCTCCATTTCCGCGGCCCCACTATGCCTAGCGGTTCGTGTACATCTCCTCTTGCCAAGGCCACATTATGCCAAGACGCCTTCTCCACTGTCGTGACCCTATCATCCACGAGTGTTTACCTTACCAAGACCACGCCACATCTTGACCTTTCGAGCCAAGCCGTCCACTTGCGTCGCCTTCCAAGACTGCGCCCCCTTTGCCTTGGAGATGTACGTCCAGACCAAGCCGGTAACTTTTATCTCACCACTCCACGGTCTGTATTCCCAGTCCAACTTACACAGGGCCGCCAACACGGGAAGCCAAAACTCTCTTTACCACTCAAAAAGGTTAGTCGAATTCTCCTAACCATCTTTGCAATGATTTACACCTAGATTCCGTCCTTGTCTGTAACCATCATATGCTTACCTCGCAACAAGGAACATGTTCCGAGCTAAGCAGGGCACTTAATGTTGATGGTGGTTTTTAGCTTAGGGTTAAAATCGTAAAACACTAAACCCTAGCAGACAGTGATGTCACAATATTTAAAGTAACAAGTATTTACTAGGCACATTTACTGAAACCTTTAATGTGTCTCTAAATAATTACCGGGGTATCTTTTTCAAATTAGGCTTACGACAAGCCAAACCCTAATTCCCATGTGTGCCAATGGAAAATCATGCCAGCCACATCGACTGCGCCAAAGCATGCCAACTATGCTAGCCGCACCTATGTGCCAATGGCAAATCATGCCAGTCACACCGACCGCGCCAAATCATGCCAACCATGCTAGTCGCACCTCCGTGCCAATGGAAAATCATGCCAGCCACACCGAACGCGCCAAAGCATGCCAACCATGTTAGCCGCACCTCTGTGCCAATGGAAAATCATGTTATCCACATCGACCGCGCCAAAAGCATGCCAACCATGCTAGCCGCACCTCTATGCCAATGGAAAATCATGCCAGCCACACCAACCGCGCCAAAGCATTCCAACCATGCTAGCCGCACCTCTGTGCCAATGGCAAATCATGCCAGCCACACCTACCGCGCCATGCCAAACGCACCTCGCCATGGCCCCATGCCGCGCCACCATACTTGCCTTCACTACGCGGCTATCAAAACAAAGGTGTGCAACAATCAACGGTTGCCCTTCAATCCCAGGAGAAAATCCTGGCCGTCTAAGGTTACCAAACGACCTTTGTCCCAAAACCCTAGCTTGGTCACGCACCTAGCTCAAGCTAGTCACGCCATGAGCCTATGGAAAACCCTTGGCCCCACATGCCAAGCCAAAACCGCACCTAGCCCAGGCTAGCCACGTGTGCGCCTATGGCAAACCCTTGGCCCCATATGCTAAGACAAAACCGCACCTAGCCCAAGCTAGCCACGCCATGCGCCTATGGAAAACCCTTGGCCCCACATGCCAAGCAAAAACCGCACCTAGCCCAAGCTAGCCGCGCCATGCCAAACGCACTCTGCCTTGGCCCTAGCTATGCTAGTCACACCATGCCACTCCAAACGCCCTTGCCTTGGCCCTAGCCACGCCATGCACCCATGGCAAAACCCTTGGCCCCACATGCCAAGCCAAACCAAACCTAGCCAAGCTAGCCGCGCTATTCCAAACACACTTTGCCTTGGCCTTAGCCATGTTAGTCACATCATGCCAAGCCAAACGCCATTTCCTTGGCCCTAGGCACGTCATACGCCCATGGAAAACCCTTGGCCCTACATGCCAAGCCAAAATCGCACCTAGACAAAGTTATCCACGCCCAAGGAGAACCCTTGGCCCCACATTCCAAGCCTAGCCACACCCTAGCCGTGCCACCCTGTTGGCCTTCCCTACGCGGCCACCAGAACGAAGGCATGCAACAATCAACGGTTTCCCTTCAATCCCAGGAGCAACTCCTAGCCATCCAAGGTTACCAGACGACACATGGTAACCGTTGGCCCGAAAACCTAAGTTTGGCCACGCCAAACCATGCCATGCCAACCTAGCCGCGTAACCTATTGGCCTTCCATACGCGTCCACCAAAACGAAGGTGTGCAAAAATCAACGGTTTCCCTTCAATCCCAGGAACAAATCCTAGGCATCCAAGGTTACCAGATGACACATGGTAACCTTTGTCCTGAAAACCTAAGTTTGGCCACGTCAAACCATGTCATGCCAACCTAGCAGCGCCACCACGTTGTCCCTCACAACGCGGCTACCAAAACGAAGTCGTGCAACGATCAACGGTTGCCCCTCCTTTTAAGATGCAAAATCTCGACCATTGAAGGTCACCAGGCTAGCAAGTTCCCCGAGCTTGACTTACCAAGCCACAACAACATGCTACGTGTTTCAAAAAACATTCGAGACATCAACACAAACTGGGGGATCCATTTTAGATATTGGTTTGGCGGTTTACAGCGTGCGCCGTACACTACGCCCGTCATAAGGAAGTGTCATAAGGGTGAGGCGGCTAGTAAATACGGGAAGTTATGTGTGAAACGTTCATGGGACATAAAGCACATGCGTTAACAATTTTATGGGACATCAATTCCATAACGTTAGCAGTTTCATGAAAACCAGTTTCATGCGTTAACCACTTTATAGAACATCAATTCCATGCATACGGTTACCACCTCCTCCCATTTACTTCCCCGCTCCTTAATGAGACCTGGGTACGTTTTTACTCCGACTTGTATAAATAGGTATTACCTATTTCCATTGAACAACAAGTTCATACGGGAGATACAACACTCAGAAATACTTACTTGATATCTCACCTTGTTAGCCCTCTTACTTTTCTGATAACAAGTCGTAGTAACCCAACTACTCTTCCAAAATCAACTATTCTGGTCTCACCACTTTCCATGCTTCCCTCCCCAAAACCAACCCATTCTCCTCCACTTTGTGACCGAAGCAAGTTTGGAACGACCATTTCTTGGTTTAGGCCGGACTTGTATAGATTAATCTCTCGAATATATAGTACTCCCTTGCAGTACATTATTTAGGGTTTAAATTGTTTCTCACCTGCACACCCGCAATTACCGAAATCAGCAGAAACCATTTTCACCTACAAACAACCGTGAAGTACAACAACAAGGATTTATTATATCTTTCCATAAGAATACGACATAATAGACTTAATCCTTTGATCACAAAAGATTTTAACCTATCTTACATCAATAATTGACAATATAAGCTTAACTTTTGTGTTTTGCCAAAAGTCCATTCATTCCTTTATCAATATTTGCATACCAATTCGTGAAGGACTTTACTTTTGACAAAATATGGGACAATCAAGTTCACGGACGTAAACACACATATCCCATCAAAATATTGCAATATGAAAAATCATAAAGATTAATATTGCAACTATCATCTTCCTAACCAACTTTTAGAATTTAAACCAATAAATCTAAAAACAAGAAGATGAAAACATTGGACATAGCTATGTGTAATCATAATCATGGCTATTCCAAAAACACTAGTTATTTTTTAACTAAAACAGAAAGCATAGAAGATTTACTAGACAAAACAAGAACTTCAAGTTACTCGAAACCGATCATGAGCTAAAGTTCACGTTTGACAGCTTCATGGGTCTTGAGATCTTTGTGATTCATATCAACTGTGTCTTCAGAGAAGATATCCTTGTTGAGAAGATCTTTAACTTGTGACTTCATGAGACCAAGATCAGTAGTAACCTTTTTCAACTCATTTCTCACAATATCAAGATCCTTCACTTATCAACAAGTTGCAGTTTTGCTTTCTTAATATATTTAAGAAAGTCATGAACCACTTCAACAGAGACCGTATCCTCATTCTCAACATGTTGATATGAGTAGGCATAAAAGCATGAGGCATTAGGTGCACCATATTCTACAAAATTTCTTTTCTTCCTTCCTTTTGATTCAACACCAAAACCTTTCTCAATAAATCCTTTAGCAAAAACACCATAGATAGATAAAGAAGAGGACATTCTTGATAACCCGGATAATGACCTATAGTAGGCGTATGTCAACTTATGTAACTCAATAGGTCGACTATTTAAAGGTTTTATTTGAAGGGAGGACCTTTAGGGTTTTCAAACTGTAAACTCGAGATGGCAACCGTGTACACATCCGAACACATTACACCCCGTAAGGAAAAACATAAGATAATTAACCGAAAAATAATTAAAGACCATGCAAGTACTTTTAGGCAATATTGTTTGTTGGAACTAGTTTTAGCTATAAACGATAAGAGTAAAGCTTAACTAGGAGAAATGCAATTGCCAAAGCACACCCAACTTTTGCACATCTTGATCAACAGGATTTTTATGAGCAAGTTCCCAACCTTGTGATTAATTAGCACAAGTATGAGCTTTGAGATCATCTAAGGAACTATGTCTATGATCAAGTCTCTTTTTCCTCCTAAATTTTGAGAGGGATTCCTTTTGATTTTAGAACTTATCATAAAACATACTATCATCAAAATAAGAGACATAGTTTGGAATCTTACCAGACGAGTCATGACTTGAGGAGGATGACAACCTGTTGACAATTTCTTTATACCCTTGAATCATCTTTATCAGGTTGTTTCTCGTATCATCAATTTTTCTCCTTTCTTCTAAGATTTTCTTTAAATCATGGGAAGCATTATTTTCATAGAAAACAACTTGGTATTTCCTTAAACGATTCTTGTCAAGACTTTTGTTCTGCTTCCTAATATTTGAGGAACTCATTGAACTAACCTTCCTGGCAGCATACAAAGGGTTCATATAAAAACCAATAGGTTTCGACATACGAATATCAGTTACACCTTTGAGGATTAAGTCTAAGGTGCGTTGAAGTTGAACAAGAGAATTTTTATTCAACTTGGAGTTTCCCTTATGTTTAGCAGAACCTTTGGCTACACAAAAGTGACATACTTTCTGATCACAAACGTGATTAGTCAGTTTAGTCTTAACATTCTCGTCATGAGATTTCTTCCTTCCATGTGAGACTGACACATTTTTCTTACTTGGAAGGGACTCTGTTTTTTCTTCTGGAGAATTTTATGTTACAGTAGAAATAGTTGATGTATTAGACTTCCTAGAGCATCCTTGAATACAGAATTTATTCAAGCGACGTTATATTTCAAAAGCATCCTTTGTGAGGCTTGCTTCAAGAGTCATACATGAAGAATAGTTTTCAGTATTTTCTTTGATTTTGCAGTCTCTAATTACATCAAGAAGACCATTTATATGTTTCTTGAACTAGTTAAATCTATCAGCTTGGATTCTAATAAGATTTAGAATCAACTTATTCTCTTTAGCTGTTTCCCGTTCATTTAGAGAAGTAGACTCTTTTGAAGGGCAATCTAAATGGTGCATGTCAATATCTGCCTGTCTGATTTCAACAAAGTGTTCGTCTATTCTTGAGATTCTAGAATATTTCTCTTTAATAGACTTTGACAAGACAGATTCTTTATTTCTGGTGACGCGTTTATCAGAGATACTACTCTTGTCCATAGAGTCAGATCTCTACAAACACATACTTGTAAGGTCTTTAACGTGTTTACCTGCTCTGATACCAATTGAAAAAGAGGGGGTCTAACAACACCACCCAATATTTTGATTAGCAATCTGTATGGACTACTCCGAGTTGTTTTCTAGAGAATAAACAAGACTCAATCAATAGAAAATATCTCAAGGAGTTATTATCTCAATCTCTCAATTTGATTTACTCAAGAAAATATGATTCGCGAGTCTAATCAAAGAGAGATAACTTGGATGGTACCAAAGACCAATATCCAAGTGTCAATCAATTTAAATCAACAACCAAAATGGTCGGATATTCTAATTGATTGAACAATGCACAACCTGTATTATTTCAATTATATAACAAAATATAATGCGGAAAAGAAATAAAACAGACACCAGAATTTTGTTAACGAAGAAACCGCAAATGCAGAAAAACCCCGGGACCTAGTCCAGATTAAACATACATTGTATTAAGCCGCTACAGACACTAGCCTACTACAAGTTAACTTCGGTCTGGACTGTAGTTGAACCCCAACCAATCTCACACTGATCCAAGGTACAGTTATGTTCCTACTCCTCTGATCCCAGCAGGATACTGTGCACCTGATTCCCTTAGTTGATCTCACCCACAACCAAGAGTTTCTATGACCCAAAGTCAAAGAATTTAATAAACAAATTTGTCTCACACATAAAAGTATACAGGTAATAGATAAATTCGTCTCCCACGAATAAACCTACAAGTTTTGTTCTGTATTTTGATAAATCAAGGTGAACAGGAACCCATTGATAAAACCAGACTTATATTCCCAAAGAACAGCTCAGTTTCATCAATCACCTCACAATAAACTTAATCGATGCAACGAAGAAGATTATTGAGAAATCACAAACAATGAGATGAAGATGTTTGTGACTACTTTTATCTTGCATATCGGAGATAGAAATCTCAAGCCAATTATTACAATTGTACTCGTATGATAGAAAGAGCAAGATCAGATCACACAACTGCAAGAAAAGTAGCATCGGTCTGGCTTCACAATCCCAATGAAGTCTTTAAGTCGTTAACCCGAATTTAGAGAGAAAACTCAATGGTTAATGGAGATCAACTCTAGCTTAGATAAAACTAGTATCACACAAGAAAGGTGTGTAGGGATTAGTTTTTCCAATGACTAGAGTTCTCCTTATATAGTCTTTCAAATCAGGGTTTGCAATCAATGTTAGCTTGCTAACAAAGCATTCAATATTCACCGTTAGATGAAAACCTGATTAGATACAAGCTAATATATCTCAACTATTAGATCGAAAACTTAGCTTGCCATACACACATATACTTGACATTTTGGGTTTGTGTAACCGTACCCAAACGTGTACAATGGTTGGTTAAATATTAGTCAACCAAATGGTTATCCAAATGATAACTTCCATATCAACCATATTCTTCTTCACCATAACTAGTCCAAATGACTCAAATGAACTAGTTAGAGAGTTGTTCAATTTCTATGGGATCCCAAGTATTACAAGAGACGCAATTGAATCAAAAATGATGTGATTCACTCGAATCATTAATCATGAACTATAAAGCCACGGTTTGCAAAAGCATTCATTAGTAATTTAGAATAAGTTCACGAATAACGTTTTCAGACATAAACTCTTGAGTTCGTGGACTCAAGATAATCGGTTGAAGTTATAAACTCCAACAGAAATTCTCGGGTTCGAGAGCTTCCGTCAGTTCGCGGACTGGGTTCGCGGACTACACATGAGCTACAACTTCAGCAAAAATTCTTGGGTTCGAGAGCTACGCTAGTTCGCGGACTGAGTTGATGCCCACATTCCGGTTCCACTTGATCAACAAAGTTCACAAACTTCGGTTCAAGTGCTAAGGACTTATATATATATGTGTTGTCACACAATATTTATATCCCCCAATGGTTATATAGTCTAAACTCTCATTTCAATAATTGAAACATTCTCAGAGGGAGTTGTATAGTTATTATTCACAAACTATTTTTCTTCAGAGAGATTTACAAAATGATTGAAACATAACATGACTTTCGTCACTAGGCAAAGATGAACTTGGCTAAAGAGAAAGCTTTACCAACACCCATTTCGAGAAATAGATAAGTAAGATATACTCAGCTCGAAATGTCACATGTGCATATTCTTAGTCTATATAGATAAACGACTTTTGTCTCAAGATAGGAGATAAAATATATAGACTTTTGAGTGATAGATAAGTTCAAGTCTCCACATACCTTTTAGTCGATGAAGATCCACTGGTTCCTTGAGTAGTCCTTCTTCTTGTATGATGATCGCCATGGAGTTCTTGAGCTCAACTACACTTTCTATCCTAGTCCGAGACTTTATCTATAGTAGACTAGAAATCAAGATTATATAGTTTTGATCACTAAGATTGACAAACATGCTTGAGATAGAAACGCATACGAGTTTGACCGAGCAGTACTCTAACATCTACGTACAACTAATCTTTCTAGCAATTGGCGATGAAAGGAAGGGGAAAGGGGTCCTTCCTAGTGACCTTGTTCAATTTTCTATAGTCAATACAGACACGCCAACCCGTGGTTATTCGGGTTTGGATTAACTTATTGTTATCATTCTGGACTACAGTAATACCGGATTTCTTGGGAACAACCTGAACGGGGCTGACCACTTACTGTCTGAAATGGGGTAGATAATGCCTGCATCTAATAGCTTTAGTGCCTCGGTTCGAACTTCTTCTTTCATATTAGGGTTCAGTCGACGTTGCATCTCCCTAGAAGGTTTGGTGTCTTCCTATAAATAAATCTGATGCATACAAATAGTATGACTTATATCCTTAATGTATGCTATGGTCCACCCTAAAGCTTCTTTGTTATTCTGAAGGATCGTTACTAGCCTACTTTCCTGATCACTATCCAAGTCGGATGCTATAATCACATGTAAAGTTTCAGATGGGCTTAAAAACATATACTTCAAGGTATCTGGTAATGGTTTAAGGTAGAGGTTCGAACTTAGGTTTCCATCCGTTGCTAGTGTCTATCAAAGGGGTTGAATCTAACAAAGCATTCACCTCATTAATCAAATCAGCATCATCAAAATCAATCCCAAAGTGAGCTAGGCATTTCTATAATGGATCTTCCATCAAAGTGTTTGGTAATGACTCCTCGACTAATGTTCCTATCATGTTCACCTCTTCTATGCTCGAGTCATCTAGTTCAGAGGGAAGCCTACTAATATGAAAGACGTTCAGCTCAATAGTCATATTACCAAAAGATAAATTCATAATACCGGTTCGACAATTAATGATTGCATTGGATGTATCTAAAAACGGGCGACCTAAAATCACTGGTATCTGGTTCTATGGTTCAGGGATGGGTTGGGTACCTAGGATAACAAAATCCACTGGATAAATAAACTTGTCGACCTCTATAAGAACATCCTCGATCACACCACGAGGAATTTTAACGGACCTATCAGCTAACTGAAGAGTCATCTGGGTAGGTTTCATCTCACCAAGTCCTAGCTTAAGGTACACATGGTATGGGAGTAAGTTCACACTGGCTCCTAAGTCAAGCAATGCTTTCTCATCACGGTATTTACCTATTGTGCAAGAAATGGTAGGGGATCATGTGTCTTTATACTTAAGAGTAGTGGTATTCTGAATAATATAACTCATGTGACGAGCTAGGAAGGCTTTCTTTTGAACACTAAGCTTACGCTTTCGTGTACACAAGTCCTTAAGAAACTTGGCATAAGCGGGAATCTGCTTCATCGCATCTAACAATGGGAGGTTGATAGTAACCTGCTTAAAAACCTCCAATATATCATTAAAGTTGGACTCCCTCTTAGTTGGAACTAACAGCTGGGGGAACGGGGCTCTGGGAACAAAGCCTGGCTCAATATGACCCTCATTGGTCTCTTTAGAGACTCTATCAATCTCCTCGGTTTCTGGTTCAGAAGGGTGAACTACAACATGTTCACTTTCAGGCATGGCGACCTGATTGTCAACTTTATTTCCACTCCTAAGGGTTGTAATAGAATTCACATGATTGTACGATTTTGCTCCTTTGGGATTAGGATCAGAATGACTAGGGAACCTTCCTTCTTATCTCTCACTAATAAACTTAGCTATCTGGCCAACTTGAAGTTCTAATTTAGCAAGAGACTGGGAATTATTCTTATAATTCTGCTTGGTTTCCTCTTGAAAATTAACCTGGCTCTTTATTAACATTTCCTGGCTTTGTGATAGCATATCTTGGCTCTTTTTTAACATACTAAGAGATTCCTCTAAGCTAGTCATTCTAGTCTCAGAAGGGTTCTGGAACTGGGCTTGACCTGAAGAATTCTTATTATAACCAAAACCTGGGGGAGGCTAAGAATTGCTAGACTGACCTTGATTCTGGCCCTTAGACCAAGAGAAATTAGGATGGTTCCTCCAACCAGGGTTGTAGGTCTCTGAGTATGGGTGAAACTTCTGACGGTTTTCAAACCTAGCGTTGTTATAGACAGCATGGGCTTGTTCTTCACTAACATGACCTTCCTAAAACGATATATTGGGTTCTACTCCACAACTAGAGACTTGAGAGGCTCTAATCCTATCATCAGGTTCAACAAGAGACCTATGTTTAGTATGATTCAATTCCAAAGCTTCTAACCTTCTAGACAAAGCAGCAAACTTAGCATCTGACCCGAATCTTATATCTACCACATTGGTGCTACTTCTATTGACCAAGAGTCTTTTAGGGGGTTCAACAAGCCTCCCACTATTGGGATTTTTCAGTGATAGCTCCTAAGAAGGTAAAAGCATCATCAACATTTTTATTAGTGAACTCACTAGCACACATAGACTCGACCATAGATTTGGTTGAATAGTCTAAACCATTATAAATAATCTCTACAAGTATCATCTTATCAAATCCATGGTGAGGACACTGGGATAGGAGATCATTGAATCTATCTAAAAACCTATAAAGAGACTCTCCCTCTTGTTGCACACTTGCACTAATTTTTTGCCTAACAGCTGCAGTTTTATGCTTAGGGTATAATTTCATATAGAAAGCAGCAAAAAGTTCCTGCCATATTTCAATGGATTCAGGTGGTAGGTTGTTCAGCCAGGTCTTGGATTTATCTCTCAAGGAAAAGGGAAACATCTTAAGTTTCAAAACTTCATCAGTAAGGTTTTTTATTCTAACGGTCTCACAAATTTCCTCAAAGTCCTTAATATGAAAATAAAGGTTCTCATCATCTTTTCCTAAGAATATAGGGATCATCTGAAGAATAATAGGTTTTATCTCGAAATTAGCCGTAGTGGCTGGCAATTTAATGCACGAAGCTCGGTTGGTCCTAGTTGGGAACATGTAATCTTTCAAAGTTTCCATCACTAGCACAGCTGAAGTACTAGGGGTACTTTCCTCACAAAGAGACATATTCTCAAAACTGAAGTTTCCAAAAATGGGGCTCTCAAAAGAAGAGTCTTCGAGCTCCCCGCTTCCACAAGAAGAATTACTAGGTTTTTCACTAATTAAACGACCTAGATTGTCTCTTTTCTAAGACCGTTCTCTGATGACCTCGGCCATACACTAGAAAAACAAAATTAAAAAGAAAAACAAATCCTAAAAGGAAGGGAAGTTTTATGCAAACACAAACAAGGCTGACTCCACCACATCAAACCTACTGATTTCTAGCAAACAAAAAGCATAATGGATCCACTTAGATTGTTTTCTAGACCAACTTCTAATCCTTCAAAATGGAATTCGTTACAATCTGAGCAAACCCCTCTGGATTCAATCCGATTTTAAGTAAGTAGAATAGAGGCGAGGGAAATTGCGTGGAGATTTGATACCAAAGGCGTCACCGCATTACAAGGCGGAGCAGTCACACATTCAACTTACAGAAACCATCATGAACTTCAAAGCATGCTCAAAAGAGTAACCAATATTTTTCGAATGACTTTCCTATTAAGCTCGTTACCCTATCGGTCTCGTTTTATTCCAAATTTTAAGGCTTAGGTTCGCGTTAAGTATCATTTTCCTAAGGCGGGCAAGAACAGAACGGCGATGAAATCCGAACCCTTATCTTGTATGGCCAGTCCTTGCCCTTTACTATGAAATTAAAACAACCTTTTTCAGTTCCTCGACATATATACAAACGAAGGAATACAGTAAAACAGGGGATTCACGGGTGTTTCGGCAAACTTACCTCCCGTACCAGACGGGGGATAAACCGTTGAATTCGACTCGGGCCACGACTCCTATGTCATGTACGAACCCGAGGGGCCGAGGCGATATCATAATCGCCGTCCTTCTCTGCAAACAGTTTATATTTAATACTACCCTTCCTTAGGGTTTAAATAAAATAAAAATAATGTCCAAAGTTTAAAGTCCAAAGTCCGAAAATAAAGTGCAAAATAAAAATAAAATTACAAGAATAAAAGATATCCTAATACAATCTAAAAATAAAATAAACTCTCTCTCTCTTTTTTTTTCTTTCGTTCTTTTCGCTTTGTCTTTGACTCCAAATCTTTAAGTATTCACCAAAATCTTTGGAAAATTTTTCTTTTGTTCCAAATTTCAAATCTGTAATGCAAAGACAAAAACCCAAAAACGTAAAGTAGAACAAATAATATAAAATAAAAAAAACCTAAAAATAAATAAATCTAAAAACTCTAGCCTAAAGACAAGCCTGTGTCGACGGCGCCAAAAATTGATGTGATCTCAATAATGTTATAGTAAATAGGTTCGTTGAGACTTGTGAACGCAATAGATTTTAGACTTAATAAAACTTAAAAATAAAGAAAACTCAACTCAAAATTTGATTTCAAAGTATTAGGAATAACCAAGACACTGATTCCACTATTACACATGAATAAATTATGGTAAATAATCTAAAACTCTAATTATCTTTTAAGTCCCTTATTTCTTAATTCACAAATAATCAGGCAAATTCTCAAAAATTAATTGTATTCCCTAAGCATAGATTATCTAAACAAAGCATAACCTATCTAATTGAATCACAACTAATAAAGAAAATTTGTGCAAACAATTAAAAACTCAGCAAAAGCAGTGATTGAGTGAATTATAAAATATAAATTAGAGAAAATAAAATAGTTACCAATTATCCATGCGTGAATAGATTCCTCATTGCCTTGGTTGTGGGAGAATTAGCTCATCATCATGTTGGAAACACACTCAAAAATCATTTTTATTGCTCAAAGTGTTTATACAAAGATGAAATGGAGAAAATGATTAAAATCGGGTGTTTGCAACGTTTATAATTGTTGAAAACACTGTTAGAGAGAATGATAAATATGAACTGTAGCTATTACTGTAACTCTGCGACCCTCATTTGGATGTCGTTGTTGTTGTAGCATGAACGACAGTCTCTGGTGGTCCTTGTTCTTCGTGTTCTTCAGCAGCATCAGAAATGGTGGTCTTCTGCAACTTGATTTTCAGCTCTGTGATGTTTTGTCTCTCTCCCAAACTCTCGATAACCCCTTTCTATTATTCAACATGCCTTTTTATACTCGACAGGCACAAGAAATCTCCCAATATATCTTCATTTAATCACCATTATTTCTCTTCTTCTCGGAAATATTTTCTTTCCTAAAATATTTCTCCTACGCGTCTGCAGCTATTGAAACCTCCTTATTTAACTCCTACATGCTTCTTTAAGTAACCCAACTCCATCCAAACACGTGAGTACACGTATGAATTTGGTGTAATCCCGTGATTATCACTTCAATTCCGACAACGTACTCCCTGTTTTCTTCCACATGAGTTAACTAGCCAAATTCAATCGATCCAGAGACCCATACCAAGCCTGTTATGATAAATCAAGTCTTCCCATGAAATTTGAGCCATTGAATCACACTATAACCCCTCCAAATGACGAACTAAAAATCTGCCAGTAGTGTGAATATTTTCCCTCCAAAACAAAAATTCAAACAAGGAAGATGGGTGCGATAGATAAATGGGATATATATAGTCGTGGGTTCCCCTTAGCAAAAGTGAGGGTCCGTATAGCAAATGTCCTCCGGGGGTCCAAAAAGCACTTTTCGAGCAACTTTTTCCGCATAAGTGTAATTCTCCAATAACACCTAGACAAACATAAAAACACAAAAATTAGTAAAAAAATTCTGACTAACAATAGAGACACTGAGGACAATTTAGACACAAAAATGTGTCTATTACTTACCAAAGATACGGATGACTAGGTACTAGGATTGGTTCCCCACATATATTTGGTATCTATCTTGTATGCACTGCACATGTTCATAGGATCGGTTCCCCCTTCCCAAAAACGTGTTGCACGTGTTCATAGGATCAGTTCCCATTTTTTCCATAAACCTTGTTGCACCTCATACAAGGATCGGTTCCTCTTCTAGTGCACGGCACCTCTTACTAGAATCGGTTCCCCTTATCCCAGTAATAAGTTCAGATACTCACAACCCAATCATACCCTAAGTGATTACTTAAGATCGGTTTCACTAATAAAAGTCATACCAATACATAAGTCAGGCCTCATGTGAATATTTTTACCAAGAACATAAACAAGTCATGAGCGGTTATACTAATCACACATATTGTCGTTCATAAGATATGCAATGAAGAATAGTCCCAATAACGCCTAGCGATTTCCTTTTCGGTTCACAACACATATCATGAATTTACATCCTTAGAACACATGTAAACATTGTTCCCTATGATGAAATCCTCACCTCATACCCATACATAATCACAATAGCATTCATACGATTATGTCGATGTCTTATATACAAAGTTTAATGGCTAAGCAAGAAACTTCATATTTTATTACTTAATACTATGTCTATCTAGAGTGTTCATGCTTCGCAGTTTTATGTTTTCAATATGCACGACTTGAAAGATACATTAGGTAATGAAACAGTTCATGTCAAATATCACTAACCTCAAGTGGAAGGATGATGTTGTGGTTGTAGCTTCGTTCTTCTTCACTTCTTCAAGTTTTCGCAATACTTATAATGTCTCACCCTAATACTTTCAAGCTAACCTATACGAAGTTGACTCTAGTACATTCAAATCAAGCGACTCTTAAATGAGTTTTGGTTCACTAAAATATGACAACCAAACTTGACATACCAACGCTTGGTGGGTTCAACCGAGCAATTTTCTAACATGGGAATTAGTTTTTGCTGTTGCTAGACGTCTCCTTATATATTTTTCAAATCAGGGTTTGCAATCCAAGTTACCTTGGTAACAAAGCATTCAATATTCACCGTTAGATGAAAAACTTGATTTATCCAAGCTAATATCTTTCAACCGTTATATCGAAGCTTAGCTTGTCACACACACAAATGAAATATATTTCATTTAGGTTTGAGTAACCGTACCTAAGCATGTACATTAGTTGGTTCACAAATGGTTGACCAATGGTTAGCCATATGAGTACTTTCATATCAACCGTATTCATCTTCTCATAACTAGTTCAAATGACTCATAAGAACTAGTTCAAGAGTTGTTCAATTGCAAGGAAATCTTATGTACTACACAAGACATAATTGAAGCAAAATTGGTTTGATTCACTTGAATCAATTCATGAAAAATATATCCACGGTTTTCAAAGATTGTATTCCTTATTGTTTTATTGTTTAAATTCATGAACAACCGATTTGAGAAATGACCAGATTGGGTATGCGTACCTTAGCTATCGGAATTAGGTTTGAAAACCCAACAGAAATTCTCGAATGAAAACTTTTGTGAGTATGCGTACCTAAGGTGACTGGTTTGTAAGTTCGTAAACTCCAAACTTATCAGAAATTCACGGGCATGAACTTCCGCCAGTACGCGTACCCAACCTGTCTCCTTCACCAATAATGCATGCACACATATACACGCACTTGGTTTCCAGTACATGGATTTATACACTAATGTGCGAACACACTATATATGATTATATCCATAGGTGGTTACATAATCTCAACTCTACATTTCAACCATTGAAACATTCTTCTATAATGTTAATAGTCGTTAGATATAAAGAATCGACTATCTTCATCAAAGCCATTTTCGAGATTGAAACGTCATCATGACTTTCATCATGGATAAAGATGAAAGTAGTTAAAGCGAAAGCTTACCAACACATATTTCGGGAAAATGATAGGCAAGTAAACTCAGCTCAAAATAGCAAATGTGTATGTATGAAAACTATCATACTCATATGACTATTGTCTCAAGAGTAGGAGATTGAAATACTTTTGAGTGCTAGATAAGTTCAAGTCTCCACATACCTTTTATGTCGGATGAAGTTCCATCGGTTCCTTGAGTAGTTCTTCGTCTTCATAAGATAATTTCCATGGAGTGTGGAGATCAACTATACTTAACTATCCTAGATTGAGACTTAGTCGTAAGTAAACTAGAAATCAAGACGTATAGTTTTGATCACTAATATTGACAAACATGCTTGAGATAGCAACGCATGCGAGTTCGACCGAGAAATGCCCTAACACGGCTGAAATATTTTTCTTGGAGAGACAGAGGAAGCCACGATTAACGACATAACTCTCTCACTGCTACCTCTTCGTTATCCAGAACTTTTCGTCCATGAGATGATTCCAAGAATCGCAGCACCACATCCAGAAGAGTACAATAAGCTTGTATCAAATTCCATAAGCATGGATTCAAGGAGATGCAATTAAAGTAGGCTACAATTGGGGACTGAAGCCTCCTTCAGTTTTAGAGGTTTGAACGCATTCACCACCTTACCAGTGAATGCAATAGAAGCACATCTTCTACGAAAAAATAGGTTCAGGATAATTACACATGGGGACTACCAACATGAGATGCTTTTCACTCACCTCAACCAGGTTATTTCTGATTTCAACATCATCATTGTCGAAGTTTTACGAGCCGCAAGAATTCCTCAACATGAAGCCATACAAGTGCATCAAAGACTCCAAAAGCACGTCACAGAGATACATTCACATATCCGGCCACGCCGTTGGATCTAACAGAAGTATAACTGGGGACTTCTCACCTTATCCCATTCCATACAACAGTTCAAGATTCAGAAGATGGTTCAAAGGATGTCGCTTGGAATGAAGACCTTGAAGACTTGATAGCAGCACATCGGCAACGAAACGCTCTCAGCTCGTCTACTTCACCCAATGGCTCCAAAAGATTTCGACCATGCAAGCATCCACAACATATCATCGTCGCAATCAGAAAGTCCAGGCACTAGATAACCTAAAGTCAAGGATGGACCAACAACGCAACCACAATCTCCAAGATTAGCCCTCACATGATCATTGCCGAGCATATATTTCATCCATCCATCCCTAGAGTGCAATGGAGTTTGGTAAATTTTGAAATCTACTGGAGAGGTCAAATACTCATTCTTCTAGAGTCAGAACCTTATTACACATTTTGGAGAAGATCGATGGTTGTGATAAGTGGCTACATGCGCAAAATGGAAAATAACACCTACCTTGAGTCCTCCTGGCTCGCCTTGCTGCTGATTATAACTGCCGGAGATTGCTTTGTTGCTATTAATGCTCACTCTAATACCGAAAATAATGACGAAGAGGAGCTGGACGCTGCAGAAAAAAGTGTGGAGACGGACGAACAACAAAAATAAAAGAGGGTCGATACCCCTTTTCATACGAACGGAGTTTCTAGAGTTTGAACAGAAACAGTATTCCTCCTTGCTCCATGAACTAGAATAGATAACTGGGCATATCACACTCATGATCCATAGCCAAACAAGCTGTGTGCCAATATCTCCACTCCATGTCCGAACCAACAACGCGCCAGAATGAGGAACACCAGCCGCTCAACCTGCAACGCTTCGTGGTCAGGCCAGTGCCAATGCTCCATGCCACCAGCACTCCATGGTCAAGCTTGTGCTAATACTCCGAGCGCCAATGTCAACAGTTTATGGTCGAAGTTGCAGAACCATCAGCGCTCTGTGGTCGAAGTTGCAGTACCATCATCACCGCTTTGTGGCCGAAGTAGCAGCGCCATCCACTGTTCCATGGATTAAAGCCAAGTGACGTTTTCACCATCCCACGAGCTGAAGCCAAGTGTCATTTCCACCGTTCCATGAACCAGGAGCCATCATCACCATCTCCATCCTCCAACTCCACGGTCGAGCCAAAGTTTCAACGCCATCTCTACCCGTCTCGTGGTCAAGAAAACGAAGACGTCTCCACCATTCCATGGACTGAAGCCATTTCCACCATTCCATGGACTGAAGTCGTTTCTACCATTCCACGGACCAAAGACATTTCCACCACTCCACGGACTAGAGATAAACGCCATCTCTGCTGATCAGTAGCCAAAATTCCAGCGCCATCTCCGCTCGTTCCATGGTCAAGCCAGTCATCATCATCATTCTATGGCTAAGGTTGCAACGCCAGCATTAGCATTCCGCAGCCGAACCTGCATCACTAGTGTTAGCACTCCGTGACCAAAGTGGCAGCACCAACGCCAACACCCTGTAGCCAAGATGGAAATACGTCAAGCCGCCAGCACAAGGTTCATAGACTACACATGCCTCCTGCCAAAGGTTAGTCGAATTTTCATGGCAATCTCTTTATGTCTTTCCCTTTCGATTTTACTCTTGTCTGTCACCATCTCATGCTTACCCCGCAACAATGCCACTATTATGTGCTAAGCAGTGGACTTAATATTGATGGTGGTTTTTAGTTTAGGTCTAAATTTTTAAAACCCTGCATTCAATATGCCGTCACTCTGCAAAGAAACTGAGCCATGCAAAAGTGACGAGTGTTCAACCTCTTCACTGGCGCATTTATTGAGTAACTCAATATATTCACATGAAATTTATCAAGAATGGTGCATGTAGCAACAATCCCAGATATTCTGTAAATTTCGGCACCCTACCTATATTATTCAATTAGTATAAGTTTCTTTGTATGCTTTCTGTGCTATGTTCCCCGGCTGAACCCTTAATATTGATATGGCATGACAATTTGTGTTCACTCGCAGCAGAGTAGCACGAATTTCCAAGTGTCAAGGTTAAGGTCCTTGCATAAAAGTATTCAATCTGAAAGCATACTGCTCTCTGGCAATAAACTTAAAGAACTTTGTGTCAACACACATAATTCAATATTTTTTGTGATAATTCACAAGATTTAAATATTAACTTGATTTGCAAAAATTAGGGTTTCGCGCTATGCGCAGTATATTAGAACCCGTTGGTTGAAACTATGCTTAGCCAAACTAGGCAATTAAATCCTCCATGGCACACTGAAAGTGTGGCCACACCCTTGCTTGTCGGCCCCCTTTCCATCGACCAATCAGGTCTCTTTAAGTATGCCACGGCGCACTGGAAGTGTGGCCACTCCCTTGCTTATAGGCCCCCTTTCCATCGACCAATAAGGTCGCTCTAAATGCGCCACACGCATTTAGAATGAGGCCAGACCCATGTTGCTTGTCGGTCTCCTTTCCATCGACCAATCAGGTCTCTTTAAATCTTCCACGGCGCACTGGAAGTGTGTCCACGCCCTTGCTTTCTGGCCCCCTTTCCATCGACCAATCAGGTCACTCTAAATGCGCCACACGCATTTAGAATGAGGTCGGACCCATGTTGCTTGCGGGCCCCCTTTCCATCAACCAATTAGATCGCTTTAATTCATCCACGGCGCACTGGAAGTGTGGCCACGCCCTTTCTTGTTGGCCCTCTTTCCATCGACCAATCATATCACTCTAAATGCACCACAAGCATTTAGAATGAGGCCTGCCTCATGCTGACTGCCGGACCCATTTTCAATCGACCAATCAGGTCGTTTTAAACCCGCCAAACCCTAAAAAATAGCGCCCTTCTATAACCACCCATGGCGATCCTTACACATGTGGTTTTTCTCATATTATGTCCCTCCATAATTCCTTTAATGTGGCCATGGTGCCAATTGCATAAGACACCACTGTGTCGCGGCCATGCCATACATGTTAATTAGGGTTTCGATATGCCAAACCCTAATTTAGCTAAAGTTTCCACGCCAACTAAGTCAGGAAATTCTCTTAAGGCCTTAAAGTCTAATGTAACAACAGGGCCAATGTTGCCATAGCCATATTTGAATCTAACACCAATATGTCAATATAACTGCCACGGCTACGCCAGACACCACTATGCCAATGGCGCCACTTTTCTATACAATAAGATATGTCCATAATCAATGGACATCCTTTCTCATGAGATGCAATCTCAGCCATCCAAATTATCCACCGAACTGACATACTTGTGGAAAGTTTTAGGCGACAAGCCGCTTAAATCTCATGGTTATGGCTACGCTAGGTGCCACTTATACCACCATGCTACTGGCATGCACGAGCTATACCAGTCATGCCGCAGTGCCACTGGCATACCCCAAAAATGCCACTGTGTCATTAACAGGCGCCAACAGATGGTATCCATAATCAACGGCTACCCTTTTTCATGAGATACAATATCAACCATCCAAGTTCGCCACCGAACTGACAGACTTATGGAAAGTTTTTGGAGACCAGCCAAGACATGCCTAATAGCCTCACATGTTATTTTCCTACGGAAATACTCTTGACTTTGACTTGTCGCACATAGCAACCTGCTACACATTTTCCACGAAAACACTCGAGACATCAAACATGTTACAAACTAGGGGATACTCATCAGGGTATTGGACTGGCGGCTTACAGTGTGCGGCGTGCAATACGTCTTTTATAAGAAAGTGTCATAAAGCAGGAAAATTAGTGGCGGCAAGAAATAACGGGTATAAACGGATCCACTTCCTTCATCATGGAAGCATGGGTTTCTGACGGTTATATGTTACTACACTCTTCCATCACCCAATCGTTCCCACTTCCTACGAGACCAGGGTACGTTTAAATATGACTTGTATAAATAGGCTTCACCTATTTCCACCAAACAACAAGTTTTTGGTAAGCAACAACATAGTATCCAGAAATCACCAAGAACTGGTAGATTTTCATTCTACAAGCCAGTTCCACATTCCGATGCAAGTCATAAAACAACTACACCTTCAGAATCAACCATTCTGGTATCAACACCTTCTTCGCTTCCCTCCCTAAGACCAACCCTTCTCCTTCACTTTGTGACCAAAGCAAGCCTGGAACGGCCATTTATTGGTTTAGGCCAGGATTGTACAGATTGATCTCTCGAATCAAAAGTACTCCCGTGCAGTACATTATTTAGGGTTTAGATTCGTTTCTCATCCACACACCCAAATTTAACAAAATCAGCAGAAACAGTTTTCACCCATAAACATATGGGTACCCTCGTCTTTTTAATTGGTATCAGAGCAGGCAAATACGAAAAGATCCAACAACCTGTGTTTAGTGCGATCCAACCTATAAGAATTGAATATATGACGGATTCAGTTAACACAAAACCAAGATTTGATGACTCAAAATTATTTGAAGAAATGTCAAACAATGAAATTCTTGAGTCTCCACGTTCCAAAAAAATTTAGTCTGTAGAAGAATGCAAATTGTATCTCAAACTCACTGAAGATCCCAAAGACAAAATGAGTCAAAAACTCATTGAGTTTGCTGAAATAGAGAAACAAATCAGTGATTTGTCTCTAGAACTCAAACTTTATGAGATAAAGGAAGACGAGTCTTACAAAAGAACCTGTAAAATTCTTAGTGATAGTCAACAATTACAAGATGAAGTGGATAACTTTCTCTTGGAACTTGAGTCAATAAAACAAGCTTCTAAAGAGCCAATATCTGAAAGAAGACAATATCTACATGATTATTGCATGAATTTTTCGCTTGAGAAAGTCATCTTGGATTCATGTCCAAAAATTATTGATGTCAACTCTAAACTCTATATAAAAAATGTACTTTATACAGATACAGTTTCTAGAGAAAAGCTCTTGAGTAACAATAATGACTTATCTAAAAGCCTCATTTGTTACACAACCTCCTCCAAGCCCATGAGTTTCGAATATGGGCTAAACAACCCATTTGAAAAATGGGTTTCAGATTCATGGTCTAACTCTAGAACCGAATCTTATGAAACCGAATCGGAACCGACACAATGTTCGGTGATAATAACGAAGAGAGAAATAAACTCTCTTATAATCTCTTCTTCGAACAGTCCGACAGAAAGATAAAAGGTTGGTTCGAAATCAAAAATCAAGAATTCTTATTTTTTTCTTGTTTTCGAAACAAAAATTTGATTCAATCCCACTCATTCTTTAAGGGGTACTTGTGGTTTTCATCAATTTCACGTTCAAAGGCGTTGTTCGAACATCAACAGACTTCACCGATTGTAAGTGTTCTCTTTTTTATTTCGAATTTGTGTATCCTAGTAACATGCATAATAGGGATTTTACAAGAGGAGAAGGTTTTAATCAAACACATAGGAGATTCACACCGAACTTGAACTTTACTAATGAAACTATCGATTTTATTGCATCTCTTTACTTTGATGTTAGTACTGGATTTATTTTGTTGATCGTAAGTGCTTCAAGAAGTATAGTTCAATGCATGATAAACAAATTATTTATGAAAATAAATATGTGTATGTTGATATGAAATATTACAATGAATTAATTCATAACTGTAATGACTGAGGAGATATTCATTCTGGTAACTATCCTGGTTCTCCAGAGTTAACTAGGGAGTTTTATTGTAATATACATTGTGTGGATGAAAAATACAGTAAGTTCTTCACTATGGTTAGGAGACGTAGGTTTGAAGTAAACAAAAAGTATTGTTGCATATATACTTGGATGCCAGTTAGAAAATGTTTCTCTACCCAGGAGCAGAGACTTCAACAAACAACATATTGTTGAAATACTTGGTGGTAGTAGTTGGATTGGTAACAGTCTATGTATTGATGATGATGTTTGATGATGTTCCGGAACATCTTTTTTTTTTGGTAAACTTGTTTTACCCAATCTTTTACCTAGAAATATACACAAGGTAATGTGGAGTCCTGAAGTGACTGAGTTAATTTATCACATGGTCATTGGAACTTCAAACTTTGCTTTTGTGGGATCATTATCAAACAAATGATTAGAATATGGAAGAGTGGAAAAAGCATGGGATTTCCATGCCTTATTACTAGAATATGCATTTCTTATGAAATTGCTGCAAATGACTCTCAACGACTTGTGCCAAAGGCTCACAATCACTCCATCATCAACAGAATGAGAGGACAAAGTCAAATCAAGACTAACCCAAGTGTTGGTCCCAGTGCTTCCATGCAAGATGTTGATCTTGAAACCTTCTATCGAAGGCTCAGTAGGAGGAATGATTGCCTGAAGTGCCAAGTCAGCTTTCCATCTCTCAAACATCTAGAACTTGCCTCAGACCTCTCCCTGATTGCTGAAGATTATAAGGATACATAATCTGAAAAATACTTTGGCTTGAGTGACACCAGTTCAAGTTCTTAGACGTTTGTCTAAATCTGTTTGGTTTTTTTTGTAACCATAAGAATATGTTATCTTTTGAACATTTTGTTTTAAAATTGTGTCCTGATCTTATGTGTAATAGTATGATGTTTTTAGTATTTTAATTTCAATACTAGAATAATATTATTGTTATGTATGTTTATGGGATGTTTGATTTCGGTTTTCATGACCTTAATATTCAATCTCATATTGTGTGAACCCTTATGGTTTGGGTGACTTTTTGATTTAGTGGGATTGAGTTCTAGCCCAAGTTGGTAGGCTTTATGAAAGGATCATGAGGGGTCCTATATGAAACAATATATGAAATAGTCACAATATGTTGAATCATTTTGGTTTAGCATAAAATCATATGTTTTTCGGGGTTTCAACTTTTGTATTTCAATAGTTAAAACCGGTTTTCAACCTTTCTCTGGTAAAGGTTACTCTTTGTTGTTGTTCTTTTATCTTGCGAGAGGATGACAACAAAACGGGGGAGAGTTCTATCTTGAACTAGCGCTTAATGTCATATCTTAAGGGGGGAAGAGGATGTGGAATTTGAGGTAACGACTTTGTTAGTTAATTGTTTTCCTGTTTAAGAAAAGCCTGATTTTTATTGCATATATGTATTGCTTTTGCTTAACAAAATTTTGTTACAATTGATGTTAATTCCATTATTTGTGTATGGATATGTGTGTAATTCAATTGTTTCCGGTTAAGAAAAACTATTGTTATCTTGCTTTATTGTTTGGTATCAATTGTTTAGGCTTATAAAATTTTGGTGCAATTGCGGTGCTATAATGTCTATGTTTGTTTCAATTGCTTCCGGTTGAGGTAAATAATTATACAAGTTGATTTATTTGGTTTGTATGGATTGTTTATGGATTAACAAAAGAGTTTTCGGTATCAATTGTTTAGTCCAATTGGATTCTATATAAGAGAAACTAAGTTAATTATAATCTTAGTTAGACTTATCAAAGTGGAGGTTTCGGTTATTCAAGTCTAATCGAATGCCTTAACAAGAAATACTAGTGAACTAACCTAGTACTTGTATTGTTTAAAAGTGAAAGGTCTAAGTTATTGATGAGAATAATTAGAGCATGATGAGAAAAATATAGTTAATTCTGATCTTTATTTTGGTCTTATCGAACAAGCGATTGTATTTGTACAATCGGTTTAGCAAAAGAACTAAGATGTTAGTCAATTTTTAATTTGCTAAACTATTAGGGAAACTATCTTCAGGCAATTGTTTCCTTAGTAACATATCAAAACAAAATTACTTGTAGTTACGGTTTTGATATTGGTTATCAAAAATGGTGTGTGGAACCCTCGTGCTTAACTCTTATAGGTTGCAAGTCTCTTTGTAAGATTTGTAAGATCCTTTCGGTTTGTCCTTTATTTGCTCGTATCTTTGTCATTTTGTGACAAAAGGGGGGGAAATATATGGAGTAAACAAGTGATTTGATATTGATTTGTTATCACTAAGGTAAAGGATAATGGTACTTAAACCTTATATCTAACGAAAGAGTAAAGCATAGACTAAGGGGGAGAAGCATATCATATTGGTACTTGTGGTTATCTTAACAACAAAGGGAATAACAAGACGTGTGGATTAGAAATCTACCTATCTTACCTTTAGGGGGAGTATTAGCTTTGTTATTATAATTTCAACAACGGCATTTAAATGATTAAATGTATACAAGTTATTGTGATGTTGAAACTTGGAATCAAGGGTATGTGTAATGAATTATTGTAATTTGTTTATCCATATGATGTAAGAGTTTTGTCACTAAAATTGACATATGGGGAGATTGTTAGAGCATAGCTCAGTTGAACCCACCAAGCGTTGGTATGTCAAGTTTGGTTGTCATATTTTAGTGAATCAAAATTCATTTAAAGATTCGCTTAATTATTTACTAGAGTCAACTTCGTATAGGCTAGCTAGAAATTTAATAGGATACGAGACTTACAAGTATTACGTGAAGACTTGAAGAATGTGAATAAGTAAAGAACTACAATGACGACATCATCATTCCACTTGAGGTTAGTAATATTTGACTTGAACTGTTTCATTCTTAACGTATATTTCAAGTCGTGCATATTGAAAACATAATTGTAAAGCTGTGAATGATTATACTCTAGTTAGACATAATATTAAGGAATTATAATACAAAGTATAACGTCTATCTTTTGAACTTCGTATATAAGACATCGACATAAACGTATGAATGCTATTGTGATTATGTATGGGTATGGGTGAAGATTTTGTCTTAGGAAACAATGTTTTACATTCGTTTAAAGGAAGTACAATTCATAAACTTGTTTTGTGAATCGAAAGGGAAATCGCTAGGCTTATTGGTATTGTTATTCATTGCAAATCTTTTTGAATTACCAATAGATGTGTTTAATATAACCGTTCATAACTTGTTTATGTATCTTGGTAAAACTATTCACAAGGCCTGACTTTTGTATTGGTATGACTTTTATTAGTGAAATCGATCTTAAGTAATCACCTGATATGGTAAGATTGATATCTTGAAACTGGTGTGACTAAATACTAGACATTGGTGTCCAAATTTCCTTGTCTATAAATTCTGAAGTTTGCATTTCTAGCAAACTAATCCTCAGAGCCAGCAAAACTACCTAGTTGTGTTGTTACTGGTGGAGCCGCCTATTCGGAGAGGAAAGTAACCTAATTAAGGGAAATCTCTTACGGCCGCTCGTTTTAAAGACTTATTTGGGATTGAGAAGCTCTATTAGTACCGTTGGTGGGAAACTAGATAATTGCAGTTTATTATTAGTTTTCGATTGATTTGATTGACTAACGATTGTTGAAATTTGATTGCACCTAGTTTGTTTATGCTTGATAATCTTCTCTTCTGATATAAGATTCACTCAAACTAGATCGAAGTTTTGACGGGAGATCTTTAGACTGTTTGTAGATCTAAATACATCTTGTGATAATCCATTGTTAACAAACTCCGTTCTATGTGTGATTGATCACAAGAGATTCAATTTGTTGTGTGCAGGTGTTTATTGAAGATCTAAGAAGATTTGAAGACAAAGAAGATATTTGGGTTCATAATCTTTGGTGTGCACAAAACTTGTTTCGGATGGAAAGGGATCCAACTATAATCGATTTATATTTGTGATAGATTGGATTGATTATTTAAGTAGATCGGCATCAATACAATTCTTTGCGATTCAAAGTATTGATTGCAAAATCTAAACAATTACTTTGGAAGTTGTTATTGGATAGATCTAAGAACCTGACAAAGGAGTTTATTGGGATAAACGGAAGAGACTTTTGTCAAACTCATATCACGTTGTTTGAAAAGAATTGTTACCGAACAGATTTGTTGTACCTTTACTGTTTGGAATACGAACCAAAGGAATTGTTCCAACTGCGTGACTTATTGCAAGTTGGAGGTGCATGGATACTGAGGGAACTAGGTGAACTATAGGTTTAGTTTCTTGGTCTCACTATACAAAGTTGGTTTGATTTTATATAGCGGATTAATTATAAGAGTATTCAATTTTGTACTAGGTCCCGGGGTTTTTCTGTATTTGCGGTTTCCTCATTAACAAAATCTTGTTGTGTCTTTTACTTTTTTATTTCCACAATTATAATTGTTTTATTATAAGTAGAAGTAAAATACACAAACGTTAATTCCTATTTACTTGATAGCAATCCTATAGTGTTTGGTTAAGTCCGAACCTATTATCAAGTAAACGTACTTCGTTGTTGTATTGTCTCGATATTGTATCCATAGTCAATCACACAAGTTATCTTGTTGACGTATTGTCTCGATCTCGTATCCATATATGATCACACAAAGTGTGAACCGATTAGTTATATTGTCTCGACTCAGTCCATAGACAATCACTTTCGGAGAACGGACTTATAGGTGGAAAAGTTTTAGATTGAGGTATATTTGAATTACCAATATATGTGTTTAGTATAACCGTTCATAACTTGTTTATGTATCTTAGTAAAACTTTTCACAAGGCCTTAATTTTGTATTGGTATGACTTTTGTAGGGACGCACAGTATTACCTCATAAGTAGTGGAGGTCGTAAAGAGATGAAGATAGTGGAGGTAATAGTAAAGTTAAATTAGGGAAGTTTCCGGAAGCTGGTAAACCATTAGTCCATCATATCTTCAACTTCTCTTAACCGTCACCACTACTTATCTCTTTCATATCATGGGGTATTACCAAGCTTAGTATGTCGATGTAAACCAGCAGACCAATACCCATGAAGAATTCCCTTATGTGACATATTTTGATTTCTCGTAGGAATTAGTAGAGTCATGGACTATCTCTTATCTTAGACACGATGTATTTTGACTGAGTATTCATCCTAAGATATCCAAACCTTGCCGAATTAACAGAGCTTGAAGACATAACTCAAATTCAAGGTTCGTGTGAATAATAAGAGTTTGTCATAATATGGCATCATTAGCAGGCTCATGGCAATGTAACATGACCATGGCGTACTTGTGACATATTAGTGGCATGTTTCTGGCATGTTGATCATACGAGCCACAATAATACATGACTTAGGTTATGGTGCAAAGAGGATAATTTCTGGCGATAATGAAACCTATGAATTCAAAAGGTCAGGTAACCAACCGAATATAAGACTTATATTTTGGAGTGAAGCTCAACACTTAAAGATGAAAATTGTGGTCCTCTAAATACAAAAGTGACAAATGTAGAGACTATCATGCCATGCCATGCATTAACCAACGATGTAGAGACTATCATGCCATGCATTAACCAAGGATCATAAAAATGTAGAGACTATCATGCCATGCATTAACCAACGAGAGGAAGATAAGAATGACATCGATTTCTTTACTGGAAATCAAGCTTAATTGACCAAAAGATATGAATATAATAAGGGGAAAAGATACCAGCTTGGATTAAAAGTGAACCAAAACAACACAATTAAAATTGAACCAGAACAACACAATAGTTTGCTGAAAGTTCTGAAATGTTCAGGTATTTAAATGTTTGGTGAGAATGTCAGCCAATTATTGTTCAGAAGGCACAAACTCAATTTTCAAAATACCACCCTCAAAGAGATCTCTGATAAAAATGATATTTTATGTAAATGTGCTTTTTTCTTGAGCTCAAAGAGATTCTAAGTAATTCAAATCGCACTTGAGTTATCATAAAAGATCTTCATAGTTTAAATATATATTTATTCCATAATATGTAAGCATTTGTTTCATCCATAAGAGTTGAGTACAACATGAACCTGCAACGATGTATTCGACTTCACACATTGACAAGGATTGTGAGTTTTATTTCTTATTGTGCCAAGCAATAAGATTTAGACCCACACCAAATAATCCTCATGATGTACTCTTTATCTTCCACACATCTTGTCCAATCAACATCAAAATAAGCATTATGTTCAGTGTTAGTATCAAAGGTATAAGATAAACCATAACCAATAGTGTTTCTAACATATCTTATGATTTTTTTTTTTTACATCTGCGAGATGAGAGTCTTTGGTATCTGCTTGAAATCTTGATAAATATAAATTTCATACTAATGTTGTTGAATTTGTGACCCCAAGAAGTATTTTAATATATCAACATTGTTAATTTCAAATTCCTTAACAAGAGAAGTTGGGAGTTCTTTAAAGAGTTTCGTGGATGTTGATCCATAGATAATGTCATCTACATAGATCTGAGCTATTAAGACGTCCTTTCCACTCCATTTGGTAAAAAGCATTTTATATGCTCCACCTCTTGAGAAACCTTTCCTAAGAAGCTAATTTGTTATCTTTTCATATCGAGTTCTAGGTGCTTGTTTTAATTAATATAATACCTTATTGAGCTTAAAGACATGATCGAGATATTCTAGATTTTCAAATCCTTTAGGTTGAGCACCATAGACCTCCTCCTTAAGGTATCCATTTAAGAATACAAATTCATAACCATTTGATATAACTTAATATTGAGGAAACAAGTATGATCTAATAGCAAACATATGGACTCAAGACGTGCAACATGAGCAAAGTTTTCATAAAAATCAATCCATTCAGTATGTGAATATCCTTGATCCAGTCGTGAAGTCATATGTCAACGGTTTGTGAATTGCGTTCGCCAACAGTTATCCTTTCACAAATCTCAGATCACCACAGTCCATAAACTACGTTAGTGAATTTCCCATTCAAATCCTTATGGCTAACTGGTTCGCCAACCTTCCTGTATTCTAAACATTAGATATCTATGGTTCGCCAACGTACCCTGAGTTCAGATTTCAGTAGTTTTTAAATACTCTTTTAATGTTTAAACGTGCGAGTAATGCTCTAACAATCTCCCCTTTTGTCAATTTTAGTGACAAAACTATCAATACATATAGATTCAAAAACATAAACTTTTCAACTCAATTTTCATAATGCTTGATTTTTTAAATCTTCAAAGTCTGCTTGAATTCTTCGTACTTTAAGTTCTTCCATGGTTCTGCATTATGATTGTGTCAGTACCTTTGTTGTTGAAGATCCGTAACAAATAAAAACTTATAAGAATGCTCGTTTAGAGCTTTTCTAGAATGACAATTCAATTTACTCAATGGTTGTTAGTTCGGTGCATAATATTTTTACTTACCTCAAGATTCAATTGTACCAAAACTTTGAGCAATACTACGGTGATATGTTTCCCCTCTTAGATCCTTAGTAATCTTAGTTAGAATAATTAATCGTTCATAAATTATTTTTGTTTCAAGTTGATCTTTAGGAATTATCGAAGCAACATTGCATATTGTCTATGGTTATCGGGAATATTTCAAATTTAGTTATGAAATAGAACACTTTGGCGCAAGGTACACATACTTGTATGTATAAGCTAAGTCAGTTTGAATTCTGCAAACTGTAGAGGTTTGAAAACCCGGTTTGCAGACCCTTTACATCTAAGTTACGAAACATAGGTAGGTTTGCGAACCCGGTTTGCAAAATTTTTGAGGATGACTTCGTAAACTTCCAAGGTTTGCAAACCCTTTGGGCCTGACTTCACGAACATCCAGTGGTTTTTCCAAGCCGATCTACAAACCTATACAGTACTTGTTTTGCAGAAGCTCACTAAATACTCTATATAACTAACTACAACTCTCATAAACACTTTTAAGACAACTTATATACAAAATCACTTTGGGCTTATGGATCATTTTTTAGTCTTGAGTGTTTCTTAACACTGCTAAGTGATTTTAAATTCAAAGGTATACTTGCTACCATGGACTGTGATTGTGCATAATTCTAGAATCCTAGACCATAATGCAAATTCTTATATATAATTTCAAGACAATCTTTTCACATGCGTACATGAAGTCCTAATAAGAATTACATCTAAACTTGGAAAGTGTTTGCTTGGATCTCAACCTATGTTAGCTTGACTTCGAAGCTACCTAGAGCCTTGAAAATTTATAAATAAATAGACTTGTTAGAGTACTGCTCGGTCGAACTCACAAGTATTGCTATCTCAAGCTTATTTGTCAAGTTTAGGTGATCAAAACTATAAGTCTTGATTTATAGTCTACTTATAGCTATTTCTCGGATTAGGATAGAATGTGTAGTTGAGTTTTAGACTTCACGATGCTCATCAATTGAATACGAAGATCTACTGAGGAGAGCTTGGAAGAACTTAATCAACAAAAGGAATGTGGAGACCAAAACTTATCCAATCACTCAGAAGTCTATTCTATTATATCTCCTATTGAGACTAAGTCGTATAGCTATATCTTTCTCGAAATATATGTTGGAAAGATTTTTACTTTAACTACGTTCATCATTATTCTTGACGAGTTTAGTTAGAAACAATTTATTTGTTGGAAACTAAATAATGAGTCAAAAGATGAGCATGTGAAAACAGTCATTTGATGTAGACTCGTAATGTTTCGCATTGATCATTCAATCACTTGAAAATTACTTATAAGATAATAGTTTGTGTGAGACAGCTATTGTCGTCTTCTTAGGATGTATCAATGAATGAAATGGGAGTTTAGAATAAATACCCATTATCTGGATATAGTACAGCATGCATACCAGTATGCAAACTGTTGTAGTAAGATTCAGGTCTGGGAACCAAGTTTGCGTACCAGTATGCAAACGGTTTTAACTATCAAAGTACGGGAACCAAGTCTGCACACCAGTATGTGAACGGTTTCCTAAGTTAGGTCCGGAACATAAGTTTGCATACCCGTTTGCAAACTAAGTTAGTTTAAGTTCTAAAATCGGTTAAGTATGATTTCATACTCATGAACAAATACATTTATATATTAAGGAATGCAATCTTTGCAAATCATGGCTAAAATATTCATGAATTGATTCTCTTGAATTAAATCTGATTTTGTTTCAATTGTTTCTTGTATACTTCTATGAGAATATAAAAAATTGAACAACTCGATGAGTAACACAATTAGATTCATTTGATTATCATTTGATCTAAAAGTGTTAGATGAATGTGGTTAATACAAAAGTGTTCATTTGGCTAACTTCTGTAGGATCAGAATATCGCAACAACAACGTTCCTGCGAAACCTTCATCTACAATGTTACGAAACTGTCGCAGATAAACAACAAAGATGACATAACAAGTGATATCAGCTCAAACACGGGAGAAGTGTGATGATCCTGCGAAAATTATAGTGTTTGCGAAATTAATATTTGTAAGCTTGCGAGAGTGTCGCAAGCCAGATCCTAAAATAAAGGATGAACTAGCTGTTATCCACTATGTAAATCCCTATATAAAGAGTCGAACAGGTTTAAGGGAGGGAGATCTTTTTTGAGCGTTAAGTAAGTCATTAGGAGAGAGAAAGTCTAGAGCAGTTGTTAATTTCTTAACTTTATTTCTTTCCTTTCTTGTAAAATTGGTGAGATTAATCAGTAAAGATTGTGATTGTTCATACTAAAATGATTTGATTATATGAATTCTTGTGAGGGGTGTAGTGTGGGATTTCCTGCAACTACATATTGGCGCTAGAAACAGGGATGAAGATTGAAGATTGAAGATTGTGAAGATCATCGTAAAGATTGCTCAAATCAAGAAATGATGAAAGAAAATAGCAAAATAGTTGAAGAAGAGAAAATCAAGATTAATGAAAATAAAAGAAGGATGGAATGTAGTATAATCACAAAAATAATGATTAATGAATTTCATGAGAAAATTAGAGGAAGGATACATAAGCGAGACTTTGATGGAAAGAAAATTATGACAGTAGAGAAGAAATCACCCTTAAGAGATTGGGAAAAGCAGAAAATTACGTTTCATCATCAAAAATACCAAGAAAAATTTGAACCACACACCTCCTTTGGTAATCAAGGTAACCACACGGAAAGAAAAGAAGAAATCCGCAAAAAACATAGAAGAATGGGCGGTGAATAGAACTTTAGTAGATACAGGAAGTTCAATGGATATGATGTTTTATCATGCATACAAAGGGATGGGATAAAAATATGAAGAAATGACTCATTCAATGTATCGTATTCATGGCTTCGGAAAATCTACAACAAAACCTAAAGGAGAAATAATGGTGAGAATTTTGCTATGAGAAATTGAAACACAAATTGCACTATGTGTGGTAGATGTGGAATCTCCATATAACATGTTATTAGGAAGGCCATGGGTACACGCAATTAAAGCCGTAGCATCAACATTACATCAATGCATCAAATTTCCAATACCAAACAGAGTTGGTGAAATAAGAGGAGATATTGATAGTGCAAAATCATGTTATCAAATTGAAGTGAAACATTATGTAGAACGTCCAAAGAAGCAAAAACTTCGCAGAAAGATAGCGAAAGAAGCAAAGAAAGAAGAAGAGTTTAAAATCTACATGATAAGAGCAAAAGAAGGAAAATGAATACCCAACGAAATTTCAGAAGAAGGAAACGAACTTGCGAAAGTAATAAAAGAACCAACACCCATGGAAGAACCTAAGGCCAATTACACCGCAGTAGAACCAACAAGGGAAGTGAATATTGGAACTAAAGAAGAACCCAAAATACTAAGAATTAGGACCAAGATGGAGGCAGATGAAGAAGAAAGAACTATTAATCTTTTGCGAGAGTATAGAGATATTTTCGCATGGAACATGGATGAAATTCCTGGAATAGATCTGTATGTGGTGTGTCATAAGTTGGAAATTGACAAGAGTGTAAGACCATTTAAACAAATAATAAGAAAAATCGCAACGACGTATCACTCTCAAATAGAAGAAGAGTTGCAGAAGATGCTTGATGAAGGAATTATAAGACAAGCCAAATATCCGGAGTGGATGGCAAACATGGATGTAGTTCCAAAGAAGAATAAATGGAAACGAATTTGTATAGACTTTACTAATCTAAACAATGCTTGTCCGAAAGATAGTTTCCCATTACCAGATATTCTACAAATGGTTGAGTCAGCGGCGGGAAATGATACAATATCTTCTCTAGATGGGTATAAAGGTTATAATCAAATTCCTCTTGCTGAAGAAGATCAAGAACATACTGCTTTTTTTGCTCCAAGAGGATTATATTGTTATATAAAAATGTCATTTGGTCTTCGAAATGCTGGAGAAACATATCAAAGAATGGTGGAGAAAGTGTTCGCAAAGTGGATACACAAAACGTTAGAAGTGTATGTAGATGACATGTTAGTAAAAAGTAAAGAAGCTAAAGATCATGTACAAGATCTGAAGGAAATTTTTGAACAGATGCGGCAATTTAATATCAAAGTGAATCCTGAAAAATGTGTTTTCGGAGTTGCATCAGGAATTTTTTTTAGGTTACATTGTATCCAAGGAAGGAATACAAGTTGATCCAGAGAAAGTGCAAGCAGTTCGCGACATGCCAACACCAGCAACGGTAAAGGATGTACAAAAGTTAAACAGACTCTTAGCTTCGTTGGGAAGATTCATTTCACGATCATCAGATAAATGTAAACATTTCTTTAATATACTCAAAAAGGGTACAAAATTCAGATGGACAGATGAATGTGAGAAACCTTTCCAAGGAATAAAATAACATCTGATGAATACATCTATTTTACAAAAGGCGGAACCATGAGAATAATTATTGATTTACCTTGCGACAACTTCGCATGCATTAAGTGTTATGCTATTGCGAATGGACGCAAGAGTTGAAAAACCAATTTATTACATCAGCAAAACATTCAATGCCGCAGAAAGAAATTACTCAAAGATTGAAAAGCTAATTCTAGCATTGGTATATGCAACATTTAAGCTTCGCATATATTTTCAGGCACATAAAGTCAAAGTATTGACAAAGGTACAAATTGAATCGGTAATGAAGAACTCAAAGAGATCGGGCAGAGTTGAGAGATGGAATGCGCAAGTAGGACATTTCAAAATTAAATATGAAGTATTATCTTCACCAAAGTCACAAGTTGTCGCAGACTTTTTAGCAGAATTTCCTTTAGAAGATGATGAAGCTGTAGAAGAGATGATGGATATAGAAGAAGAGCGTGGAGATCCAAAATACTTGTTAACAGAGCCAAATAGATGGGAAATATTGGTAGATGGATCCTCGAATGGGGAAGGTAATTGAATTGGAATTGTCTTAATTTCTCCGGAGGGAACAAATATGGCTTTTTCATTTAGATTGGAGTTTGCATCCACTAATAATGAAACATAATATGAAGATGTGATACATGCCCTAAAATTCTCAATGGAAATGAAATTAGAAAATGCTAGAGTTACCACTGATTCGCAGCTGGTTATTCGCCAAATAAAAGGAGAGTACACAACAAATGAACCATCTTTGAAGAAATATAAGAAACTTGTCGAAGAATTGTCAGCGAAAATCCCAAAAATAAAATGGAGGCATATATCAAGGAAAGATAATAGACTCGCAGATGCTTATGCTTTCATTTCAAGTATGATGACAGATCCAACTGCGAGATGCATAAAAATCTAGACACTTAATAAATAAGAGGAAGAAGAGGTAGATGTAATGATAATAGAAGGCGATGAAGAAGAACCAAGAAACAATATCGCAGATTGGAGAACAGAACTTCATGCATATTTAGCAAGAGGGGAAACACCAAGAAATAGATTGGAGGCACACAAATTAAAGAGTCGTGCAACAAATTATGAACTAAGAGATGGGGTATCGTATCGAAAATCATTTAATGGGCCATCACTTAAATGTTTGACACGAGAAGAAGGAGAAAAGGTATTAAAAATGTTACACAGTGGAGACGCTAGCATCCACAGTGGGGGAAGATCTTTGGCATACAAAACAAAAATGCAAGGTTATTATTGGCCATATACGCATGAAGATACGAAGAAAATATCAAGACGTTGTGAAGATTGTCAGCGGCACGGAAAGAAAATACATGCACCTGGGCATCATTATCATCTTCAACGAGTGTATGTCCTTTTGGAAAATGGGGCCTAGATATTGTAGGACCATTTGTACCAGGATCTGGACAAAAAAGATACCTAATTGTCGCAACAGATTATTTCACGAAATGGGAATAAGTAAAGGCAGTACAACACATTCGTGACAAAGACATCTTTGCATTCATATTTGAAAATATCATTTGCAGATTTGGAATTCCAGCACAGCTAGTATCTGACAATGGGAAACAATTTGAAGGGAAGAATATATAAATGTTACTCAATGCATTCAAGATAAAATGTGGAAAATCCACCCTCTATATCAACAGGCCAATGGACAAGATGAAGCAACAAATAAAATAATCGCAGGCATATTGAAGAAAAAGTTAGAAGGGCATCATAAAGCATGGAGAGAACAGGTACATAATGTAGTCTGGGCTTACAATACAACTAGGAGAGAAGCTATAGGAATGTCACCTTTTTGTTTGACATATGGAGTTGAGGCAGTGTTACCAACAGAAGTTGTTATTCCCACAACAAAGAAAGAGTCTTGGGAGAAGAATCCTAGTGGTGGAATGATCCTAAACAAACTTAATGAGCTAGAAGAGAATAGAGAATGATCTTTACAACATATGGAGAATTATCAGCGAAGATTAGCCAGAGAATACAATAAGCGTGTCAAGATACGTGAATTTCAACCAGGTGATTTAGTTCTTCGCGAGACGCCAATTTACCAGCGAGAAGGTGGTGGGAAACTAGCGAAAAAATGAGATGGCACTTACATTATAAAGGAGATAAGCGGAACGGGGGAATACAAATTGATGGATCCAGAGGGTAGAGATGTTGGTCAAAGACTTGATAGACCATGGAATAGATTATATTTAAAGAGATATCACCCATGAAGGGCTTTGAGAAACCTTAGATAATAAAGTAATATATGATGCAATAAAATGAATATGAACAATAAATTTTATAGAAAAGTTGCTGCGAGATTATTCAAGATCAAAACAAAACGAGAATATGTGAAAATTTCGCAAGAGAAAATCAGAAATTAATGACATATTAGAATGGGACGAACCTTTATGACGTACACCTTAGTTCGCAGATAAAATTTCGCAAGAGGCAAATGTAAGGCCTAAAGTGCGTCATATAAGGGGGTATTTGTTGCATGACTCAGGGATAAGGTCATACCACTGCTGGAACCTGAGTCATGGAGATTTGGGGTCAATGAAATCCCATCCAGGAGAGGCACCTTGGATTCTCATCTTGAGCATATGACTCAAGTTGGGAAACTAAGGTAATAAGGACTCCCGATGGAATGCAGAGTATGATCAAGGCGCCGAGGTACACAGTTGAGCCAAGAGTGCCCGGGGCGTATGAAACTACCCTGTTCATTCTTGGCAAGTCTTGACTATGATGCACTCAGCCCGAAGAAAACCCTACTTAGGATGCAGTCTCGTAACCATAAGCCATATCGGCAAAAGGGATAAGAGGCTGCAAAAACAACTGGTTGTTGTCAAGACTGGATGGGAGGATCTAGTCTTGTATGGAAGAAGTACGTCTCCTTGAAGGGGAAACCAGGGGGAAGATAAGGGCGGCACCCTCCATTAGGGAGCTGATAAGTGTCTTAAGACGCAAATGTCATGAGATTTTTTACTCACGGTAGTATCAAGGCTTGTCATATTTGTGCAACAATCCTGAAGAGGCAATAATACAAAAGATAAGATAAGACGAGATCAATGGGTTTTTGCATGAAAGTGCAGAGACGTCCTGCGATTTCGTCGCAAGACGACAATATCACGGGGCTTTAGTTTCACAAGAAATTTTAGGCCTGTCATATTGTCGCAGCAAAAATGACCAAAGAACATAAAGTTAAGGCAAGATTAATGGGTTTCTATATGAAAGTGCGGAGATGTCCTGCGATTTTGTCGCAATAACAAAAGATGGAAAAATAAGACCTTTAACTAGGAAGGCAAAATAAGACCATGTAACAGAACAAAAAATTTATAAATACTAACTATTCTTTATGCAGATCATTCATCGCAAGAAAGATAATGAAAGGCAAGTATGGGAATTAATAAACAAGAGGCATTATCTTTCTCGCCGTAAAATATTCAAGGAGTAAATTTCAAAGTTTATTGAGGCGCACTATTCGCAAAAAGTAAAGAACATGAAACAACTCAAGAAGACAAAATTAAATAAGAAACCCAATCTTCAATGTTGACTTTTCCATAAGGAGTTGAAGGGTGTTCTTTGTTATTTTTCTCACTCTCGATAGCATTTTCTTCAAGGACTTGATTAATTCTAGCTTCATCTCCACCTTGATGTTCGCCAGTGATAATCTCTTTAAGAGGGATTTCTTTTTCATTTTCGTCTTGGTCATCACCAGCAGATGCGTATTTCGTAGGATGTTCTTCTACTTCATCTTCTTCTGCGAAGTGAAAGAATACAAAATTTTTATTAAAATAAAGAATTAGCAAGCAGCATGTTATAAACAGGTTTAGCAAAGAAAGAATGGCTGAGTCAGTCAAAATGACTACCTTCTTTTTGCTATATTATATTTTGAATTAGTGTCAAGCAAGTATTATCCCAATGATTCATTGCCTCATAAAATTTATCTCAAACTAAACCCTTCAGGCGAGATTTTAATTTCTTTTCTTTAGAGATGAGAAAAGTGTTCTGCTTCGCAAGTGAAGAGTAAGATTCTTCTAATTTTGAGTATTATTCTTTGAGTTGACTTGCCTTTACACTTAAAGTTATCCTACCTTGGATGAGTGTATTTTTTTCAGCAATAGATGATTCAGTCACCTCCTTAAGTTCATTTTTCAGTTAACAAAGAGATTGTTCTTTGTTATCACACACCTTTTGAAGAATGTTTAGTTGCTGCAAAGAGTTCGCCACCTTATTTAAGAGAGTTCGCTTCTCCTGAGATAAAGTTTTGTTTTCATCTGATAGACTTTCCACCTCTAAATTAGCTTTAGTCAAAGAATAAGAGAGGCGAGATATTTCACTATTTAATGAGTTTTGCTTCTAAACTAATTGAGTATTTTCTTTAGTAAGATTATCTATTTGATCAACAAAATATGTATAAAGGTTATCTAATCGATTATATTGATTCATCCAAATATCTCTATCAACACGAGCTTCTTCAGCGGCAGATTCAAATTGATATCTCTCCATTATTCGTTTTTGGTTTAAAACTTAGCGTACGAATAAAAGACTTTAAGGGAATTGCATGAGAAAATGACAGAATTACTTATAAGATAAATCAAAAGAGAAGATCAAAAAATCATACCTTTCAATTCATTATTCTTCTTGCGAAGAAGCTCGTAATCCAGCGAGATGTTTTGGAATTTTTGATTTTCCAGGCGAAGAGCATCACGTTCCAAAGTCATCGTTTGGAGATTTTTGTTCAAAATTTCCACTTCTTTCTCCAATGTTATTTGCGAAACCATTCTCTCAGAGCCGACATACTTATTTAAAATTTCGCAAGCATTCAATGTGATGGGGTTAGTAGAAGATATTTTGACGCCATCCAAAGCATCAAATAAAGTTTGGAACACAATATCTATCCCATCTAAAGCATCTTTGGAAAAGGAAGAGAATTCAGATGAAGAAGTGGTGATATTAGAAGATTGAGGAACTGAATCATTTCTCGTAATAACTATGTCATTTGAAGGTGAATCTAGGATTAAGGAAGAGTCGATTTGAGAAGCATTAACAACAGGAGGAGAAAGGGTTTCATTCGCAGAAGAATTAATAAGATGAGTTTCGTTTGTAAGAAGACCAGTTGAAGGGGAGACATCTGAGGTAACATTTTTGCGAATAAGAAGTAAAGGTTCATATTGCGAAGGTACCGCAGGAGATTTTAAAGGGATAAGTGAAGAAAATGGGACAGAAGTTTCAACAATCTTAAGATGGCGAGATTTCTTGGGGGGTTTGTTAGCATATTTATCACCCTGCGAATAACAATCCAGATAAGAAACAAAGGCAACAATATTGTTATTAAAAGAATAATGTTTCTTACTACCTTATTATTCGCAGACTTTCTTTTTCTCACAACAACTTTGGGACGTGGTATGTTGGGTGAATTAGGGTTTTGAGTTGTAGATTCGACATTAACGGTGTCTTTGCTGAAACAGAAGCAGTATGAGAATTACACAAAAATACAAAATAAACAAGATGATTCCAGTAAAATAAGATCAGTTTCAGCAAAATCAAAAGAAGAAAAGGAAGAAAACTAACCTTGCTAATTCCATGGGAGCAAAAAGAAGCAATAACGGGAAGATAGGGAAGAAGAAGAAAGTTGCAGACGATGAAGAGTTACAGAGAATATGAAAGATGAAGATGAAGCAAAAGAAGAAAATTATTTCTTCATCGGATACCTATTTAAATAGACGAAAGAAGATGACCAGTTTAACCGGTAAATAAAGGAATAATGACACGTGTAGACGGTTACGCTAAATTTAAGAAATCCGACCGATAGGGAAAAGTATTGAAAGGATGAGCAGCTGCGGCGTTCTGAAGCATAATTTATCATGACATTCTCTTCTTCGCAGAGAAGACATGAGAAGAGGCAAGATGTAGGATCAGAATATCGCAACAACAACGTTCCTGCGAAACCTTCATCTACAATGTTCCGAAACTGCCGCAGATAAACAACAAAAATGACATAACAAGTGACATCATCTCAAACACGGGAGAAGTGTGATGATCCTGCGAAAATTATAGTGTTTGCGAAATTAATATTTGTAAGATTGCGAGAGTGTCGTAAGCTAGATCCTAAAATAAAGGACGAACTAGTTGTCATCCACTATGTAAATCCCTATATAAAGAGTCGAACAATTTTAAGGGAGGGAGATCTTTTTTGAGCGTTAAGTAAGTCATTAGGAGAGAGAAAGTATAAAGCAATTGTTAATTTCTTAACTTCATTTCTTTCCTTTCTTGTAAAATTGGTGAGATTAATCAGTAAAGTTTGTGATTGTTCATACTAAAATGATTTGATTATATGAATTCTTGTGAGGGGTGTAGTATGGGATTTCCTGCAACTACAACTTCGGTTAACTATTGTTGAGCCAACTCAATATATACGTTTAGGTACGGTTACTCATATCTAAATGAATGTACATTTCATTTGTGTGTAACAATCTAAGATCATCTAACGGTGGAGAGATATTGATTTGGTTTTAAGTAAACTTAGCTTGAATCTTAAATCAGGATTTCATCTAATGGTGAATATTGATTGGTTTGTTTTAAAGCTATCAAACCCTGATTTAAAGACTATATAAGGGAGAACTATAGCAACTGGGAAACCTAATACCCAAACCTCATGTGTGATACTAGTTGCGACTAGAGTCGATTCTTCTTTAACCTAGGTTTTTCCTAAAAAAATTTATAGGTTAACGACTTAAAGACTTTGTTGGGATTATGAAGCCATACCTAACTATTTTCTCTGTAGTTGCGTATTCCGATCTTACTTGTTCTATCGTATTGAGTACTATCTTCTCTAAGATTTGATCGATATTTATCTCCGAGAGGTAAGATATAAAAAGTAATCACAAAGCTCTTCGTGTCATTCTTTGTGATTCCACAATAACTTGTTCTACTACCATATAGTTAAGTTATTGTGGTGATTGATATTTCTAGGTTGTTCTTTGGGAATATAAGACCAGATTATAAATTGGTTCCTGTTCATCTTGATTTATCAAAAGATGGAACAAAAACTTCGTAGGTATTTTTGTGGAAGATAGATTTATCTATCAGAATAGACTTTTCTGTGGGAGACAGATTTGTTTATAAATTCTTCGACTTTGGGTCATAGCAACTCTTAGTTGTGGGTGAGATCAGCTAAGGGAATCAAGTACGTAGAGTCCTGCTGGGATTCAAAGGCGTATGGAACATGACTATACCTTAAATAATGTGAGACTTGGTTAAGGCTCAACTACATTCCAGTCCGAAGTTAACTTGTAGTAGGCTAGTGTCTGTAGCGGCATAATACGGTGTGGTGTTCAAATCTGGACTAAGTTGCATGGGTTTTATGTATTTATGTTTTCCTCGTTAATAAAACTTCTGGTGTTTCTGTAATTTCTTTTCTGCATTATATTTGTTTATATAATTGAAATATCACAGGTTGTGCGTAGTTCAATCAATTGGAAATCCAACCTTTAGTTGTTGATTGAAATTGATTGAAACTTGAACATTGGTCTTTGGTACCGTTCAAGTTTGTTTCTCATAATAATCAGGCTCACGGATTTTATTTGTTTTATTTGTTGATTACATTGAGAAACAAAGATATAACTCTTGGATATATTTCCTTGATTGAGTATGACTATCTAGTTGATTCTCTTGGAATTATATTGGAGTTAGTCCATATAGATTACCGAACGAATTACTGGGTGTGGTTGTTATACCCTCTCTTTTTCAAGACTCCTGCAATAGGATTTCTCCATCCCTGGATATCTATGTCCTAGTTTCAAATATAGAGTTGTCTTATATAACCTAGGTTATTCATAGAACTGTATTCTAGGTTATGACTTTGAATACTTCACTTAGGGATTCGTGAAGCCCGATAAGAATATATTTTTACCTGATAATTCTTGTATCCGGATATTGTTTTACTGTTTATTGAAGTTTACAAACTTTAGAGGAGGAACAAGATAGATAGAAATCACAAAATTCTCTTTGTTTCAAACTTTATGATTCCTGAAGATAGATTTGATTTGTTGGGATTGTTCTAGAGAGGTAATTAGTAATCTAGGATTTTATGCTAACAGATGGTAAGCATTTCGGATTCGTGAAGTTTGTTCATCTACCGGAAACATATTTTCATACCTATATTGAAACATATCAAATTGGAAATAAAATAGGGTTGTATGTTAGAGGTAGAGGTATCCAAAGTCTTCACTGAGGTTGAAGAAACTCTTTTGTTGTAAATAACATCTACTAAGGGGATCAAATGCATAGAATCTTGTGAGGTTCAAGAGATTTAAGGAACACGACTGCAACAAAATTGTTTGGAGGGTTAATTCAGTCTCAACTACATTCCAGTACAAAGTATGATAGTATGCTAGTGTTTGTAGTAGTTTAATATAGTGTGATGTTCAAGCTGGATGAGGTCCCATATATTTTAGCATGTGCAGTTTTCATCGTTAACAAAAAAATTGGTGTCTTGCATTTTTCATTTTCCACATTATATTGTTTATCTTCGTAATATGAATAGCACAAGTAGTACGTAATCAATCTAGATAGTTTAAGTCTTTATTATTTGAGATCAAAAACAAGAATCCTTCTTGTTGAATTCATATCCTGAAAGATAGATTGCAAGTTTCATACTTGTTAGAATTCAAATACGACTAGATTGATCTTAGATATTGATTTTTGAGGTCGTCCAAGAACTATTCTACACAATCAGGTACACAGACCTTTGATTTACACATTTTGATTGTGGAAAAGAAAAAACTTCATATATAATTTTCTTTAAGAGTCTTTTCTTTAACCTACTTGTAATTGTATTAAATTTTGTCCATACAGGTTGCCAAAGAAAAAAGTTGGTGGTGTATTCGGTACCCTCTATTTTTTGCGGTTCTTTTATTTGGAGAGAAACAAATTATTTAAAACGAAAGAATATATATAACATATGATAATGGGAAATTTTTGATCCCTTTGTCCCTCGTATATAGAGAAATAAGAATTATTTTTTTATAAGTATTTATGTATTTTCCTGTTTTTATCTTTTATCTTGTTGTCAATACGATTATCTATGCATCATAAATAAGGATATGCATATCAGACAACAGCTTTAATTAGAATTCCAGGTATTTAGTGAAGGATAGAAGATCCAATATTTCACTTATATAACAAAGATGAGGGAATCGTATCATGCCCCAATTATGCTCCAAACTGGAGCAATTGTCTGGCAGGGGAGCAAGAACTATAAGTTTGAGCACTTATGGCTTACACACCCACAACTGCAACAAGTGGTGACTTAGGCGTGGACCATGCTACATGACATGGATCCCACAGTGAATTTGTAGCTCAAGCTTATTTCAACCAGTGAAATCCTAATCGAACGGAGCAAGGAAAATTTCGGCCATCTCCCCACCATGATCAAGAAATCAACAACGCAAATTAAAATGGTTCAACATCAATGCGCCACCATCTCTGGTAATGATTTGACATATTGGCAACTCCGTGAAAAACAACTCAGAGAAAAATACATGACGTTAGTCAATTGTCATGCAACGTATTGGCGAAAAAGATCAAGAATTCAATGGCTACAATCGGGTGATCGTAACACCACTTTCTTCCATACCAAAGCAATAATCCATCGAAGTTGCAATAACATTCAGCAACTTCAGGACCACCAAAACAACTGGGTTACTTACAAAGATGTCGTGGTTGGATTAATAATCGATCACTTCACTGATCAATATACCCGGCTCCAAATACAGTGATAGATGAAAGCCTATCTTCAGCAATAACCCCAAGGTTAATACCCAACCAATGCGTCTCCCTGACGAAAGAAGTAACTCCTATAGAAATCAAGCACGCCTTATTCTATATTGACTCTGAACGTGCTCCGGGTCCGGACGAATATGCTAGCAAGTTTTTCAAGGTTTTCTGGGAAACAACTCATATACATCTAATAGAGATGGTGCGTAGTTTCTTCAATTCCTTCAGTATCCATCCGCTCATGAACCAAACTAACCTAACTCTAATCCCCAAAATAGACCAACCATGCAAACCGTCACAATTCAGGCCTATTGGACTCTATAATGTCACTTACAAAATCATTTCAAAAATATTGATCAACCGCATACACCCATTATTCCCGTTCCTGATAAGCCCTTACCAAAGCGCTTTTATACCCCAAAGATCTATCCAGGATAACATAACAACTACTGGAGAGCTTTATCATCACATTAGAACCTCAACCAATACTAAGGACCCAAAAATAACACTGAAATTGGATATCCAAAAGGCCTATGATAGTCTGGATTGGGGTTTTGTTAGAAAAGCTTTTACCAAATTAGGTTTCCCGACAACTTTCATAGAATACATCATGCTTTGTATATCAACGGTCACATATTCAATCAACATCAACGACACGCCGCATGGGTATATCACCCTAACTAGAGGAATAATACAAGGGGATCCGCTATCATGATATGTGTTTATTGTTTGTGCGGAAATACTCTCAAAAAACTTTGGAAATCTAGAGGTCCAAAAAGCTGTGGAGGGGATACGAATCTCACAAAAAGCTCTATCAGTTCTCCATCTTATGTATGCGGAAGATATCCTCATAATATACAGGGCTTCAACATAAGGCACAAATCAACTCAAACACCTGCTCCAAGCATACATCACATCAGCAGGTCAGCACATTAATACCTCAGAATCCACCATCATACATCATCCAAATCTCAACCAACAAAAATTACTTGACCTACAACAAGCTTTCAGTATGCCAACAACCTCAACACCCCCAATATACCTATAAATTCAATTCAAGCATGAAAGATCCTCTCATAACATTTATGAACCCCTGTTGAATCGATTAGCGCGCAGGGCTAAGAGGTGGATGACGAAATGCCTAACTCCTTCAGGAAGATTATATCTCATAAAAGCTTCCCTAACCCCTACGTCAAATAACATAATGCAAGAACAACCTCTTCCTGTCAATGTGAATAAGAAGATAGATTGTATCACCAGAAACCTTTCCTAGGGACATGACTCATCAGTCAAGAAACTTCACCCACTGGGTTATGCTAAGTTGACTATGCCAAAATCAGAAGGTGGTCTAGGAATTCTAAGAAGCATCGATCATAATAAAGCACTACTCATGAAGTGGGTCTGGAACATCCATGAGAAGCCGAATTTAGTTTATGCTAGGCTTTGCAACGAAAAATATCTGAAGCAACAACCTCTCTTTTTAGGAACACCGGCTACCCCATATTTAACCTGTCCCCAATGAAGGAAATTAGCATCCCTCATCCCCACTATCAAACAACATATTTTCCATAAAATCGGAGATGGGTTAACAACCCCTATCTAAGAAAACTGGATCCCGCAATTCGATAACACCCTGGACCCGACGAGCTGTTACCCAATCCAAAAAGTAGCTGACCTTATTGATCCTTTCAATCATACATAGAATCATGATAAACTAAACCACATGCCACCCCACATAATTCAGCGAATCGTGAATATCCACCTCTCCCAAAACAACTATGACGATAGAATTATTTGGCCTTTCACTAAATCTGGAAAATACACCACATCATCTGGATATCACTGCTTAGCCACCTCACTGAATCATTCCCACCAACTAAATTTCTCTGGACACTCCCGTGTGCTCCAAAATTACAGCTTTTTTTGTGGAAAGCAATCAATGAGGGCCTCCCAACCTTCACCATCCTAAACCATATCCACCTAATCAATACTGACATTTGTCCCCAATGTAGTTCTGATCCGGAATCTGCTTCCCACATTCTCCTTCATTGTCAAGTGGTTGTGGTAGCTTGGAACAGTCTTTTCGCAAGACTCCCTACTCATTCAACCACAACCCACAATCTTCCAATCTTTCCAAACCCCCATATGACAATCACACAAATTTTACAATTAAAAACTCACCACATTTTCAAAACAGCTTTCTGTTTCATTTTATGGTCCTTATGGATGACTACATCTACCGATAAAGGCAACCAAACCCAGGTAACATCACCCAGATGGCTCTCTCTTTTCAACAATAGTTCTCTTGGGGCACAAGAGAACCTCGCTCCTGTGTTACCTGGAATACCAGCTCTAGCAAATCCAAGAAATAAAGAACAAACGACTACAACAATATTAACAGGCTGGATCAAACCTTATATAGACTGAATCAAGATCAACATAGATGGAGCAGCGCGAGGACACCCCAGAGTAGCTGGAGCAGGTTTCATTTGCAGGGATGCTTCTGCCAACACCCTGGTAGCCGTAGCACAACCACTTGGAATTACCACCGCCCTTATAGCTGAGTCCTGGGCAATGCTCATAGCCACCAGGACGGCAAAAGAACGAAGCTGGCCAAAGGTTCAATTTGAAACTGATTCGGAAAACCTGCTTCGATTCCTAACCTCAGACGTCGATCCACCTTGGTACATCTCAGGAATAATCTCTGGAACCAAACAAAACATGGATCAGATCCCCCACTGCATGATCAACAACAACCACAGAGAAAGCAATCAAGCAGCAGACGGACTGGCCAATCTGGCAGCGGACAACAGCCAATTAGAGAACCTTACAACTCTATTTTGGGACCATATAACTCCATCATGCATCACACAAATTGTAATGGATGACTCTTTGGGTATCACCTATCCTCGTGTAATTGCAACTTATTTTTAATAACATCATCATGCTTCAGGGGGGAAAAAAAAAGTGGATTTCAAAATCTTATGTCACATGCCCCCTTCGTTTTCGCCCCAGCATATCTACGTATCATGATGCGGGAATCAGTCGTAACTCGTAAGTCAAATATACTAATAATTTCAAGATGGCGAATAAAAAAACACCACAAACAGACGCTAGGAATGGAAACAGTAGAAGTGAGAAGATCCTTGGAGTTAAGGAAGAGCCGACAACAGTACCGAGAAGTAACGGTCATAAAAAGCGGTTATTATTAAATTAAGAAAAAATAAGGGGTGCAGTCAGAGACACAGAATGTTAAGGGCACATTGCCCGACGTTACCTAATACTTTGGCATTCAATCAGCCAAGAGCCGCTGCCTCCCAGTCTTCGTTCATGCGAGATTTTATATTCCTCAAGAAAAAAAAAACAAATAGAGTAACGGTGGGTTTATTTGAAGAATTCATTATTTTCAGGAATTTATAATTTCATGGGATTATAAATTCTGGGATTCGTGTAAATTCTTTGTGTGTTTGGTAACTCAATTAAAATTACTAGGATTTATAGAGTTTTCTTGTATTAAAGTCTTTGTACCGTTTGGCATTACCCTCAAATCTTAAAATTGTACATATATGGGATTTTGAGTTTAAAAAAGAGTGGGTCCATAAATCATTTGATAAGTTTCCCAGCAAATCTCAGGGGAGAGGGGTCGGACTCCATTTGGAGGATTTGCTGGAAAACTGAATCCCGTAGGAAACATTATTCCAAGGATTCGGGCAACCAAACATAAAGAGGGAAACATAATTCTACCAAATCCCCATAACCCATAAATTCCACCTTTAAAATTCTACATCCAAACCCACCATAAAAGCATTTTACAAAAGAAATTATTTTCGTAATTATGAAAATTATCTCCAAAGATAAATTCACACGGAACAATAAACCTTCTATATAAGAATAGTAGGAATTACCTATAGGTACTAGTTTAGTGATACTAGTTAGTGGCAGGTCCACCTACTAAAGCCCAGTAACTAGAGGTCCATAATAAAAGGAAAACATAAAAAAGGACCCAATTTTTTAATCCCAGGTCCTATACACGTGCGAGACCATTTATGTGTAATTTAAATATACCAGAAATAACCTTTCTACTCTAATATCAAGCTAAATCTATTTTCATTTTTTCATTTTACCTTTTTTGTCTCAATCGAGAGCTCCGGTGATCAGCGAAGAAACTTTTTTTGGTTTAATGAAATCATGAACCATGGCTCTCTACATCTTCCTCTTGTTAAAACTTATAGATCTATAACTAGGGTTCAATTTCTATCTTAAAAACTAGGATTTTAATCTCTATATTAAGAAGAGATCGAGATTTGGTTTTGATTTCGGTGATATTATTGTTGATTTGTATATTGAGAATCAAGTTTTTAATTAGAAGAAAGAGAGATGATGGAAAAGGGGGAAGAAAAAGAACAAGAGTATAAGAAGAAGATTCAAAGAATTGACGGTTTGTATTTTGTTTTTTTCTTTTGATTGATGTTCTTATTTTTTATTTTTGATCCATTTCTTTATAAACTCACTCATAGTTACTTAGCTTTTGCGATTTTCTGTTGTTTGAGATTGCTTGATCCGACAATACATATATGGAGTACTGAAAAGAAATGCTTTGATTTTCTTTTATCCATAGATTCATCACTTATTCTTATGATCCAGCAGTACATATATGGCGTACTGGAAATAATAAGTATTTGATTTAGTTATATTTACAGATTCATCATTTATTTTGACATGCAGTTGAATTTTTTGTTGTGAATCAACACTACATATATGGAGTACCGAAGATAACATGATTTTGTTTTGTATCTATACAATTTTCGTGCTTGATTAGTTGATTATTTACTTCAATTTTGATGAAAATAGTTCAAATCTAGATTAATAATAATGTTTTATGTTCAATTTTTACTAGATCCGACTATTTTAGCTTCATTTTGTTGGTTTGTGTTTTTTTTTTCAGTTTACTCTACACGAGTTATCAGTACGTATATGATGTACCGTTTTAATTAAGGGTATGTATCTTTAAGATATAGACATTTATCTCTTTTGTGTATATTAATCATCAGTACGTATATGATGTACCGGTGGTTTTTGATGATAATTGTTCAGATCTATTTGTAAAATCATGTTTTATGTTCATTCCGTTAGTAGATCTGATATTTTAGTTTCATTTTGTTGGATTTTGGTTTGGTTTCAGTTTTCTTTTGTATATTAACCATCAGTACGTATATGATGTACTGTTTTTCTGTGTTTACTATGCATCTATGGGTTTGGTTTCAGTTTGCTTGTGTATTAACCATCAGTACGTATATGACGTACTGTTTTTTGGGTTTATGATTTTTTTAGCTTATTTGAACTTTCAATTTGATTATCATGTTATTTTCTTTTCTTTATTTTCTCAAAATCATGTTTGTTTGTTGTTAAAGAGATAGCAGTGGTGGAGTTGCTAATTTTTGTGTTTTTTTATTTTATTTTTTGAAATGATTAGCATGAAGGGGATTTTTCGTTCAAGGAAGCATATTTTTATCTATCTGATGATTTTCATGTAAACTATGAAGCCGAAAGATTACCTCCTTCAATTATAGCTGATCCGGTGATGAGAGGTGTGAATTTGTTTGTGGCTATTATGTTTTTATCTTATTTTAGCTTTCAATTTAATTATATTTTTTTTTTAGTTTCTGTTTTTTTGGCAAAATGATGCTTGTTTGTAGTTACAAATGGTTTGATTCAACAGTACATATATGGCATACTGACAAAAACTGCTTTATTTTTGTTAAATTTATAATTTATTTACTTTTTTTGTTTGATCCAAAAGTACATATATGTAATACTGAGATATAATTGTTTTGATTATGTTGTATTCATAGATTTATATATTTTTTTATATGAAGTTGATTTTTGGTTATGAATCAAAGGTACATATATGGCGTACTCACATTTTTGATCTAATGAAAGCTGATGATTCTCAGAGAAGTATTGCAGATGGTTTTTGCAGATTCATTTGGTATAATTTGGCAGTGCGTACATGCTGCACTTCTAAAAAGTCACAGTGTATATACGCTACACTGACGATAAATAGGTGTATAAATGCTGCACTCTGTTAAAATCACAGTCTACACCTCATTGAACATCACGGTAGCTACTGGTTTTTGCTGCATAACTAATGAAGAAAAAGAACTCTATCCAAATGTGAAAGTGAAGTCTTTTTTCCTACTAGTTGGTTTTTTTCGAGCCACACAAATGATTTTATTACTTTCTTATCTTGCTTTAAGTTTGGTTAACTATTATTTTGCACTAAGCATAACCAAGTAATCCGCTTGTATTTGTTATACATTTTCTGATCATCTCAGAAGGGGGAACGAACATGATGTGCCTGTTGATCTGGTTGCATAAAGTCATTCGTACAAGCAGAGATTCGTACAATTTACCAACACAGCTCCATAAGACCTTTGCTTAAGTTTTTTTTCGCATAGAGGAATACCGAAGATAACATAATTTTTTCTCATATATTAGTTGTGTAATATCTATCTTTTTTTCTATATATGTGCTTTGTGTGAGATTAGTATTAACTTGTTTTCTATATATTTTCTTGCCAGTATGTCATATATGTACTGATGAATCACCAGTACATATATGGCATACTGAAACAATTGCTTTGATTTTGTTGTATTCACTAGTTATATTCTAGCAGTACATACATGGAATACTTACTTATGAATTCATTGAATTGTTGCAGGTGTTGATATATGTATAAACACCCATTCGAAACTAATGTTGAAGGTTAGAATCTAGTGACATTGGATCGCCTAAGTGTGAGGGGCAACAACATCCGCTATAGTACAAATTTATGTTTTAAATTTGTGCATTTGAAATACACCCACTTCTTTTATGAGTAGTTTTTTGATTGAAAGGAAGTTATATATGTAATCACTAAATTCAACTACAATGTAGAAAAAGTGATGAATATACGAAAATGACAAAGTTTAACCAAATTTTTTTCTTTAGTATATATAGCATATATGTGCTGAAACATTTCACTGTAACTCTGTACATTTTACACAGGTCATGTTTTTTTCATTATATGTATTTTTACATATATGTGTTGAGAAATTTCATTGTAACCCGTTTCTTTGAGTACATCATATATGTACCGCTGAATTATATTGTAAAAAACAACTAAACTAAGTGATGAACTTAGTTCAACATGTTTTTAACCTATTTTTTTTTTCTTTTTCAGTTCGACACATATGTACTTCTAAGTTGTACTATAAAATCGACTACAATGTCAAAAAAAAGTGATGAGCTTATGAAAATAACAAATTTCAACTAGCTTTTTTTAGTACATCATATAGGTACCGATGGATCTAACACTATAAACATCACCATCAACGTCAAAACATGTGTTGAACCTATGAAAATGAGAAAATTTAACTAATTTTTTCAGTAAAAGGTACATAAAGAGCTCAAGACTAAAACAAAAAACAATTAAACATAGAACTAGATCTTCCACTCCAATGCCACCAACACCAAGACCACAACTTCTACTACTAAACTATGCTCCCAACACCATTACCTGCTGGATCATATTGTAGAAGTTAGTTTCATGTCAAAATGAGTGACTAAGCAAAAAAAAAAACATCATATATGCACTGGCGGATCATATTAGTCAAAATAAACTAAATTTTTTAAGTACATCATATACGTACTGCTGAGTTATACTATCAAGAGCAAAAGAAACCATTATATATGCACCACGCGGGTCATATTAGTAAAAGTAAACTAGAATTTTTCAGTACAACATATATGTATTGCTGATTTCTACTGTCAAAAGAAAAACAACCATCATATATGCACCCCGCAGGTCCTATTAGTCAAAATAAACTAGAAATTTCAGTACAACATATATGTACTGCTGATTTCTACTTTAAAATGCAAAACAATTCATCATATATGTTATTGATGATGGTTATTCCGGCACTTTCATCAATATTGGACATATGTACTGGTGGATCTATGTTACAAAAAACTAAAAACACAGACCCCATGTCACTTATGATGGTTATTCAAGCATCTTTCATCAGTTTTTCAGTTACGTACTAGTGAATTTATCTCCTAGAACACAAAATACAAACTTCATGTCACTTATAATGATTATTCAAGCACTTTCATCGGTATTCGACATATGCACTGGTGGATCCATGTTACAAAAAACAAAAAACAGAAACCTCATGCCTCTTATGGTGGTTATTCAAGCATTTTCATCAGTTTTTCAGTTATGTACTGGTGAATCTATCTCCTTGAACACAAAATATGAACTGCCTGTTACTTATGATGGTTATTAAAGCACTTTCATTAGTATTAGACATATGTAATGGGTGAATCTATGTTACAGAAAACTAAAAACATAAACTCCATGTCATTTGTGTTGGTTATTCCAGCACTTTTCATCAGTTTTTAAATTATGTACTGGTGAATCTATCTCCGAAAATACTATCGTACTGTTGATTTGAAGAGGAAACAACAAGACAAACTATCAAATATGTATCGATATATCAAAAAATTATGGTTTTTTCAGTACATCATATATGTGCTGGTGATTCATACCTTTTTATACTACTTTTTCAGCGGATGTGTATATAGATCTCTTCCCCAACTTCTCAAATCAGGACGTCTAGGTCATCTACTGTGTTCTTTTATCATATATGTAGATAAAGTAGGTTTTTGGTGATTATCGTATGGTTTTTCTTCATTTTTGATGTATGTTTTTATGGGTTTTTGGTCGGTAATGCTATCATCATCTAATGGTGATTTGAGTTTTTTGTTTCCTTTGATGATTCGAAAAACGAAGAAGAAAGAAAAAAATAAAAATAGAGGAAGAACAGAGATTTGAGTTTTTGATGAGAGAGGGAAGAAAGCGAATAATATTTAGGGACGCGTATGCACACATGTTTGGCCAGAAGGGAGTGTTTAGTCATTTCCATGTTTTAATTAATTTAGGACCTCCAGTTAAAAGGGAATTATTATTGGACCCTACTATAACTAACTTAATGCGCTTAGGACCAAACAACAAATTTTCCATAAGAATTACCTTGTGACTAGAGGTATAAAACTTGTCGGCCCAGCACAGCCCGGACGACGAAGTCACGTACTTAGCGTGTTGTGTGTTGGCTAGGCGGGTACTTAGTGTACCAACTTGGGATAACTACTACGAGGAAATTGGGGTTGGTTATCTCCGACGGCTACTTCATTTACCAATTAGGGATGACGAAATCTTGAAACTGTTGCATTCAAAAAATCATGGGATATTCTTGTGGGTAGTCTTTCGAGAAGAGCTAATAACCTTAGCCTTCGCGTTCTACCACTCTCGAAGTAGAGTGCTTCACCGCATCTCCAACAAGCAGTTGACACCGGAATCAAGAAGAAGTTGGGTGTGTCATACAACCAACCAGTCTCATATCACTAGCAAGCTAGAGAATCTCCTACTCACGTTGTCCAGCATGTTATGTAAATTATGTGAGCTAAGCGTGGAAAAACCGAAAAATACCTTTCACCAACAAGCGGATATCACCCTACTACAGTCTTTATCTCTTAGACTCGTAGGAGATAAAACCCGTTATGATATTCCAAATATGTAAGTTCGGTTTCTTAATGAATAAATTCCAACTTTCAAAAAAAAAAAAAGATATGCTGTGATGTGATGTGTGGTGCTAAATGGCGTGTCATATTGTGTTGTGCTAGAAAAATAAACATGATGTGCCGTGATGTACTGTGCTAGCACACTTATTTTATGTTTTACAAATTAATTTTTTTTTTGATATTTTAGTTAGTACATGTATTATTATAGAAATAAATTAGCCTAACGAAAATAAAAATGTTAAAAATGGGCAAAAATAATTATTCTTTTGTGAAATATGCATCAAATGTGATGTATTGTGTAGTATTTTATGCGTGGCGTGCTTTCTTCGCGTACTGTGTTATGTCGCGTGCTGATGTGCCTATTGCTATTTATTTGGCATGGCACAACACATTAAACTAACGTGATGTGCCCATGATGTGCTTGAATTTTAACTTGTTATGCCATCAACGTGCTGGCCCGGCCCAATTTACACCTCTACTTGGGACCATATAAAAGTGTTCTTATATAGAGGTTATTCTTATATAGAGGCAATTTTTATACTGATTAAACCGAGTTAGGATAAGAATTTTTAATTATATGGAGTTTATTCATGTATAGGGGATTATAACATATAAGTTTTACTTACCAAAATCGGTTTCATGCTTCAAATAAAGAAAAAATTTAATATAAATTATAGAGTAACTTGAGGTTTGTGAGGGCTACTCAAAAAAAAATTAGGGCTACATAATAAGACTAAATAGAGACATTTTAAAGTAATTTCAAAAATCTATTATCCACTTAGTTTAACTAGTTTTAATTGATTATATTTGTTGTTAAATTAGTCAAAATATAATTAATTAATTATTATTTTGATTAATTTTTTAAATATTTATTAATAGTTTTTCTTTCTAAAAAATTTCAACATCTTTTCAATAATTTTTTATTAAAATCATTGTGCAATCGGTAGTTTCAACAATTCAATTTACTGCAGATTGTACGATAAGAACCAAATTGTATTTCCTTCCTATATAATCGGTGGTTTCGTCGAATTATATATCTATCGTGTATCGGTTATGGAAGTAGCCCCGAAATAAATTTTCACAATCTTCAAATTTTTTGAATTTTATAATCGGCAGTTTTAACTTTTAACAACTTAGTTATCTACCGATTATGAACGTAGCCCCATAAACTAATTTTTCCAAATTTAAAATTTTTAAATTTTTTCTACTTTCATAATTGGCAGTTTGGTTAATTAGATATTTAACGATTACGAAAGTTCTCCCAAATTTTCCCAAACTTCAAAATTTCGAATTTTCTACTTTTATAATTGGTAGTTTTGGTAAATTACTTATTTACCGATTATGAATGGAGTCCTAAAAATAAAATTTTCCAAACTTATAATTTTTTTTGGTTTTTTCTATTTATATAATCGGTAGTTTTAATAACTTTTTTGAAAATTTTCTATTTTCATTTTACCTATCAATGGTAACAATCGGTAGCAACTAAAATAATGTCTGTTGATGATGATAGTGGTACCAAAAATAAATTGTTCCAAATTTTAAAATTTTGAATTATTTTACTTTCATATTGGTTAAAACAATATCTACCATTATGACAGTAATCATAAAAATAAAATTTTCCAATTTTTTTTTGGATTACTGAACTTTCATAATCGATAGTTTGGCTAATCAAAATATCTACCGATTATGAGTGTAGTCGCAAAAATAAAATTTTCTAAACGTTAAAGTTTTCGAATTTTTCTACTTCCATAATCGGTAGTTTTAGTAAATTAATTATCTACCGAATATTTCTACCTTCATCATCATCATCATCGGTGGTTTTAACAAATTTTTCGAATTTTTCTATTTTCATTTTACCTACTGATGGTAACAATCTGTAGCAATTAAAACAATATCAACTGATTATGTCAAAAGTTAGAAACAAAAAGGAAGCAACGTGATATAATCTGTATGGGAAAAAAAATAGTTAAAAGCTTAAAAAAATTGAAAAAATCTTTTTAAAATATTAAAAAACAAATGGAAAATTATTTATAATTTTTTTTTTAAGGTTTAAAGAATAGAAATGTAAATTAAATTAGTAAGAATAACTTAGTACATTTACCATTTTAGGACACCCCTTTTTCTTTTCCCGTAGATGGATATAAATTAGCAACCCGAAACTCCTTTTGAGTAGCCCTCAAAAAGGAAGGTAAAATAACTCATAAGCGCGAAAGTCACAGGACAATGAATACTTATATGGCAAACTCAAATTTTGTGCACTTGGTAAAAAAAATTTTTTTTTAAGAAATCAAAACTTGGATAAATTTATAGCCTTGGAACTCTTGAATTCTATCAATTTAGCAAAATATTAATTTATCAGTAAATTAATAAGTTATTAATATATCGAAACATACTAAATTTTAGTTTTAATTTTAAAAGTTATGCGTGTAAATGTATATACTCTTGATGTTAAAAATTGAAATAATAAGAAGAATGACACAATAAAATCACTTCAAACTTCTCAAGGAACTACAAAAAATTAAAAACGAAGTTCAGTGTTATTTAAATATGAACAAAAAACAAATTACTTTGGATTCTTATTTTTAATTTTTTTTGGTCAATCGATATATTTCAATTCATTCAAATCAAAATACTGATTACATGATCGCTTATAAGAATAAAAAAAAAACATCAAAATACAAGAATTAAATATACCAATTAGAAGTATATCGCGACGAGAAAGAGCCATAAACCATAAAGATACCCAATTTTTGTTTATGTAGTATGGAAAAATTATGGTATTATACGAAATCAATTTCGACTATTCAATCTGATTTTCTTCTTCTTTGATAAGAGATGCTCCTAAAAGAAAAGAGTATTTTGCCCGTAATTTTGTATGCCCAAACGAACTCGGGTACCCTAAATCTCTTATATCAAAATAGATTCAAAGGGATACCATGTTGAATGATTGATATTTTTGAATCGAAAATAGCAAGCCACGATCCAGCCATGAAGATTTGAGAAAATCGTCCGCAAAGTGAAGAGACAATTGCCCAAAATGACGAAGAAAAATCGCTTCAAATGGCGAAGAAATATGCCGATAGACATCAAAACAATAGAAAACATGTTTTATTTGATGACCTAATGACTAAAACTTAAAAAAGTAAAGGACCAGATCTGAGCAAGAGGTTGATAAAAGCTTGATTTTTTTATTGCTTTTGGAAAGTGAAAAAGAGAGAGAAGAAGAAGAAGGTGCGTTGAAAATTAATTCTTATTTTTAATAAAGCGCCATAATATAATGTTAGTATACCGGTTATTAATTTTAGTTAGGCCCTAATGGGAACTTAATTTTTTTTCAGGGCGAGATTGACAAAACATATTATTTTAACGAAATTATTAGTTTATCGCAGATTAATTTAAAAAAATCCTACTATATGTGGAGAATTTAAATTTCTGCACCCAAAAACTTGGGTGCACAAATTTCCCAAGAATTTCACGAAGGCTTATAAGTAACACCTACGAGCTAGGTACTAAAAGCGTGAAACAAAGCGTGACTCGTTTTCTATTTTTGGGAAGTGATGCGTAGGTTGAAGCGTGAAGCGGCGATTCATGGTTGGTGGTGAATCGTAAAATATAAATTTGATATATTATAAATATAAAATGTAGCCAAATATTATCATAAATAACCATGTAGAACAGTGGTTGAGCATTCACATACCACACATGAGGTGGTAGGTTTGACTTTTTTTTTAGATTTTCAGAACATTACTTGAAATTTGACAATTTTACGCTTCTGACTTTAGTCAAAATCATTGACTACACGCTTCACGGTTAAAACGCTTCATAGGTATGTTTCAGAGCGTTCCGAAAGAAATTGAAGTGAAACGTAAAGCAATATATTGGGATATTCCCAAACGAGGGCGTCCTCTCCTAATGCGTTGCACCGCCTATAGACTCCATCAGTCGAGTTAATTTAGAGTCCCAAACGCATTAGGGCATACGCCCATAGACTCCATAAGTCGAGTTAACTTCGTTTGATCATGAGGCAAAGGGCTTGGAAGTTTGTGAAGTTTGGTGCAAATTACGAAGTACTGAGATTTGAGACCCCTAAATAGTAGCTACAGTCATAGGTAGCGCTTCCCTAATCCTCACTTTTGACCTAGCAAAAAAAAACTTCCCTAATCCTCACCTAACCAAACTCAGCAGATCTAGGATCAGTGTTTCAGATTTAATGGAGTGTAATAAAGATACTATGTATAAAGTTGATGTTAAAGGGACTGCCCTCTCTGCTAAAAGATTTCTCATGTCTTTATTAGCCTGACGGACATAATTAAAACCAAATGTAAGAGGAGTTAGAAAAGCCCGGAAGCAAGTAACAAGCATGGGAATTGGACACCCATTTTCTTTCCTACTAAATCCGAATTTTTCTATTCCAAATTTCCAATGACAAATTCTATAATTTTCCCTAGTGAGTTTCAAAAAAATCCTATTACTGGGACGGGATAATTGGACTTGGTACTCAGGTTTTATCCAGAACTAGGCTTTGGTCTAACATTTGTCCAATATTAGTGCATGATACCTGGACTTGACGTTGATCCAAGTTGACGAGTTAAGTCTTGATTTTCGTTTATTAATTGTTTAAATATATTCAAATAAAAATTAATTGGACCGAACGAACGAGCGAAGCTAGGGAGGGAAGACCTTCTATATGGTGACTTTTTTGTAAAATGCAAATGAACAATAGTCACAAAAAGATTGGAAATGGCCCGGTCCGGAAAACAAAAAATGGCCTTCTGAATCAATTTTTTTTCCTTTAGACATTTTTGTAAATAAACCAAACAGGAAGGGTAGATATGTCAAATGAAAAAGAACAAAACCCGGGTCATAAATTGATTTGTTAAGGGAATTTTTGTCAAGTGACATAAAGGTTGCGGGATCTAATCCCGGCCACCTCCAAAAAAAAAATTCCTTCTTCTTCCTTCTCCTTCGATTTTTTTTCCTCCAAACAAGTTCATCATCTCAACTGCTCTCATCTTCTTCTCAAAAGTTTCAATCCATCACCATCCACAGCGGTGCCAGATTCTCCACCATCATCATCACGTTCATCATTTTACCATCATCAGAAGATTTAGGTTTTTTATTCTTCTTTCAAGTTAATTCCATTGATCGAATTTCTCTAGAAATTCAGTACCCTAATTTCTTCGTTCATTGATGTACAACTTCCCTAACTTTTCTACTCATTGATGTGATTTTCCCTTCAATTTCAGTGTTGTTGAACTAATTTGTTCACCAAACATCGAAATTGAAGAAGAAATCGATGGATTTTCATGCCCTAATTGAAATCGATGGAACACACTCACAGTCCTCAAAATAATTGGTAAGAACTACCTTTACGCCTTAATTGCATGATATAAATGGTGGGTTCGGTCACAACCAAATCAAAATCAGGTAGTAGTTCAATTGAAGTATTGTAGTATCAGTGCAAGCTTAGTTCAGTTGGAGTATTGTAGTAGTTTAGTTGAAGTATTGTAGTATCTGTGCAAGCTTAGTTTGTGAATATTACCCGATTGTTACCACTGTAGATATTAGGTTTAGGAGATCAAAAAATAAATTAGTAAAATTGTATTGGGTTATTTAGTTTTTGGTACTTACTTTTTGACCTAAACTTGGGTTTGGTCTAACATTTGTCCAGGCTTTGCGTTTGGTCTAAATACCAACGTTGACTCGTGTTGACTCTGTCAAGTGGTGACGTGTTTAACTTTTGACTTGATATATTTTATTTGCACCCTCCAAAACAATGATATATTTTAATAAAATCCACAACTCTAACAAAATAAGCTTCTTTATTACAAATCACCTCTGCAACTCATATCCATTGACACCATTATAGTTTCAATTCTGCCACTGCAGTAGCACAACCACCTTCAATAGTTCCACCCACACCAACATCGACTGCATCTGCCTCTTTACCAACACCACCAACACAACCGATCTTTCCTCATTTCCAACAAAAAGACCAAATTAAGCCTGCTGAAAGATAATTGAATCCCATTTTAACTTAATCCATTCAATCAAAACAATCATCAAAAAAATCAAAATCAAAAAAATAATCAATTTTGTTTTGGCCACAAGTAATCGAAATTCAACATGAGCAGAGTTTCCAAGAACATGAGCAAGGAAGTTAGTATAGTTCAGTGATATATACCTCTCAATCTATATACTCTGCTATATCATTTGAGTAACTTCTTACTACACACAGAGAGGTAGATAGACATTCAGAACAAATCAATCAATTAATGGAAGAAGAAAAATACATCAATTAAACCAAAATTCTCCATCAACTTTTCTTTCCTTACCATCGCCATGTCAACCATCACTATAACACCACTCCACCGTAGCCAACACCACCAGTTCAAAAAGAATTTTACAACAAAAATTGGGTTTTCCATTTAGTGAAATCGGGGGTTTCATTAAGAAATTTGGGTTTCGATTCAGATATTGGAATTATGATTTTGTGAAATTGGGTTTTGACTTGGTTCAGTAAGTTAGGGTTTTGTTAGATTCTTAAATTAGGGGTTTTGATTCCCGTAAAGATGAAGAAGAAGATGAATATACCGAGTCAATTGATTAGACAGAGTATTTGTTTTATGATTCCCAGAAAAATGCTTGAAACTTAATCTTCTTGTTTTCATCTTCGATTGAACAGAAGAAGATTGAATTTTTTTTCTCCCAATCCTTCTCAGTCAATCTTACAGCAAACCCTAAATCGTGAGTGGTTAGCTTCTCGATTTCTTCTCGATTTGAGGGGTTTCTGAGTTCATTCGACTTCAACATAGAAGAGCTGATCATGTTGTTGTTAGAGAGAAGATTAAATGGGTTTTTCATGGAATATAGGGTTAGGTCATAAATTGATGGAGATTTAATCAGAGAATGGTGGTTGTTGGTGGTGAAAGAAATGAATTGAGATCTCAGCAGATGGGTCTTGTGGTTAAGGTTCAGATGAGAAGAAGAAATTGAAATGGTTTGTTGGTCGAGGAATTGATGGTGAATGAGTCTGTTATGTCGACGGGATAGAGGGCGGAACAAGAAGAATGTCCTAAGTTTAGTTATGGGTGTTTTCTAGGGGTATTTGTTTAAATACATTATAATTCATGGGGTGCTTAAAAAATAAACCAAGTCAAATAATTATACACGTCACTATATAACCGAGTCAACACGGGTCAACGTTGGTCTTTAGACCAAACGCAAAGCCTGGACAAATGTTAGACCAAACCCAGGTTTAGGTCAAAAAGTAAGTACCAAAAACCAAATAACCCAATTGTTTTACAATTTATAATTTATGAAAAAATTTGTCTGGACATCTCTTTTACAAAAAATTGTTCCTTTACAAATATGAATCCATGCAATCACGTAGTGGTGTCGTTTCGTCAAGTTCTTCGGTCAGCCCTCCCACCGTGGCAGCGGTTGTACTAGTTAGTTAACAACTTTAATAGTTCTATTTGCACATGATTCACTTAAAAAATCACATGCCTAGTATTTTTGTTTCAGAAATACACTTGAAGAACCCTAGTTTATGTTCTTTCCCAAATCGAAATATTCAAAATTGTAGAACCCTAATTGGGCAAATTGAAGAACCCTTAATCGAAGAACCTCAAATTGTAGACGAGCCCATAAAAAATAAAAGCTTTTAAGTTTCAATTGGGTGATAATTCAATTACACCATACAGGTCAATCTTTGAACAATTAAAAATAAGAAAAATAAGAAAAAAATAAATTCCAATGATTAATGACTATGGAAAGATCATGTGTTGATAATAGTACATATAGTCATAAAACATATACAAATGATTCAAATACCCATATCAAATCAAACTACATACCAAAATCATATGTGTCCTCCTCAATTACCTATCATCCCTTTCAGATTGTTGCTGTAAATAAGAAAATTCACAAAAGAATGCGGCTGTTGTCATTGTTGATTTCCGTTTATGAAGAATCAGTAGAGAAAATAGAGGGAAGAAAAAAGGAGAAGCATGACGAGTAGATACAGACAGAGTGGGTGATGGAGCGATGACTTTTTTCTCGCTTTTGATTTTCATTGTGTTTTGTTTGACTTAGTTAGTTTTCTGAATCATAATCTCATTTTTTTCATGAGACTCAAAAGAAAAACACACATACTACAAAGACAAATAGATAGAGTTCGTGAAAAAAAATTGTTGATACTTCCGGGTTGGACCTGTGCGACTCGGAACTACGGGTTAAGGACTTGTTTAGTCATTGTTATTAAAGTGAAAACGCTTTAGTATTTACATATTTAATTAACTGGAAGTTTGACTTAACTTGTCAACTTGGATCAACGTCCTATCCAAGTATATGTACTAACGTTGGACGAATGTTAGACCAAAACCTAGTCATGGATATAACCTGAGTACCAAAGTTCAATTATTCCTATTGGGGCTGCAACCCAATAGGAGTTAGGGTCTTCATGAAAATTAGGGTATCCAAAAAGTGGATAGGGGGACCTAACGTATATAAAAGGTTAGCAATATCCTTATCCAAATCTAACTATTCCAAATCTAATTATTCATTTAAAAAAAATCTAAATCTATTATCTTCTCATTCTCTTCTCTTTAACAAGTCATAATGAAAATGATGATCATGATGAAGATCATTAAAAAAAACTAAATATATTATCTTCTCCTTATTCTTCTCTTCTCATTCATAAATCATGATGAAGATGATGATCATAAAAAAAACACTAAGAAAATTAACCATTTATATCTGCTTTTGACCTGTTAAAATGTTCGATTCGATTGAATTATGATTAAAAAAATGTCTCCGAAACTGTTGACGGTTAGGAGTTTTTACTTTCCCAATCGTTAATCTTATAATATGGTTGGAAAAATGTAAACTTCTGGCCGTAAAGTAGGTTTGCGGTTGGGAAAAAAATAATTCATAGCAGTAAAAATAGGTACCTACGGTTAGGATTTCCTACATGTAAGTGATTTTGATATTCAGTGAAAAGACGAAGGTACCCAAATACACCATAATTTTTTATTCATCAACCAATAAGCCCTTTACCAAGTATGATTGATACATATGTATCTTTCCTCTTTAGGGAACTAGTGATCCTCAAGACGGATTGAGGATAAATTGTAATTTAAGAAAAGAATATTGATTTTAGGAAGTAACTTAGTGTTTGTGGGTAAAAATAGTTTCTGCCCATTTCGGTAATTTCGAGTGTGTGTGGGTGAGAAACGAATTTAAACCTTAAACAATGTAATGCAAGGGAGTACTTTAGATTCGAGAGATCAAACTGTACAAGTCCAGCCTAAACCAAGAAATGGTCGTTCCAGACTTCCTTCGGTCACAAAGTGGAGGAGAATGGGTTGGTTTTGGGGAGGGAAGCAAGGAAAGTGATGAGACCAGAATAGTTGATTCTGGAAGAGTGTTGTGTTACGACTTGTATCAAAAAGTGGGAAGCTAACAGATGGGAAAGCTAGCAAATGTTTTCTGAGTGTTGTGTTCTCCTGACTGAACTTGTTGTTCGATGGAAATAGGTAAGACTTATTTATACAAGTCGAAGTGAAACATACTCTGGTCTCATTAAGGAATGGAAAAATGGGTGAGTAAATGGGAGGAGGTGGTAACGTTAACGCATGGAATTGATGTTCCATAAAACCGTTAACGCATGGAATTGATGTTCCATAAAAACGTTAACGCATGGGATTGATGTTCCATAAAAAGAACATTTCACCATTAACTCCTTGTATTTACTAACCACCTCATCCTTATGACACTTCCTTATGATGGGCGGAGTGTATGCCGCACGCTGTAAATTGCCAAACTAATACCCAAAGAGGATCCCCCAGTTTGTGATATGTGTTGATGTCTCGAATATTTTTGTGGAAAACATGTAGCGTATTGTTGTTGCTTGGCAAGTCGTTCTTGGGAGACTTACTAGCTTGGTGACCTCCGACGGTCGAGATTTTGCATCTTAAGACGAGTGGTAGTCGTTGCTCATTGCACGCTTTCGTTTTGGTGGCCATATAGGGAAGGCCAGCATGTGGCGCGACAAGGTTGGCATGGCATGCCTTGGCGCGGTTTGGCGTGGCCAAACTAGGGTTTTGGGTCAAAGGTTACCATGTGTTGTATGGTAACCTTGGATGGCTAGGATTTTCTAAGGGGATTGAAGGGCGGCCATTGATTATCGCACGCCTTTGTTTTGGTAGCCGCGTTGGGAAGGCCAGCATGGTGGCACGGCAAGGTTGGCATGACGTTGGCATGGCATGGTTTGGCGTGGCCAAACTTAGATTTTAGGGCCAAAGGTTACCATGCATTATCCGGTAACCTTGGATGGCAAGGATTTGCTCCTGGGATTGAAGGGGGATCGTTGATTGTCGCACTCCTTCGTTTTGGTAGCCGCGTAGGGAAGGCCAGCATGGTGGCATGGCTAGGTGTGTTTGGCATGGTGGGGCCAAGGGATTAGCATGACGTTGGCACATGGTGCAGCTAGCATGGCTAGGGCCAAGGCAAGGTGTGGTTTGGCTTGGCATGGTGGGGTCAAGGGTTTGGCATGCCGTTGGCACATGGTGCGGCTAGCATGGCTAAGGCCAAGGCAAGGTGCGGTTTGGCTTGGCATGGTGGGCCAAGGGTTTGGCATGCCGTTGGCACATGGTGCGGATAGCATGGCTAGGGCCAAGGCAAGGTGCGTTTTGGCTTGGCATGGTGGGGCCAAGGGTTTGGCATGCCGTTGGCACATGGTGAGGCTAGCATGGATAGGGCCAAGGCAAGGTGAGGTTTGGCTTGGCATAGTGGGTCCAAGGGTTTAACATGCCGTTGGCACATGATGATACTAGCATAGTTAGGGCCAAGGAAAGGTATGGTTTGGCTTGGCATGGTGGGGCCAAAGGTTTGGCGTGACCAAGCTAGGACCGTGACCAAGCTAAGGTTTTTGGTTCAAAGGTTACCATGCCTTGTCTGGTAACCTTGGACTACTAAGATTTGCGTCTTAGATGGAAAGATGGCTGTAGATTATTGCAGGCCTTTGTTTTGGAAACCAGCGTTTTTCATGGCGTTTTGGAACGACAAGCATGGTTGGCATGTTTTAGCGAGAAGATGTGGCTGGCATGGTTTTCCATTGGCATAGTGGTGCGTCCAGCATGGTTAGCATGCCTTGGCGTGGTAGGTGTGGCTGGCACGGTTTACCTTTGGCACAGGGGTGCGGCTAGCATAGTTGCCATGCCTTGGCGCGGTAGGTGTGGCTGGCACGGTTTGCCATTGGCATAGGGGTGCGGCTAGCATGGTTGGCATGCCTTGGCGTGGTAGGTGTTGCTGGCACAGTTTGCTATTGGCACAGGGGTACAACTAGCATGGTTGGAATGCCTTGGCGCGGTAGGTGTGGATGGCATGGTTTGCCATTGGCACATGTGGCATGAGAATTAAGGTTTTGGCCTAACGAAACCCTAATCAGTAATTAATTTAAAAAAAAAGGTACCTTGGTAATTTTCTCGCAGACATATTAAAGGGTTTAGTAAATGTGTTTAAAGTCATGTGACGTCACTATCTGACTAGGTTTTTACGACTTTACCCCTCAATTAAAAACCACCATTAACATTAAGTCCTCTGCTTAGCTAGGAACAAGGGCGTTATTGCGAGGTAAGCATAAGATGATGACAGACAAGGAAATAATCGAAACGTAAATCATGCAAGATGGACAGGAAGATCCGTCTAACCTTTTTCGGGAAGTAAGGAGTGGTACTACAGGTTAGGATGGGACAGATCCTCTAGTGTAGATTTGGTGTGAAGGGAAGCTGCTAGCACCTATCGGCTTGGACTTGGAGCCGTTAGCACTGGATTGGCTTGGAATGGGAGCCGCAGGTATCATGCGGCTTGGAATGGAGCTGCGAGCGTTGGATTGGCTTGGAACGAGCCATCAACATTGGTGAACTTGGAATGGGATCCGCTAGCATAAATTTGGCGCGGGAGTTGATTTGTCGGCCTGGCATGGCGTGAGCATTGGCTTCGATAAGATAACAACTTGCTTCAGTTCCGTGGGAAGGTGATGACTTTTTCGAGAGGTAAGGAGAGTTCATGATCCCCGTGTTTGGAAGCCTTGCATAGATTCTATTTGTGGTGTAGACCGTGAAGCGGTGAGATGAAGATCGTCGGCTTAGTCTGGCTATGCATCTTCTTGCCTGGGTTAGGGAACATCATGACGCTGGCTCGGCGAGGTGTTGGTGTTGGCGCATTAGCATGAAATGCGCGGATTGTTGCAAAAAATTGGACGTGGAGCGCTGGGAAGACTGGCACTGGCAAGAAAAGCGCGGGTGTCTTGGGAGTGGCAAGGCTTGCTCTTGTGGGACCGATTGCCTTTTTCATACGCGGCTTTAACAGTGAATTCTTTCCTTATTCAAAAATCTAGAAGCGTTACACCCATAAGAAAGCGTTACTTCTCCTTTACCCCTTTTTAGGGTTTGTGTAATACATATATTGCTGGTGAAATTATATCATCTTCCTCTTTACAGTTGTTCGTTGGTGATGGTAGGGTAAAGCTCATTCATCCTCCTGGTTTAGTATTGTGATGGAATCTCTTAGAAACGATCGTACCTCTTTTTTCCGGGAGATAAGTAGAATCCGCGATCCTTGCGCCTTGCAGATTTGCGTAAATACTGGTATGGTTGTGTGTCTTCATGGCTAGGCTTTTGGAACGCGAGGCGGAGCTGCTATCATAGACTTGGCATGAAAGGGACCTATTAGCACTGATTTGGCTTGGAATGGGCGTGGGCTGCTTGACAAAGCGTTGCCCAAGCATGGCGTTAGCGAAGCAAAGGTGCGGAATGTTTACACGGTGGTGGCTTGTCTTTGCGGTACTGATTTCCTTTCCTCCTTACTTAGCCAAAATAGGAAATCCTTTCCTTATCCAAATTCCGAGAGCGTTATGCTTTCGGATGGAAACTTTGCTGCCCGAGAGACTGCTGGGGAAAGTCCTTGAAGAAGATCTGACAGAGGCGTTGACAACTCGCACATCCGCTTTCTATGACCAGTTTCCACTTTTTTTTGTTTTTCTTTGTTGTATAGACGTCTTGGTGCTTTTGCAGGCTTATTGTTATCTTCTTGGTATTCATGGCGAAGTTAGGGTTTCTCCAATTAGCATCCCGCTTGCGGTTTCACATCTTTGAATAAAACGTCTTATTTGAAAGACTTCAATCTTTCATTAGCATATGTTTTTCGATCTTCTATTCCCTTCAGAGCTCCTGAGTAATTGAATAAGGCACTTCCTGTACGTTTTCAGCTTTTCTGGTCATGGCCTGATAGTTGATGGTGTCTTCTGAGAATTGACAGTGAAAGGATTTCGTGTAGATCCCCAATCCCCAAGTATAGTTTACATATTTCCATTTTGTATGGTCAATGGGTTGACCATAATAAAGATATCACCATCGTGCATTCGTACTGGTGATTTTTGTTACTTCTTCCACGTGAAACTAAAATATGGAGGAGTACGGGTTACCTTCGTAGTGATTTCTGCTGCGGTGAAGCTCTGACTGGCATCAAAAAAATGAGCGGCAATAGTTCTTGGTAGCAGATGTAAACAGAAGAGACTATATTTTCGTGGAAACAAAGTAGGTCTAGAATTTTATGGGCATCCATGGAAGTAAAAGGATGGGCTGGATGCGTAAGCGAGCAAACTGTCCATGGTCATGAGTTTTGGCGGGATGGATCAAAAAGTGGCCATGACTATGAAGATTGGCTGACTGCGATCATGATCCTTGACATGGGGAGTGTGATGGCACGACCCTTTGCAGGAAGGAGTGGTGTTAAAGAGAACGTTGAAGCGGATCCGTTGCTGGAGAACGTTGAAGCGGGGCCACTTCTGGAGAGAACCTTGAAATGATTCTTTGCAACTTTTAGAGATTTGACGGTTATCATGTTAAAGTCGGAGGCTGCATCACGTTCTGTCAAAATCGATATCCTTCGAGTTAACAGAGGTCAGGAGTCTCCAGTCCCATCTATCAATCGTGTTTTCCAAGGGAGGTTGGAGTTTAGGAACGGCTTCCCTGACTGGAAACGCCTGCTTTCCTGATGCAGCGCCGTTGGGGGATGCAAATATGTCTTGATGCTACGCTTTGGAGAAATACAGAATCTCACATAAATGTTTAATCATAGACTGTACGACTTTGTGGGAGAAGTTCCCATCATGCAGGTCCTGACGGGAAGAGGGTCTCTGTGAACTCAGGAGGGTTGCTAATTTCCTTGGCTTTCGATTTTGGAGAAGTCGTTCCTGATCTTTACGTGTAATGAAATTGGATTGCCGATCCCATTCTACAGGGTGTTTAAGAGTAATGCGAGCCTCTTCATCTATAAACGCACTTCCTGTTGAAGTGCTTTTTGTCTTTTCATCAAATCAACAGTGGTAAAAGGAGGTCGGCTTCTTTCGGCTCTTCCAGTATCTTGCCTTGATGGTGGAGTAGCGTCTCTAGTGACGGTTGGAGCTGTCATGCTTGAAGAAACATTGGGGTGGCGGAAGCGTCTCTGGTTCTGGTGGTCGTACAAAGATGGCACGTTTTCGATCACGGAGTGCTGGAGCCATGGCGCTGTTTTGAAGGGTGAGGATGGTGCTGCTTTGGCTGGTTATGGAACGGAGGCGACAACACTGGAAGGGCGCATGATGTTAGTGCTGGAAGAATGAAAGTTGTTAGCGCAGGGTGTGGTATTGTGGCTGGCATGCTCGTGTGGCATGTGTGCCTGGCATGCGTGTCTGGTAAGCACATCTGGTAAGCGCATCTGGTAAGCGCGCCTGGTATGCGCGTCTGGTAAGCGTGTGGAGGAAGATTTGTCTTCGATTGACGACATGTGCAACGTGACTGGTCATACTGTTTATGAGGATGTAATCTCGAGCTGGAGGTTCCATCGTGACATGTGTGTAAACTTTGAATTCAACGTTCTTTGGTTCGTTGAAGGTTTCTCTGATGTCGAGAAGTTTCTGGTCGAGACATTCGAAGGTCCTTCTGCGGATATGGTGAAGGAGCAGGAAGAGGAAATCGAAAAAATTTCTAGGAAGCTGAAGTTAAAAAGGGAGGCTTTTCAAAGCACGAAGGAGGCTCTTGCTATGAAGAGCAAGCCATTGTTGAAAAACTTTCCTTGAATGCATTTGTGTTTTATGAACTTCTTTTTTATTTTTTTGAAAGGCAAATGGAAACGTCTGGTTTATGGTTTTAATTTTCTGTATTTTTTTGGGTTGACATATAAATGTTACCTTGATGGTTTTGGATTATTCTTTTGGAATGAATTGTTTAAGAATGAATTATTTTTGGAAATGATGTTGTCTTGGTTATGATTGAAAGTGTTGCAAGAATCCCAGGAAAACCATGGAACCGTGTGTTTGGTAGATGACATGGGGTGAAACATAACATGGCTATTGGTTTTACCATTCCCGTGAAAACTTGAAAGAGCGAACCACGTATCTTGTCTAGGTAGGACTTACTTGATTTTTTAGGTCTCTTGATGAAAAAGAAACCTTCCGGGTGCACAACCGATTTTTATGGGAAGCACCGCCGTGATTGTAGAAAGTCCCTAGCCATTACTTAGTTGCCTGATAACCGAGTCGCTAATTCTCGGGCGGATCGTGTGCTTTAATTTTCTAGGGAGTCCCCAGTCATCACTTGTCGTGTCATGACTGATAATCGAGTCGTCTGGTAACTGATTCGTCGGATTGCCTGATTCTAACATCTTGATGTTTGGGTGCAAGCATGAGATCTATGGTTAAAAATTGACATTATAACCGAAAGATCAATCTCCCACTGTGGTCGCCAATTATTTGTGGGTAAAAATAGTTTCTGTCGATTTTGGTAATTTCGAGTGTGTGTGGGTGAGAAACAAATTTAAACCCTAAACAATGTACTGTAATGGAGTACTTTAGATTCAAGAGACCAATCTATACAAGTCCGGCATAACACAAGAAATGGTCGTTCCAGACTTGCTTCGGCCAGAAAGTGGAGGAGAATGGGTTGGTTTGGGGAGGAAAGCAAGGAAAGTGATGAGACCAGAATAGTTGATTCTGTAAGAGTAGTTGTGTTACAACTTGTATCAAAAAGTGGGAAGCTAACAGATAGGAAAGCTAGCAAATGTTTTCTGAGTGTTGTGTTCTCCTGACCGAACTTGTTGTTCGATGGAAATAGGTAAGACCTATTTATACAAGTCGAAGTGAAACGTACTCTGGTCTCATTAAGGAACGAAAAAATGGGTGAGTAAATGGGAAGAGGTGGTAACGTTAACGCATGTAATTGATGTTCCATAAAACCGTTAACGCATGGAATTGATGTTCCATAAAAAGAACGTTTCACCATTAACTCCCTGTATTTACTAACCGCCTCATCATTATGACACTTCCTTATGACGGGCGTAGTGTACGCCGCACGCTGTAAACATCCAAACCAATACCCAAAGAGTATCCCCTAGTTTGTGATATGTGTTGATGTCTTGAATGTTTTTGTGGAAAACATGTAGCGTATTGTTGTTGTCTGGCAAGTCGTGCTTGGGAGAATTGCTAGCTTGGTGACCTCTGACAGTCGAGATTATGCATCTTAAGACGAGAGGTATCCGTTGATCGTTGCACCCTTCGTTTTGGTGGCCATATAGGGAAGGCCATCACGTGGTGCGGCAAAGTTGGCATGGCCTGCCTTGGCGCGGTTTGGCGTGGCCAAACTAGGGTTTTGGGTCAAAGGTTACCATGTGTTGTATGGTAACCTTGGATGGCTAGGATTTGCTCATGGGATTGAAGGGCGGCCATTGATTATCGCATGCCTTCGTTTTGGTATCCGCGTAGGGAAGGCCAGCATGGTGGCGCGACTAGGTTGGCATGTCGTTGGCACGGCATGGTTTGGCGTGGCCAAACTTAGGTTTTCGGGACAAAGGTTACCATGCGTTGTTTGGTAACCTTGGATGGCTAGGATTTTCTCTTGGGATTCAACGGGGACCGTTGATTATCGCACGCCTTCGTTTTGGTAGCCGCGTAGGGAAGGCCAACATGGTGGCGCGGCTAGGTCGGCATGCCATTGGCATGGTCAAACTTAGGTTTTCGGGCCAAAGGTTATCATGCGTTGTCTGGTAACCTTGGATGGCTAGAATTTGATCATGGGATTGAAGGGGGATCATTGATTGTTGCACGCCTTCGTTTTGGTAGCCACGTAAGGAAGTCCAGCATGGTGGCGTGGCTAGGTGCGTTTGGCATGGTGGGGCCAAGGGCTTAGCATGTCGTTGGCACATGGTGCGTCTGGCATGGCTAGGGCCAAGGCAAGGTGCAGTTTGGCTTGGATTGGCATGATGGGGCCAAGGGTTTGGCATGCCGTTGGCACATGGTGCGACTAGCATGGCTAGGGCCAAGTCAAGGTGCGGTTTGGCTTGGCATAGTGGGGCCAATGGTTTGGAATGTCGTTGGCACATGGTGCGGCTAGCATGGATAGGGCCAAGGCAAGGTGCAGTTTGGCTTGGCATGGTGGGGCCAAGGGTTTGGCATGCCGTTGGCACATGGTGCGGCTAGCATGGATAGGGCCAAGGGAAGGTGCAGTTTGGCTTGGCATGGTAGGGCCAAGGGTTTGGCATGTCATTGGCAAATGGTGAGGCTAGCATAGCTAGGGCCAAGGCAAGGTGCGGTTTGGCTTGGCATGGTGGGGCCAAAGGTTTGGCGTGACTAAGCTTGGACCGTGACCAAGCTAGGGTTTTTGGGTTAAAGGTTACCATGCATTTTCTGGTAACCTTGGACGGCTAAGATTTACGTCTTACATGGAAAGATGGCCGGAGATTATTGCAGGCCTTTATTTTGGCAACCAGCGTTGTTCATGGCGTGTTGGAACGACAAGCATGGTTGGCATGTTTTAGCGAGAAGATGTGGCTGGCATGGTTTTCTATTGGCACAGTGGTGCGGCCAACATGGTTGGAATGCCTTGGCGCGATAGGTGTGGCTAGCACGATTTGCCTTTAGCACTGGGGTGCGACTAGCATGGTTGGCATGCCTTGGCGCGGTAGGTGTGGCTGGCACGGTTTTCCATTGTCATAGGGGTGTGGCTAGCATGGTTGGCATTCCTTGGCGCAATATGTGTGGCTGGCACGGTTTGCCATTGGCACAGGGGTTCGGCTAGCATGGTTGGCATGCCTTGGCGCAGTAGGTGTTGCTGGCATGGTTTGTCATTGGAACATGTGGCGTGAGAATTAGGGTTTTGGCATATCGAAATCCTAATCAGTAATTAATTAAATAAAAAAGGTACCCTGGTAATTTTCTCGCAGACATATTAAAGGGTTCAATAAATGCGTTTAAAGTCCCGTGACGTCACTATTTGACTAGGGTTTTACGACTTTACCCCTCAGTTAAAAACCACCATTAACACTTAGATAAAGAAATATACCTAGAAAAGGAAATAAATTCCTACTAGGTTTGGGAAACCAAACCGATCCTATAAATATGGATGTTTAGCTCATAACTAAACACATCTAGAGAGTGCGGTTTGACACCTAGAAAAGGATTTTTAACACACAAACCTAGAGAAAGCTTGTCGACTAATACTTGTGTTATTTTCAAAACAAGCTTAGCAAACAGTTTAAGCTTAATCCACTGTTTGGAGAGATTGTGAGCGTAACAAAGAGATAATTGTAATAGTTTTCTTGTTCATAATCTAGATAAGCATTTTCTCTGAATAAATTTTCTAGTGTGTTATGTTTTATAGTTTTCTTCTATTATTATTTTGAATTATGCCTCTATAATAATAGTCACTAAGGTATGGAGATCATAATTATCAAGTTGGTATCAAGAGCAAGGTTCGTTTCTTTAGGAAATATTCATGTGGTTTATTGTATTCACTAGATCTCTCTACAAACATCTTGGTGAGTTACTAAAAAAGAAAGAATACGTTAAAAGAACAAGAAAACCAAAGATGACAAAGACAGACGATGAGTCTAAGACTGATGAACCAAAAACTACCAACCAAAAGGTGGTTATGTTAGAAAAAGAGATGAAGATGATTTAAACTACCCTGGACGAGTTGGTTGCTTGTATTCATTCCAATACACCAAATTTGAAACCTACGAAAAAGACAGAATCTCTATCTTGGGGTTCTTTCTTTCTTTTAAACGGGTAACCCATTTTTTTTTCTATCTTGGGGTTCGAAAGAAGAGGATGAGGAGGAAGAAGAAGAAAACGAAGAGGAAGAAGAAGATGAGATTCCTAAAGGCACAAAAGCAACAAAACCTCGTGGTAAGTTTATTAATCATGGTGAGAATCTAAAAATTGATTTTCATGTTGATATTCCACTTTATGATGGAAATGTCAATGTAGATAAATTGGATGATTGGATAGAGCGTCTAGAGACATACTTTTCTTTCTTTGGATATGGTTTGAAGGAGAAGATAGCTTTTGTGTCATTGAAGCTTTCAAATCATGCTCTAATATGGTGGAAATCTTATCAAAGGAAATACCTAAGTAAGGGAGCATTATCGTGGAAGGGATCAAGGAAGTTGTGAGGAAACAATTTTATCCGATTAGCTACCTTGAAGAGAGATGGTTCAAGTGGTATGACTTGAAGCAGTCCTACAACCAAACCGTGCAAGAATATATTTCGGAATTTCAGAATCAAGCTACATGGTTTTGGATTTATACTTGGAAGATTATGCTATCTATATGAAGTATATTTTCGGGCTTCATGAGTATATACGAAAGGAGTTGAAGATGTTTTCGGTGGATACTATCTCCGAAGCAAGCATAAAAGATAATGGCATTGAAGGCATGCTTAATAAATCTAATGTTGAGGTAAACATGAAGGGGAAGTGTAGAGGTTTCGTCACTAAATGAGATGAAAGGAGCAAAGAGGAAGGGAATTCTAGCGATAAAGTTTGTTTAGTTTGCACTCATTTAAAACAAACATGACATGTTATCGACAAGTGTTGGATGAAGTATCCTAATCTAAAACCAAAAAGGTTGCAGAATAAAGAAGCCAATAAGGCAGCACTAGTCGCACAAGCTCCAATAGAAGTCCAAGGACTAACAGAATCCAACTCAAAGCTCTCTCTTATGGCAAGATAAAAAAAAGGACCTTTAAAAGATGACCTTAGGAACGAATCTTTACAGTTAAGATGCAGGTTAAGACAATATTTATAGATGTTGTTATTGACCCGAGAAGTTAGAAGAATTTACTTTCACATTCTTTGGTACAAAAATTGGGTTTGAAGACTTTTAAACATCTGAAACCCTATACTTTAAGGTGGATTCAAAAGGAAGGTAGGCTACAGGTTGCAGAGCAGTGTACGTTCAAGTTTTCTTTTGATGAGTTTACATGAGATGTGGTTCCATTAGATGTTTGTCAGGTTGTACTTGGTAGTCCTTACTTATGGGATCGAGATGCGATTTTACATAGGAGGAACCAGAAGTATACCTTTACCAAATATGGGAAATATTTTGTAATACGATCTATAGGATCTCCTCTTGATGGAGTGAGCTTGATTATAACTACTCATACTAAACGGTTGGTGAGTGCTAATACAAAGTTCATTATCCTTGTGACATGTTCTCTTGAGGATAAGCCTAGTAGAGTTTGTTTGGAAACCCAAACCAAACAACAAGAAGACAACCTATAAAGGTTGAAGATGTTGGAACCACCATTACTAGATAATGATGGATGCAAAGATGATCGTACCGCACATGGAATACTTGTGGCTTGAATAGGAAGGACCACTTAAGGAATATTTCATTTTGGAGCGTAGAGTAACTAAGAAATAACAAGGTGAGAAGAAGGATTTCTCAAATAGATATCAAGGTCAAGTTCCCAGAAGGAAGAGGTGGATCAGCGGGGAGAAAGGGACTCTCGAGTCCCCTAACCTCCAGTACTAACTTTCATAGGAGTTCAAGTTCTTGCGGGGGGGTTGGTAGGTCTTTCCTCTTTTAAGAACTAGTGATCCTCAAGACGAATTGAGGAAAAAATTGAAAGAAAGAAATACTGATTTTAGGTAGTAACTTAGATAAGGAAATATACCTAGAAAAGGAATATTTCTTAATATTCCTAGAAATGGAATTATTCAGAGAAAAGGTTATAAATTTCTTAGAGGTTTGGGAAACCAAACCGAGAGTGTAGTGTGACACCTAGAAAAGGATGTTTAACACACACACCTAGAGAAAGCTTGTAGACAAATACTTGTGTTATTGTCAAAATCGAGCTTAGAAAATAGTTTAAGGTTGATCAACTGTTTAGAGAGACTGTGAGCTTAAACAAAGAGAGAATCGTGATAGTTTTCTTGTTCATAATCTAGAGAAGATATTTTCTTCGAATCTAGTTTCTAGTGTGTTTTGTTTTCTAGTTTTTATCTATTATTTTTCTGAATTCCGCCTTTATAATAATAGTCACCAAGGTATAGAGATCATACGTGTCAATGATCGTTTATGGACAGAGTCGAAACAATACAAAAACTTTGGTACACACTTCGTGTGATCGTCTATGGATACGAGATCGAGATAATATAACAACAAGATCATTTGTGTGATTGACTATGGATTGAACATCGAGACGATACGACAACAAAATGATCACTTGATAATAGGTTCGACAGTAAACCAAAACTCTATAGGATCAACACCAAGTGTTATGGAATTAACGTGCAAGTGCAATTTACTTTAATTATAATAAAAAAAATATGATAATACAGAATAATAAAGTAAATGGCATGGCAAGATTCTGTTAACGAGGAAACCAAAAATGCAGAAAAACCACGGGACCTAGTCAATTTTTGAATACTCTAAAAATTAAGCCGATATACAAAATCTAAACCAACTTCGTATAGTTGAGACCAAATAGACTACCCCTAGATACTTAGTTTCCTCAATATCCATGCGCCTTCTGTTAGAGCACTGCTCGGTCGAACTCACAAGCATTTCCATCTCAATCTTGTTTTCCAAGTTTAGTTGTCAAAACTATAAGTCTTGATTTCTAGTCTACTCATAGATATGTCTCGGATTAGGATAGAATGTGAAGTTGAGCTTTAGACTTCACGACGTTCATCAATTGAAGACGAAGAACTACTAAGGGGAGCTTGTGGAGCTTAATCAAAAAAAGGTATGTGGAGACTTGAACTCATCTATCACTCAGAAGTCTATTTCTATTTTATCTCCTATTGAGACAAAATTCATATAACTATATAGAGTTTACTTTATACACATTTAATATTTTGAGCTGAGTTTAACTCGCTTACATATTTCTCTAAAAATATGTTGGTAAGCTTTCGCTTTAACCAAGTTCATCTTTATTCTTGGCGAAAGTCAAAAGATGATCATGTGAAAATCGCTTGGTAACATTTTACATGATTTGTGTGAGACGGTCATTTGATGTAGACTTGGAATATTTTGTATTGATCTATTGATCACTTGAAAATTGCTTTGAAGCTAATAGTTTGTGTGAGAGTCTTCTAAGAATGTTTCAATGATTAAGATGGAGTTTAGAAAAACTAACCATTGATTGGATATAACATAGTATGCGTACTTGTATGCTAACTGTTGCAAGTTATTCCAAGTCCAGGAACCATAGTATGCATACATGTATGCGTACTGGTTTAATAGTTGAAGTCCGGGAACTAAGTATGCATACCCGTATGCATACCGACTTAACAGTTCAAGTCCGGTAATTCAACTGAGTTTGGTCGTGAACGACAGTATGTGCACTCGTTCGCATACTGGCGAACCCATACCAAGTCCGGCTACTTAGGTATGCGTACCCATTTACATACTTGAGTGGGTTAAGTTCTAAAATCGGTTTGTTCATTAAAAAATACATTTATATATAATAAGGAATGCAATCTTTTGCAAACCATGGCTATAATGTTCATGAATTGATTCGAGTGAATCAAAATCAATTTTGCTTCAATTGTGTCTTGTATACTTCTATGAGAATATAAACAATTGAACAACTCTATAACTAGTTTCATTTGAGTCATTTGAACTAGTGATCCTCAAGACGAATTGAGGAAAAAATTGTAAGAAAGAAATACTGATTTTAGGCAGTAACTTATATAAGGAAATATACCTAGAAAAGGAATATATCTTAGACAATATAATATTCCTAGAAATGGAATTATTCCTAAAAAAGGTAACAAATTTCTTAGAGGTTTGGGAAACCAAACCGAGAGTGTAGTGTGACACCTAGAAAAGGAGGTTTAATACACACACCTAGAGAAAGCTTGTAGACAAATACTTGTGTTATTGTCAAAATCGAGCTTAGAAAACAGTTTAAGGTTGATCCGCTGTTTAGAGAGACTGTGAGCTTAAACAAAGAGAGAATCGTGATAGTTTTCTTGTTCATAATCTAGAGAAGATATTTTCTTCGAATCTAGTTTCTAGTGTGTTTTTTTCCTCTAGTTTTTGTCTATTATTATTCTGAATTCCGCCTTTATAATAATAGTCACCAAGGTATAGAGATCATATGTGTCAATGATTGTTTATGGACAGAGTCGAGACAATACAAAAACTTTGGTACACACTTCGTGTGATCGTCTATGGATACGAGATCGAGACAATATAACAACAAGATCATTTGTGTGATTGACTATGGATTGAATATCGAGACGATACGACAACAAAATGATCACTTGATAATAGGTTCGGTAGTAAACCAAAACTCTATAGGATCAACACCAAGTGTTATGGAATTAACGTGCAAGTGCAATTTACTTTAATTATAATAATAAAAAATGATAATACAGAATAATAAAGTAAATGGCATGGCAAGATTCTATTAACGAGGAAACCAAAAATGCAGAAAAACCACGGGACCTAGTCCATTTTTGAATACTCTTAAAATTAAGCCGATATACAAAATCAAAACCAACTTCGTATAGTTGAGACCAAATAGACTACCCCTAGCTACTTAGTTTCCTCAATATCCCTGCGCCTTCTGTTAGAGCACTGCTCGGTCGAACTCACAAGCATTTCCATCTCAATCTTGTTTTCCAAGTTTAGTTGTCAAAACTATAAGTCTTGATTTCTAGTCTACTCATAGCTATGTCTCGGATTAGGATAGAATGTGAAGTTGAGCTTTAGACTTCACAACGTTCATCGATTGAAGACGAAGAACTACTAAGGGGAGCTTGTGGAGCTTAATCAAAAAAAGGTATGTGGAGACTTGAACTCATCTATCACTCAGAAGTCTATTTCTATTTTATCTCCTATCGAGACAAAATTCATATAACTATATAGAGTTTACTTTATACACATTTAATATTTTGAGCTGAGTTTAACTCGCTTACATATTTCTCGAAAAATATGTTGGTAAGCTTTCGTTTTAACCAAGTTCATCTTTATTCTTGACGAAAGTCAAAATATGATCATGTGAAAATCGCTTGGTAACATTTTACATGATTTGTGTGAGACGGTCATTTGATGTAGACTTGGAATATTTTGTATTGATCTATTGATCACTTAAAAAATGTTTTGAAGCTAATCGTTTGTGTAAGAGTCTTCTAAGAATGTTTCAATGATTAAGATGGAGTTTAGAAAAACTAACCATTGATTGGATATAACATAGTATGCGTACTTGTATGCTAACTGTTGCAAGTTATTCCAAGTCCAGGAACCATAGTATGCATACATGTATGCGTACTGGTTTAATAGTTGAAGTCCGGGAACTAAGTATGCATACCGACTTAACAGTTCAAGTCCAGTAATTCAACTGAGTTTGGTCGTGAACGACAGTATGCGCACTCGTTCGCATACTGGTGAACCCAGACCAAGTCCGGCTACTTAGGTATGCGTACCCATTTACATACTTGAGTGGGTTAAGTTCTAAAATCGGTTTGTTCATGAAAAAATACATTTATATATAATAAGGAATGCAATCTTTTGCAAACCATGGCTATAATGTTCATGAATTGATTCGAGTGAATCAAATCAATTTTGCTTCAATTGTGTCTTGTATACTTCTATGAGAATATAAACAATTGAACAACTCTATAACTAGTTTTATTTGAGTCATTTGAACTAGTGATCCTCAAGACGAATTGAGGAAAAAATTGAAAGAAAGAAATACTGATTTTAGGCAGTAACTTAGATAAGGAAATATACCTAAAAAAGGAATATATCTTAGACAATATAATATTCCTAGAAATGGAATTATTCCTAGAAAAGGTAACAAATTTCTTAGAGGTTTGGGAAACCAAACCGAGAGTGTAGTGTGACACCTAGAAAAGGAGGTTTAACACACACACCTAGAGAAAGCTTGTAGACAAATACTTGTGTTATTCTCAAAATAGAGCTTAGAAAACAGTTTAAGGTTGATCCGCTGTTTAGAGAGACTGTGAGCTTAAACAAAGAGAGAATCGTGATAGTTTTCTTGTTCATAATCTAAAGAAGATATTTTATTCGAATCTAGTTTCTAATGTGTTTTGTTTTCTAGTTTTTGTCTATTTTTATTCTGAATTTCTCCTTTATAATAATAGTCACCAAGGTATAGAGATCATTCGTGTCAATGATCATTTATGGACAGAGTCGAGACAATACAAAAACTTTGGTACACACTTCGTGTGATCGTCTATGGATACGAGATCGGGACAATATAATAACAAGATCATTTGTGTGATTGACTATGGATTAAATATCGAGACGATACGACAACAAAATGATCACTTGATAATAGGTTCAGTAGTAAACCAAAACTCTATAGGATCAACACCAAGTGTTATGGAATTAACGTGCAAGTGCAATTTACTTTAATTATAATAAAAAAAATGATAATACAGAATAATAAAGTAAATGGCATGGAAAGATTTTGTTAACGAGGAAACCAAAAATGCAGAAAAACCACGGGACCTAGTCCATTTTTGAATACTCTAAAAATTAAGCCGATATACAAAATCTAAACCAACTTCGTATAATTAAGACCAAATAGACTACCCCTAGCTACTTAGTTTCCTCAATATCCGCGCTTTTCTGTTAGAGAGCACTCTTTCGAACTCACAAGCATTTCCATCTCAATCTTGTTTTCCAAGTTTAGTTGTCAAAACTATAAGTCTTGATTTCTAGTCTACTCATAGCTATGTCTCGGATTAGGATAGAATGTGAAGTTGAGCTTTAGACTTCACGACGTTCATCGATTGAAGATGAAGAACTACTAAGGGAAGCTTGTGGAGCTTAATCAAAAAAGGTATGTGGAGACTTGAACTCATCTATCACTCAGAAGTCTATTTCTATTTTATCTCCTATCGAGACAAAATTCATATAACTATATAGAGTTTACTTTATACACATTTAATATTTTGAGCAAAGTTTAAATCGCTTACATATTTCTCGAAAAATATGTTGGTAAGCTTTCGCTTTAACCAAGTTCATCTTTATTCTTGACGAAAGTCAAAAGATGATCATGTGAAAATCGCTTGGTAACATTTTGTGTGAGACGGTCATTTGATGTAGACTTGGAATATTTCGTATTGATCTATTGATCACTTGAAAATTGCCTTGAAGCCAATAGTTTGTGTGAGAGTCTTCTAAGAATGTTTCAATGATTAAGATGGAGTTTAGAAAAACTAACCATTGATTGGATATAACATAGTATGCGTACTTGTATGCTAACTGTTGCAAGTTATTCCAAGTCCAGGAACCATAGTATGCATACATGTATGCGTACTGGTTTAATAGTTGAAGTCCGGGAACTAAGTATGCATACCCGTATGCATACCGACTTAACATTTCAAGTCCAGTAATTCAACTGAGTTTGGTCGTGAAGGATAATATGCGCACTCGTTCGCATACTGGCGAACCCTGACCAAGTCCGGCTACTTAGGTATGCGTACCCATTTACATACTTGAGTGGGTTAAGTTCTAAAATCGGTTTGTTCATGAAAAAATACATTTATATATAATAAGGAATGCAATCTTTTGCAAACCATGGATATAATGTTCATGAATTGATTCAAGTGAATCAAAATCAATTTTGCTTCAATTGTGTCTTGTATACTTCTATGAGAATATAAATAATTGAACAACTCTATAACTAGTTTCATTTGAGTCATTTGAACTAGTGATCCTCAAGACGAATTGAGGAAAAAATTGTAAGAAAGAAATACTGATTTTAGGCAGTAACTTAGATAAGGAAATATACCTAGAAAAGGAATATATCTTAGACAATATAATATTCCTAGAAATGGAATTATTCCTAGAAAAGGTAACAAATTTCTTAGAGGTTTGGGAAACCAAACCGAGAGTGTAGTGTGACACCTAGAAAAGGAGGTTTAACACACACACCTAGATAAAGCTTGTAGACAAATACTTGTGTCATTGTCAAAATCGAGCTTAGAAAATAGTTTAAGGTTGATCCGCTGTTTAGAGAGACCGTGAGCTTAAACAAAGAGAGAATCGTGATAGTTTTCTTGTTCATAATCTAAAGAAGATATTTTCTTCGAATCTAGTTTCTAATGTGTTTTGTTTTCTAGTTTTTGTCTATTATTATTCTGAATTTCGCCTTTATAATAATAGTCACCAAGGTATAGAGATCATACGTGTCAATGATCGTTTATGGACAGAGTTGAGACAATACAAAAACTTTGGTACACACTTCGTGTGATCGTCTATGGATACGAGATCGAGACAATATAACAACAAGATCATTTGTGTGATTGACTATGGATTGAATATCGAGACGATACGACAACAAAATGATCACTTGATAATAGGTTCAGTAGTAAACCAAAACTCTATAGGATCAACACCAAGTGTTATGGAATTAATGTGCAAGTGCAATTTACTTTAATTATAATTAAAAAAATGATAATACAGAATAATAAAGTAAATGGCATGGAATGATTCTGTTAACGAGGAAACCAAAAATGCAGAAAAACCACGGGACCTAGTCCATTTTTGAATACTCTTAAAATTAAGCCGATATACAAAATCTAAACCAACTTCGTATAGTTGAGACCAAATAGACTACCCCTAGCTACTTAGTTTCCTCAATATCCCCGCGCCTTCTGTTAGAGCACTGCTCGGTCGAACTCACAAGCATTTCCATCTCAATCTTGTTTTCCAAGTTTAGTTGTCAAAACTATAAGTCTTGATTTCTAGTCTACTCATAGATATGTCTCGGATTAGGATAGAATGTGAAGTTGAGCTTTAGACTTCACGACGTTCATCGATTGAAGACGAAGAACTACTAAGGGGATCTTGTGGATCTTAATCAAAAAAAGGTATGTGGAGACTTGAACTCATCTATCACTCAGAAGTCTATTTCTATTTTATCTCCTATTGAGACAAAATTCATATAACTATATAGAGTTTACTTTATACACATTTAATATTTTGAGATGATTTAAACTCACTTACATATTTCTCGAAAAATATGTTGGTAAGCTTTCGCTTTAACCAAGTTCATCTTTATTCTTGACGAAAGTCAAAAGATGATCATGTGAAAATCGCTTGGTAACATTTTACATGATTTGTGTGAGACGGTCATTTGATGTAGACTTGGAATATTTTGTATTGATCTATCGATCACTTGAAAATTGCTTTAAAGCTAATAGTTTGTGTGAGAGTCTTCCAAGAATGTTTCAATGATTAATATGGAGTTTAGAAAAACTAACCATTGATTGGATATAACATAGTATGCGTACTTGTATGCTAACTGTTGCAAGTTATTCCAAGTCCAGGAACCATAGTATGCATACATGTATGCGTACTGGTTTAATAGTTGAAGTCCGGGAACTAAGTATGCATACCGACTTAACAGTTCAAGTCCAGTAATTCAACTGAGTTTGTCGAACGACAAGTATGCGCACTCGTTCGCATCTGGTGAACCCAGACCAAGTCCGGCTACTTAGGTATGCGTACCCATTTACATACTTGAGTGGGTTAAGTTCTAAAATCAGTTTGTTCATGAAAAAATACATTTATATATAATAAGGAATGCAATCTTTTGCAAACCGTGGCTATAATGTTCATGAATTGATTCGAGTGAATCAAAATCAATTTTGCTTCAATTGTGTCTTGTATACTTCTATGAGAATATAAACAATTGAACAACTCTATAACTAGTTTCATTTGAGTCATTTGAACTAGTTGTGATTAAGATGACCAAGGTTGATATGAAAGTGTTTACCCATATCTAAATGAAGTCAAATTTCATTTGTGTATAACAATCTAAGTTCGATCTAACAGTTAAAAGATATTAGCTTGAATCTAATCAAGTTTTCATCTAACGGTAAATATTGAATGCTCTGTTACCAAGGTAGCATTGTTTGCAAACCCTGATTTGAAAATTATATAAGAGAGAACTCTAGCAACTGGGAAACCTAATCCCCACACCTCATGTGTGATACTAGTTGCGACTAGACTCGATTATCCTTTAACCTAGGTTTTTCTAAAACCATTATAGGTTAACGACTTGAAGTCTACGTTGGGATTCTGAACCCAGACCCAACTATTTTCTCTGTAATTGCGTGTTTTAATCTTACTTTTCTCTATCGTATTGAATACTATCTTCTCTAATATTTTCTCGAGATTCAATCTTCGATAGGTAAGATTAAAAAGTAGTCACAAACATTTTCGTCTCATCATTTGTGATTCCACAATATCTTGTTCCGCTTCCATACGGTTAAGATCATTCTGAGGTGATTGATATTACTAGGATGTTCTTCGATAATATAAGTCTAGTGTAACAAGTGGTTCCTGTTCACCTTGATTTATCAAAAGATGGAACAAAAAATCGTAGATATTTCTGTGGAAGACAGATTTATCTATTCAATAGACTTTTCTGTGTGAGACAGATTTGTTTATCAAGTTTTCGACTTTGGGTCGTAGCAAATTTTTGTTGTGGGTGAGATTAGCTAAGGGAATCAAGTACATAGAGTCCTGCTGGGATTCAGAGGCGTAAGGAACGCGACTGTACCTTAATCAGTGTGAGATTGGTTAGGGCTCAACTACATTCCAGTCTGAAGTTAACTCGTAGTAGGCTAGAGTCTGTAGCGGCTTAATACATTGTGGTGTTCAAATTTGGACTAGGTCCCGAGGTTTTTCTGCATTTGCGGTTTCCTCGTTAACAAAATTTCTGTTGTATGTGTTATTTTTTTTTCCTGCATTATATTTTCTATATAATTGAAATATCACAGGTTGTGCGTTGTTCAATCAATTAGATAATCCAACCTTTGGTTGTTGATATAAATTGATTGACACTTTAACATTAGACTTGGTACCATTCAAGTTATTTCTCATAAAAATCAGGCTCATATATTTTTATCTGTTTGATTTGCTGATTACATTGAGAAACAGAGATATAACTCTTTGATGTATTTTCCTTGATTGAGTTTGTATGCCTAGTTGATTCTCTTGGAAATATATTGGAGTTAGTCCACACAGATTGTCAGAACAAAATATTGGGTGTGGTTTTTAGACCCACACTTTTTCACCTTCGAATTCCAGAGTCACCACGTGAATCGCCAATCCTTTAGATCGTATTCCAAACAGTAAAAGATAAATCTGTTTGGTAACCACTCTATTCAATCTTGTTAATAAGATATTTGATGCTAAAATATGACAACCAAACATGACATACCAACACTTGGTGGGTTCAATCGATCTATGCTCTAACAACCACACATAAAAACAAAAAAATAGAGGCCCAATTTCGACTAGGTTTTCCCAGCCAAAAGTAACTTTTTAGGCTAGGTTTTCCCAGTCGAATCAGTTTTTTTAATTATTATTATTTTCAAAATTACTTACGGATGGTAAAACCCTGACGAAAGTGCTATTAAGTAGTTTTGAAAATAAATAAAAACATAAAAAACACTTTCGGCTGGGAGTTCTCTATTCCCATGCCTTGAAGTGTCGAGTTCGGACAGATGTAATATTTTCATAGCCGTAAATACTGGATTATTATTATTTTTCATATTTTAGCGGATTAGAAGCAACAAAATCGTAATGAGAGTTTAGCTAGGGGTGTTCATGGCTATTTCAAACATATATTTCTTCATATTATTCTAGGGTTTCAATAGTAAATTTTCAAAAAAATCACATTCTCATGCGAAGAAATAAATAAAATGATTTTCAAAATTTAAATCAGATCATTAAGTTAATTGAATCACTAATTATAATTAATTTCGTTAATAAGCTTCATTAACACTAATTAAATCGAGGTCATATTATCTATTATCAGAATTAGCAGGGGAAGGGGTTTTGGTCATTACTATTTCATGACCCTTTTTTATTACCTAGTGACCCCCCCCAAAAAAAAACAAAAAAACCTTTTGCAACCTCGGTAATAGAGTTTTTCCAAGTATATTTTTATAAATAATTCGTAACAATTATTTGACTGACAAGGATGCATTTGCGCACAACTAATTACCTCGTCACTTTTTATCTGATAGTTAGATAAAAGTTTATTGAAAACCTTATTTATTTATTTAATTTTGGGTTCTGGGTGCATATTTGCCACTTTTTCATCGAGTGGTTTATTGCAATGGAAAGATTGAAGTTTATTGAACTTGTATTCTTTTTTTTTTCTCTGGATAATCCGGTAACTAGTAATATTTAATTATTTAGCAATATTTTATCCGACTAGCAATATTTCTCTAGCTAGCAATTAACAATATTTGCTCTGGCTAGCCATATTTCATAAGCTAGCAACATTTTCTCCGACTAGCAATATTCTTTAGCTAGCAATATCTAATTGCGGTGATATTTTCTCATAATTTAATTGTTCTAACTATCAATATTGCTATATTCCTCCGTCTAGCAAATTTGCTCAATATTTCATCTGTATATGCTTGATTCAACAATCCCATCAGACCTACACCAATCGATCCAAATCTTCAAGTATCTGCTTCAACTAGCATCATGGTACGCAAACCATCTTTTCTTTTCTCAGGAGACACTTTATGTTTCATTCATCAAAATGACGAGTCTTTGTAAAGCATAATAGACTCATCATTGAGAAACTTGCTAGACTCATCAATATGTTAAGACTAGCATTTAGGTCAACAACTGAACAACTGAACAACTAAATACATCTTTATATAATAAACTCAATCGTTCTCGAGACACCAATAATGTCACATGGGGGATATTCGCTAGGGTTTGGTATGGTAGACTACAACATGTGCGATGCAGCAATGCACCCATGATGAGAAAGTGGTAATTTATGCTGGCAGTTAAAGGACGGATGGATAGTGGTCTGACAATCACCAAGTTTCCCCAAAAAAGCGAAACTAATTTTACCATGATTTTCACTTCTTTGCAACTACCACCGCTTACATGAGATCAATGTGTTAACTACTTCTGCTGGAAATAGGTTTTCAACCTATCGACAAAGGATATTAATCATACGACAGCCATATCCCAAAAAATACACATAAGCTTTCTCTCGGTGTAACACATAGAAATCATCTTCAAAGCATTTTAACACATTCACAATAAATTTCAATTGGTCTCAACACCTCCCTCCCGACAGATCGACCCTTTTCCTTCCATCGTTACCGAATTAAATCTGGAGCGGAAATTTCTTGGTTTAGGCCAGAGTCTTATAGATTGGTCTCTCAAACTCAAAGCACTCCCCTGCAGTGCATCTGTTTAAAGGTTTAGACGATTTGCTTCATCTAGTATTTCCTACTCCACCATTTTACACTTTAACTAGTAAACTGTTTCTACCTACAAAAAATAGTGAAGTTTGTCTTTTTTGCAAACTTATCCTATGACACACGTACTTCATTTTGTATTCGGTGTGAGGAAGCCCACTAACAGTATTCTCGTAAAACTCATTGGAGAGGAAAGTATCCTAATTAGGTTAAATCTCTTATGTGCGCTTCGTTTAAAGTTTTTTTTTTGGGATCAAGGAACGTCTATAATTGTATTATTATTTTAGTTTTCGATTATTGATTATTGATTTGGTTGACTAACGATAAATTTGAACCTTGATATTACCTAGTTTTTTTATTTTGTGATCCTTCTCTTCTGATATAAGGTCACTCGAACTAGATCAAGGATCAAGGATTTTAGATATTATTGATTCAATATCTGAAGATATAACTTGTGATCATCCATTGTCAATAGACTTTGTTATATGCGCGATCAATCATAAAAGGGAATCAATTTATTTGTGCATGTACTTTGAAGACTATATGATTCACTTTTTTGTATTCTGATCTTTACGATACTTCGTGGACAATTGATTGACTAAGATTCGACAAGCTCATTTATCTTGCATAGACATTTTATAGCATGTTGTATACATCGACACTTTATCACTTGGTGTTTTTCTTTAGGAACCAAATTTGATAGACTGTGAACTAAGATTTGATTATTTTGGTAATCTTATTCTTGGTTGATCTAAACCGATACAAAGGAGTTTATATTGATTAAACGGAAGAACCTTTATAACTCAAATTATCTCTGATTAACTTGTTGATCTGGGAGATATATAAAGCAGTTAATGAAACAAATTAATTTCTTACCATTTCAGAATACGATCCAAAAGGGTTGAGTGTTATAAGCCTTCACAACATGTGAAGTGATTTAAGATAGTGGACTATATCTTAGGATTCACGTGCGCAGACCAGATTGGTAGTAGGTGCAAGGATATTGAAGGAACTGAATAACTTGAAATTAGTTTACTTGGTCCTAAATATACGAAGTTGGTTGTAATCTTTGTATATCGGCTTAATATGAAAGTATTGAAAACTGTATATCGGCTTAATATCGGCATTTTCAGTTTCCTCGTCAACAAAATCTTTTGTGTGCTCTTACTTTACTTTCCGCATTATAATTGTTATTTTAGTTATCGTTAAGTAAATGCACTAGTACGTTAATTCAACACTCGAGTTTGATCCTAATTTATTGATTCAGTCTTGATACCTATTCTATGTACCAGTGTTACCTTGTTGAAAAATAATCTCCTTGACAGTGCTTCTCTGAATTAGATTACACATGGTGTGTCTTAAATAGGTGGACATCGAAACGACTGTGGTATGCTTGGTACCCTCATCATTTCACTTTTTTTATAAGCTTCAACGTTGTCAACTTATTTGATAACCCATTAGCTAGGGAGATGATGAGAAAAAAGATAATGAGATATTTTAATTTTTACCATTTTACCAAATCGACTTGTTTTTAACCAAACCGATTAGGTTCGGTTTTGATCCAAACCGAATTTTCTAATGGCAATCATTGGTTTTAAAAACTAAAAAACCTAGATTATCGGTTTGGCTATGGTTTTCCCAAAAGCCAAGATAAAATGTACCATTTGAACCCCAGGATATAAGATGTTAGCTGACTTCTACTGCTGATCTGATGCCATTTCTTTTTTTTCTTTGTGTGTGACAAACCAATCTCACTCTAAAAATGATATATTTTATTTTGTTCATTTGAAATATCTAAAGTAACTGCATAGTAGATGAGAATGAGATCTAAGATAGGTTGTATCGACATTGTCCTTCCTGCGTGCGTGTGTAAGACAATGACTCTTCTACCCTGAAACTTATTCTCAAAATTATGTAATACGAACTTGTAGGAGGAACATATGTTGGCTTGAAGTAGAATCTTGATACCTTAGGTTTCGAAACTAGATGGGCTTGGTTTCCAAAACAACTTCTCAAAATCTCCTGAACTATTAAGCTACATAATTGGTTACGTAATATGGACATGGTTTGGAAGTCGTGAAGGTTGGGTTCCGAAACCTAGCGTGATTTTTCTCTTAAACCTTAATGCAATAACCATGGGGTCTCTCATATTTGTAGCAACTTCATTTTCTTATCCATTTAAGTGTCTGCGAACTCTTTTTTAATAATCCAACCTATGAGAGATACAAAATAGAAACCGAAGGTAATATTGTAAAACTTGTAGAAAAACTAACAAATAAGTACATGAATTCTTCATCAAATTCATAAGGTATTTCAATTTCTATAGTATATCTTTGTTGAGCAAGAAGATATGCGACCTAAAAGTTATTCATAGTCAATTCCTATGTTCGATAATGAATAGGCCATGACGTATGAAGAATGAGATATAAGAGGTTAGAAAGACACATGCACGGAGAGAGTATAAAGGATGAAAAAACAAAAATTTAGAATTAATGTTAACAAGTAAGAGAAAACTAAACTAAACATTAATTAAGAAACAAATAACCCCCCTTTAATGAGAAAATATCACTATAGGAATGAAAGCAAATAAATTTCTAGGGAGGTTATTTTTGTTATTGATGAGGAAAGTTTAGAGAAGACCAAGAGATAAAAACGAAAGACAAGATATCTTATTCATAGAAGTCTCTAGTATTATATAGATTTATAATCCATTATATACAAACAAATTGGAGACCCTAACTATCTAGTTGGGCCACAATCTATACACTGTAGTCCCTATAAAATTTAAAATTTTAGAAGTGGGATTGGATAGGTATAACCGGTATATTCAGTGAAAGCGCAATGATATCGCAACACTGCATGGCCAACGTAGTAAGTGAAGCGCATGATTGCACTATACTGCATAGATTGTGAAGCGCAGTGATGGCAGTACTCTGTAGGGTCTGTGAAGCGCAATAACGCTATATTATAAATTCAATGGCCAAGTAATGAAGCTTATTGACCGACACAATGAAGCTTCATTGAGGAAGGCAAGGCAAGGCCAAATGACGAATGCATCGTGCAATGCTTGCATTGATGCATATATGTGGAATTAAGTTAGCCCAACTCAAGGATGATGCAAGAACAAGGTATAGGCTAAGTGTTGGCCTATGCATTAGTTGAAGGCCTGACCAAAGATTAGACAGTGCATGCAAGCGAGTGCATCACTATTGTCAATTACTCTTCTAAGCGAAGCTTATGACGCATATGGCATATGATGTATATATTGCGCATCATTGACATCGGTCGAAAATCATTTGGGCATGAGTTTGATGTAGCTTAAGCGTCCAAGCAAGCACAAGTCAAGGCCACGACATAGTGATGCGCAACATTGGCCCAAATGACTTGGTTATTGACTTTACAAGTATGCTAGAATTGAGAGACAAGTTGGAATGGTTATAAAGTGAGTTTCTAACTATATTAAAGTGTCCACAACCGTTTGGAAAAGATGTGGCACAAGTTAGAGATGATGGTCAATAATGCACAATTTTAGGCGATTATAGAAATCACCCCTTGGACACTTGACTTTCCAAGGCTTGTGCATCTGTTATGCACGATTTTTGGTCATGTTGCGAGATATAAGTCTTAGGAAAAGCAGTGTAAATCAGTGAGAGGAGAGTTAGCAGAAATATAGTCTCATGTTTGAGAGAATAAGGCATCATTAAGGGAGTGATGGCCTGTCTAGTCCATGCGATGGACGAATTTTGTAATCTTCCCTTAATGCAATAAAATAAAATGGGATTGTTGCGTTATATCTTTGTGTTCATTGTGTTGCTGTTCTCGTTGAATTGTTTTAAGTACATTGATGCATGGCAAACTTCTTATGCTTATGGGGACATAAAGAGTTAGAGAGAACATAAATCTTACTTCGGTTACGTAATGCTTAAGAGTGAAGGCATACACATACTTTGATACTACGTGTGATTCCAGAAAATCCAATACACGTGAAAGAGTTGCATGTAGGTCGTTTTTATTTTAAGGTTTAGAAGGTTCTTCTAGTGTGTTCACCAAATAAGAAAAATTACCAGGATATTGAATTAAACAACATCCACGAGGTAAGGAAAACTTTATATAGAGCCACAGCATGATGATTATTAACAGGAATCTGTCAAAGATAAAATTGACCATATTTGTCAAAAGAGTACAGCTTAATACCAAAGTTACTAATCTTTCAACACAAACAAACCAATCAAGATTTGGGTATGAAAGCCTACCACAATAGCGATTAGCAACTTAATCTTCTTCAAAAAAATGGCAACTTTATTGAACCCTCAAGTCTATATTATCTGGTTCCAGTCCGCACCCGCTATAGGTCTGTCCGACATCTACTGGTGGTTCAAAGATTTGAAACATTGAAGATTTTTCAAGTGGACCTACGTACGATTCGATCTTATACTTTAACCCCTTTCTTTTGTACCTCTTAATATCTCTGAAAACCTAATTAAAGTGGTTCATCAAATACTCTTGATCAACTTAATTTTTGGTGTATTAGATAAGTGGCACTTAGATTATCAATTGATTCTGTACTTATCATGTTAACACATTTATTATTAGGAATCAAAACTAGTGACAAATTACTCAAAAATGATTCTTTTTTTTATCTAATCAGATGTTTTCCACATGGGTCACAACGCATATTATCTGTAAGTGTGAGACCAAAAAAATAAAAGCTTTATTAGTATACGTGATTAATTTTTCTAATCTGTGTTTGTTAATACTATTTTTTATTTATCGTGTAACCTATTGTACGTACAAGTTTAACTTTTAATCGTACACTAACTCAAAATGACAAAACCAAATTAAAGTATATCTATGCTATTATCCATGGATAAAAAGTTAGGATCGTAAGTGATCTTCTCTTTTTGCTTATCAATCAATAATAAAAAAAAGAAAAGCGATCTTCGTTGAGAGCGAGACATTTTAAGTTTTTGCCTAAGAGTAAAAATCAAAATTCCATTTGGCTTGATTGCTTTTCACGTTAATGTAACAAGAAGCTTTGAAGCTAAATATGTCATTATTAGCCAAAACTCCATGATGGAAGGGATTACAAAAGACAGTAAAAGTTTCAGTGGGTAGCGGTGGGGTTGAAAATATAGGCTGTTAGAAGGGTTTTTTTTTTTTTTTTTGTGAATAAAATTTCAATAAAAGAAATTACGGTTCGGAACGAGTCTAGATTATAAACATACATAAGCCATCTAATATGGAGGAATGATGTGTACCTCTTATAATATTTATTTGCGTAGAATACATAAGAGAGGGGTACCTTCCCAATCAAAATTAGAAATTAAGGATTTTGCATGTTTAGCTAATGAATCTGTCACTGAATTTTCAGTTTTAGACACAAAATAAAAATCCAAAACTTTTGGCAAGATTTCGCCACCTTATCTGCTTCGTTCAAAAGAGCCTCGCTACACCATGAGATCTCTGAATGTTTCCCGTTGAGATTTGATTAAGCTTTCACGGTCACTTTTTATGCTAAAATTGGGAATGCTTTTCTCCTTAGCCTAAATTGTTGTTTGAAGAACACCTATAGTTTCCGGATTTTGTGGATCTGAGCATGTTGATGGTCATGCCCTTCCTTTTCCAAAGCTACTTGCATCGTCTTTAAGAGTTAGAGCAAAACTTGAAGGTATATGTTCCCAAATCTAACCTGCATCTACATTAGTTTTAAATGAATTTATTTCTAGTGTATTCCATGGTATATTGGACTTCTTTGTTGTATACAGTATAGTCAAAATTGCTCTCCAAGACCAATTACTCGTTGAGTATCGCTACAAACTATATGACTGATGAGTTTTCCGATTCCAAGCCGTTTCTGATTTTTAGCGATTAACAAGGCCCATTTTGCCGATTCAAACCGATTTTTATGCAATATGAGTTGACGATCTTTCCGAGTTGACCTTGCATGCGCCAAAATCAAAAACTCAAAAAAATTTAACCCCTCAGATGGGATTTATCAAATGGAAAAAACTTGTAAAAGCATGATATGTATGTTCAACTAGCCCTTAACCCGTGCCGTAACGGCACGGTCCATGATGTTGGTTCATTTTTAATATTTCGTATAATTTGTGACCCGAATACTTATCAACTCCTTATGGTTTAATATGTGTTTGTCGTAAAAATAGTTGGGGTTTTCCTCTCTTTTTTTCTTTGTTTTTTCCTTTAATATTTTACCGCCGGAGATTTGTTCAAACGAAAGAAATATAATCTTAACTTCTAGACACTTTTTTATTTAGGTTCATTGCTTATAATGAGATAATGCTCTACATGAACAAGGAAGTTTAAATATTTTTTGGAAATATGTCGTCAGCAGCGCTCATCTCAGTGAAATCAACTAATCATTATCGTCCATAAAAGTCTCCACATGCTATTATTTCGCTCCAGTTGACTCATCTATCATGGTCATGTTGCCGATCCTCCAAATAGGCAGAGAATAGTTTGTTTTTTTTTTGCATCGAACGAATGATACAAACTATCCAATATGAGATGATTTTCCTGTAATTTTTCAACACCCATTATATGACAATGTTTAAAATATGTACCCATTACCTTTTCGAAGGGACTGTATATATGTGAACCTCTGCCATTAAATCTTCAACAAAGTATTATGCCCAACAATTTATCTTAACGAAGGCTTTGGTAACTTCAAAAGTCTTGGACATTTTGTCACTTTCGTATGTTCCTACCTTCACTTGGAATACAATCTGGCGACACATTACCTCATAAAGAACCATGAACACATATTGTACTCCCTGATCTTATTTCAAATTAATAGGTTGTCAATAGATCATTTACCAAAAGTTGACATATTCTACGTTGAATATTTATAAAAAAAATATTACGGTATTGTGGATCGTTGCTTTCTAAGATTGTAGTTTTAAAAATTGGCCTCTTCAAGTCCCACGGCTTTTTAAGTTTATATATATTGTTTGTTTTTAACATTTTAGTTAGCCATATTATGTTTGTTACTAACTTTAAACTTGATGTCATCTTGTACTGTGAACTTTATGTGATTTCAGAATCGAAATAGTTATTCTCTTTCATTCGTATCAAGTAATCCATTGTATATTCCAACAATTCCTTTTTTTCGCCGTTTCCGGACCATCAGTAGCCATTATTGTCAAAAGTAGTCTGTCTAATTTTTGTTGATGTTATGTATTTGCAATGTTCATTTTTCTTAAATAAATAGATTGTGGAAAAACTAAAAAAAAAAAAAAAACATAAGTATTATATCGGGTCTAACTTACTATATCCAAAATACTCTGGACACTGCTTCTGGTGCCTTGTTTACTCAAATTCCTAGTTGCATTCTAGACAGTACATGCAACACAAATCATTTGCGAAGTGAGCTATTTGCGCAAGTGTGGTCAATGTAAATGTATCCCATGCCTGTAATAATAATAACAACACGTCAGTTCTTTTCAAGGCATCCATTTTTAAATGGTATGAATCTAATAGATTTGAATATACCTCAATCTTAGATATCGCCTTCTTCTCACATAACATAGCAATTGAGGAAGGAAAAATCTTGACCAATCTTTACATAGGCAGAGATAGCCAAACTATGTTTTGCAATTGTCTTACGTGAAAATTATTATTAATCCATATTTTAGTCAGCTCCTATCGAAGCCGATCTAATTAGTCCTATAGAAAGTTAATCTTAAAATTTTGACCTTATCTCTTGACCAAATTATTGAAGTATTCTCAGTCATGTTCTGCTTTGTGTGATCTACTCATCTGTGTCTACTCTACCTTCTAACCCAGTGAATGAAACCTATATATATTGATCCGTAATTTTATATTGTTGATTTGTCATCAAGAGGTTGTATGATTTGAGAATGTAAAATATAAAAAATATTCTGCAAACATTGGAGGCGAAATTTAGATTTATGATTTAGAGTTTTTTATGATGATTTTGATGAACAAACATAATTTTCAAACAAATATTTCAGAATGCAAATACATTTTCCCGGTCTATAAGGTTTTATATCGGGAATTGAGTGAAAGTTGTTGTCTTTGTAGGTAGTTGTCGCGAAACAACTCGACATTGATGGTCTTTCAGGAAAAAGAATGTAATAGTACTTGAGAGAGCGATAATGTTCTCTTACACGGGTACACCAATTTCCTTTATATAATATACGGGTGATCGAACAGTCATGATCATATTTGGTTTTTGTCCTTATCAATCGTGCTAAAAACAACCAATTACATCTTTCACAATACAATGATGCATGTTTTGTGAAGATAATTTTATTACTTGGTCAATAAAACTCACTAAAAAGCAAAAACTATTATTATACACTACTATTACCAACACCCACCACCATAGAAACCATCCACCGCCACTATTTCTTCCACCAATAGTAATGTTACCGCCTCCACCATTCACAAACACCTGCCACCGCTTATACTAACCCTACTTTCACTACCACCATTAGAATTAATATAGTTTTTAGTAAAATTACTTATTAATAAAATTATGTATTTATATTAGATTATTAAAGGGACATTTTGCTTCAAAAAAATAATTAAAGGGACATTTATAATAGAAATTTAATTAATCATTATGAACAATCAATGAGACACTAATTAATAAAACGTTTAAAAATGGTTAAGTTGAACAAACCCCAACGGTAAATTTATATTTTCCAAGGAAAAATCCTGACCTCTCTTTACATAAACAAATCGATAATAAATAATTTCATATGTTCTGATCTTGATTCGTGTCATTCGTTTAGTTATTACATAACATGGCAATTGATTGCACCAATTTTTTAAAATGGATATGTGTTTTATCGAGTTTATTTTAACATTAGAATGATCAACCACGTTTTATACTTTATAATATAACGTTATACATTTTGTGGCGTTATGAAATTAGCATAATATGTTTCTGTTCACTAATTCCCGCCACCACCATAAAACCATATGAATCCACCTTTTTTATCCACCACCACCTAGTGGCGGAGCCAAGGGTTGACTAACCTGGCTCTAACCCCTTAAATTTTTAAAACTACATAATTTTTTTAGTTTATTTTATAAATAGTACTTTGTCCATATATATTTATGGTTTAGTCCGTCAAAGTTTACATGTTTCTTTTAAAATAAAAATAAAAATAGGCCTCCTCAATGTCAATTTTTGACTCCACCACTGCCACCATCACTGCCGCCCATCCCATGTAGGTTGTTGGACGCAATTATAATTTTCAATCACAAATGCCATGCATGAGGTTTAGATTGAACAAAATTTCGTCAATTGATTAGTTTCATTATTTTTTTCTGTCTATATATTCTTTTGTATTGCAATTAATTTTATTTTAATATTGAAAAATCATGATTTATACGATATAGTACCAAAGATAACAGGGGTACCATTTGGGTGATCCAACTACGATCATGAAAATATTTTCTTGTATGATATCATCCCTGAAATATATGGTACCTTCATTTATCAAAAGTGTTAAAAACAACCAACCACATCTTCCACACTACGATGTTATCGATGTTGTAACGGAAACATAAAATTAATATAGTCCATCACTACTCACCAGCATTCACCATCACTACTTCTTCCACCACAAACCAGGGGCGGAGCCAGGATTTTGAGGAGAGAGGGAGAAAACATTCTTGGCAAGTTGGATACATGTGAAAAATGGACTTTGTATCCCAATTTACGATAAAATAACAAAAATAAATATAATTGTGCTTGGCTCCGCCCTTAGCCACCACTAATCTTTCGGCCTCCACATCTTATACTACTCATTGTCGCAGAAAATATCTATTGATAGTATTTAAAAAAATTACTTATTAATAGAAATAAATATTATAATTAATTAATAAAACATTTATAATTAAAAAATGATTAGTCATTTATTAAGAAATTAGTGAAACACTAATTAATAAAACACTTTATAATGAATAAATTATTTTTTATGTGCAATTAGTGAAACACGAATAATTAATGAAACAAGAATAATAAAACACTAATTAATAATTAGTTTTTATGTGCAATTAGTGAAACACGAATAATAAAACACTAATTAATAATTATTATTTTTATGTGCAATTAGTGAAACACGAATAATTAATAAAGCAATTATGGTATTTAATTAAGTTGGACAAACCACCATTGTTGATTTATCTTTTCTATCAATTCCAACCAAGGTGGAACACTGGTTAGAGGCCACTCTTATGACACAATAGGTCATGAGTTCGAACCTCCCCGTTATAATTTTTGAAATTCCATATCTTGATTTGAGTATTCATTTTTAATTCATAATACTGGAATGAACGCCACACGTGCGAGATGTAAGGGGTGGTCAGAGGAACCACATCCCTTGATTTATCTTTGTCCAGACAAATCCTGACCACCACTAACAAAGGGAAACTTATCATAGCTTTGTTTTATACTAATGATATTACACAGTTAATTACATGATAATGTTAAAATTTTAAATTTAATTAGGTACAAATCGTGACTTATGAGCAGCAATATATAATTCACTAATAAATAGGTTGTGAGTATTAGGCCGAGTTTTGGAGATTTCCAAGTCCGAACTAATTGCTCCTCGATCCAAGCTCCCCAACCGAGTAGGACCGAGGAACGATTCGACTAATTTGGTTGCATATTTATAATCTTTCTTTAATGGAGTTTTCTTGGACCAATAATAAATATATCTTTGTATTTTGAAGGACAACTGAAGAGGAGATTTTATATATTTCCTGAATATTTTATTACATCTTTGTTTATGTATAAACCACATCTTAGATAAAGCCAGTTCTGTATAAATTCCACTATTTGAGTTTTGCATCCTGTCTTTACACACATCTAGGTGATTAAAAGAAGAATCAAGTTAAAGACGCATTGGATTAGGCCCTAATTCCTGGACAACCTTAACATAGGAGCAGTGAAAAAAAAGATGTTTTACCGTTTCTTCTTGCTCTCCGCACAAAGTATAGGAAGGATTAATATTTTTTTTCCCTCATAGAGTTAAAAGTTGGTAGATAATGCACTCCATAAGCATTTCTAGAAGAAAAAAAGTTTGATTCTTTGAAAAATACCTAACTTCCATAATGACCTCCAGAAGGATTCATTTAAAGAGAAACTCGAGGTATAGATTGCTAATCCATTCAGTTTATCATACATGGACTTTATAATAAACTCTCCAACCTTGTTAAGTTTTATCTAAGGTAATCATTTTTTTTTTGCAAGTTCAGGTTGTCAAAAATAAATAAATATACCCTACAGAGTTTTGTTGCCACTTCAGCTGGAAAGGAATGTTTGAAGCATTATAGTAAGAAGATAATTTGCAGTCTAATCATGGTACTCGGTTATCATCCCAGATACTTATACTTAGCCAATTATCGACTTCCCAAATACTATTAATTAGCTCCATACCCTGATAAAGATATTTCTAGATCCATAAGAATTTGTCAAACGTTTTTGCCCTTAGAGGAGATATGGACTTGAAATATTTAAAACCTAGAATTTTAGCCCAAAGAGAATTAGGTTCATGTATTATCCTTCAAGCTACCTTTGCTATCATAGATAAGTTGAATTTATGTGCATCCCTGAATCGTAATCCCCCTTTATGCATAAGTGCACATAGGTTTGACTAGGGCTTATGATATAAACATTTTGCATATGTTTCTTCCCCCATCATAAAACCCTATGGATCACATTAAATTTATTAGTAATTTTTTTTGGGATAACAAAGCATCTCATTTGAAATGTTCGAATGCTAGTTAGGACTTCTTTATCCAACACCATTCAATTGGATTGAGGTAAAACTTTATTTTTCCATCCTTGAGTTTTATGTTCCATCTTTTCGACTATTGCCTTAAAGTTTTTATTGTGGATTTATCTATGAAATGTGAGGATCTAAAGTGAAAATATTTTAGATTGATATGCTTGACTTTTAAGAGTTTCTATATCATCCTTTGATGCTTCGGGTGAATTTTTTTACTAAAGAAAACTCCAGTTTTTCGAAGTTTATTGACTGCCCTGAGGATTTACTGAATATTTGAATGGGTTTTAGGAGATTTTAACATTTTATTATATATATTCCTAAACGAATAAAAGGCAGTCATCTGCAAAGAGGAGGCGGGATGTGGGATCACTTTTTGGTGCAATTTTACTCCATGAAGAATTTTTTTTATTTTCTTGAGATAACACAAGTATAGAGAAGATTTTCATACAGATGATGAAGAGATATGTATGAAGGAAGAAGATCCCCCTGACGAAGGCCTCTGAAAGGATTAAAAGCATTACCTCGAACATCATTTAACATAACAAATATTGAAGGATGATGATTTTTTTTTTGTTCTTGCTTTAGTATTTTCAATTTTAAAAAATGCCTGATAGCTTGATTTCTAAATACAGTTTCAATGTAATCCTCATATTCTTACAAAATGTAACAAATTGCATTTTGCAGATGATAGTATTTGATTCGATTGTAATAAAAATCATTTGCCGAGGCGAAAATAATATGGCTTGCTAAAAAATACAGTACGATTATTGAAAGTTGCAAGCTAACTAATAAATTAACCATATAAAATTTGTAGGTATGAACTAGATGTGTAAAATGTGTGACTATTATAGCGGCACATCATATGAAGAAGCATGCCAATTGTATTATGTAGAGCCATGAGAAAAGGTGACGTGTCTTTTAAGTCATAAGTTAAGCACAACACAACACGAGGCACTCACAAGGATAACATTGTTGTGCTGGTATCGGAGCACCTATTTCATATTTTCCTAATAATATATATATATATATAATAATATTATATATTATTATATAATATTTTTATAAAGAATAATTTAATGATTTATTAAGATGATGGAGGATCCATTCACTTATATTATCACATTATCAAGGCGATTCCAAGGGGCATGTGGGATCATAGGTCCCATGTAAAAAAAAAAATTAAATCATGACAACACCCATATATCTTTTAGCATAGAGCAGTGCTATCCCGCACGAATTTACGGGATGTCCTCCCGCTCGAGCGATTTCTAAAACGTTAGATCACCATGTCCCACATATGAAAATGGTGGGTCCTAGATTGAATGCGACCTTTTATTTGATCATCCAACGTCCGAAAAGCCGCTTGAGCGGGAAGTCATCCCGTAAAGTAAATTTTATATATTGTTAAATCACTTATTGGCCCCCATAGATTTTCAAATTTTATAAGATATCATATCGATGATGTTTACCCCCATCACTCTATGAGCTCCCTGGAAACTCTCTATTTCGAGGCTGTGAAGAAATCTATGCCTAATATTTTTGTTATGTCTGAGCGAGACATGGGTCTCTGGCAATGTAACAGAACTGCTCACGCACAAGATTGGGCCTAGAAAATTTAGCGCAATCTTACGTCATCGTTTTGGGATTTCTTTCTCTAAGGAAGATAGTGCGTGCCCTTGTTGTCGCAGAGAGATGGATGTCTATGTAGACCACGCTATTCATTATGCTAGTGAGGTGGGGCTTAAGTTCAGACGTGATCTTGTTCAAGACACCTTTGTTGATATGTGTTATCGTGATGGTGTGCCTGCTATGAAGGAGGTGGATCTTGGTTTGCTTGCGAATAATGGTACGACTTTGAGACCTGGATAAGGGTCATGATACGTGTTTGGATATTACAGGTGCCTCCCCCTTCACTGGAGGTGGTGTTCATTCCTTCAGTCCAGGCCAAGCCATTAGTGGTGTTTTTGCTCGTAGGCAATCTAAATATCTTGAGATGTGTAGTGTTCAGGGCTACAGTTTTGGTACACTAGCGATTACTACCCTTGGTGAGTTAGGTAGTGAAACAATTGATTTCATGAAAAGTTTGCGTAATTTCGTGGCCAGTCATGATGCTAATGTTCGGGTTGGTGATTTTCTTTTTTATATGATTTGAGTGGTTATTCAAAAAGGGGTTGGAGCTCAGCTTGTAGCGAGACTTCCAGCCAGTTTCTTAAAGGAACCGGGTTTTGATGACATGTAATTATTTGATTCTCATTTGGATAATTTTTTAAATAATTTTTTTTTTTGCAGTCCTTATATAAGTCGTGTTTTCGTTAAAATTAATGCATGAAATTTGGGAAAAAACCTAACATTAAGGAATTTCAAGATATTTCTCACTATCTTATATAAAAGGAAAATAAATTAATTTTCATCGGTGTATGAATTTTACATTTAGATGAAACATGCAGTATTTTAACTTAGCCAATGTCCAAAATTTTCTCCTATTGTACTTTGATCTTCAAGAACAAAAGGTGCCCCATAAATTTTTTGTTTTGGGCACACTATCTCACATTTTCGAGGCCTTTTTTTGTTTGAATAAAACTTAAATGGTACCGCATTTGAAGCCACTATTTTAGGATATATTCCCCTTGTAAAAATTTGTACACCTACAAAAAAAAATGAATGATTTTCGGAAAGTATAACAGCATCATCTACTCTGAAAATGAACCGTTGAAAATCAAACAAATTTTCAACCATTCAAATAATGATTAGTAGATATTACATAATATCATAAATTTTGTTCTAAAAACTAAGCATATTCATGATCGTACATAGTAATAATTACATCATTATTTATTTAGTATCAAATAAGTGTCAGAAACGACACACTTACAACGTTAATTCCATGTAAAAAAAAAAGACGTTAATTCGAATTATGAAAAACTTTTTCTGAAATATACGCTAAATATGGTTTATTTTAAACATGTTGTGTTATGTTTCATGCATGTTGTGCTCACCCATACCACGTCCTTCACGGTGACGTGCCACGTATTATGTCGTGATTCATATTTTCCTATGTAGGGTATTGTGTATTGCTAATGTGCCGATAAATTTGATACATCACGATGCCATGTTGTGTCGTATTTTGTTCAAATTCTAGTATATTGTGATGTGTCGTAAGTATGATGGCACAATAGACTTTGCACCACTAAGTAATAACTAGGTAAGGTGCAATCGATAGTGATTGTGAGGCGGGGATGGTGGAAGAGGAGGGGTAGTTTTCCATTTGGTTCCTACAAGAAATTTGGGAGGAATTCAGGAAAAGCATCTGAAATGTTTATCTCTGATACAATAGAATAAACACCCATTTTTCTGTTTCATTTAGGTATTTTCCGTTATCATGTTGAATTTGTACACACTAAATGTTTATATACACATTCATGAATAATAGAAAAGTTGAATACTAGTTGTTTTTCTTTATCATGAGGACCAAGTGGCTTCTCTAGAAACCGTCGTTCGTGTTTATGAGGTACTGTCAGGTCTAACGGGAAAAAAATGTTATTGATGTTGGTTATAATTAGTTGTGATAGTTGAGTTAATATATTTGGATGTAATCTAGTAGAACTTTCTATTAACTACTTAGGAATTCCTCTGGGAAATAATTTAAATGTAAAGAAGTCCGGGACTTGGTTACTTAAAAAATGCAACAAAAGTTTTTTACTTGGAAGAGAAGGATGGCAGATTGATTACGTTTAACTGTGTGGTTGTTAATCTAACTATTTATTATCTCTCAACGTTTCAGTCTTGCATATGCCTATATTAGTTATTAAAATTATGAGAAACTTCTTACGCACGTTTACTAATTCTTCCAAAACGGGGAGCTGGGTAGCTTGGTCTGAAAAAGTGTTGCCTATGTATACAAGGAGGATTAGAATTATAAAAAGCCCAACCTTGTCAATCATGCTTTTCATTGCAAATGAATATAACATTATGGGAATAAAAAAATGCAATATTGAGACAGATTATCTAGCAAAAATTTGGAGATAACCTTAACTTTTTCTTCGAGATACTTACTCTAAATTTGTTGGTTCTAGCTTGTGGACTTGTTTTTTAAAGGCTATAGAGCATGCGAATCAGAATTCCAAATTTTTAGTTAACAATGTAGATTTTTTTCTCTTCTTGACGAACGAACAATATATTAAAATATCAAGAGCAATACATCAAAGATAACACAGAGTTTTACTCAAGGTACAACTAACAACCATCTTTTTTGAAATGCCTAGCATGCTTAGCAATCATATCCACTACAGGGTTTTCGCTGTTCTTAACATGAGAGCATTTACAAGAATTGAAACAAGAAGAAAGTATAAGCTTACAATCATTTAAAATACTACGGTTGTACCAGCTAACCTCGTTAACGTTCTTATTTATTGAATTAACTACTTTGATGCATCGCTAATGAACCTTACTGAACTTCATCGGAGGTTTCTGGCTTATTTAATTGCTTCAAGTAAAGCTAAATATTCTGCTTGCTCTTTATCTCTGCAGGTTATGAAAGTTGTTTTTCCTTTGTTGTTCCTTTCTGTTGTACCATATACAAATAACCCAATACTACAATCATAGTTACTTTTATCAACATCACAAAAGATAATATTATCGTGAAATTCCTCATGACTGATGTATGCTAGAGGGTTCTATGACATCATAATGGTTTTCGAGTTTCTTGGTCGAAAATTTGAAGTTAGATTAAACATGGCTTTAAAAGCTTCTGAAAATACATTTTCTGGCTAAGAATTCAGATTGTCGAATCTGAGGTTGCATCTAGAAATCCATATTTTCCACACTACCATAGTTGACTTGCATTCCCCTCCATTATGGAAATTCTGATCTTCATTTAACAACCAAGACTTCCTCCAAAGTTTGGGATATTTCCTTATTTTTGAGCTCCCAGGAATATTGAACCAAACTGCCCTTCAAAAAGGACATTGAAGGGAAAGGTGAAAAAAATTCAACAGAAACAACACATGTTGGGAGCTTTTGGAAGTATTGCAAAAAACTTCACCATTGTCGGAAGTATATATCGTAGGTTGGTAAGCGAGCTTTGTAGTTAACTTTTCCTAGTTCATTCAAGTTATTTAAGAAAGAACATTCCATTGTTCACCAAATGTCTAAAGGAAAATGACAATCTTGAATCGTTGTTAACAATTACAGGTGTTATCAACTTATAGGATAAACCATGCCCGCAATTATCCATGAACGCTACAGGGGATTATTAATGCAATACAAAAATCCACTTCCAGTCAGTTTTAATTTGGTAACTCCGCAACAACCCTATAAGTATCCGGAGAATTACACAAACGAATTTTTTTCACAGACCAAGTTTTTCGACATCACAAAAAATGACACAAACACATTAAATGGAATCCATGTTTGTCTCGAAGGATTGGGCGGGGCCCATAAGATAAACAATGAGTGTTGGTTTTTACTATGTTCATACTCTTGGTATGTCTAGAATGATTCTTACACAAATATGACTAACCGCCTTTTGTATGGTTATTTCTTGTATCCCACACCATATGACCTACAATGTGTCCGAAAGAATCACTATCCTAATATCTAGACTCCTTTTGTTTTTGATAAACAAAGAATCCTTTTCATTAATGGTAGTTCAAGAGAATACATTGGGGTTAAGATCAAAAATAAAAGAATACAAAGAAACATACCGTAAATGAACAATGCCGGGAAATCCGACAATAGAAAGAGAAGGATTACTAGAATAAAAGTATGGATGAGAACTGATATAATCATAGGAACAATTATTTTCTTGGAATGAAATTCCCACCTTTTAGCTTATTTTTCTTCTAAAGAAAGATATACTCCCAAAATGTTACTTTAGACTCTAGTAGGTAAAACCTAAGATTACAAATCCCAATAGAATGTTATCAGAAACCCTAAACCTTACCGACCAATCTTACGATTAGGAGATTATTGCGGCATGAACAGTTTCTTATATTGGTCCAATAATCATATTGCATCTTTAAATGGACATTTAGCAAAATAACTTACTATGTAAATTCAACAAATTTTACTTTAGTCATAAGACCATTTTGTGTATACCAACAACCTAATAAATTGAGTGTTTTATATATGCAATTTCTCATAGTAATTTCTTATCTAACAATGTAAATTTAATAAAATTTCTAACCTTTGTAATTTTTTAAAGGAATATATACAGAAATAGGTCTGGTTTGGTAGGTTGTTTTCAAATATAAGCCTCTTTTTTTATTTCCTACAAATCTAAGTCAATTGAACGGATTTCATCCAAATCCGTTATCTTAGTAAACATCTCGTGTTGACTTGTCAATATCTCATCAAAATCCCATACATCGAGATCTCGTGTAGTTGCAGACATCATGAAAATGCCTTCTTCATGCGTGTGATGGAGACAACGGATTTCGCAACGTTAATCTAAGATATGGAAATCTCGATGATTTCCAACGGCTTTGATTTCCAAAGAATATAGTAATGGTCACCACGTGGTGGATACATAGAAAATAATTTGAGATCTAAGAATCTCAACAGAAATTGAAGATCTGATTGTTTCTTTATTCTTCTCTTATCCTATGTGGTTAATCTAAATTGAATGTATGGAGTTCGGGTCTGAGTTATTCATCGGATTGGGTAAGATTTTTATGTGGACATAGTTATCTTTGAAAGCAAATAGGGAAGAAACAAACATTGCTTCTATTGAATTTATTGTTGAATGATGGTAATAAAAGAGTTTTTTTTTTTGAAGATTCTGTGATGAATTATGAGTTGGGTTCTTGCTGGATTCAACTGTACATCAAGTTATGAGAAGATTTATTGAAGATTTCAGCAAGGAGTTCAGTGAAAGAAAATCTGTTGTTGCTGTTAGTAATGGAAGTAAACGGTGAAGATTGACAATGAATGTTTTCGAGATCTAAGTAGTGAAGATTAATGATGATATAGAGTTTGAATGAATTAGAAATGGTGGGTCTATATCTTATTTGAATTTGTAGGGAATTGGAAGGCTACAAAAGGTGTTTCCTTGGCGGAGAAAAACACCATCAGAGTGTGCACAACAACCGTTTGACAAAAATCCCGAACCACGTGTCAGGTCTTGTAGCAGTCATCCACGTCCCTTCTATTTGACGCCGCTCTATCCATGGATACAGAATAATAATTTATGGATTTTTGTGTTGAATGGTTGCTATGATCATTAGTTGATGCTACTGTATAAGATAGTGTTGTTGAGTTGTGTTTGAAGCTAACAATAAGGTTGCAGATGTAATAGGTGGTATGCCATAATTGCAGGAATGTGAGAATGAATGGGTATGTATGTATGAACAGAAATGCAGGGTTTGAGGTTATGAGCTCAATATTGAATCTGCAATGGACTAAGACAATAATAAGTCTGTGTGAAAAATGGCTAGGTGCAGCTAGAGTTGAAGCCAACAGATAAGGAGAAGCGTGTTAGTGTTCATGCTATTGTGAACAATGGAGTATGTGGAGTTATGTTTGATGTGTTAGAAGGAGATTTTGAAGTTGTTGCTGCACTGAGTTGCTTAAGGAGTAAAGTCAGGAAGTTACATGAAATTGGTTGTGCATGAAGTGAATGGCTTGAGAAGAATAAGTCTGTAATTGCAAATGAAAATTTAACTGAAATGCAAATGGCTTGAGTAGTGTGCTGCAATAGATGTATTTTTAGGTGCTGCAATAGTAGTGTGCAATAGTAGTGTGCAGGCAGTAGTGGTGATGAGACAGAATAAAATTAGCGATTCAAAGGACTAGTAAGTCTTTTTACTTCCACTTAACGGTTTTAAATTTCCGTCCATCGATTTTGGTCAAATAAGACTTAGATTTGTAAGGAATAAAAAAAGAGGCTTAGTTTTGTAAATCATAAAAAAAAAAGACATAGATTTGTAAAAACCCCTTTTTTTAAATTGGTAAAAATTTAAAGCTTAAATGTCATCACAAAAAGATGGAAGTAAAATCAAGTATTTATTAATGAACGTGGAATTGGGGGATTCCCAATCTAATTGGGGGATACTGATTACTTCCCCCAACCAGGGGTGGCTGATAAAGGGTGACTTTTTATTATAAAAATACCAAAATACCTTTTCCCCTAAAACTTTAAAATAAAAAACCAAATTCTTATATCCCCATTTCAATTTCATCTTCTTCTTCATCGTTCTTCATCCGTTCTTCGTCGACAATGATTCAACAATTTCTTTTTTTGGTGAAAGTGGATAATGATTATGAAGAGGGAACTGCTACTAAGAGGTTGAAAGTTTGATTTTTTTTTTTCTTTGAATCCACCATTGTTGCAGCTGAAATAGCTCTGTGACGGTATAGTATTGAACCGAAAAAACCATGCCGGCATTTGTTGGAAACTTTCATAAATGTTTGCCACTATACAAAATTTTCTGGTTTTGATCTTTAAAACCTTTTTTTTTTGTTTTAATCTATCCACTGCCGGCATAGTATGTTGCTTAAATTCCTATGCCGGCACAGAATGAAAAGTATCCAGAAAGTTGATTTTTTTTTTCACTTGACTACCGGCATTGATAGGAAGTTCTCGAGCATGCCGGCACCATTTTCCGGCATATGGTCTTCATCAATTCCGGCATGATGTTCATCACTTCCGGCGATTTAAAAATAAATAATCCGTTTTGAATTTTTTTCCTGGTTTTAATCAGTCTACTGCCGGCACAGTCAGTTGATTCTCGAGCATGCCGGTACCTATGCCGGCATAGTATGTTGCTTAAATTTCTAGCCGACACAGGAAGAAAAGTATCCAGAATATTTTCCGGCATAGTAACTTGCAGTTCCGACATTATTTTTAATTAACTTTTCTATGCCGGTATTTAAGTTTGGAAGGCACTGCTTCCTGTATGTTTTTCATGCAGTACCGGCATAGTTCTTTGTTTGAATTCTATGCCAGTTTTGGATTCGAAACGGGGGATACTCTACTACCGGCATGGTTGTTCGATGAATACTATGCCGGTATTGAGAGTTCCGGCATTGTATTCATACATCATCAATGCCGGTACATAGGTTTTTCAGATGAAAAAAATGGCGGGTTCAAAGAAAAAAAAAATCCAATTTTTAACCTCTCAGCAGCTTTACCTGTGTGTTGGGGATGCTTGTATGCTGTGCAAGTTTACTTTCTTGTGTAGGTTCTTCAAACAACTCTTTTTGTTCGTAAAAATCATCATTCAAGGGTGTTGGTTCCACAAAAACTTGCAATTGTGAGTTTTTATCATAGTTGAGCTAAAGATTCAGCAGTAACAATTCTCTCTTCACAATCATCATCCATTTTCATCAAAAAAATTCCCTCCCAAAATTTTTCCCCCTCTTTCTACACTTACACCACTCACCCAAAAACAAATAAAAACACTAACTTAATCTTATAACTAATACTTAACGTTTTTACTAATTTAAATTAATCACTAATTAGGATTAGTGAGGGCTAGATTAGGAATTAAAAAAATAATTACATAGAGGGTCACCCAGAATTGCTATTGGGACACCATTTTTATCATGTAGCTATATCCCCCAATTCCGCGTTCTTATTAATTCACACTCAATCTCTCTTTTATGGCGTGGTCGGTAGGAGGAATTGAAATTAATTTTCTGGAAATACTATTCCAATTATATGTTTGGTAAATAGGAATATAGGTTTACGAATAGGATTCCCCATGATAGAAATTGAGATGAAACTTCGGAGCTATGATACCATGATAGAAATTGAAATATTTCGGGGCTCTGATACCATATTAGATTTATGATAAGAGTAAGGATCAGGTGTAAATAAAGAAGACACAAGAGATTAAAGTGGTTCGGCACTAACGCCTACGTCCACTGACAAAACCCCGTAGGGTGAATGATATTGATTATCAGTAATCACTGAGATGATTTACAAACCCCACACACATAAACTCACGTAAGGAGAGAGCTCTCAACTCTCACTTACTAAGGACCCAATCTCACTCATTTTGGGTGTCTACAAATGATACTACAAATGCCTATTTATAGATTACAAAAAGAGGAAGAGAACTATGCCTATGGAGGCTAACAACTATGCCTATGGAGGATAACGACTAACAACTATTAATATGGAGGCTTACCTACCATAGATCAACAACTAACAACATGTGTAAAATGAGTCTTCTAAAATGGCCACCTCCATCTCCTTGTGGTAGGTGATAAATATTCCAATACCCCACGGTAAGAAAATTTAAAATCACGTGAATAATGGGTTTAAAATTTCCATTTTAGAGAATATGATTTATGGGAATAGAATTCTCAACCCACCATCCCAAAAAGCCATTAAGTTAACAAAACTGATCCACCTAAAATCAGACTTAACTGGAAACGCAATTTAGGACAAGCCATTGCTCATAATTTCACCATTCTTTTGGCTAATATGAACACTATGGGGTGTAATTTTTTTTAATTAGTAGGAACATTTAACAAAATTTAATGGTAGATATTATTGTATCAAAGATTGTAATTCCTGACAACTAGGGCTGAACATGGTTACCGGTTAACCGCGAAACCGAACCAAACCAAACCAATAAGGAGAAAACCGAACCGAACCATTTACTAATGGTTTGGTTTGGTTTCTAAATTTTAAAAACCGAGCTAATGGTTTCGGTTTTGGTTTGATGAAAAAACCGAACCATTAACCAATGGTTAACCGACTATTGAAAAAAATAAAATAAAAATAAATTTTCATTAGAGATGTCATTGTATAGCCTATCACTAGTTAAATCTTCTTTTGATCTCTAGATTTAGAGTAATCCTTAACTACTCTTGATATTCTTTCTATTTATTTTTTGTTTGTAATTTTTTGTAAACCAATACTATTTTTTTTTTGTAAATTTGTGTAATTTTTTTTGTTTGTTTGACATAATTATTGGTTAACCAAAAACCACTGGGAAAAACCGAAACCGATTGGAACCATTGGTTTTTGAAACCAATGGTTAATGGATTGGTTTGGTTTCAATTTTTAGAAAACCGATAGTATTGGTTTGGTTTCGGTTTTGGCTTGAAACCGAACCAAACCGAACCATGTACACCCCTACTGACAACTCATTCATTTTCAATTATTGGAAAAAGTATTTTACTAGGATTCTTTTAATCCATTCATTAACTGTGTCAGCAAATTAGTGGTGTTCTTTTTTGTGATTCAACGTACCAAAGGAAATAAAAAAAAAAAACCATTTTAAATATAGTATTTTCCTTTTTTATCTTTTTTTTTTTTTTTTTTTTAATTAATATTACTTCATCCGAATTATCTTAACCCTCAAAACCCTGCGATGTACCCGGCGGGAGGAAATATCTTAAGACCATAACAGGATAAAAATAGGGTTTGGAATAATTTAACGGTCCGAAAATTTATAGTTTTTCTCCAATGGAGGTTCATGTGATTTGGAGTTTCATTAGGGCCAGGACAGGCCATGGCTCTATTATTTGCCCTCACAGCTTCACCTCCTTATGAAGTGGGTCCCGCAAGAAAGAAATACTATTAGTTTATGATGCACCGAGGTGTTTTATAGTAAATTTCTTACTTTAGCCCTAAACTGGTGGGACCAGTCCAAAACTAAAGTCAATACCTAAAAAAATTGTAAAACTCCTATGTGAACGGGAATGTGGATATCGATGCAGATTTGGTCCGTTAGATGGCCGATGCATTTAGTTTCAAGCGCAGTCGCAGAAACAAGTCGAACACGTGCAAAACTGCAAAAAATTCTTAAGAAAGTTCTTACATATGCCGGAAATGTTATAGTGTCTGAACCCGAGATCGTTCACTATATCAGCAACTACGGTAATATTTTGTGTGATATGCGATAAAGCGTTCAGATTAGTCAAAATCAAGAATCTTTGCTGTTCTAGATGAATAAAAGTTAAAATCTAATGGTCATTACTTACTATTCAATATTCTTACAGTATTGGCTGTGTGATTAGAAGTTCTGTGGGCCCCACCAGTCTTAACAAAAGATAATTCAACGGCGGAGTTAGTTAACTTTAGGTAGTACGTATTCCGTACCCATAAATAACGCCGATTTCATAGAAACAAATCTTTTACTTTAGGGAATTTTTTTATGGTTGGTTGAATTGTGTTTATGTGCTTCTTAAAACACTAGAAAGAGAGACAATAACGTGAATGCCATATCAAGCAAGGCTGCTAATGGGGTATCAATTTACACAAGGAGCTGGGAGTTTCTTCTTTGAAGCGGGAGCAGGGCCGAACAAGCTGGACTTTCCCCTGGCTCAAGCAGCAACCTCCACGCATTTTTCAGGAAGACGGGAGCATGTTTCACTAAACTCAACGATACCGGAAGAAAGATGAAAAAATATTGGTTGTCATCTAACGACATCCGGAAATCGACAATCTATGTTTAATGCTGAACATTAAATTTGATAGATTATATGCCATTGAGGGACAAATTTGCATTCCAACTAGTGATTCTGCACAAATTAATTAACATAGATCATCCATAAAAGGCAAGGCATAGACTAATTCCAATGCAGAAGCAGGTTTGTAATAATAACATATTTTCTTGTGTAAATTAGGCAAATGCATTTCTGTTCATGTTGCCTCTAAGAAATTGATGCGAAGAATCTCGCACAACCGAGAGATTTATGAGAAAAAGAATAGCCGTTGAATCAATTTATGATAATACTAATAAATTATTATGCTTAATAAAAAAGTTAAAACGAGAACTGAGACGTACTGTCCCTTGATTAATCAAAGGAAATTTCCCAACAGTTTGACTAAAATGAAGAGTTTAGGGTTTTATCTATGTGGGGCCATGAAAAGCTCAGCAAGACGAAATGGAACACCGCATTACGGACGGCCTGGGGAGATTGAAAGTTCAAAGTCCAAAACCAGCGGAACCGACACGTCACCGGTTGGAACGGAGTTTGGGTCCCATGTAAATTGCTATCAGGGCCCCACTGAAAGGAACTAGTATAAAGCTAGAGGTTAAGCAGACATTTTAGAGAGAAGGAAAACCCTTTCCAGAAAACAAAAACACTACTACTGTGAATTTTTGGGGGGTTTTTTTCTGCAAGAGAGAACAACCTTACATGGTCGGAAGATTGTAAAAACTTCTTTGAGTATTTGATCAACAAAAAAGAGTCCTCTGGTGTGTGTTCTTCTGGTGATTTTTGAAGATGGGTGGCGATAATAAATCTATTAGTTTGGAGGAGATTAAGAATGAAGCTGTTGATCTGGTAACTAATTTTACCATTTAAATCTCTTGTTTCTTACTTTAAAGTGATTGAGGATTTTTTCTTTTATCTAATTTTCATCATAATCAAAATAAAAATTCAATTGATTTTGATTCAGCTATGCAATTAGTTAATTCCAAGGAATTTCATTATGGGATTTTGAGGTCCTTTAATGAAGGATTCATAATTAAGAACCCTCTTTTTTTTCCTGATCTAAAAATGAAAATAGATCTGTGATTTTCACCTATAGGAATTTCTTCACTTTTTATGTTTTAGATTTTTTTTCTTTAATCTTTTCATAACTTTTTTGCTTCAGCTTTTGTAAGGAAAGTTTTTTTTTTTTTTGTTTCTTAAATTTTCAGTCAAAAATTTTCAGCACAATTTCCTAGATAACCTCATCTCCTCCTCCTGCGACTTAGAATTCCATTTTCCGCTAATTATGGTTAATTGTCTGGTCTAATTTTTAATTAACCAAAAATTAAAGTAATCAAGAATTTCTATAATGAATAAAAATCTGTTGCGATTTTTTTCATTATATATATCTTATTTCGCATAGAAAACGAAATCTTTTCGATTTATTATTTTTGATGCTAGTGTTTTTTCTTCCCCCTAACAAATAAGACCCTTAAAAATTAATATATTGATTTCGTCCTTTTCTGTGATAATAATTCTAATAATTCCACTATTACTGCAGTTTATTTTTGTACTGTGTTTGGTTTTTTATTTATTTACCTATTTTGGGATTTGAGTACATCCGTAGTACCTCATATTTTTCTTAGTACGGATGTAACGATGTATTGGCCATCGTTACCGTTAAGTCTGTTAAACAGGTTAAATCTATCTAGATACGTGAGATTGATCGATCCAGGCATCTCGACGCCTTAGATTTTTTTTTCCTAAAGAAAACCTGAATTCTTAGTGAGTTTGGTGGCAATCGCTCAAATCATATTCTTGAAATATTTTATTTTTGACACTAATAATTGTGTTTTTGTTTAGAATATATTTTGTATATTAAACTAAAATTTAGGACCTTAGTTAAAGGCCTAATTTGTGCCAATCAGTTCTTTTTTTCTTCCCAAGATAATGAAAATGATAACATGCACCGTGTACCTTAATTCTGTGCCCTAGTAGAGTTGGCCACACATGGGTATAGGTCCCCCAAAAAACTTGCTAAACTGTGGACCCAGAATGTTGACAATATTTGTGTTGCCTTCGATAAATACACCGACCCATACGCCTAAATTTGCCAAATTATTGTGTTTTTCTCCTTAGAAGTTTTACTCTTCTGAAAAAATAATTAACATTTATTGCCTTTCTTAGATTTTTTTTTCCCCTAATATTGAAAATTCGACAAATTTCAACAGTTATGCTTTACCACTATTCGTTATGTAGTTTGTTTTTGTTGTTGTGACACCTCTTTTTCTTCTAAGTCAACTAGGAACAGTTATAGGCTATGTTCAGTTAATTATTCGGGTTCATATGTTGTTAATTTTATGATATCAATGACATAACGACCACTTGAGATGTAACAATATACTCATGTCTTTTATACAGTTATATTTGAAAGTTTGTAAAGCTTAGATTTCGAAATGTTGCATAATATCTGCGCTAGACATGACCTTTTCACACCAGCTGAGACATTAAGACGATTTTGCAGTTATGTGAAGGTAGTCTGGAAATGCCTATATAAATATTTGACAAATGTTATCCAATGTTTATGTTTTGTAGGAACGAATCCCCATGGATGAAGTTTTCGAACAATTGAAATGTTCGAAGGAGGGTCTGAGTACGGAAGAAGGAGCCAACAGGCTTGAGATCTTTGGACCCAATAAGCTTGAAGAGAAAAAGGAGAGCAAACTTCTCAAGTTTTTGGGATTCATGTGGAATCCATTGTCATGGGTCATGGAGATTGCTGCAATAATGGCTATTGCCCTGGCTAATGGTGGTGGTAGGCCCCCAGATTGGCAAGATTTCGTTGGTATCATGGTTTTGCTTGTTATCAATTCCACAATCAGTTTCATTGAAGAAAATAATGCCGGTAACGCCGCACAAGCTCTCATGGCTGGTCTTGCTCCCAAAACTAAGGTACAGCCCTCACTGATTATATCTTCCAAACTTTAATATGAAGTATAGGTTTACATGAGTTTGTGCTTAAAATGCTGTAACTTATATTGCTTGGTCCGTGTTCTTCAAATATAGGTACTTAGAGACGGTCGTTGGAGTGAGCAAGATGCCGCAATTCTTGTTCCAGGAGATATCATCAGCATCAAATTGGGTGACATCGTCCCAGCTGATGCTCGTCTTCTAGAGGGTGATCCTTTAAAGATTGATCAATCTGCTCTTACTGGAGAATCTCTCCCAGTTACTAAGAACCCATCTGACGAGGTGTTCTCTGGTTCAACCTGTAAACAAGGAGAGCTTGAAGCCGTTGTTATTGCAACTGGAGTGCACACTTTCTTTGGCAAGGCTGCACATTTAGTCGACAGTACCAACCAAGTTGGTCATTTCCAGAAGGTTCTTACTGCTATTGGTAACTTCTGTATCTGTTCGATCGCAATCGGTATGTTAATTGAGATCATAGTAATGTACCCAATTCAGAAACGAAAGTACAGAGATGGAATTGATAACCTATTGGTTCTCTTGATTGGTGGTATCCCAATTGCCATGCCCACTGTGTTATCTGTCACCATGGCCATTGGATCCCACAGGCTCTCTCAACAAGGTGCTATCACTAAGAGAATGACTGCCATTGAAGAGATGGCTGGTATGGATGTTCTCTGTTCCGATAAGACAGGAACCCTTACCCTAAACAAGCTTAGTGTTGACAAGAACTTGGTTGAAGTGTTCGCTAAGGGTGTCGAGAAAGATCACGTTCTCCTTGTTGCTGCAAGGGCATCCAGGGTGGAAAATCAGGATGCAATTGATGCTTGCATGGTTGGTATGCTTGCGGATCCCAAAGAGGTATACATCTTTCTCTATCTCCTCTTATATTTTTTCTTTCACCTGTTGTCCTACATATTCATTTATTAATATTAGGCATGAACGTTGACCACTTTTATACTTGACAGGCTAGAGCTGGTATAAGAGAGGTTCACTTTTTACCGTTCAACCCTGTGGATAAGAGGACTGCTCTTACCTATATTGATAATGACGGCAAATGGCACAGGGCCAGTAAAGGAGCACCTGAACAGATTATTGATCTTTGCAACTGCAAAGAGGATGTAAGAAACAAGGTTCATTCCGTCATTGACAAGTATGCAGAACGTGGTCTGCGATCATTGGCCGTTGCAAGACAGGTAATGATCTGTGACTATTCGATGATTCCTCACTTACCTTTTACTTTAATATTTACATAGTATAACCATTTTGTTAATGTTTGCAGGAAGTTCCTGAGAAAAACAAAGACAGTCCAGGTGCACCATGGCAGTTTGTTGGTCTTCTGCCTCTGTTCGATCCTCCCAGGCATGACAGTGCAGAAACCATCAGAAGAGCTCTCAATCTTGGAGTGAACGTAAAGATGATTACAGGAGACCAGCTTGCCATTGCTAAGGAAACCGGAAGAAGGCTAGGAATGGGAACTAACATGTACCCCTCTTCTGCACTTCTTGGCAACAACAAGGATGCATCAATTGCTTCTCTCCCTGTAGATGAGCTGATCGAGAAGGCAGATGGGTTTGCAGGAGTTTTCCCTGGTCTGTTGCTCAATTCTATGTAGTTATCTAAATCTTAGATTTTTTTTTATTTGCCTCCTAAAGGGAGATTTTTGTTATGTACAACAGAGCATAAGTATGAAATTGTAAAGAAGCTGCAAGAGAAAAAACACATATGTGGTATGACCGGAGATGGTGTGAATGATGCTCCTGCACTCAAGAAAGCTGATATTGGTATTGCTGTTGCTGATGCAACTGATGCTGCCAGAGGTGCCTCTGATATTGTGCTCACAGAACCTGGATTGAGTGTTATTATCAGTGCAGTACTTACTAGCAGAGCCATTTTCCAAAGGATGAAGAATTACACGGTGAGTTCAGTTTGTTTTAGTGTTTCTTTTTTGTTTTCACGATTTTCTAGCATGCCTGACCAACACTGTTTTCCCTCTCTTGCAGATTTATGCTGTTTCAATCACTATCCGTATTGTGGTAAGTGGAGTCATTTTGATATTCATGGTCTAATTCCTAAATATAACTATTTCAACTGTGATTATTGTACTGATCTGTTTCTTCTTCGTTACTTCTTAATTTACAGTTCGGCTTCATGTTTATTGCTTTGATCTGGAAGTTTGACTTTGCTCCTTTCATGGTTTTGATCATTGCCATCCTAAATGATGGTAAGAGTTTATCAAAGAACTTCTGAATGATATAAAGCTTTATTTCCTTCCCTTCTCCATGACATGATTGTGTGTCTGATCCTCACATTGTTATATCCAGGAACCATCATGACCATCTCTAAAGATCGTGTCAAGCCATCTCCAACTCCCGACAGTTGGAAACTAAAAGAAATTTTTGCAACTGGAGTTGTGCTTGGAAGTTACTTGGCATTGATGACAGTCATATTCTTCTGGGCTGCATGGAAAACTGATTTCTTCTCTGTAAGTACTGTTTGTACATTAACACGTTAACCCCTGTTCTACCTCTTTTGCTCATTAACTACAATTCTGATGTTGTTGTACCTCGTCTTCCTAATACAGGACAAATTCGGTGTTAGACCTATTAGGGATGATAAGCGTGAAATGATGGCTGCCTTGTACTTGCAAGTCAGTATTGTGAGCCAGGCCCTCATTTTCGTTACAAGGTCTCGCAGCTGGTCGTTCGTTGAAAGACCTGGATTTCTTCTTGTTTTTGCGTTCTTTGCTGCTCAGCTGGTAAGATTGTGCTCTCCCTTGGTGTTCTTTCTTCTCCTTTGCTGTCCAGTTTTCACTAAGTTTGTTACTAACTACATTCGTATGTGATCTATGTTATCAGGTGGCAACTTTGATTGCTGTATACGCCAATTGGGAATTTGCCAACATGAGAGGTATTGGTTGGGGATGGGCTGGAGTTGTTTGGCTTTTCAGCCTTGTCACCTATTTCCCACTTGACATTCTCAAATTCATCATCCGATATGTTCTTAGTGGAAAGGCTTGGGACAACCTCCTTGAAAACAAGGTACTTCCCTCTTGATTTTCTCTTTCCTTTGTTTTTCAGAATTTTGTAGTAAGTTACTTCTTAACTGCAAGTGGCAATCTGGGATACCTTCTCTTACAATTCTCTCCTTTTATTTGGTATAAAAACAGACTGCCTTCACTACCAAGAAGGATTACGGAAAAGAGGAGAGAGAAGCTCAATGGGCTCTTGCTCAAAGAACTCTACATGGACTTCAACCACCAGAAGCAAATAACCTCTTCGCTGACAAGAATAGCTACAGAGAGCTTTCAGAAATTGCTGAGCAAGCTAAGAGGCGAGCTGAAGTTGCTAGGTAAGCATTCCCGATCAAGATGCCATTATGATGCTAAGTTACTCCTGTATCATGGGGTCTCTTGTACAATTGGATTTATTAAACCCTCTTTGTTTTTACCTTGCAGACTAAGGGAACTTCACACACTCAAGGGACATGTTGAATCTGTCGTGAAGCTAAAAGGACTAGATATCGACACGATTCAACAGCATTACACTGTTTAAAAACTCGGATAAAATAATTGTATTGAGGAAGTGTGGTTTGTTGGCGCTCACTGAAAGAACATCACCATAACTAAGAAGAGGATGCCGACGGCGTAACAGCTATTAGAACTCTTTTTTTTCCTTCTAAATAGTGAATCAGATATTTGCCGGTGCTATAAACTTATTTATCAGTTTGCTTTTTCTTCTTTCCGCTGCTGTTTCTAGGTGCCCTCAAGGAAAAGTTGTGTTCTACTTCTCCTTATGTATGAAGAGTTATAATAACATCGCATCACACAGTTTTTTTTTTTTTCCCCTTCACTTTTCTTGTGCACTTTGTAATCTCAGTCTCAGGGGGCATCGTAACATTTTCAATGATGACCCAATTGAGTATCTGAGTGATAAAGCAAAATTGTTTAATCAAACCTTTTGATGAAATGGAGAGTTTCATTCAATATTTGTGTTAATATTTTTGTTATGAATAGTTTTGCTACTTCAGATTTTATAGCTCTACACTTCACTTGTGTTGTTTACCAAGTCTTACAGTTTGTTGCAGAATACAATGGACTGCACGACAAGTTGTGCAGTGAAGTTTGGCAATTATTTCTTCAACTTCCCTTCTCTTTTTGGACTGGTGGTGAATCCGCAAAGGGGTGTCCTATCCCATCAAGGCTTATGCTTTGATTCCTTTAATCATGCATCTGTCCATCAGGATCCATTGTTTGCTCATATTCCCAACTTCCTTTCCCTTTTCCATTCACTAGATTCGATTCACAGTAGCTTTCAGCACTCAAAAATCTTTAAAATTAATAATTCACTTCTGTATTATCACCATCAAGGATTTCAACTCGATCAACCTCGGGATTTAAACAATACTATTATTTTGACCTCTAAAGGCTTTTTCCACCTCTTAGTCCTCAAAGGGTGCAAACTCTTTGAGGACTAAGATACATGTACCCATGGAGCCAAACCAAAAGCTGCACTGCTGTTTGTTTCTATAAAGTTCAAAGTTAAGCTGATAAGATGTGTGTCTGATATTATTGTGGAGGTTTGAAACCTGTGAACAGCCCCCACCTTAAGGTTCCCACCCTAAGTATATACAGTTGAACGTTGAGACACAAAATAAATTTGGATGCATTGTATGGCCCTTTCCTTATTTTGTTGGGTTTTCAATTTTGTCCATGTGGATGCGAAGTAACGAGTAAAAAATATTGCAATGTAATGCATGTGAATGACATTATCAACAAAGCTCCAAAACCAGCAAAGCATTGCGTATACAGAAGTAACACAAATACAAGGCCAGTTTTATACATTTGCATGTGCACACTCTCTTAGTCACTACATTACAAACACCTCCAATAAATGTTCACCTAATCACTTTCCAGTTTCCACCATTTCAATGCCATTGGTAATAAAGGTTCTAAATGTCAAAGAACTGCAAAACTAGGTTGTTTCACATGATTAATTACTAAAAGCATCAGAAACTTTACTTATGGGTTCAAATTCTGACTAATTATTCAAAATAAGCTGTTGCTTTGTTTATCTTAGGGCGTTGAATAGTGTGGGGTTAGTGATACTGCCAATTCAAGAAAGTACAGGTACATGTATCTTAGTCCTCAAAGAGTTTGCATATATATAGTTTAAGAAAGATGAGGTTTTTGTGGGTTCACTTAAACCCTTCAAGATATGGTTTGGAGAGGTGGAAAAAGTGGAAATCAAATGGACGAGGGTTTTAGGCGTATATATCAAAGGAAGGCATGTGTATTATCAATTGGAATGGATGGTTGAGGAATAAAGGCAAAACAGAGTGGTTTTTTTTAGAATCCTATTATTGGGGCTCTAGGGGGAGAGGTTTTGGGGGCTTTTCTAGGGTCATGAAATAACAAATCCAATAGCCCCTTGTCCTATTATTTTCTAATGCCTAATATACCCTTGAATTAGTATTAATTAGGGTGATTAAGTAATCTAATTATGATTAGTGTATGAATTAGGATTAATCATTGCACTAATTTTATGAAAATCAAAAAAAAAAAAATCATCATTTTTTTTTTGATTAAATAGGAGAATTTTGAGGATTTTTTTTATAACATTTTTGAAAATCAACCATCTAATATGGTAAAGCATATCCTTAAATTATCCAGGATAACCTTATATGTAGAGGATTTTGTTGATTCAAATAGGAAAACATCAATTAAAAATCTGGGTTCTTTGCAGTTTTGGCTGGGAAAACATCAAATCACAGCCGCAACCGACACTTATTCTGCTGAGATAATTTGTCAACCCAACCGTAAAACGCAAAAACGGTTGGGAAATATAAGACGTATTTTTTATTTACGGCGGGGAAATAAAGAATTCCTAGCCGAAATCATTTTTTTGTTTTTAGAACCAGTTAAGGCTGGGTTTTCCCAGCCATAACTGGTTCTGGAAACAAAAAAAAAAATCAGAAAACTAATTTCGGTTGGAAAACCAAGCCGGAACATATACTTTCGGATGAGAATCTAAGAACTCCCAGCCGTAAACACATTCTCAAACTTTTTTTTTTAAACCCGAAATTCATAGAATCATATTTTTTAACAATTTAAAAGTAAAAATAAATTGTGGGTTTTCTTAATTTTTTCTTTTTATGATGATCATCATCTTTATTATGGTCTATGAATGAAAAGGAGAAAGGGAAGATAATAATTTTGGGTTTTCTTTATGATCATCATCATTCTCATCATGATGGAACCATGATCATCATCTTTATCACAATTTATGAATGAGAAAAGAAGGATGGGGAGAAGATAATAGATTTAGTTTTTTTTTTAATGATCTTCATCATGATTTGTAAATGAGAAGGAGAAGATTATAGATTTTGTTTTTTTTTTATGAATAGTGAAATTTAGGCAAGGGTATTTTTGACTTTTTCATATACCCTTGAATCCCCTATCCATTTTTTGACTACACATAGCATTTTAGCCCCCGACTTCCCCCTATTTCTGTGTAATTATTACTCTTTGTTATCAATAAAAGACTCTTGTGGCATCTTTTTTATAAAAAAGATAATATAAAGTGTATTACATTAACTAGTTGGAAGCCTAACAAGCTAAGCTCCAACAACATACTATTACATTAATTGAACAGGTTGGTGTGCTAACCTACCAGCGAGTCTCATGGGTAACCTAGCCAAGGGAGCCGAAGTGGATGGGGGCTGAGATTGTGTCACAAGGGGGGCAAACTAACACTACCTTCCATGTTAATTCCTACATTATTATAATAATAATAATAATTAAAATAAAAAATAATAATAATAATAATAATATGATTCTTTTTTTATAGGGATGAAGGAAGGAAGAGAAAAGTACTTTGTTGAAGTTATGTGAGGACATTTATAGTGTCATATGTGTGTAGTGACATAGTGTACCCTTGCACATGGGTAGAAGAAAACACTCTTATTGGTTGGTATTGTAAAGCAAAAACATTAAGAGCATGTGAACCCATGTGCATGACCCCTAGAGAGCTATCCACACTTGCAACACTATTTTTCTCTTACCAGTATTTCTTGTACGCTTTTGTGATCCTTTTTCTCTCCCACAACTCTCCAAAAACTCATAACTTTAGCTAACTTCATCTAAGCTAGTTAGAAGAGGTTTGCATTGTCTTTCCATATCTATAAATATGTGTGGGTATTGCTTAAAGTTTTCTCATCATCTTCATCTAGCTACTGCACTAATTCATATGGGTTGGTTGCATTAGTATGTTAAAGGCCTATCTGAGAAACTATAAGCTATGAGAACTTATATTAATGTTTGCATTGTGTAGCCTAGTACCTATCCATGTGCTTCAATGGATAAGTCTTGTGGTAAAGAAACTTAAAGTTTCCCCTTCAAGCTTGGCAGAGCAATAAGCAAGACATCTATATAATCTTCTTCTTGTTCCGCTTCATTTTTCATTGTGTTACTTCTTTGCTCTTTCAATCAATTGTCATTATTTGTTAGCATTGCTACACAGTTCTTCACTTGTGATTCAATGGAGGAAGGGGCTGTAAGCAAGCGTAAACGAGTTTGTACGTTCGAACCAACTAGTACAACGGTACTACTACATGGTGCCACTTTCTCACAGAGATATTTGAATACTCTGTTGTCATTTTTAGTACAACTTGATTCTAAAACAAGGTCTTCTAGCGACAAGCAAGATCGCGAAAAAGCGAAAACCGGGAGGTTTCAGGTAGACATGGCACTAGTATTATCAACTAAATGTATGTTCGGATGGAGTCGCGCGTTAAAAAGAAAACTTGATCAGAGTGATGCAAACTCGAATGAGTATATTCTATCATCAGTACATGCACCAAAATCACTTCTGTTTGCATACGGGCGCAACGGCAGTATTCCTAATTGTCATTTTTTTGGTAGCGATTACAACAACATTAGAGAAGTGAAATGCATTTCAAAATTACTATTTCCTATAGCAAGAAGCTTGAGCCCTTCTCTACCTCCTCGATCCATAGGCGATTTTTCGCATGATAAGTACTCTAAAAGATCGAATAAGAAAAGAAAGATAGGAGGTGAAGATAAGTTTGAGTCCCGTTTAATAAAACTAAGAAGTATTTTGCCCGGAGGGAATGAAATGGGAGATTATGACGAATTGTTTTCTGAAGTAGAAAGCTACATAGTGTGTCTTGAACTGCAGGTGCGTGTTTTACGAGCTCTTGTTCATCCCGAATGTTGAACAATATGGATAATAATCAATGTCGACCGAGTTAACTATAAAACTACGTACTTCATTAGTTAGTCTATCTTAGTTCAGATTATGTTTCTATTTTCACTTTCGTTTTTTTTCCCTTTCATTTTGAATCGATGTAACAGCTCCAAGTTTAATTTTGAGTTAACAATATAAAGTAGGGCCTGCAATATTACATTCACAGTTTAATGATATCCGAAATAGTTAATGACAAGAAATGGTTAAGGGTGAGCATTTTATCCCTAATCCGCGGATTTAACCGGAACCAACCGTATTTTTGTGGATGGATGCCCGGACTGTTCGCTAATGGGTTGGACGCGGATGAGATTTTTGAAATCCAACGGATTACGGATTGGACCGGATGCAACCTTGAATGGACATCCATATCCGTTAGATTAAGGACATTTATATAGTTTCTAGAAAATATATAGATAGTTTTGGAATTTTTAAGGTATTTTCTTGGAATGTTGTCCATGACACTTTTATATTTACATACATATATAAAATGTGTAGGTTCTATAAGAAGTCATATATTTCTTTTTATTTTTTCATTATAAATTTTAACTAACATAAATCCATTGGATTATCCGCACCCAATCCGTCCATCTGTACATCCATTGGATGCAAATCCGTTGGATGTTGGATTGGATGCGGATGCCAAATTTTGAATCCGTAGTGAATTGGATTGGAAGCGGATGAGGTAAAAACCGATCCATATCGGCCCATGCTCACCCCTAAATTGACAAGTTATTACAAGGAGGCCTGAAGGCTCTCACAATCTTCAAAGTTCAAAGGCTGAAATTAGGGGTGAGCATGGGCCGGTATAGACCGGTTTTCACCTCATCCGCATCCAATCCAATTCTCTACGGTTTTCAAATTTGGCATCCGCATCCAATCCACATCCAACGGGTTTGCATCCAATGGATGCACGGATGAACGGATTGGGTGCGGATAATCCAATGGACTTGTGTTAGTTAAAATTTATAATGAAAAACTAAAGCAAATATAGATGACTTCTTATAGAACCTACACATTTTGTATATGTATATAAATATATAAGTGCCGCGGACAACACTCCAAGCAAACACTATAAAAATTCCAAAACTATCCATATATTTTCTAAAAATTATATAATATCCTTAATCTAACGGGTATGGATGTCCAACGGATTTTCAAGGTTGCATCCGGGTCCAATCCATAATTCGTTGGATTTCAAAAATCTTATCCACATCCAACCCATTAGCGAACGGTCCGTACATTCATCCGCACAAGTACGGTTGGTCCTGGTTAAATTCGCGGATGACGGATAAAATGCTCACCCCTAGCCGAAATGGTAACAGACTTCAAAAAGGATTCAAATTGGGCCTGTAACTATAAAACTAAAATCCTTTAACTATAACACTAAAATAAGTAGATAAAAAATTGAAACTTCAAATCGTAAGCAGCTCTGGGGTGAGCATTTGGTATCTAATCCATCTATTCGGTCCGTTGATTTGCAGGCAGAGAAGAACACATGACCCAAAAAAAAAAAAGTAACAAAAAAAAAAAAGCATAAAATCCTGAAATCCGAAGCAAAACCAGCTCTGGGGTGTTCGGTCCATACACTAAGGGATTCGATGAAGATGCAGAATTCGTTGGACATCCACTTCCACATCGGTTAAGTTTATTTATTTTTACCCGACGTGTTTATTTTGTTTGTTAGTGTTGATTTAGTTGCTTACTCGAAGTACTAGTATATAAAATTTTTGTATGTTATCACACAAAAAAATTGGCTAAAATAAAAAAGTGATAGTATCTCTTTTACAAAAACATAGATATGATTACATAAAATTAAAAACTATTTATTATTAAATGAAATTAATGATTTGTTTACTAGTATTTGATGGAAGATGGATTTATTTGATGGGTGAGTAAAGAAAATGTTAATAAAGGTGGTGTGTATTTGAGTTAATATTAGAAATCATGGTAATGGTATTGGGACCTTAAGTCACCTGAAAACATCCTTTCAACTAAAATTCTATCTCACTGATCTTTTTCTGCCCAGATCGCCCCTTTGGGGCGTGTCTGAGCAGATCAACCACCACAGATCTCCTTGTTTTTTTTTATTGTTTTAGTTATTTTGGGTTTCTTTTATTGATCCCGCTAACTTTGCTGGAATATGTGTTTGATTCTTGGATTAATGGCTGAAAGAGCGGGGATTAGATGTGATATTTTGCAAAGAATAAATCAGAGTAGTTCTTCACTTTCAGTGCAAATCCATGAGCATATTAAAACTCCAACAATAATTTTTACAACATCATCATCATCTCCATCAAATCTAGGAAGAACCACTGGTTTCTTCACTGATTTCTCCACTGATTTTCTTCTGTGATTTCGGTGATGATCGGGTTTTAATTTTCAATGTTTTAAGTTTATGCAAATTTCATGTTTTAGATGTTTCTACCAATCTAGGGTTTTCTAGAATTGGTTTTGCTTCGGATTTCAGGATTTTTTTTTTACTTTTTTATTTGGGTCATGTGTTCTTCTCTGCTATGACAACATCAACAAGAGAATCTTCAACTATTTCTAGGGAAGGAAAGGCAACTACAACAACATCAAGTTCTTCAACAAGTTCATCAACTATAATAACAACTGTTACAAAGATCCGATGTCGATTCAGGCAGTTCAGTTACGATCCAGACCTCAAAAGACACTTTCAGAAAACCTTTGTTACTTAAGTTATTGTTACTCAAGACTTTCTAATTTAGATTTAGGTGTAAGATAATATGATTATGAAAAAATTAGTTCGTGTAAGCTAGACTTACATGTTCTTGAAATCACGGGGTTGGATTTGATCCAACCATTGCTCTTTGCAGTCAAACAAACTAGTTTTGTTTCAAAACTAGTTATGTAGTTGCGGATTATCTCACAACTACACCCTCATTAGAATCCATTAAAATGATTCCTAAACCTAATTAATTTGATATGAAACTAAGAATTAAGGTACTAAAATTATAAAGAGACACAAAGATTTTTACGTGGTTCGATCAATGTGATCTACATCCACGGTGCTTCACTAGTGATTGTATGTGATTACATGATTTTACAATTGAGACTCCATTAATGAATATTTGGAGCTCTAGAATTTTGGGGAAGAAGATGATAAAGAAAATAAATCCCTCTCTAAAATTTTCTCTCTCCTCCTAAAATCATCCCCTCTCTCAAAATGTGTCTCTCCATTCCTCTCATGCCTAAATGGCTATTTATATGATCTTACAAAATATGACGGTTGTGTTGTCCCGCCATTTTGGATTTTAGAATTATCTTGTGAAGCTTCGTAACTTCACTTCACGAACTTCTTTTGCTTTCCTCGTGATTTCTTTTGCTCGCAAAATGTTCTTTGCTCGCAAGATATCTTTTCTCTCCACAATTTCGTAAGTTATCATTTGCTGTGATATTCCGCTCCTACATCTTACCTCTTTTTTCTTGAATATTGCTTGAAGAGCGATCTTTAAGAAAAATCCGTTATTGTAGTAGTCTTTGATCTTTGTTGATGAAGGAACGAGCAAAAGAATACTAGTCTTGAAAAGTATATACTTGCCTCTATTCTTTTGCGAAGTTCTGAAGCTTTAAGAAGTAATTAGAAGTATCATCTTGTGAAGTATGAAGTATAAGAAATATAAAATATCCTTGAAGAAGTATAAGAAGTATTTAATCCTCGGAATATATAAGAAGTATGAAGTATCCTTAAGAAGTATTTAATCCTCGAATTATATATGAAGTATAAAATATCCTTGATGAGTGTGATAAATATTGCCTCTGTTCATGTGAAATTATTATTCCACTTTTGGTGAGGATTCTTGCTGAGAAGATAAAGAACATCAAATATTTTCTTGGGTATCCATAGTTGCCTCTGTTCTTTATCTATGAAGGAGAATCCTTGAGAAAATGTTGAATAATTAAATTGCATCTCTATTCTTACCTTTCCTTTGCCTCAAGTGGTAACCCTGCTAACTTCTGAATTTTTCTGCAAATTTCTGAATTTTTCTGTGAATTTTTGGGATTTTCTGCGAATTTCTGAACTTCTGAATAGTGCTGTGAATATTGTTGCGAACTTACTGTTGCGAATATATTGTTGCGAACTTACTGTTGCGAATAGTGCTGTGTATAGTGCTGCGAACTTAATGTTGCGAACATAGTATTGCGAACATAGTGTTGCGAATGTACTGTTGCGAATATAGTGTTACGAACATAGTGTTACGAACTATGAATAGTCCTGCGAATTATGAACTTTTCTGCGAAGTTTCGTGGTATTTTCCTGTAAAATTTTGTACAATAGTTGTGCGAATATAATATTTATGTAATGATTATGTTATGAAATGCGTATGCGATTCTTATGCCATGAAATGTTTATGCAATGCATTTATGATGCAAATATGATGCGAGTATGATGCTTGTATGATGAAAATATGATGCTTGTATGATGCAAGTATGATGCTTGTATGATGTGAATACATCTATTATAATGCATAGCTAATGTTTGTGTTACTTAGCTCATTTTGCTGCGGTAAAATTGATATATCTTTGAATTTCATCTATTCAAATAATTATCTTCGTAAGTTTATTTGTGTATTTTCTTATATAAATTCGTCTTTGATCGCGAATGAAATCGCCTCTTTTGCTATGACTTCATGATATATATTCTTGTAAAAATTCTTCAATGATATTGATGGAATTGTCTTCTTTGATATATATTGTCTTCAAAATTCTTCAATGATCTTGATGGAATTGTCTTCTTTGATATATATTCTCTTCAAAATTCTTCAATGATCTTGACGAAGTTGTCTTCTCTTCAAAACTTCATGATGTATATTCTTGTATAACTTCTTCAATGATTGTAATGAATTTCATTAATTGCTGTGGTCTTATCATGCCTTCCTAAGTAAAGGTATTATTTTGCCACCTCTTTTGTAGCGACAAAATCGCAGGACGTTCTTACACTTTCATGCAAAAACCCATTGATCTTGCCTTATCTTTTTTGTATAGTATTTTAGCCTCTTCAGGAATTGTTGTGACAATATGATAGGCCTAAATATTCTTGCGAACATAAAGCCCCATGACATTGCCGTCTTGCGATGAAATCGCAGGACGTCTCTACACTTTCATGTAGTGACCCATTGATCTCATCTTAACTTATTTGTTATGTTCTGCGAGTTCTTTATTCTTTTCTTTCTTTTCTTCTACTTTTTTTTTTTTAGAAGGCTCGCAGAACTTCATTTGTTGCACAAATATGACAAGCCTTTATGTTTTCGCAAACAAGAAGCCTCATGACATTTGCGTCTTATAGCACGTATCAGCTCCCTAATGGAGGGTGCTGCCCTTTATCTTCCCCCTGATTGCCCCTTCAAGGAAGCGTACATCGACCATACAAGGTTAGCTCTTCCCATCCGGTTCTGCCAACAACCAGTTTTTGATCGCAACCTCTTATCCTTTTTTCCTATAGGGCTTATAGTTACGAGGTTGCACCCTATGGGGTATCTTTGGGCCAAGTGCATCATTTGCCAAGACTTGTCAAAAATGGCAGATGTGGTTCAACCTCACCCGGCACTCTTGACTCAATCGTGTACCTCGGCGCCTTGATCGTTTTCTGCACTTCTTGGGAAAGACAGTATTCCTTAGTCGCCCAACCTAAATCCTCTTACACCGCATTTTATATTGCGTAATGTCGCTAGATTAGGTGAGAATCCAAGGTGTCTAACCCGGATAGGTACCCCATTATTGGGTTGTACCCCTAAATTTTTACCATGTACTAAGGGCCCTTGGTGGTGTTCCAGTTACCCTTAGCCACGTTATAGGTACCCCCTTAAATGACGTACTTTAGGACTTTGCCTCTTACGAAATATAGCTTCGCGAACTAGGGTGTACGCCACAAAGGTTTGCCTGTATAAAATTTTCTGCGGCTCTCTTTCTTTTTTGGAGGCTGATCACAGATTGCGGTCTTTTATTCGCAAGTTAATCGTAAATGGCGGTATTTTTTCGCCTTTTAAAAATTCATCGTAAATTTTTCATGTATATAAAATGTTGAATGTTTTCATGAAATGTTTAGTATAAGAAGTATGAGAAGTATCCATATCACATCTTTAAATTAGAATTGTTCTATAGAATTATATAAATTTAATTTTCTCTGTTTTTTTTTAACTTTGAAGTCTTTTAAAAAATTTGAGATCTTTAAATTTTTGCGATGAACTCATTTTTGAATTTTGCGATTGTATCGCTTTTTACCAATCTAAAAAATCTTTAAAATGTTTTGGAATCTTTGAAATTGTAGAAATTTTGCGAGTATATAAATTCAAAAATCTTTTATCTTCCGTAAATAAAGTATTAAAGGAAATGGTACTTACCTTTTGCGGCTTGTTGTTGTCTCTTACGAAGTAAATGGCTTGTTTGCGAAATGAGAAAGAATGAGAATTGAATTTTTAACTTGCCGTAAAACTACGGACGGAGATGATGAAACAATACTGGAAGCTTTTGAACTGGTTGGTTGCCGAAGATACATGTCCATGTGAGTTGTTATAGAGTTCACCTCATGCTTTTAGTGAATTGCTGGCTGTTCACGAAGTAGTTTGCTGCGAAGTAAATGTTTACGAAGAAAATGAATAATCGTGAAGTAAATTTTTGCGAAGTAAATGTCCACGGAGTTAAAATTTACGAACAAAGAAAATGAATATTCGGTACTTTAAAGTAAATTTTCACGAAATAAATGTTTTGCGAACTTCCCTCTTTATTTCTTTGTCATGAGTGAAATATGACTGTCTCCCATCTTCATCGTACGTCTCCTTCTAGATTTGATTGTTAATGAAGCTTTGCTTGAATTTTAAATCCTTTTTTTGTTGAGAAGATAAATTTCAAAGAACTTTTGTTTTTCCATAACCCCCTATTTTCTCTTGAAATGTAACATTGTTCTCACGCCGGGCAGTGTGATTTCTGAGTTATCTTGTAAACTTCACGAGTAAACTTCTTCATTAAACTTCACGAACCACTACTGAGTTCTCTGAGTTCATAGTTCTTGGAAAGTTCTTTACTGCGAACCATTATTTCATGAGTAGTGTCTGGTGTACATTTAAACTTCTTCTCGCAATAGGGTTTGTGTGAACACCATTGTAAACTTCATTTGTCTTCTATGGTTGAATACCTCTTGAGGAAGTTCTTGGGTATCACGAATTTCCTGAACTTCTCGAGTAAGTAACTCTTTCAAATTGAACCTGAGGTATCATGTACTTTTTTTTTTTTTTTTTTTTTTCAGGCACTTGGGAAGAAGACTTCCCGTAAAGGACGTCAATATTCTGTTCTCAACAACCATTTTTCCATCTTTCCGTCAATTTTTACGAATAATCGTATAAGAAATTTCGCAAAGCTCACTAACAACCTTATTTCGTAACCTTATTTTTACGAACAATCGCAACAACCTTCACCAACAGCTCATTCGTATAGGTGGTGAAACTTTACAAGAATTCACACGCTTCCCTTAAAGATGTTGAACAAATACGTGCCTGGAATTCTTAGTTTCTTAGTAGAAGTGTTATGTTGAACTGATGCATATACATTTTGATTTCCCTCCTTTGCTGGTTTTTCTTCTTCGCAGAAACTATTAACTTCGCAGGAATTATTACCTTCGTAAATATTTTACAAACTCTCAGATGTCTTTCTGCATCCGTAGGTAGGAAAATGGAAAGATGTCTTTCTTCATTATTTATTAGTTGTTGAATAATTATCTGATGAGCCTTCACCAGACTTTGTTACCGGTGCTATACTCTGATTAACACGAGTTTGTTTTCTTTTCTTCGTTAGTTGGTACGATGGAATACTGCATTTTTCTTCTTAGCTCATTGCTTTAGGATTTTAGCTGGCTTTGCCTAAACTATTAGGATGGTTGGCTCACATTTATGGCTCGTGAATCCGACTTATTTCCATCTATCATTGTTCTACTTCGCTGTACTGCAAATTTCTTGCTATTAAATTATTCTATCTTCGTATTAGTTGGTAACGAAGAAACTGACGACGTCCACTACATCTTTACTTCCTATATCATGCGAAATGAACGCACACATTTATCTTCGCCTATAGCAATCTAGTAGAGTTGGTCTTTCATCTTCGCAGAAGTTTGCCACCTCCCTTTCTTATCTATTTTCTGAGTCCACTTCATGAGTTTGTAGTCTTCTTGGATTTCACCATCCTTTGTTCCTCTCGTCATGCAGCATCCACTTCTTAGCCATTTGGTGTGAAATTATATGTCTATCAAATTATTTCTTCGCATGAAAGCAATCATGAACTAAATTCTTCTTCGTATATTCGTTCCTTTTCATTTAACAGAGAAAACATACTTCTTCGCATAAAGAGTTCTCAGCTATTTGCTTACATATATCTCCCTGGACAGTTTATGTAACTCGAATTGTCTTGTGCAAAGTGAACTACTGAACTTCACCCCGTCCTACTGAATTTCTTCTTCTTCTCCGTTTGTAAGATTCGAAACCACGATGACATTTATCCCGTTTCTTCGTAGGAATGATATTTCTTCATCAGTGACGCAGAACTTTTGCAAAAATTTTGCTGCAAACGATTAGTAAATTTGGTTAGCAGTTTATAGATCATTAAAATGAGTAATGTCTGCGTATGAAGAATGAAAACTTTACATATATTCTTCTTGTTTTTGTTCTTGCGAAATGTAAATCTCTAAATCTCTAACCAACAGAAAATTTTGAAATTTGACTTTGCCAGAAATTCTTTAAACAAATTTGTAAAATGAGATTTGGTTACTACAAATTTATAGCAAAAACATTTTTAAATTCAAAACTTCCATAATAAATCCAATTTCTACAAAAAGCAAAGTTTAGATCGCAAACAATTTTATTTTTCAATTTGTGTTTTGAAATTCCCAAATTTTGAAAAATGAAACCAAGAATAAGAAAAGTGAGAAGAAATTTGTCCTTTTTGGAAGCGATTGTTGACGTAGCATGTGTAAATTTCATTTTGCTTGACGATTTCTCCATATCCACATTTCTCTTCCTGAACTACTACTAATGTGTTTGTTGTTTGAAGATTCCAATAAAAGAACTTCCATTTCTGTCTTCAAAACTCATAAATCCGGTACAATTCATCACCATCAATAACCATTTTTTCTAACTTTCTTGAACCAACAAGATTAGGTCCCTGTTTCTATCGCCAATTATGTAGTTGCGGATTATCTCACAACTACACCCTCATTAGAATCCATTAAAATGATTCCTAAACCTAATTAATTTGATATGAAACTAAGAATTAAGGTACTAAAATTATAAAGAGACACAAAGATTTTTACGTGGTTCGATCAATGTGATCTACATCCACGGTGCTTCACTAGTGATTGTATATGATTACATGATTTTACAATTGAGACTCCATTAATGAATATTTGGAGCTCTAGAATTTTGGGGAAGAAGATGATAAAGAAAATAAATCCCTCTCTAAAATTTTCTCTCTCCTCCTAAAATCATCCCCTCTCTCAAAATGTGTCTCTCCATTCCTCTCATGCCTAAATGGCTATTTATATGATCTTACAAAATATGACGGTTGTGTTGTCCCGCCATTTTGGATTTTAGAATTATCTTGCGAAGCTTCGTAACTTCACTTCACGAACTTCTTTTGCTTTCCTCGTGATTTCTTTTGCTCGCAAAATGTTCTTTGCTCGCAAGATATCTTTTCTCTCCACAATTTCGTAAGTTATCATTTGCTGTGATATTCCGCTCCTACAAGTTAGACCATGTGATCCTATTTGGTCCTATAGGAATTCTGTAATGCTTTTTAGGTCTGTAAAATTGGGATGAAAAGTCAAGAATTGGAGGAGATATTTTGGATCAGTTGATAGGGTGATGATGTTGAAAAATCCTGTAACCGATTAATGTATTATGAGGTTTTATCCTCTTTTATGGAAAAAAAGGGACTGTTAGAGCATGGCTCGGTTGAACCCACCAAGCGTTGGTATGTCAAGTTTGGTTGTCATATTTTAGTGAATCAAAACTCATGTTAAGAGTCGCTTGATTATGTACTAGAGTCAACTTCGTATAGGTTAGCTTGAAAGTATTAATATATGGGACATTACAAGTATTTCGAAGTCTTGAAGATGTGAAGAAGCAAGGAGCTACAACGACAACAATCATCCTTCCACTTGAGGTTAGAAATATTTTACTTGAACTGTTTCATTCCCTAACGTATCTTTCAAGTCGTGCATGTTGAAAACAAAACTGCGAAGTATATTTGAACTCTAGATAGACATAGTATTAAGGAATACAATACGAAGTTTATTTCTTAACCATTAAACTTTGTAGATAAGACATCTCCATAATCATTTGAATGCTATTGTGATTATGTATGGGTATGAGGTGAGGATTTCATCCTAGGGACCAATGTTTTACATGTGTCCTAAGGAAGTAAGTTCATAAACTTGTTTGTGAACCGAAAAGGAAATTGCCAGGTGTTATTGGTTTTGTTATTCATTGCATATCTTATGAACAACCAATATGTGTGATTGAGTATAACCGTTCACAACTTGTTTGTGTTCTTGGTAGAACTATTCACAAAGGCCTGACTTATGTATTGGTATGACTTTTATTAGTGAAATCGATCTTAAGTAATCACCTGAGATTGTATGATCGGGTTTGTGATTTTATGTCTGACCAAATATGGGAAAGGGGAACCGATCCTAGTAAGAGGTGCAGTACATCACAAAGGGGAACCGATCCTTGTATGGGGTGCAGCAAGGTTTATAGCAGAAAGGAGAACCGATCCTATGGACATGTGCAACACGTTTTTAGTAAAAGGGGAACTGATCCTATGGACATGTGCAACACATATAAGTTAGATACCATATATATGTGGGGAATCGATCCTAGTACCTAGTCAACTGAATTTTGGAAAGCTAGTGTGACTATGCACAGTACTCACAAGGAAGGTAGAACCGAAACTTGTTTTTGTAGACCGTTAAATCCATGATTGTGATTGAATGTTTGTTTGATCAATCACATAGTTCTTGAAAGTCAGATAAACTAATTCTAAACTTGTTTGGAAGTGTGGCAAATCAGTTTCAAGGTTGTAAGTGTAAAAGAGAACTTACAAAGTAAGGATGTCGGCATACTTTGAACACGTGCTGTGAATGTTTATTTCTTTAATTGTTCAAAGTTATTCCTTAATAGCTAAGGGAATAGAATCCCATGATCGAAACACAAGTAAGTTAAGAATCTTTTAATTAAGGTAATTAACTTCATTTTGTAGGGAAATATAAGAATTAGTAATGTGCATTTACTAATTAGATTTTCCGAGAGATTTCGAACACCACTTTTGGACAGAACATTTCCAGGAATTATGAAAACTGAATTTGTGCTTTAATGAATATCTTGAGAATATTTTCGGTTTTGAAAATTCCTTGGTGTCCAAACTTCCTTGTCTATAAATACTTGAAGTTTTCCTTTCTAGCAAACTAATCCTTCGTAACAACATACTTTCTCTTTTGTTGTTGTTACTGGTGTAGCCGCCTATTCGGAGAAGAGAGTAACCTAATTAGGAAAAATCTCTTACGGCCGCTCAATTTAAAGTCTTCTTTGGGATTGAGAAGCTCTAGCGTGTACCGTTGGTAGGAAACTAGACAATTGCGGTTTATCTTTTGTTTTCATTGATTTGATTGACTAACGGTGGTTGAAATCTGATTGCACCTAGTTTGTGTATGCTTGAGAATCTTCTCTTCTGATATAAGATTCACTCAAACTAGTTCATAGTTTCGATAGGGATCTTTAGACTGTTGTTAGTTCTAAAGACGATCTTGTGATAATACATTATTGACATACTCCGTTCTGTGTGTGGTTGATCACAAGAGATTCAATTGATTGTGTGTAGGTTTTTATTGAAGATTTAAGAAGATTTGAAAACAAATAAGATATTGAAGACCTGACTTGGGTTTATAATCTTTGGTGTGCACAATACTTGTTTCGGTAAAAGAGGATTTAATTAATAATCAGTTTATCCTTGTGGTAGATTGGATTGATTAATTGAGTAGATAGGCATCAACACAATTCTTTGGATTAAGAGTATTGTTGGCTTAATCTTAAACGATTACTTTGGTAATTGAACATAAGATAGATCTAAGGACCCGACGAAGGAGTTTATGTTAAGATAAACGGAAGAGCCTTTGTGCGACTCATATCACTTGGTTGAATAGAGTTGATACCAAACAGATTTGTTGTTCCTTTACTGTTTGGAATACGAACCAAAGGAATTGTTCCAAGTACGTGACTTATTTATAAGTTGGAGGCGTGGGAATACATACGGAACTAGGTGAACTATAGGTTTAGTTGCTTGGTCTCAACTATACGAAGTTAGGTGTAATTTTGTGTAGCGCCTTAATCTTGAGAGTATTCAATTCTGGACAAGGTCCCGGAGTTCTTCTGCATTTGCGGTTTCCTCGTTAACAAAATATTGCTGTGTCATTTACTTTATATTTCCACATTATAATTGTTTTACTATAATTAAAGTAAATCACACAAACGTTAATTCCTATTTACTTGATAAGTGAATCCTATTGTGTTTGGTTAAGTCCGAACTTTTTTTTATCAAGTAACATACTTCGTTGTTGTATTGTCTCGATCTCTATCCATAGATGATCACACGAAGTGTGAACCGATTAGTTGTATTGTCTCGACTCAGTCCATAGACAATCACTTTCAGAGAAAGTACTTATAGGTAGGAAAAGTTTTAGCTTGAGATATATTTGGGTACCCTCGCCTTTTCAGGGACCTTAAGTCATTTTTGCATGTAGCCCATCGGATGTTGATGTTCAAATTGGTATCATCCAATTATTGGATAAAATGCGAATTTAGCGAAGATGAGACCATTTCGGTCCATGCTCGCCTCTATGTAGCTCCAACATTTACCAGACCTTGTGGAGGCTAGACGAAATTCACATTAGAATTCCATGGAGGGTGGAGATATGTTTCCTCCTCATTTTCTATAATCAAATTTTGCTTCAGCTTACTAGCCTTAGTCGCGTTATCTTCCACAAAAGTATTGACATTGCTTTTACTACCGATGCTATTTTTCTTCTTTCCTGGAATTTGTTTAAGTATATCGGACTTGTTATTACTCCCTAACTCCCCTCAAATTTTAGTGCTACCATATTTTTTTTGTGCCAGTAGCTGTAGCATTTCTAGCTGCAATATTAACATTTTTATCCTTGTCTTCTTTATGACTCATTGAGTCTCTTTTCAATATCATCTAGGATTCCTTCTCGGCTTCCCCTCACATACGCTCTTATTAGGATTATCAGTTTTAACTTGGTGTAGTAAAGGGGGAAAATTCCAAGACCTTGTCCAGCTTTAAACACCATAGTATACTAAACCTCTACAGACACTAGCCTACTATCATTCTTTGGATGAAATGTAGTTAAGACGGAATTAAACCTCCAAGAAATTCAACTGCGGTAGTGTTCCTTATGTTCCTTAAACCTCGTAAGATTCTACGCACTTGATTCCCTTAGATGACTTCCTTTACATCCTAAGAGTTTATTTAACCTCAGTGAAGACTTTTGTTACCAATCTTCCTCTAATACACAAGCCTATTTGATTTCTTATTTTGATATGTTTCAATATAGGTTTGGAGATACGTTTGAAATAGACAAAGTTCAGCAAATATCACAAATCCGGAACATTCACACTCAGTTAGCTGAGAATCTTGTATTACTAACCATCCCTCAAAAATAACCCAAAAAACTCAAAAAAGGAGTTTAGATATCTATCATGAGGAATCACAAAGTGTGAGACGAAGAGAACCTTTTGTCTTCTATCTATCTCGTTCTTGATTAGGGCTGCACAAACCCGACCCAACCCGCCGACCCAATCTGTACCCGACCAAAAATACCCGCACCCGACCCGACCCAACCCACCAAGACATGGATCGACTATGGGTGAGGACGCCATAACCCACCGTATGTTGGGTCGGTTGTGGGTAGAAACTTCCATCACCCAAACCGACCCACCCACCCGCCCTACACTATTCCTACCCTTAGATTATGTAAATCTAACCTAGAATAAGTAATGTATGCAAAATTTTTTTTTTTTTTTTTTTTTTTTTGTAAGTAATGTGCATTTTATGGTGGGTAACCCACTACCCACCCGACCCACTGTATAGTTGGGTCAGTTGTGGGTGACAACTTATGTTACCCACCATCAGTGGGTTGGGTGGTGGGTGAGGCCAAACCCGACCCAACCCGACCCATGTGCAGCCCTATTCCTAATCCAAGATTAGATAAACCTAAAGGATTAATAGGAACAAGATCCGAATTCAAGAACTATCACATAAAATATAGTTTAACCAAGTTTCACGAATCCCTAAGTGAAGTTTTCAAAGTCATAATTTAGAATACATTTCTATGCAGATTCTACATTATAGAGGAAGACTCTAGCTTAGCAATTAAGACACAAGAGTGCCAGGAATTTTGGAAATCCTTTTGCAAGAGTTTCTTTATTTATAGATTTCCAAAGCTCTATGTAACTTTGGATTATAGATAACATAGCTTGAGATCCAAGCAAACACTTCCCACTTTAGATGAAACTCTTATTAAAAATTAATGTAAGGATGTGAAAAGTACGCCTTGAAATTACATAGAAGAATATGCATTATGGTCCAGAGTTCTGAAACCGTGCACAACGATGGATCATATCGGCTAAGTATCCTTTGAACTTATAAGTACTAGTGGTGTTCAATAACACTTAAGATTAACTAATGATCTACAAGCACAAAGTGGTTTTGATAATAAGATCTTAGAAGTATCTATGAGAGTTGTAGCAAAAGCGAAGATAGCCATATATAATAGTTTATGTACTTATGATAATACTAGAACTGGGTAGGTTTGCAAACCTTTGACAATTCGTGAAGTCAGGGCACAAGGCTTTGCAAACCTAGGCAATCCGTGAAAGTCAGGCCACAAGGGTCTGCAAACCTTGGCAATTCGTGAAAGTCAGTAAGGGTTTAGAAACTGGGTTTGCGAACTTACCTCATTCCCGAACTCAGATATAAATGGTTCGCAAACCTATATATTTCACAGAATTCATACTGACCAGTAGTATACCTATCGCTAAACAGTTCTTTTTCTCACATAATTAATTAATTTTAAATATTCTCAATAGCAATAGAAAATATGCATTGCTGCTTGGACAATTTCCAAATGGTCAACTTAAACTCAAATAGTTTGTCAACAATAAATTATTCTAACTAAGATTTTTAAGGATCTAGGAACATCCATTGCTTGAATCATATTTCAAGAGTTTTAACAACAAAAACTTGAACTCGAAATTTCTTCTTTGTGATATTAAATCTATTATAATCATATGCCAAACATACAAAAATTTAATAGTATTCTAATAATTAGATAAGTATATATGGATTATGACGTATGACGTATGACTATTCCAGATCACGTTTTTTATAAACACAAGCATACTACCCGGTGCATACGCACCAGGAGCATCTAAATGGATTGTGGTACCAAGTTTTCTACAGTAGACCTGACACTGCTCCGTGAAACACATTTAGCACTAACTGTCATGTACAATACTCCATGTATCTGTCATGTACAATACTCCCTGTACAATACTTCCGTTATACGTCCGTTGCCTTTTTTCCGTTATACGTCCGTCTTCAGATTAATTAGGTTGGACACATCATATATTCTTTATTACTATAGGGTTTATCTTCTTTTTATTTTATTCATCAAGGTTCTGGCTCATTTTGTCTTCCTTTGATGTTTCTGTAACCAACGATGGATGTTTCCTTTGTGCATACATTTGAATATACACGGGCACCGACTTTTACTGTTTTCCACTGTATGAACTTTAAGTCTTCATTATATGTTCCTTTGAAAGCCCTGGATCTTATTGATTGGAATCGTATAACAGACTATAACAGGGAATTTCATTCTTGTTAATACGCAAGGGAAGTTAGCATCACTGAGAGACATTATTATCCTTGGGATGTATACTCGCGCATGATCCTATATAGTTCCATGTTACGATATGTGCTTCAATAACTTGATAAACAATTTTCTTTACAATCCACTGCGTTCCATTGCAAGGATCGATCCTTTGATTTGTGTTTAAAAGTAGCATGGTTGGAACTCCATTTTTTTTAATTGTAACTAATAGTATGGTATCCTTGAAAATTGTAGGTAAATAATCAATTCGGTAGGATAGGAAACATCGTCATATTCAATGAAACCTGTCATCAGGTTGATGCTATATGAACTCAAGAAAGTATGGTATTATTAGTTGGTGTTAGTATACACCTTTCACTAAAGTAATCTATATCCATATCAATTGATTACGCAGGGATATATGACTATCACCACCTTTTTCATGCAATCCACATTCGGTAATATTAGGTACTCATCTAGTATCTCTATCCACGATGTCCTTTCCATTTTGCAATTGCTGGTAGATTTCTATTTCTGAGATCCGGTACCCATTTACTGGATTCTTTTATTTATTTTGTTGCAGACATTACTCCATGCGTCAACAATTATCAGTAAATATCTGACCTATTTATCCATGCGTCAACAATTACTTCCTTGGTTCAATCACCGTCAATATCTGCATAAAATCTCCCCCCCCCTTTTAATAGAAGCAAGGAATCTCCGGAATCTCCAACCATTTTTTCGTTCACCTTGAAAAATATCTCATCTGTTAGATCTCATCTCTATCTTAACAGAAACATAAATGAATATCAGCCTAAAGTTATTCTCTCATCTCCGATATGTGAAATACGAATTGAAATCTATGGTTTGTTTGAGGGAATAATTCGGCTGAAAAATCCTAAATACTGCAACAACAACAAAAAAAAAACAAAAAAAAGGAGAAACAATGAGGGAATTGAGATGAAAAGAGGAGTGATAGAATTGGAATCCTAAATCCCCAAATTAGATAGAAACCAATCAGCTGTACCATGCTCTCATATTTTTGCTTCTTTATAAATTATCCCCTATTTCATATTTTTGAAAGCACTTGAATTTTACGCTCGTCCTTCAAAACTCTGGAATTGTGTTGACCGCACACGTGCAGAGCACGTGCAATCTACATGTCTCCATTAAACAAAATAACCTTTCCTCAAAATATCTCTATCGGTGTTCCATAAGATCTAAGAATATCCTCTCCAGTGATTCAAAGGCATGTTTACTTTGCACATGAACGCCTCCAAATTCCTTCAGGGTGTATTTTAGAAGTTGAATGTGTTGTCCTCCCTCCTGGTAATGATAGTATCTTCATGTTAAAGCTACTGTAAAAACGATATTTAATTTTGGTCTTGATCCGCCTACCAACGTTTTTCCCGTGGTACCACTTCCAAAGACGCAGGCACCCCCTTTTTTTTTTTCTTCAACCACATGTCAGAACCTCAAACACCTTTCTTTGCTCAAGAAATATTCATGAAGTGGAGTTTTATATGAAGATCTTCATTGCTTGATATACTATATTATTTTTCTCAGTGTTTAACATCTTCAGATTGGAGTACCCAATACCAGTTGTCTTGTTCCATAGTTCTTTTGGGTTTTTCTATTTCACGAAACAATAACAATGTTATAAAAATCTCGCAAATATCGCAGTTGCTAACTTACGATGCCTAGATACATAGCTGCATCTTCCGTCGCCTGTCTCATGCCATTTTCTATAATCGGCCAATATTCTGAAATTTTGAGAATGAAACGGTAGGTTTGATAGTTGTTCTGTGGTATGCATATGTATACATAGTATCAGTGAGTTACCAAACGATGTTATCCAATATTGTCCTATAATTTATTGTGACGGTTAGGGACATCTTATCGTGTCATATTTGTTAGTTACAATAGTGACTACTGAGTTTGCCAACTGTATTGTGTCTTAACCTTTATTGTGTGTTATAGGAGGAGCCAATCAGAGCGCGATGATGGGGATATTAAGTGCTAACATGGCTTCATCAAAATCAAGAGTGATTATGGCGTTGATATGTGGCGATTTGGGGTCCCTTATTGATCAAATTTTATATAGTGGTACTCGGACTTGATGAGATTGATTTTAGACTTAAATAATATAAAATGTTAAAAATAAAGAAAATATATACAAAATATGGTCACAGGATGAAGAGATGATCGGGACTCAGGATTCCACCAGACTTCAATTTTATACAGTTCAAAAATAAATTATAAATGATAATAGCTCATAAGATAAAGTTTCATTGACTCTAATTCATTGCCTAATGTAGATTTCGAAAGTAATGGATGTAAATCTAAAGCATGGGACATCAAAACATTTATGCTAAGCATGACTCATCAATTGAAATCACAACCATTCAATGATAATCATAATTCAATTAAATAACAATGCAAATAGTCATAAAAAGAATTAATAGAATTACCACATTCGTGAAATTTGGCTTCCTCCGTCGTCCCGGTGATGGGGTTTAACTCCTCATGTTAGAAACACGCTCAAAAGAAATTTTCATTTCTCAAAAGTGCTTACAAGAGGTGAAAATATAATGAAACAAAAAATTGCAACGGAAATAAATGTTGCTAATCAACTGTTACAGAGAACGATAATAATAAAGTGTTGCAAACACTGTTTGTCTGTCGCCAAGAAAACTGTCACAAAGCTGAGTAATAACGACTGTCTTGAAGCGTCTGTTCTTGGTGTTCTTCAGCAGCAGAACTGTTTTATCTACAACTTTGATTTTCTTGATTCTCTCATATCTGATCTAGCCCCTATCACTCCATAACCCCTCTAAGACATCCTAACACCTCTTTTATATCCAACAGCCCGTCCATATCTCTGTAATTAATCGAGTTCATGCAAAATATTTTCCTTTTACTCTCATGGGAATTACCGAGATTTCCTTCCTTTTTCTTCTCTTCACGCGTTTGCTGATGTCGACACACTCCCGACATGATGAGTTCTCGTTCATTTAGAGTAAGACTTGGTAAATTCACACGCCATCCTCCGTTGATAACACATTAAGCTAGCACGAGAAAACATATTAGCATACCCGCTTTACCTGTGTACCATGTTCCACGTATTCCTCCTTTTTCCTCGAGTCCAACTGAATTACGAGCTCCGGATATATTTAACAGTCAAACATATATCCAACTCAACAGAAGAAATCCAAAGATATCGTCTGAATCTTCTTCCAAAAACGTGCGCAGTTAAACATGATATTTTCCGCTATTTTGAAAGTTTAAATGAAGGGGATGACCTCACCCTAACAGAGATGGGGGTGCGAATAGCAGTTGCCGTCCCTGGCGTGTAAACAGTAATTAAGGTGCCCCTTAGCAGTTGGGCGCCCCTTATCCAAACTGAGAGTACAAATAACAAAACTCCTACATGGTGTCTTTAGCAATTTTTCGAGTCTAATTTTCCAAAAATGTTTATTGCCCAAAAATACCTACAAACACACAAAATACCATAATAAAAACAAAATCGAGTACCAACTATTCAGAAAATTGAGGACAACTTAGACACAAAAATGTGTCTATCACTTATTATAAAGAAAGATAGTTGGACATATCATATACTTTCGAGTATTTTCCATGGTCGTATCTTTATGAAATTGTTACAGGGAATACCAAAAATTAAGAACAATCGAACGGGTCAAATCCAAATATTATTTTTGTTAGAGAATTGCTCGGTTGAACCCGTCAAGCGTTGGTATGTCAATATTGGTTGTCATATTTTAGTTTAAAAACTCAAAGTCTCTTGATTAGATTACTAGAGTCAACTTCGTTAGGTTTGACTAGGAAGTCTAGAAATGTTGAGACATACAACTATTACTTTGATGAATATGAAGACCTATCGACATCAACGAACACATCATCCTTCTACTTGAGGTTAGTAATAAAGACTTAACTTGTTTCCATTTCTATCTACGTTACTTTCAAGTCTTTTAGATTGAAAACATAACATGCAAAATTATACGTATGAAACTCTAGTATTAGAGACTTGATTTTTTTATTATGATCAAAGTGTCAAGGAATAATATTCAAGTTGTTTCACAACTTATGTATATAACTCTTAGCTTTTGAACTTCGTAATTGCGACATAGACACTATCTTTGTAACTTGTTACTAAAGTGTGTATTTAACTTAGGATTTATTTCATGTATAGAAATCTATGTTTGATTACATGAGTTTAAGGAAGTAGATACAAAACTTGTTTCGTAATTGAAAAAAATCGATTGGATTGGTGGCCCGGTTCCTATTGGGGATCTATAGCAAGACCGATCCCTATCGGAGATATCTAGTAGGACCTATCCCTATGTATTAGGGATCTCTAGCAGATTCGACCCCTACCGATTAGGGATTTATATTAGGACATATCCCCATGGAAAAACAGATTTCCGCTATCACGTATACTTTAGGGTTTGTATAATTTTAGAAGTTGGGTATGCAAAATAAGAAAGTTCAAGATGTCGACATTATGAGTAATTTGAACATGTGTAAAAATCTTATCTTTTATTGTTCAAAGATATTCCTTGATACTCAAGGTGATCAGATCCCAAATCGAAATGTTTGGTAATATTTTATTAAGATTTTCGGATTTATATAATTAATTTTTCCAGCAAGTAACACATATCTTTGGAATATATATTAGTAGAGTATCCTTGTATACCATCTGATATTAAGTCGTCGTCCATGAGGGATTTCGGTATCATAGTTGGATATTGGTTGGAAATAGACAAAACTGAAAATAAGTGTTTATTACATATCTTGAGAATATTTTCGGTTATGGAAATTCCTTTCTGTCCAAACTACCTTGGTCTATAAATAGGGAAGTTTGTTTTTCCTACAAACTCATCCTAAGGCATGCATTTTATTTTGTAGTCACTACTGTAGCCAACTAATAATATTACTTTTAATACTGGGAGGAGAGTAACCTAATTAGGCGAAATCTCTACGTCCGCTAGTTTAAAGACTTTTGTGGGATCAAGAAGCATATAGATAGTACTGTTGGTGGGAAACTTGAATTTGCATTGTTATTTTAGTTTTGAATTATTGGCTTAATTGACTAGCGGTCGCTAAACCTTGATTGCACCTAGTTTGTCTATTCTGAGAATCTTCTCTTCTGATATAAGGCCACTCAAACTAGATCAAGGATTAACGATAGTTCAAATATATTTTTAGATATGACATAGGCTTGTGACCATCCGTTGTTAATAGACTCCATTCTATGCCAGATTGATCACAATGGAATCAAGTTTGTTTATGCTGGTACTTTGAAGATATTAAAGATTTGAGGACAATAAGATTTCTTATTGGTTTCCGTTCTTTGTGATTTACTTTGTGCACACACTTGATCGGATGAGATCTGACTAAGCATTGTTATCTTTAATAGAAAACTAATCTCTAGTCGTATTAGATCAACAAACTATCATTTGGTGGTATTTTTCAGTACGAATATGGTTGTTTGTAAACCTAAATCTAGTTATCTTGATAATCTAGATCTTGGTTGATCTAATCGAACAAAGGACTTTATTAGATTAAATGGAAGAGACTTTGTTTAACTCAACATAAATCTATGAAATTTTTGAGATTGATAAAGCGGTTACCGAAAAATGATTAGTCCTTTATTATTTCGAAAGATGATCCAAAAGAGTCGAGTGCTTGAAGATTTCATAGGCATGTAAATATATTGTAGATAGTTGACTCTATATAAGGATTCACGTGCGTCGTCCAGATTGGTTGTAGGCACAATTATACTGAGAAAGCTAGGTAACTAGGGGTAATTTACTTGGTCCTAACTATACCAAGTTGGTATCAGTCTTTGTATAGCATGTTAATTCTGAGAGTATTCAAAACTGGACTAGGTCCCGGAGTTTTTATACATCTGTTGTTTCCTCGTTATTGAAATATTGTTGTATGTTTTTACTTTACTTTTTGTATTATAATTATTTTTTAGTTAAAGTAATTACATTTGTATGTTAATCCAAATACTTGGGTTGATCCTTATAGTTAGGTTCAGTTCCGGACTTTTACTATATACCAAGTGTATACTTTGTGGTTGCTATCTAGATGGTAAAGATCTGAGAACCTTGCATATTATATCTTTTTAAAAAATAGTATTTCCAAGAGATAAAGAAGCATTGAAAATCTCAAAGAGATTTACATGAAACTCTTCAAAAGTATCATTATCATCCATACGAATGTTCTCCCAGTCAGAAGAAAGGGTTTGAAGTCTAGCTTCCTTTTATGACATGCTACCCTTCAAATACAATCTGAATATTATTTCATGCTTCCAGGAAAGTTTGACATGTATACACATAATGCTAAAGATCTCGGCTTATAGCGTTAATCATAGCATTCAAACTATCTGAATTCTACTTGGCGAGAGAATTTTCTTCACTTGAGTATGCAGCTAAGCGTTTAAATTCAGTTTTCGAATTTTCCACTTGCGGACGATCATACCCATCAACGACTAATAGCCTAGTATTAAAATCGTATGACTGAAGAAACAATCTCAAAGCAGACTTCCGCCAAAGATAGTTAGTACCATTAAATCTTGGTGGTACATTAACTGAACTCAATTCAGGTGAACTCGAATTCATTGTCTTATAAGTTGAATCCTACCAAAAACATATTGTTAGATCTTTTCATGTTTGCCTTCTCTGATACTAATTGAAATGACGATGTACCAAGTACACCAATATCAACCTATATTACAGATACCGTGAGTGATCTAAAATAGACAGAGAATTTCAAGAAGATAGCACTAAGAAACATGTTATCATTGAAGTCAATGATCTTTCATCCTTATCAAGAAGCTTTCTTGTTGGAAAATTAAAGATTTTTGATCATGAGTTTATGTCTAATAATGAAAAAGGCACAAGAACGGCATTCAAAGCCATTTCACGTCCAATTACTTCAAGTCCTGAAAACTCCAAAGATTAAGTGGCTCTAGATGATAAAGAGGAAGCTGTATTAAACCATCATTTATTTCTTATTACTCAGCATTTCAAAAAACTTATGAGATATCGAAATAGAGGTCACTTTGTATTCGCTAAGAATCAACTACCTTCCACAAAAAATGAAGATACATGGAATGATGATGACAATACTCTTCAATGCTAAAAATATCAAGGCTTGGTCACATCTCTCCAGGCTATCCTACTAAGGATGTTCTATGGAAGATGAACGTATATAATACAACTATTGACTATTCTTCTTGTGAAAATGACCAAGACTGTAAGACAAAATATGTTTCGACCTGTTATAGCATTGCTTGGTTGAACCCGCCAAGCATTGGTACGTCAAGGTTGGTTGTCATATTTTAGTATCAAAATTCAAAAGTCGCTTGATTAGATCACTAGAGTCAACTTCGTTAGGTTAGATTAGGAAGTCAAGAAATATTGAGACATAAAAGTATTACTTTGAATACCTGGAGATTCTGAAGACGTATCAACATTAGAGAAGACATCATCCTTCTACTTGAGGTTAGTAATACAATGCTTGACTTGTTTCTGTTTTCTATATCGTTATTTTCAAGTCGTTTATATTGAAAACATAACATGCGAAGTTATGTATATAAAACTCTATTATTAGAGACTTAATCATCTTATTATGATCAATGTATCAAGGAATAATATACACCAAGGTTGTGTATATTGAATTACGAATTATAACAATTATCTTTTGAACTTCGTAATTGCGACATAGACATAATCCTTGTAACTTGTTTACTAGATTATGTAACAAACTTAGGAATGATTTCATACCTAGAAAACTATCTTTGATTACATGAGTTTAAGAAGTAGATTTACGAACTAGTTTCGTAGTTGGAAGAAATTAATATGATTGATGGTCCGGTTTCATTGAAGATCTAAGGCAGGACCGATATCTACTTATGTTGGGAACAATGATAGAACCGATCCTTACCTATGTTGGAAGTAAATGTAGTACCGATCCCTGCCTATGTTGGGAGTAAATGTAGTACAGATCCCTACTTGCTTCGTGAATCAAGGAAGAACCAATTCCTACCTACATTGGGAGTCATGGTAGAACCGATCCTCATATGCAAAAACGATTTATATAGTCACATACATTTTATGGTTAGTGTGACTTCGAAAATTGGGTTTGAAAAATAGGAAAATTCAAGTGTCGACATAGTGAGTAATTTGAACATGTGCATAGATCTTATCTTTTATTGTTTAAAGATATTACTTGATACTCCAGTTGAGATCCCAAACCGAAATGTTTGAGAATCTAATTGTTAAGATTTTCGAATATATGTGTTATTTTTCTAGTAAGCAAAACATATCTCTGTAAAATATATAGGTTGTCATATTTTTTAGAGAACTGCTCGGTCGAACTCGCAAGCGTTGCTATCTCAAGCTTGTTTGTTATGTTTAGTTGATAAAAGCTATATACTTGATTTCTAGTCTACTTATAGTTATGTCTCAGATTAAGATAGAATGTGCAGTTGAGCTTTAGACTTCACGGTGTTCATCGATTGAAGAATAAGATCTACTGAGGAAAGCTTGGAGGAACTTCATCAACAAAAGGTATGTGGAGACTAAAACTTATCTATCACTCAGAAGTATATTTTATTATATCTTCTAATGAGAATAAGTCATATAGATATATAGACTTTTACATTATACACATTTGATATTTCGAGATTAGTTTCTCTCGCGTATCTATTTCTCGAAATATATGTTGGAAGCTTTTTGCTTTAACTATGTTCATCATTATTTTTGACGAGTTTAGTTGGAGATAATTTATTTGTTGGAAACTAAATATTAAGTAAAAAGATGATCATGTGGAAATTTCCTTAAAACATCTTACATGATTTATGTGAGACAATCATTTGATGTCGATTTGGAAAGTTTCTTATTGATCATTCAATCATTTGAAAAATTACTTGAAGCTAATGGTATGTGTGAGACAACCATTGAAATGGGAGTTTATAAAAATATTCCATGTATGGATACGACACGATATGCATACCTATTATACGAACTGTATTGTTATAATTCAGGTCCGGGAACCTTGTTTTGGTACCTAGTATGCGAACGTTTTACCTGTAAAGGTCCAGGAACCTTGTTTGCGTACCTAGTATGCGAACGGTTTCACCTGACTTGGGTCCGGGACGGCTGTTCACGTACCTGATTTGTGAACAACTGGATATGCCAAGGTCCGGAGCTGTTGTTCGCGTACCTAGTTTGCGAACACAGTGGTTAAAGTTCTAAAATCAGTTAAGCATGATTCTCACACTCATGAACTAAAACATTTATGAATTAAGGAATGCAATCTTTGCAAACGGTGGCTTAATGTTCATGAATTGATTCTTGTATATGTACTTTGTACGTTTATGAGATTTTGAACAATTGAACAACTCTATTTGAAACACAATTAGATTCATTTGATTATCTTTCATGATTGATTGATAATCATATTTGATCTAGAAGTGTTAGATGAATGTGGTTAAGAAGAAAGTGTTCATATGGCTAACTTCGTTTAACTGTTATTGAGCCAACTCAATATATATACACGTTTAGGTATGGTTACCCATATCTAAATGAAGGTATATTTCATTTGTGTGTAACAAGATAAGACCATCTAACGATGGAGATTGATTTCTTTTTTTCTAAGAAGACTTAGCTTGTATCTTAAATCGAGATTTCATCTAACGGTGAATATTGAATGCTTTGTTACTAAGCTATCTTAAATTCGATTGTAAGCAACCCTAATTTGAAAGGGTATACAAGGGAGAACTCTAGCAACTGGAATACCTAATCCCAACACTTTCTTGTGTCCTAGTTGCAAACTAGAGTCGATTCTCTTAACCTAGATTTTTTTCAAAACCATATTAGGTTAACGACTTGAAGACTTTATTTGGGATTCGTGAAGCCAGATCCAACTAGTTTCTCTATATTTGCGTATTCCAATCTTACTTGTTCTATCGTATTGAGTACTATCTTCTCTAATATTTGCTCAAGATTTATCTCCGATAGGTAAGATATAAAAAGTAATCACAACGGTTCTTCATCTCAGACTCTTGTGATTCTGCAATAATTTTTTATGTTAATCAGTTGGGTTATTGTGAGGTGATTGATATTTCTAGTCTGCTGATTGCAGTCGTATGCATAAAAAATAATTCACTTTCTTACTCAACAAAATATAAATGAAGTATAAGGTAAAGAAGAGTTCGTTTCCACAGAGAGGCAATTGTTGTTATAAAATTCTAGTTTCTTAGTAACCAAAAGGGGGGAATTTCTGATTTTTTTGTTTTTGCAAGAAATAAAAATAATTTAAAAGAAAAGTAAAGTAAATAAATGTAAGTAATCAACGAGAGAAAGATATTGGTCAAGGAATTCATCTTCAATCTTAAACATGTTCTTGCAATGATTAGAATTACAATTTAATCTCATTTTTATCAAAAGCCTAGAATATCAAGAGAACAAGATAATCCAATAATTTCCTAAGTTTATTAACACACACATTAGAGTTGCGTGTGTGAATTATACCTAAAGAATAACCAAACGCCTTGCGCTAATTAAGTTCAATTACTAGGAGCATTAAGTTTGGGAAATAGGCTAATCAATGCAATTGTCATACATTGCGCATGACAATTCAGACAATGGTCAAACTCTACATATGATTACAAGAGTGTATCACTACAAACTATAATCATATCATGCTACTTGTATTTGGGTTATCGCTTGATGAAAAACCCTAAAATAGCTATGGACAAGGATGCAAGTTTAATTAATTGTCCACTTAACTAAACAAACATCTAAATCCTATCACAATACATCAATCATGTGATATTAAAAACAGTAGAGATATGAACGATAATCAAGAGAGAAAACTAATGCATTAATCAAGCACAAGTTTTAGAAATATGACTACATCCTTAACCAATAATATAAAATTTAGCTACTCATAGCTATGGAGTCCATCACAAATAATAATTGAATAAAGAAGATGAAAAATAAATACGAAAGCAAACCCTAATCATTGCTATCCTCCAAAGCCCCAAGAAGAAAATACGTGATATCCAAAGTTGTTGAAAACTTTCTCTTTTGTAGATTTTCTCCAACTTCTAAAATTAGGTCCAATCTCCAAAGTCCATCACCAAAAATTCCACCAAGCCCATGTGTGAGTAATAACCCATTAAAATTCTTACCAAAAAGTATCGCCGGAAAACTGGTGTCACACCGGAAATCGGCCGGATTAGTTGCCAGAAATCTCAGGTGACCGGCAAAGTCCACTCGGTCACCGGTCAAACATAACAGTCAGCCGTTAAAACTAATGACTCATTGACTAGTCTAACTGGTCATGGCCTTGGCCATTTTGTAGGCCATCTTGCCATACAGCATGTACAATGCCTTTAACATTAGCACCAGCTTCTCTGTTAAATCTTTACAGCATCACCAGTTCCAGTTTTATTTACATTCATTCTTCTTCTCAAGTTCATGACTGCCTCATAACCTCAAACCCACTGTAATGCAGCTCAGCTGCAACAACTTCCGTTCCTGTGATACCAACTTGCCATCTCTAGATGCACAACAATATCTCATTCAAGCCATCCAGTTCACTAGTTTCCTTCTCAATCATTCACTCCATTCTCATCTGTCTAGTATCCATCAATTCTGCAACAAAAACTACACTTCACATACAACTCAATTCAAACCCATCACCTGAACTGCAACTTCCACCACAAACCCATATTTCCAACTCCATCGCCATTACAGTACCTGTAGCTTCATGCTAAATAGGAACTGTTAGAGCACTGCTCGATCGAACTCGCTTGCATTGATATCTCAAGCATGTTCGTTAATATTAGTGATCAAAACTAAAAAGTTTTGATTTCTAGTCTACTATAGCTAAGGTCTCGGACTAGGATAAAAAGTGTAGTTAAGCTCAAGAACTCCATGGAAATCATCATACAAGACGAATGACTACTCAAGAAACTAGTGGATCTTCATCGAATAAAAGGTATGTGGAGACTTGAACTTATCTATCACTCAAAAGTCTATCTACTCTATCTCCTATCTTGAGACAAAAGTCGTTTTACTATATAGACTAAAGATATGCACATGTGACATTTAGAGCTGAGTATATCTCGCTTATCTATTTCTCGAAATATGTGTTGGTAAAGCTTTCGCTTTAGCCAAGTTCATCTTTGCCTAGTGACGAAAGTCATGTTATGTTTCAATCACTTTGGAAATTTCTCTGACGAAAACTAGTTTGTGAATAACAACAATATGACATCCTCTGAGAATGTTTCAATGAGAGTTTAGAAAATATAACCATTGGAGGATATAAACATTGGTGTGGTAACACATATATGATAAGTCCTTAGCACTTGAACCGAAGTTTGCTAACTTTGTTGATCAAGTGAAAACCAGAACTTGAGAAATCAACCCAGTCAGCGAACGCAGTCCGCGAACGTGCGTAGTTCTCAAACCCAAGAATTTCTGCTGGAGTTGCAGCTCGGTTTCAGTCTGCGAACTCAGTCCAGGAACTGACGGAAGTTCTCGAACCCGAGAATTTCTGCTGGAGTTTGTGAACTCCAACCAGTTATGTGAGTCAACGAACCCAGCCCGTGAACTTGAGTGGTTATGTCTAAAAACGATGTTCGTGAACTTATTTAAATTATCTAAGGAATGCTATTGCAAACCGTGGCTTTATAGTTCATGAATCGATTCGAGTGAATCACATCGTTTTTGCTTCAATTGTGTCTGGTGTAGTACATAAGATCTCATAGAAATTGAACAACTCTCTAACTAGTTCATTTGAGCCATTTGGACTAGTTATGGTGAAGAAGAATATGGTTGATATTAAAGTTATCATTTGGCTAACCATTTGGTTGATTAATATTGAACCAACTATTGTACATGTTTGGGTACGGTTACACAAACCCAAAATCGTCAAGTACATGTGTGTATGGCAAGGTAAGTTTTCGATCTAATGGTTGAGAGATATTAGCTTGTATCTAATCAGGTTTTCATCTAACGGTGAATATTAAATGCTTTGTTACTAAGCTAACATTGATTGCAAACCATGATTTGAAAGACTATATAAGGGAGAAATCTAGCAAATGGGAAACCTAATCCCCACACATTCTGTGTGATACTAGTTTTCTAAGCTAGAGTCGATTCTCCTTTAACCTTTGGTTTTCTTCTTCTAAAACCAGGTTAACGACTTAAAGACTTCATTGGGATTGTGAAGCCAGACCGATACTACTTTTCTTGTAGTTATGTGATCTGATCTTGCTGTTTCTATTGTATGAGTACAATTGTAATAATTGTCTTGAGATTTCTATCTCCGATAGGTAAGATATAAAATTAATCACAAACATCTTCGTCTCATCATTTGTGATTCCACAATATTTTTTTTCGTTGCATCGATTAAGACTATTGTGAGGTGATTGATAAAATTGAGCCGTTCTTTGGAAATATAAGTCTGGTTTTATTGATTGGTTCCTGTTCACCTTGATTTATCAAAAGACGGAACAAAACTCATAGGTTTATTCGTGGGAGACTAATTTATCTATCTTGTAGACTTTTCTGTGTGAGGCAGATTTGTTTGCTAAAGTCTTCGCCTTTGAGTCGTAGCAACTCTTGGTTGTGGGTGAGATCAGCTAAGGGAATCAAGTGCGCAGTATCCTGCTGGGATCAGAGGCGTAGGAGCATAATTGTAACTTAGATCAGTGTGATATTGATTGGGGTTCAACTACAGTCCAGACTGAAGTTAATTTGGAGTAGGCTAGTGTCTGTAGCGGCTTAATACAGTGTATGTTTAATCTGGACTAGGTCCTGGGGTTTTTCTACGTTTGCATTTTCCTCATTAACAAAATTTAGGTGTCTGTGTTATTTCTTTTCCGCATTATATTTTGTTATATAATTGAAATAATACAGGTTGTGCGTTGTTCAATCGATTAGAATATCCGACCTTTTGGTTGTTGATTTAAATCGATTGACACTTGGATATTGGTCTTTGGTACCATCCAAGTTATTTCTCTTTCATTAGACTCGCGAATCATATTTGCTTGAGTAAATCAAATCGAGAGATTGAGATAATAACTCCTTGAGATATTTTCTATTGATTGAGTCTAGTTAATTCTCTAGAAAACAACCCGGAGTTGTCCATACAGATTGCTAATCAAAATATTGGGTGAGGTTGTTAGACCCCCACTTTTTCAATTGGTATCAGAGTAAGAAAACACATTCAAGACCTTATAAGTCTGTGTTTGTAGCGATATGTCTCTATGGACAGAGGTGTTATCTCAATAAACGTACCACCAGTCTTCGATGACACTAATTATTTATGGTGGAAAATTGCTATGCGCGCTTTTCTTCAAGCACGTGATTTCCAATCATGGGTATATGTTGTTAATGGCTATAATGCTCCCGTTGATGCAGTTGGAGATGTAAATGTTCCAAAGAATATTGCAGAATATACTCCTGCAGAGATTCTTGCTGCAAATCAAAACTCCGTTGGTTTGAATGCAATTATACATGCCATTACCCCAAATCTTCAACACTATGTGTCTAACTGCACTAAGTCGCAAGAATCTTGGGATATCTTAGCAAGTGTAGTTGAAGGAAACACCAGTGAAAAGGAATCTAAGCTTCAAAAACTTAGTTCCGATTGGGAAAACCTTCGTATGGAAGATGAAGAAATATTTGATGAGTTTAATCACTGTAGGACCAGAATATCGCCATGATATTACTCTTGCGAGATTAATAACACTTCTGCGAACACCACCGCGAGTTCTTCAACAACACTTTGCAAGTATCACAAGATAATTTAAAGAGTGACGTAATAGCTGACGAATGAAGAAACACGAGAAGAGCGTGATTGTCCTGCGATGGTTACAACGCTTGCGAGAATTGACATTATAACTACTGCGATAATATCGCAAGTCAGATCCGAAATTAAAGGACAGCTTAGCTGTCATCCACTATGTAATTACCCTATATAAAGAGACTCAATACATTCAGAAAGGGGATGATGTATTTTTTGAGTGTTGAGAAAGTCTTGAAGAGAGAGAAAATTCAAGAGAACGGTTGTATTCTTGATTTCTTCCATTTCTTGTAAATATTTATGAGAAACAAATAAGAAAGTGTTGTTTTTAATCTTCAAATATGTGTTAATTACTGTAAATTCTTATCAAGGGTGTAGTGTAGGTTTTCCTGCAACTACATTTTTGGCGCCCGAAACAGGGATTGAATTAACGAAAATCATAGAAAAAGCGAGGTAGAAGATGAGAGTTATTCAAGATTAAAAAGATAATTGAACAAATCGGTGAAATAGTTGAAGGAAAAATGATCAGAGCCAAAGAGAATTGTAGGAAATTGGAGTGTGATATGGTAACAAGGACAATGATCGACAAATTCCATGAAAACATTAAAGGAAAGATACATAAACGAGATTTTGAAGGAAAGAAAATTATGACGGTGGAAAAAATATCATCGCTGAAGGAATAGGAAAAGCATAAAATCACATTTACAACAGCAGAAATACCAACATAAAATTCAAGTCATACATCTCCTTTGGTAATTACGGTATCTGTTATACAAATAAAGAAGGAAAAATCAACAATATTTGCAGAAGAATGAGTTGTAAATAGAACTTTGGTGGATGCAGGAAGTTCTGTAGATATAATATTTTATCATGCATTTAAGAAAATGGGATACAGGGATGAAGAAATCTCTTGCTCAACATATCATATTCATGGCTTTGGAAAATCTTTAACAAAACCTAAAGGCGAAATAGTGGTACGAATTCCGCTAGGAAAGATTGAAACACAAGTAACATTATGTGTGGTAGACGTGGAATCTCCATATAATATGATATTGGGAAGACCATGGATACATGCAATCAAGGTTGTATCATCAACATTGCATCAATGCATCAAATTTCCTATGCCCAATGGAATTGGAGAAATTAGAGGAGATACCGATCTTGCGAAGCTATGTTATCAAACTGAGGTGAAAAATTATGAAGAGCGTCCAAAGCTGCGAAAAGCTCATGAGAAAATGGCGAAAGAAACAAAGAAAGAAGAAGAATTTAAAATTTACATGATAAGAGCAAAAGAAGGAAAAGGAATACCCAGTGAAATCTCGCAAAAAGGAGATGAACTCGCAAGAGTTGTGAAAACCTCAACACCAATGGGAGAGCCTGAAGCCAGCTACAACGCAGTAGAGCCAACAAAAGAAGTAAATATTGGAAGTAAAGAAGAACCTAAGATACTGAAAATCGGAACGAAGATGGATGCAGATGAAGAAGAGAGAACCGTAAACCTCTTGCGAGAGTATAAAAACATCTTCGCATGGAATATGAATGAGATACCTGGAATAGACCCATCAGTTGCATATCATAACCTAGAAATTAACAAGGAGGTAAGACCATTTAAACAAAGGATAAGAAAAATCGCAACAACATACCATTCCCAAATAGAAGAAGAATTACAGAAGATGCTTGATGCGGGAATTATAAGACAGGCAAAGTACCCTGAATGGATTGCAAATATGGTGGTGGCTCCAAATAAGAATAAGGGGATACGAATTTGTATAGATTTTACTGACTTAAACAAAGCTTGTCCTAAAGATAGCTTTCCATTACCAGATATTCCTCAAATGGTCGAATCAGCAGCGGGAAATGATAGAATATCTTCATTAGATGGGTATAAAGGATATAATCAGATTCCTCTCGCTGAAGAAGATCAAGAGCACACCGCATTCTTTGATCCAAGAGGATTGTACTGTTATACAAAAATTCCCTTTGGTTTGCGAAATGCTGGTGCAACATATCAAAGAATGGTGGAAAAAGTGCTTGCAAAATGGATCCATAAAACACTAGAGCTATATGTAGATGACATGTTAGTCAAAAGTAAAGAAGTTAAAAACCATGTGCAAGGATTAAAGGAGATTTTCGATCAAATGCGACATTTTAACATCAAGGTGAATCCCGAAAAATGTACTTCTGGAGTAGCTTCACGAAATTTTTTGGGGTACATTGTGTCAAAGGAAGGAATACAAGTTGATCCAGATAAATTACAAGCAATTCGCGACATGCCAACGCCAGCAACAATAAAGGATGTGCAGAAGTTGAACAGACTCTTAGCCTCGCTAGGAAGATTTATCTCGCGATCTTCAGATAAATGCAAACATTTCTTCAACATACTCAGGAAGGGTACAAAGTTCAAGTGGACAGATGAATGTGAGAAGGCTTTTCAAGGAATTAAAGAATATTTAATGAACATATCTATCTTGCAGAAGCCAGAGCCCGGAGAAGAATTATTGATCTACCTTGCGACAACTTCGCACGCGTTAAGTGCAGTATTACTGCGAGTAGAAGCAGGAATAGAAAAACCAATTTATTACATCAGCAAAACATTTAATACTATAGAAAAAAATTACTCAAAGATTGAGAAGTTAATTCTGGCATTGGTTTATGCAACCTTTAAGCTTCACATCTATTTTCAAGCACATAAAATAAAAGTATTAACAAAGGTACCTATTGAGTCAGTAATGAAGAATTCTAAAAGATCAGGCAGGGTTGAGAGATGGAATGCACAATTAGGGTACTTTGAAATCAAATACGAAATCCTATCCTCGCCAAAATCACAAGCTGTAGCAGATTTTTTAACATAATTTCCTCTAGAAGATGATGAAGTTGTAGAAGAAATGATGGACATAGAAGAAGAACATGGAGATCCAAAAGATCTATTAAAGGAACACAACATGTGGGAAATATTGGTGGATGGATCATCAAATGGGGAAGGTAATGGAATTGGAATTGTCTTTATTTTACCAGAAGGAGAAAAATGGCTTTTTCATTTCGTTTGGAGTTCACATCCACTAATAATGAGACAGAGTATGAAGTTGTAGTGCATGCGTTAAAATTCGCAATAGAAATGAAGTTGGAAAATGCTAGAATTACTAGTGACTCGCAGTTGGTTATTCACCAGATAAAAGGAGAATACACAACAAATGAACCATCTTTGAAGAAATACAAGAACCTTGTTGAAGAATTATCTGCGAGAATTCCAAAAATAAAATAGAGACATATATCAAGAAAAGATAACAGACTCACAGATGCTTTTGCTTTCATATCTATCATGATGATAAATCCAGTTACGAGATGCATAAAATTTCAAACACTTGTATCACCCTCAGTCAATAAGGAAGAAGAAGATGAAGCAGATGTGATGATGATAGAAGGTGGTGAAGAAGAACCAAAAGGCAATATTCCAGACTGGCGAGAAGAACTTCATGCATATTTGGCAAGAGGGGAGACACCAAGAAATAGATTAGAAACACATAAGTTAAAAAGCCGAGCAACAAATTATGAATTAAGAGATGGAGTATTATATCGCAAATATTTTAATGGACCATCGCTAAGATGCTTGACACGGGAAGAAGGACAAAAGGTGCTAAAGATGTTGCATAGTGGAGACGCTGGTAATCACAATGGGGGAAGATATTTGGCATATAGAACAAAAATGCAAGGTTATTATTGGCCATACATGCATGAGGACGCAAAGCAACTTTCAATCGATGCGAAGATTGTCAGCGATATGGAAAGAAAATACATGCACCAGGGGAACCATTATCATCCTCAACCAGTGTGTGGCCTTTTGGAAAATGGGGGTTGAATATTGTGGGACCATTTGTACCAGGTTATAGACAAAGAAGATATTTAATTGTCGCTACAAATTATTTCACAAAATGGGGAGAAGTAAAGGCAGTGCAACACATCCGCAACAAAGACATTTTTGCATTCATATTTGAAAATATAATTTGCAGATTTGGGATTCCTGCACAGTTGGTATCTGATAATGGAAAACAGTTTGAAGGACAAAATATCGAATTGTTACTTAATGCATTTAAGATTAAATGTGGAAAATCAACACCACTATATCCACATGCCAACGGACAGGCAGAGGCAACAAATAAGATAATTAAAGATATACTGAATAAGAAATTAGAGGGACACTACAGGCTATGGTGTGAACAAGTACATAATGCAATATGGGCTTACAATACAACTAGACGGGAAGCTACTGGAATGTCACCTTTTTGTTTGACATATGGGATTAAAGCTGTATTACCAACAGAAGTTGTTATTCCTACAACAAAAAGAGAAGTTTGGGAGAAGAATCTTAGTGCTGGTATGATTCTAAATAAACTTGATGAGTTAGAAGAAAAGAGAGAAAAATCCCTACAACATATGGAAAATTATCAGCGGAGATTAGCTCGCGAGTATAACAAACGTGTCAAAATACGTGAGTTCCAACCAGGTGATTTAGTGTTGCGAGAAACACCAGTGTATCAGCGAGAAAATGGTGGAAAGCTGGCGAGAAAGTGGGATGGACTGTACATCATTAAAGATATAGTTGGAACCGGAGCATACAAATTAATGGACCCTGAAGGTAGAGATGTTGGTCAAAGACTTGATAGACCATGGAATAGATTATATCCGAAAAGATATTATCAATAACAAATTCTGCGAGATTAGAAATGCTGGTATATTATATGATGAGATGGATAATAAATGTTTCTTTCTCTATCACAACTGTGAGATTCTTCCAATGACAGAGCAAATAAGAAATGCGCAAATATCGTAAGAAACGCGAATAAAATTTCGCAGAGACATAAGAATGGGACGAACCTTTATGGCGTACACCCTAGTTCGCGAATACAACTTTGCAAGAGGCAAATATAAGACCTAAAGTACGTTATATAAGGGTATATCTCTTTGCATGGCTCGGGGATAAGGTTATACCGCTGCTGGAACCTGATTCATGGAGATGTTGGGGTTAAAGAAAACCTATCCGGGGGAGGTACCTTGGATTTCCAACTATATAAGGTTATACCCTGGTTGGAAGACCGAGGGTCTCTTCTAAGGAGTGCAGAGTATGACTAAGGCGCTGAGGTACATGGTTGAGCCAAGGGTGCCCGGGGCGTACGAAACTACCCTGGACATATTTGGCAAGTCTTGGCTATGATGCACTCGGCCCGAAGAAAACCCCACTTAGGGTACAGTCTTGTAACTATAAGCCATATAGGCATAAAGGATAAGAGGTTGCGAAAACAACTGGTTGTTGTTAAATCCGGATGGGAGGAGCTAGTCTTGTATGTCCGATGTGCCCTCCTTGAAGGGGCAACCAGGGGGAAGATAAGTGAGGCACCCTCCATTAGGGAGCTGATAAGTGTCTAAAGACGGTAATGTCATGGGGCTTTATGATCGAAAGAACATTTAGGTCTATCATATTGTCGCGTGAAAAATATTATACAGAGGCAACAAGCCATGATAAAAAGTTAAGATGAGATCAATGGGTTTTCACATGAAAGTGTAAAGACGTCATGCGATTTCATCGCAAGACGGCAATGTCATAAGGCTTTGTTCTCGCAAGGGAGTTTTGACTTGTCATATTGTCGCAGAGAAATTGAAAAAATATGGATAAGGCAAGATCAACGGGTTTTTACATGCAAATTTAAAGACGTCCTGCGATTTTGTCGTAGACACAAAAAATTGGCAAAATAAGACCTTTAACTAGGAAGGCAAAATAAGACCAACGGAATAATTCCAAACATTAACTATTTTCTTTTAAGAATGAGGGAAAGACTTGTTCATCACAAGAAATATAATGAGGGGCAAGTATGGGAGTTGATAAATAAAATATCATTATCTTCCTTGAGAATATTCAAAATAACAGAAATAAAATTGAATTCCAAAGTTGCATAAAGATACATTGCTCGCAAGAAAGAGGAAGAAAAAGAAAAAAAAACTCAAGCTTCAATATTGGTCTCTCCAATAGTCTCGTCAGCTTCATTCTCCTTGCCAGTATTCTTTGCGTCACGATCATCTCAAGTTTCTTCTTCATCTAACTTTTCACCAGTAATTGCTTCACCACCAGTATCTACTTCTCTAGAAGGACTTTTTTCTTCTTCTGATGGGTCTTCTTGAGAGGCATCTTCTTCACCACTTGTATAGTTTAGATCATTATCAATGGGAAGAGGAATTTCATCGTCATCTACTTCTAGAGGATCAATGGATATAGGAGGGAGAGACTTGGATATCAAAATGTCATTCACAAGAACTTCAGAATTAAGATGAACCTTGCGAAGGAAACCTCTATCACGATTTATGATCTCTATATTTTTAAAGTATTCAAGGTAGTCATATCTCCTCTCTGCTCGATCGCGAGATTGAACAAGATTGGTGGTGAGCACTCCAGTTTCTTTGCGAACTTTAGCCAATTTTTCAGTCAGATCAGAAATGGTAGAGTGAAGGCCTTTTTCAGATTCTGCGAGAAACATAAATTGACAAGAAAATATTCAGATGAGAATCTCGCAAGAATATAACAGAGAAATTAAATAGAGAAATTAACAATTAAGGTAGTCAAAATGACTACCTTCTTTTTGAGAAGTTAAGTTTTGAATTGATGTTAAGAAACAATTCTCCCATTGGTTCATGGCATCATCAAAGTTATCTCCAATTATACCCTTCAGGCGAGATTTTATAATTTCTTATTTGGAATGGAGATAAGTATTTTCTTTTGTTAATAAGGAGTAAGATTCTTCTAACTGAGAATATTGATCTTGGAGTTTATTGGCCTTTAAACTTAGAGTTAACCTGCCTTTGATAAGTTTATCTTTCTCAGCAGCAGAAGATTCAGTTATTTCCTTGAGTTCGTCTTTTAATGAATGAAGAGACTGTTCTTGATCGTTACACACTTTTTGAAGAATGTTTATTTGCTGCGAGGAGATCGCCATCTTGTTTAAAAATCTACGTTTCTCCTGAGACAAAGTTTTATTTTCATCTGATAAAGATTCCATCGCCAAGTTATCTTGGGTTAACAAATATGAGAGGCGAGTAACTTCACTACTTAATAGATTTTTGTTTTGCGCTAATTGATCGTTCTCATTGGTAAGATTATCTATTTGATCGATCGAATATGTGTAAAGATTATCTAACCTATTATATTGATCCATCCAAGAATCTCTCTCAGCACGGGCTTCTTCAGCAACAGACTCAAATTGAAATATCTTCATTAATAGTTTCTGATTTAAATCTAAATAGGCAAACCAAGTATTTAAAAGGGAATTGAGTACATAAAAGATGAAAATCTATCAAAACATAAAAATTAGAGGCAGAGACAGAAGAACTATACCTTTTAACTCCTTGTTTTTATTGCGAAGATTTTCGCAATCAAGTAAAGAGTTGTGAAGCTTGTGATCAAGAATATCACATTCTGAAGTTTTGGCTTGGAGATTTCTCTTTAGAGCTTCAACTTAATTTTCTAAAGACGCTCTCGAAGCAGTTCGATCATAAACAAAATATTTGATTAAAGTCTCGCAAACGTCATATTTGAAAGGGTCAGTAGAAGATTTCCTGTCATCATCTAAAATGTTAGACAAAACTTTAAAAGCAGCATCAACCCCTACTGATGCTTCTTTAGATGAGGGAAGAGGTGCAAAGGGGTGAAGTGATAATGATGGCGAGTTGGAGATTTGAGTCATTTGCGATGGTTGCATCACCAGAAGGTGGAGTGTCTGGAAAAGTAACGGTTGGAAGTAAAATAGGAGAGGAAGAAGTTTTGTTCATAACAGTTTTGGGAATTTCATCCATTGGAGGATTAATAGCATTGGGAGTATTGATGATGACATTCTCGCAAATAGAGGATGGAGGTTCCATCTGCGAAGTAGTAGAAATAGATTTTGAAGATAAAAACTTGGGAATAGTAATATCAATCTCAAGAGCCTTGGCTTTGTGATATTTTTTGCAAGGTTTAACATCATTTTCATCACCCTGTGAGTAATAATATAGATAAGAAACAGAGGAAACAATATTGTTATTAAGAAAAGAAATGTTTCTTACTACCTTATGACTCGCAGGCTTCCTTTTCTTTTCATTAAGTTTTTGTTGTGAATCTTCGAAAAGATTAGGGTTTTGGTCGACAAACTGGGTGTTGGATGCAGTTCCACTGAAATGAAAAAATAGTATGGGAGTTATATAGAATCAAGCAAAAAATATCAAATAGGGTGAATAAACATGATTCAAACAAACAAAATCGAGTTTAGTAACGTCAGAAGAACACATACCTTGATGATTCCATTAAAGCTGCAGCAGGGGAATCTGCAGAAAAAGAAAGTTGCAGGTAGGAAAAATTTGCAGAGAACGAAGAGGTGAAGAAGACGAAGAACTAAAAGAAGGAAAAATATTTCCTTAGTAGGTTCCCTCTTTTATAGACAGAAGGATGGTAACCGGGTAATAAAATATTAACCGGTAAAAAGAGAAATATTCATCACGTATAGGCGGTTATACTTAATTCACGGATCCTTGTCGGAGGAAAAAGATAAAACGATGAATAGTTGCGGCATTTTATTTCTCATGATCTTTCCTCCTTCGCAGAAAAGACATGAGAAGAGGCAAGATGAAGGACCAGAATATCGCCATGATATTACTCTCGCGAGATTAATAACACTCCTGCGAACACCACCGCGAGTTCTTCAACAACACTTTGCGAGTATCACAAGATAATTTAAAGAGTGACGTAATAGCTGACGAATGAAGAAACACGAGAAGAGCGTGATTGTCCTGCGATGGTTACAACGCTTGCGAGAATTGACATTATAACTACTGCGATAATATCGCAAGTCAGATCCGAAATTAAAGGACAGCCTAGCTGTCATCCACTATGTAATTACCCTATATAAAGAGACCCAGTAGATTCAGAAAGGGGATGATGTATTTTGAGTGTTGAGAAAGTCTTGAAGAGAGAGAAAATTCAAGAGAACGGTTGTATTCTTGATTTCTTCCATTTCTTGTAAACATTTCTGAGAATCAAATAAGAAAGTGTTGTTTTTAATCTTCAAATATGTGTTAATTACTGTAAATTCTTATTAAGGGTGTAGTGTAGGTTTTCCTGCAACTACAATCACAAAGTGTATGAAATTGTTAATGCATCGTTTGCATTGGGTAAGACTATTCTTGAAAAGGACATTGTGATGAAAATTCTCAGATCACTGCCATCTAGATACGATGCTAAGAAGCATGCCATCGTTGAGGGAAATAACCTAGATAATCTATCCAGAAACACGTTGGTTGGAAAGCTTAAGATCTTTGATCATGCACATTCATCCAAATCTAAGGATGTTGCATTCAAAGCACTAAAGAACACTAAATTATTTGATAAAAGTAAAAAAGTGTATATATCTGAAGATGATCACTCTGAGACAGATTCATTAGATGGAGATCTTGACAAATCAATCTCGATGATCACAAGACAGTTTAGGGATCTTCTATTGAAGAGAAGTAAACGGTTCTCCAGAGATAAGCCTAAGGCATCAGTCAAACCTCATAATCGTGTTCCTCCTAAAAATAGGGATATTGATGAGACTGATGATGAGGACATGCCTCGGTGCTTTAAGTGTTAGGGATTTGGTCATTTTGCAAACGAGTGTCCAAATCGTAGAAAATACAATGGGAACAAAGGTCTTGCAGCAACTCTTGATGAAATATCTGACATCTATGACTCTAATGAAGATGGGAAATCAAGTGTTGCACTTCTTGGTAAAAATATTGATTTTGATAATTGTATCAATACACATATCAATTTTGATATATCTTTCAGAAGATAATCCAACTATTCTGGAAGAAGAAGTTGACCTTTTTCTTGGAAACATTGTTTATAATGTCTCAGGATCCACTTTGTGCCTAGCCGCGTGCACAATTTAGAAGCCTGATTATTATACAAGTGTGACGTGCTCATATTGTTCATTAAAAGGACATGAACTCTCAAGGTGTTACAAGTTCAAACACAAACAAAGACACGTCAACAAACTTCAACGAAGAGAAAATCATTTAGCAAGAAAGCTCAAACTTCCTATGTAAGATTTTATCTTTGTCTAAGAAGTTAGTTTCCAAGGAAAAATCAAGACCATTTGAAAATAAAATATGGTCAAACCGTTTTGATAGACATAGGTATGTGGATTCCTCTCAAGAGGAAATTGGTGGACAAATTGTTGTTCACCACAACACAACTTAATTGTGTTGTGTTTAAAATCTTGTCTCATGTGCCTGATCAAAAGAGACAATGATTTTGTACCTCTTAGGCTTTAGGAAAATTTTTGTTTCTTCTTTTCTTAGTTTTGTCTTATTTTTGTCTATCAAACAAAAGAAAAAGGGTATTATCTATAACTTTACTCTTGATAGGGATAATATTTGATCGTTTACGAACCTATTTTAGGTTTCGAACCCTACATTCCTTTTCCTTCTCTAAAACCTTTTTTTTTTATCTCTAGACTACTTATTGAGACAATTGTGAGTTCCTCTCACAAACCCATTCGTTGATGGACGCTCCAAGAATGATGTCTTGCGATGGAAAAAAGGTAATGCGATTGTTAAGCCATCAATCATGAAGGAAAAAGAAAAATCTCCATTGCCTCCAACCTTGAAAAGAAAAATAAGGAATATGAGGAAGCCAAGATCTGTTCCTTCAAATTATCAGAAGTTTTTAGATGTTCTTGATGTGTTGAAGGAGCTGCGAAAGGAGATTCAAAAAATAAAGGATTTTGTGTATAAGACTCATGAGATTCAGAAGGCCCTGGTTTGACAACATCAATCAACAAGGTTCATTGATATAAACTCCTTCCTCAATGAACCTTATGTTCCCATGGCTGTTGACAACAAGGAGTTCGGGGACGATAATGATTCTACAAAGGTCTTAATATCTAGTAAATCTTCTATTGTTTATTTTTGTTTAGAATAATAACTAGTATTTTGGAATAGCCATTATTGTGATTACACATAGCTATCCAATGTTTTCATCTTCTTTTTGTTTTTAGATTTTTTGGTTTAAAAATTCTAAGTTTGTTTGGAAGATGATGGTTGTAGTATTAATATTTATGGTTTTATATATTGCAATATTTTTATGGGATATGTGTGTTTACGTCCGTGAATTTGATTGTCCCATATTTTGTCAAAAGTAAAGTCATTCGTGAATTGATATGCATATATTGATAAAAAGATGAATAGACTTTTGACAAACACAAAAGTTAAGCCTATATTGTCAATTGTTGATGTAAGATAGGTTAAAATCTTTTGTGATTCAAGGATTATGTCTATTATGTGTCATTGTGCAAATGGTGATGGAAACATATAATGAATCCTTGTATTATCCACGATATAGAGTTTTATTGATCCATATTATTATGTATTACCGTGAAGGCTCCATTATGTGTCTTATGTTGAGCACGATATGACTAAGTCGATTCTTTATTGGCATGGTTGGTTGTTCCATGAGATGTTATATGTTGAGCATTAAGAACTAAATTAATCAACTTATGTGGTTATTTAGTTTGTATTCCATAAGTTTTCTTATGTTGAGTACATGTACGGTTAAGGTTGTCATATCCTATGATAATCTTAGTCGGGGTTCCATACTCTCTTATGTTGAGCCCAAATGAACTAAATCAATCATCTAGTATGGTTATTTAGTTAGCACTCCATAAGCTTTCATATGTTGAACATGTTTGATTGGGTTGGTTATTTCATAATTAACTTAGTCATCGCTCCGTAAAATTTCTTATGTGAGTTTAAACGATTGAATTGATTATTTTTGTGATTAATTTATTTATTTTCTTAAGTCTCCATAAGTTTACTTGTGTTGAGCATATTTATTTAAATTAATCTTGGTTCGCTGTGGTTAATTTGATTGAATATTTCTTGTTGGATTCCAAATTCATACTTGTATGTAATTTTTTGAGTCTACAGAAATCCTTCTTTTCTTTTGAAATTAAGATCGCTCTTGTTGTTCCTTAGGGAATGACATATTATGGGGGAGAGTTCTTTTGAACTTGTGCTTAATGACAAATCTTTGTGGGGAGTGCGGATGTGGAATATTAGAAACTCCTTGATGAATGCATTTAGCTTCGGCTTTATGATTGCATCTAACCAAGATGATACATATTTACCTTTGGTCATGAAATGTCTCTTACGGAAATTTTATTAGTATCCCGTTCTTATACCTTTGCCAATTTTATTGACAAAAATGGGGAGAATTAATTGTAGTTCACACTACAAATATATATGGTTTTTGGATCATTATGTAAGGGGGAGTGGTTTCCATGTGAGATGGATTATTGACTAAGGGGGAGTAAAGTATCACCATAGTATTGTTATTGAAGTTGTGATGCAATTGGACTTTGACACTGTGTAATAATAATACGACACTATATACCAAGGATTGAGAACCGATGCTTTTCTCATTGTTATAGCTACGGATTTTCAACAATGATGATGCTAAACTTACAACCTTTGGGATCATTGGACAACTTGGAAGTGACGAAGATTTTGAGTATTGTTGAAGATTAGACATGTGGAATAGGAGCTACAAAGTTTATTTATATATTTTTTGTATTCCATATGTATTAATAGTTTTGCCACTAAAATTGACAAAGGGGGAGATTATTAGAGCACTGCTCGGTCGAACTCGCATGCGTTGCTATCTCAATCATGTTTGTCAATGTTAGTGAGAAAAACTATAAAGTCTTGATTTCTAGTCTACTATAGCTAAGGTCTCGGACTAGGATAAAAATTGTAGTTGAGCTCAAGAACTCCATGGCAATCATCATACAAGATGAAGGACTACTCAAGGAACCAATGGATCTTCATCGACTAAAATGTATGTGGAGACTTGAACTTATCTATCACTCAAAATTCTATCTACTCTATCTCATATCTTGAGACAAAAGTCGTTTTACTATATAGACTAAAGATATGCACATATGACATTTCGATCTAAGTATATCTCGATTATCTATTTCTCGAAATATGTGTTGGTAAAGCTTTCGCTTTAGCCAAGTTCATCTTTGCCTAGTGACGAAAGTCATGTTATGTTTCAATCACTTTGTAAATTGCTCTGACGAAAACTAGTTTGTGAATAACAACTATATGACGTCCTCTGAGAATTTTTCAATGATTGAAATGAGAGTTTACACAATATAACCATTGGGGGATATAAACATTGTTGTGGTAACACATATATGTATAAGTCCTTAGCAATTGAACCGAAGTTTGCGAACTTTGTTGATCAAGTGAAAACCAGAACTTGAGCAGTCAACCCAGTCCACGAACGCAGTCCACGAACATACGTAGTTCTCGAACCCGATAATTTTTGCTGGAGTTGTATCTCAGTTTCAGTCCGTGAACTGATGGAAGTTCTCAAACCCGAGAATTTATGCTGGAGTTTGTGAACTCCAACCGGTTATGTGAGTCCGCGAACTTGGGTGGTTATGTCTAAAAACTATGTTCGTGAATTTATTTAAATTATTTAAGGAATGCTATTGCAAATCGTGGCTTTATAGTTCATGAATCCATTCGATTAAATCACGTCGTTTTTGCTTCAATTGTGTCTTGTGTAGTACATAAGATCACATAGCAATTGAACAACTCTCTAACTAGTTCATTTGAGTCATTTGGACTAGTTATGGTGAAGAAGAATATAGTTGATATGATAGTTATCATTAGGCTAACCATTTGGTTGACTAATATTGAACCAACTATTGCACACGTTTGGGTACGGTTACACAAACCCAAAATCGTCAAGTACATGTGTGTATGGCACGCTAAGTTTTCGATCTAACGGTTGAGAGTTATTAGCTTGTATCTAATCAGGTTTTCATCTAACAGTGAATATAGAATGCTTTGTTACTAAGCTAACATTGATTGTAAACCCTGATTTGAAAGACTATATAAGGGTGAACTCTAGCAACTAGGAAACCTAATCCCCACACATTCTGTGTGATACTAGTTTGCTAAGCTAGAGTCGATTATCCTTTAACCTTTGGTTTTCTTCTTCTAAAACCAGGTTAATGACTTAAAGACTTTATTGGGATTATGAAGCCAGACCGATACTACTTTTCTTGTAGTTGTGTGATCTGATCTTGCTGTTTCTATCGTACGAGTACAATTGTAATAATTGGCTTGATATTTCTATCTCCGATAGGCAAAATATAAAAGTAATCACAAAAATCTTCGTCTCATCGTTTGTGATTCCACAATATCTTTTTTCGCTGCGTCGATTAAGACTATTGTGAGGTGATTGATAAAACTGAGCTGTTCTTCGGGAATATAAGTATGGTATTATTGATTGGTTCCTGTTCACCTTGATTTATCAAAAGACGAAACAAAATTCATAGGTTTATAGGTGGGAGACGAATTTATCTATCTTGTAGATTTTTCTGTGTGAGACAGATTTATTTGCTAAAGTCTTCGACTTTGGGTCGTAGCAACTCTTGGTTGTGGGTGAGATCAGCTAAGGGAATCAAGTGCGCAGTATCCTGCTGGGATCAGAGGCGTAGGAGCATAACTGTAACTTGGATCAGTGTGAAATTTATTGGGGTTCAACTACAGTCCATACCGAAGTTAATTTGGAGTAGGCTAGTGTCTGTAGCGGCTTAATACAATGTATGTTTAATCTGGACTAGGTCCCGAGGTTTTTCTGCATTTGCGGTTTCCTCATTAACAAAATTCTGGTGTCTGTGTTATTTCTTTTTCGCATTTTATTTTGTTATATAATTAAAATAATACAGGTTGTGCGTTGTTCAATCGTTTAGAATATCCGACCTATTGGTTGTTGATTTAAATCGATTGACACTTGGATATTGGTCTTTGGTACCATCCAAGTTATCTCTCTTTGATTAGACTCGCGAATCATATTTTCTTGAGTAAATCAAATCGAGAGATTGAGATAATAACTCCTTGAGATATTTTCAATTGATTGAGTCTAGTTGATTCTCTAGAAAACAACTCGGAGTTGTCCATACAGATTGCTAATCGAAATATTGGGTGCGGTTGTTAGACCCCCGCTTTTTTAGGAACTAAACCTATACCTATACCTCTTAACATCCCAGCATCACTGCATCCATTCCATAACTTCACAACCATCTGCAGCTTCTTTGCAACAGATGCAACTCCAACTGAGTTACTTGTTATGAAGCATCTCCACCAGAACCAACACCAACTCAGTTCATCTCCATTTCAGTCCAGAATTGCGACATCCATCAACTCTGAAATCCACCTCTCTATGTAGCTCAGACCACCCATTTGAATGGAAGACAACATAATCCTAGACCAACACTCATTGCAGTGCAATTGTATCCTTTTTACCAACATCACCTCACAAAGTCAGTTCGAAAACATTCACTAGTTCATACCAGCAGCATCAGTTCACCTAGCCAACAATTCCTAGACTCATTAGCTCATTCAAATCCCTGTAATTCCTAACACATGCATCTAATTTTTCCTACTTCTCAATAAGACAACTATCCTTCACCAGCACAGACTCCATCAGCTGCAATCCAGTACCACCAACACCCTCATTTTCTTGAGCACCAGTTCTCAGCTCAAGGCCACAATTCTATTCACCATCACCACTGCATCATCCTTGCAACTTCCATCTTTCATTGCACCATATAGTTACTTGAACCCATTCTTTCATCTACAGCAACAACATCCCCATCGAAGGCTCAACTTAAGCCATTCACTAACAGGCACTAAAACCTGCAATTCCCATTTCATCCATCTTTATAAGATGTGCCTCCAATTGCATTTCCTGCAACAGATCTAACACATAAATTACAGCTTCAATCACCAGTTCCAAGGCCTCCTACAAGTTTTCTTCACCACTGCCTTCAGTTTCTCTTCGATCTGTAACAAGAAACTCATAGCATAAACCCATTTTTCAGTCAATTGAACACATTGACCCTAATTATTCATCTGCAATCTTCTCTCCATCATATCCTCTGATTACTCTCTTGATTCTACCATTAACAACACCTTCATTCCTCACTGAATCCCCTCTCTGTTCCAGACACAACATCAGTACATACCTATATCTTCAATTAGTGATATTCAACCACACAGATCAAACTCAAACCCTAAGTTTTCCTCTATTAGAGAAAAACCCATCTCCAATTTCATCTTTTCTTCTTCAGTTCTTCTCAACTTCACCAAATCCAAAACCCTAATGTTCTTCCTCATAACATCAACAGATTCATTTTCTCGATATGATTCTACCTCATCATCATCTCCATCTCTCTATTTATGCACTCAAGCATCAACATAATTATCTCTCAAATTCTGTGCCTAAAATTTAAGCCATTCACTAACAGGCACTAAAACCTGCAATTCCCATTTCATCCATCTCTATAAGTTGTGCCTCCAATTGAAGTTCCTGTAACAGATCTAACACATAAATTACAGCTTCAATCACCAGTTCCAAGGCCTCCTACAAGTTTCCTTCACCACTGCCTTCAGGATCTCTTCGATCTGTAACAAGAAACTCACAGAAGAAACCTATTTTTTAGTCAATTGAACACATCGACCCTAATTCTTTCATCTGCAATCTTCTATCCATCATCTCTTCTGATTACTCTCTTGATTCTACCATTAACAACACCTTTATTCCTCTCTGAATCCCCTTTCTGTTCCAGATGCAACATTAGTACAGACCCATGTCTTCAATCAGTAATATTCAACCACACAAATCAAACTCAAACCCTAAGTTTTCCTCTATTAGAGAAAAACCCATCTCCAATTTCATCTTTTCTTCTTCAGTTCTTCTCAACTTCACCAAATCCAAAACCATAACTTCCTTCCTCATAACATCAACCGATTTTTTTTCTCGATCTGATTCTACCCCATCATCATCTCCATATCTCTATTTATTCACTCAAGCATCATCAGAATTATCTCTCAAATTCCCCAGTCGACTATCTCATGAATTCTCGAACTCTGACAGCTGCCATGGATTCTCTAACTTTCAGGTGAGTGTGTAGAAAACAAAATGATTATTATCTGAATTCCAGGGTTGGTGTTGGAAATGAATATGGATATATCCACCCTGGTGAAGTAGATAAGGGATACCTAGGATAACTGTAGGCATCCACTCCATTAGTAATAGACACCGAGAATGTCTTTCCGCTGCTTCTCTAGACTAAGCTGCAGTAGTTGTCTCCATAATTCTTGTACTATCGGTTCCAGGGATCCAACAATCTTATTAATAGATTTTGCTCATAAATTTCTCATACGACGCCGGAAACGCGTCATTCTTTCACCACTAGCTTCATCTTTTCGTTCTCTTCAAGATGATGAGAAGAAATCCTGGATTTTAGCGAGTTCCACTTCTTTTTGCTCCAATGACTCCAAAATACCTAAATACTCAAAAGTAAACATAAGATACAAATTTTACAAGACAATAGAAAAGAAAGCATAAATACTAGATATAAAATTAGGTATTTTACAACACCTATCAAATTCCCATACACTTAGACTTTGTTATTCCTCGAGCAAATCAAACAAAACAAATTTTAAAACATACATACAACTCCGTGTCGTCGAGGATACGGTCACGCTTAGCATGTATAACAAGCCTTTGAACCCCTGGGTGTCCCTAGTGGACGAGTTATAGTCTCGTGATGGCTTACTAGAGATATACCCACAAAACCTACTTTACCAACTTACTAGTTCTCCAAAATGATAGCATCCAACGCGCTAAGAAGACATAGAAATTCTGCACACTAGTCATAAGAAGTTAGATACATAAATGAACACAATCTCATTCTTAAAAGTTGAGAGAGAAATAACTATCCCTTATCGAAAGAAATTCGTGTTTGGAGTGATCGAAAGTCTCGACTCTGCCTCACAAGAAAGGGTTTTATGAAGTTGCTCTCAATAATAAATAGCTTTTTATGGGTCACACATGTGTCCAGGTAGGAATGAAGAGAGAATCATGTGACACATTGAATGTTAGGAAGGCAAAACCTTCCAAAGTATTTTAAAAACCCATATCTTTTGTTGTTTTGAAAACCTTTTTTTTCTGACGATCTCTAAGAAAGGAAATCAAATACTTAATGAAGGTGGGAATATGCTTACTTACCTCGTTATCCATTCAACGTGCCGTTAGCACCACTCTCACAGCATCCATAGAAACATCTTCGGTCTTTAATCTTTGTCTTCATCTTCGGTCTTCAACTAGTGATGATAACTCTTGAACTTCGTAGAATCTTGACAATGTGATTCTTTCCTCTAATTCCTTGTTGCTTGAAACTTCACTATAGATGTTCCTTCTTTCCACTGCCTTTATTGAATGCATACAAAACCAAAAAACAAACCAAAATATGATGCAATGGATTTTTTTTCCTATTTTTTTCAATATATATATTTTTTAATTAAGACAATAAAAATACAAAATGAAAACAAACAAAACAAAATAATAAAACTAATAATGAACCTAACAAAATTTTCTCTTATTTTTTTTTTTAAATTTCTTTGAGACAAGAGAATATTATACAAATAAAGATAAAATAAAAATGCAAGTACAAAGGCCATGGTGTAAGTACTTTACCGCTTGATTATTCACAACTTGTATGTCTCGATATCATTAACTTTTTGAATTCTCATCTTGATAATCTTCGCTCTTGTACATAAGTCTTCAACTTGTAAAAATTCTGCTCCTTATCTTGTTGCTTTACATGAATCTGAAATCTGCTCATTTCTGTACCGTTACTTGTAAACCTTGAACGTCTTCAACTTTCCTTCAAATTTGTTATGCTCCTCTTGTTGATGATGATGGTGTTTCTATGGACCTATCGGTGTAGAGAGAGATAATGTGGATGGTGCTAAATGCGAACAAGATTACAAGTGGTATGTAAGTTAGCAATTCGATGTCACCATCATGATTGACAAAATAACACTCAAGAGATCAAAGTAGTGCTTCTATTGGTGGGAGGTTGGGTAGCTTACCATTCTACCCGGAATTTACGTACAAAGACACACACTCTAAAAGCACAAATTTAGACAGGTACAAAAAATTGAAGGTCGTTTCCTCACATTATGTAACATGGATAGTCTCCACTATAGGGGACAACAAATCTAATACCGAATTCAGTCTGCACCTCATTTGCCATTGGCATGGTTAAATCCAAATTTAACTCTCATACAAGTAAGAAACCCAATCATGTTCTCTATCATCTCTAAGTTCAGTCACTCTTATGAGAATCTCGATGTAATCTTAGCGACATGTATACTATGTGACTCTAAAATAACTACAAGTTGGAGTTTTTCATGCACTATTTCACAAAAAAATTTGAAAATTTATGAAAAATTTACAATGCAAAAAACAACCACTCCCCCACACTTAAACTTTACATTGTCCTCACTGTAAATTGAATCGTCCAAAGAAAGTCAAGGTGGGAAATCTTATGATGATATGCGACAAGAAATCAGTAAAAGTAAATACAAGACAAAAAAAACTAAAAACAAGACAAGAATAAAAATAAGACAAGAAATACTCATCCTATGGGTTGCTTCCCATTTAGCGCTTGGTTTAAAGTCGTCAGCCCGACTATCTCCTTGCTTTTACGACTCCTCCAGAGGGAGTACTTCCACAAGATTAACTCCTTCCACGACATCCAAAGAGAAGTTCTTATAATATGGTTTCAACCGAAGCCCATTTACTTTAAGTTCATTTCCTGTAGCTAAACTACGAATTTCCACTGCACCATGATAAAACACATTAGTCACAATAAAAGGTCCAATCCAATGTGACCTTACTTTACCCGGAAACAATTACAAATGAGAATTAAACAAAAGCACTTTTTGCCCAATGCAAAATTATTTCTTTGTAATCATATTATCATGAAATGACTTTGTCTTTTCCTTGTAAATCCGTGAACTTTCAAATGCATCATTGCAAATCTCTTCTATCTATTGGAGTTGTAACTTCCTTTGCCTTCCAGCACCATCTAACTCCATATTGCATTGCTTAATAGACCAAAATGCCTTATGCTCAATTTCAAAGGGTAAGTGAAAAGGTTTACCGTAAACAAGCCTAAAGGGAGACATCCCAATAGGTGTCTTGTATGCGGTTCTATACGCCCACAAAGCATCATTGAGTTTCAAACTCCAATCCTTCCTTGTTGGATTCACCGTCTTCTCTAGAATGGATTTTACCTCTCGGATGGAAACCTCGGCTTGTCCATTAGTTTGTGGATGGTAAGGTGTTGCAATCATATGCGATACATTGTACTTCCTTAACAAGGTTTGCAGGAACCTATTTTTGAAGTGTGAACCTCCATCGCTAATTATAGCCTTTGGAATTCCAAACCTTGCAAATATATTTGCTTGCACAAAATCTGAAACAACTTTAAAATCATTAGTTGGGGTGGCCTTATCTTCCACCCATTCCTAGACATAATCAATAGCAAGCAAGATATAATAATTTCCACTATAATTGACAAAAGGGCCCATAAAATCAATTCTCCAAACATCAAAAACCTCAAAAAATTGAACAATAGTTTGTGGCATTTGATTTCGAGCACCTAGATTGCCTGTTCTTTGGCACCTATCACATGTGGTACAAAATGCATGTGCATCCTTAAACAAAGTTGGCAAAAATAAACCACATTCTAGTACCTTGAGAGCGGTTCTCTTGCTCCCAAAGTGTCCTCCGCAAGCATAGGAGTGACAAAATGATAAGATAGAGTTAAAATCAAATTCAGGAACGCACCTTCGTATTACTTGGTCACTACAATGTTTCCATAAGTATGGATCATCCCATATGTATTGGTTTCCTAGATTCTTAAGTTTGTCTCTCTCATCACGAGACAAGTTCTTTGGGATTTGTTTAGAAACTAAGTAATTAACAATATCAGTGTACCATGGTTCTCCAAAAGCAATTGAGAATAATTGCTCATCTAGGAAACTTTCACGCAATGGGATAGCTTCCTTGTCCACAACAAGATGGCTCAAGTGATCTTCAACGGTGTTATCAATTCCTTTATTGTCTTTGATCTCAATATCAAACTCTTTCAAGAGTAAAATCCATCGTATGAGCCTTGGTTTCGCTTCTTTCTTCATTAGCAAGTACCTAAGCGCTGCATGATCAGAAAAAACAACAAATTTTGTACCAATTAGATAAGAGCGAAACTTTTCCAAAGCAAAAACAATATCTAACAACTCTTTTTCAGTGGTTGTGTAGTTTTGTTGGGTCTCATTTAACGTTCTAGAAGCATAATAAATAACATGAGGTATCTTCCCTACACGCTGCCCAAGCATTGCACCAACCGCATAGTCACTTGCATCACACATGAGCTCAAAAGGCTTGCTCCAATCCGCTGGTTTAATGATAGGGGCTGAAATCAAAAGTTCTTTCAAACGATTGAATGCCGCCACACGCTTTTCATCAAAGTTAAAAACCACATATTTTTGCAATAAGTTGCAAAGTGGCGATGTTATCTTGGAAAATCCCTTGATGAATCTTCGATAAAAACCTGCATGACCAGGAAAATAACGTATCCCCCCCCCATGAGTTACCATGAAATGGCACTTCTCCCAATTCAGCACAAGGTTTATTTCAACACATCGTTCAAGGATTAGTGACAAATTGTTCAAACAAAGGTCAAATGAATCACCAAAGATACTAAGTCGTCCATAAACACTTCGATTATGTTTTCAACATATTCATAAAATATACTTACCATACACCTTTGAAAGGTAGCTAGAGCATTGCACAAGCCAAAAGGCATACTTCTATAAGAAAAAATACCGAAAGGACAAGTGAAAGTGGTTTTCTCTTAATCCTCCGGTGCTATCATAATCTGATTGTAACCTAAATAGCCATCAAGGAAACAATAGTAAGAGTGTCCAGCTAAACGTTCAAGCATTTGATCAATAAATGGTAAAGGAAAGTGATATTTTCTAGTGGTGGCAGTTAATTTCCTGTAATCAATACAAACCCTCCAACCGGTTTTCCCACGAGTTGGGACAAGTTCGTTCTTATCATTCTCCACCACCGTCACACCTGATTTCTTTGGTACCACTTGTACCGGGCTTACCCACTTGCTATCGGATATGGGGTAGATAACACCCACGTCCAAAATCTTGAGTATCTCCTTTTTCACAACTTCCATCTTGGGAGGGTTCAAACGACGTTGTGCTTCCCTTGTAGGCTTTGTATCATCTTCCAAATGTATCTTATGCATACAAACGACATGTCTTATACCCTTGATATCAGCAATTGTCCATCATATGGCCGTCTTGTACTTCCTTAACACCCTTAAAAGTTTTTTCTCCTGTAATTCACTAAGCTCATTAGAAAAAATCACATGTAAGTCTTCCTTGTCACCCAAGTACAAGTACTTTAAGTGACTTGGAAGAGGTTTCAATTCTAACTTTGGAGATTTAACAAATGAAGGCACAAGTTTTTCATCATTGCAAGGTAAAGAAGCATATGAAATATTCTTAAGTGCAGATTTTTCCGGTAATGAGTCAAGAGAACCAAGGGTTTCTTTAATCTCATCACCATACTCCAAACCATCATCAATATGTATAGTGAGCACGGTTTCCAAAGTATCAGCGCCATTCAACTCAAATATTTTTTACGCCAATGTGTCCATCACATCAATAGAGAAACAAGAGTGGACATCACTAGGATATCGCATCATCTCGAAAATGTTGAAACGTATTATTTCTCCATCAAACTCCATAGTCAACGTTCCCTTGTCAACATCAATAATGGTTTTAGCCGTTTTCAAGAAGGGACTCCCAAGTAGAAATGGAATAGACGAGTCCGGTGAACCTTCATCCATCTTTAAGACACAAAAATCTGCTGGAAATACTAGTTGATTAACTTGCACAAGAACATCCTCAACAATACCCATTGGGTAAATATTAGAGCGATCGGATAATTGCAACATAATTACAGGCTTTTTAAGAAGACCAAGATCAAGTGAATTATACATAGTTGCAGGCATAACATTTACGGATGCACCTAAATCCAACATAGCTTTGTTAAATGTAGTGTTACCAATTTTAACGGGAATGTCAAAGCTATTAGGGTCCTTGCATTTCAGTGGGAGTTTGTGTTATAAGATTTCCGAAGAATTCTCCCCCACACTTATCACTTCATTACCTTTGAGCCTTTGTTTGTTGGTACACAAGTCCTTCAACACCTTTGAATAGTTGGTAACTTGCTTGATAGCATCAATGAGTGGTATGTTCACATGGATCTTCTTAATAACGTCTAAAATCTCCTTTTCTAGTGCCTCCTTCTTGGAATTTGTAAATCTGCGAGGGAAAGGTAAAGGAGGAACATAAGTATAAACCGGAGTTTTAGAGTTAAAAATAGGTACCTCAGAAGTTTGGGGAGAATCCTCATTCTTCTCCTCCAAAACAGGTTCCTTTGTTGTTTCCACCTTGCCTGAATCAGCAACTTCGGGTTGCGCAAGTTGTGTACCACTTCTCAACGTAACTGCATTGACACCCTCCTTTGGGTTGATAGGTTGAGAAGGGAGTTTCCCACCAATTTGTGCCTTCACTTGGTTCAACTCAGTAGCCATGGAACCCATTTGTGTCTGCAAGTCCTTGATTGCACTCTTGGTCTCTTTTTGACTTTGTTGAAACATAGTAGAAATGCCTTCCATCATCACTTGAAGCTTTTTATCAAGACCGGAATCTTGACTTTGTTATTGTTGCGATTGCTGAAATTGTTGTTGTTGTGGTTGGTATCCACTCGGAGGGTTGAAATTGGGTTGTTGAACCGCACCTTGCTTGTTGGCATAGCTAAGATTGGGATGATCTCTCCATCCTAGATTATAAGTGTTGGAATAGGGATCATACCATCTTTGCTGATTTGGAAAGACCGCACTAGCTTGCTCCAAATCTTCATACCCTTGAGGAGAACTTGGTATCACCGCGGCTGCAACTTGTTGTATCATTGTTGTCATGTTACCCATTTTTTGACGAAGTTCCTCGACCTCGTTCACTTCATTTACTCTCCTAAGAAGCACATCTGAATCACGACTCAAGAATTGTTGGGAGTTCACTGCCATGTTTCAATCAACTCTCTAGCTTGTACCACCGTCTTTCTCACTAGTGCACCACCACCCGCAGTGTCAAGAAGATTCCTATCACTTGATTGGAGTCCTTCATAGAAGTATTGTATAATCATAACGTCGCTGAATTGGTGGTGAGGGAAGCTTGCCATATGTAGATGGTGGATTTCGATAAAGGATAAAATCGTAAAACCATAAATACATACTCTTGATCCATAAATCAGACGAGTATTGAGGATCATGTCTGTCATTGAAGCATGAAATCTCATGCTACAAGAATCTATGACTGAGAATACTGTCTCTCAGAGTATATGTAAATGTGTATAGTCTCTCAGCTGAGGCAACGTCATATCTCATGAATACTGAGCAATTTCAGTAATTACTTCTATATATAATCGAAATATTGGACGGCTCCTAGACAGCTTTCCTGCTAGTATAGAGCAATAACGTCTTCAGGATGTAATAATGTTTTCCATGACTATATAAAAGACATATGTATAGAATCATTATGATTGGACGGCTCCTAGATAGCTTGTCTGCTAGTATAGAGCGATAACGTCTTCAGGATGCAACAACATGTTTTCCCTGACTATACTATACATAATAAATATGATGCTTCAACAAGCTCATATTACTCAACTCTTAGATAATAAATTCTCCTAGACAGCATGCCTGCTAATATAGAGCCATCAATTAATTATTTCTAGTCATTAGATTCATCAACTGAATCCTAGAAAATATTCTACGTTCTTCATAATATTTCATTGCTTCAATTCATGGTTCTTCCCAGCATAATTCCATGGGTTAGTAATAAATATTCAACATACGGGCATCTGAGTAAGCCCCAACCAAAATGGTGCATATGTACTCGATAATGATGCATTAACGATCACCTGAACGCACGAATGAGTATTTCAAAATACGACGAGACGATGAACCTATGAAAAATAGGAAGAAAATGATAAAATATAAAATATTAGCCAGGGCGCTAGGGGATTGTTGATGGTGGATTTTAGTTCAGGGCTAAAGTTGTAAAACCAATATTTTGTACAAGTCGTCCTACAGAGGATAAGGCCATTTGATAAGTGATGAATACTTCTTCGATTTATTAATTCACCTCGAATGGAGCATGTAGCAACAATCCCCCGAATATTCTGTGAATTTTAGCATTATTGATTAATGCATAAAATGCCTTGTATTTCTTGTGCCGTTCCTAACAGAACTCTCATTGTTGGTGCGGCATGGTGACTGATTTTTACTCGCAGTAGAGTAGCATGAATATCCAAGTACCAACAGTGAGGCATGCACAAAATTCCCTTACAGGATGTAACTCTCGGAGTGTTATACTAGCCCGATTGAGCATACATCTCTCGGAGTGTTATACTAGCCCGATTGAGCATACATCTCTCAGTGTTATACTATCCCGATTGAGCATCCAGACTGTCCATGGAAGTCTAGGAATGATCTTGATCATCCAACTTCACCAGCGTGATTGGATGGCCCAGATCGAATCCATGACCCCCAAGCAGGTATTGGAAATTTCATTGCCGACCCAACGCGGGTCCCGCATGGTCGGCCTCCCCAAAAGGGGTGGCATAGCTTTCCAAACCGTCCAACCCAAGCAGAATGGACAAGAAATCCTAAATTATGGTTTACAACACATTACATGTGTCGCAAAACGATTTCAACCATCCATCTTCGCAGGCATAGATGGAGGGTGTAGATGTAGATTCAAAGGGCCCTGAGCATGTCAACACAATCACCATGGGCCCGTATACACACATGACCAGTCGGTCAATACAAACTATGGTTGTTGTCCCAATTCGTGCGCCAAAAACAAGCCATGCCACACGACCAAACCCTAATTAGGAGACAATTGAATAGGTCCATTGAACATCAACATGATCACCGTGGATCCATCTATCTCCTCACCCGACCAACCAAGGCATACCATGCCTGGTTTTTCCAAATTGCACGCCCAAACTAGCGTGGTCACACTTTCCAGATCATAAACTGACCTTGACCACTCAACTTCGCCGGAAGAATTGAGTGGCTTAGATCACGTTTCCATGGGAGAGTTAGGTATAGGCGTGAATACCAGCCTACTATCTACACGACAGACTAAACGGTCGAGACATACCAAGCTTGGTTATCTCGAGATGCGCGCCTTGAAGGTGCCATGTCGCACCCCTTTAGGAATCCTTTGCGACATAGGATGTTTGTCGCAAATCGATCTCATCCACTCAACTTCACCGGTAAATTTGAGTGGCCTAGATCAAACCTTCGTGGGATAGTGAAGCATGGACATGGACATCAGCATGTCATCTACACGCATGCCTGATCGGTCCTCCATGAAACGTCTCCCAGGATTGGATTCGACAAAGCTGAAAGAGTGCACTCGTGCACCTCCTAAACCCTAATCCGATGGTCGTAGATGTGGGTCGCAAGTCATCTTGTCCGTCCAACTTCGCCAGCCTATACGGACGTCCTAGGATATGAGTTAAGCGACCAGTGAGGTATCACCGTGATCACTGTTTGCCACTCTACCACACCATGTGGTCGGCTAAGGGAGGGCTTGCTAGCGCAGCCTCCAAAATCACATGAAGTAGGCAGGGCATAATGCTCAACAATGATGCTTCATATATGCCGAATACATTCGATGCATAACATGCATAGAATACACATGATACTTTACAAGTATCAACTTCCTAAATAACTTAGTTATTTAACTGGTATTACCTGCTACCTTCTGTGGGTCCCACGATCCACACACTCGAGACATCAATCATGTCACAAACTGGGGGATACATACTGGGGTATTGGTTTGGTGGTTTACAACGTGCAGTGTGCAACGCGCCATCACAAGAACGTGTCAGGAAGACATGGATGGTTAGTGATGATAGGATAAGTGGGAAAGATTGATCGTATGACACTAACACACAACTCCACTACTCCACTACTCCATCACTCCATTTCCTCCACTTCCCAAGAGACATGAATAAGGCTTAAATGACTTGTATAAATACGTTCTCCCCCCTATTTCCAACACAAGAGAACACAACACAGAAACCAAGTGTTAATACAAAAACGTATTCAAACACCCAGAGCCTTCTTGCGTTAATTGTAAGCCTGCTCACCTTTTTGTTACAAGTCATAAACAAGCCTACACATTCACAATCTCAACACCTTCTTCGCTTCCCTCCCTAAGATCAACCCCATCTCCTTCACTTTGTGACCGAAACAAGTCTGGAACATCCATTTCTTGGTTTAGGCCAGAATTGTATAGATTGATATCTCGAATCAAAAGCACTCCCGTGCAGTGCATTTGTTTAGGGTTTAGATTCACTTCTCATCCACACACCCCAAATTACCAAAACTAGCAGAAGTAGTTTTTACCCATAAACAATTGGCAACCACAGTAGGAGATTAATCTCTCGGTTGCAAAATCAATTTCCAATTCCCAATTTCATATTTCAATACTCGATTCGATCTTCTCAATTTCAAGGGGATAAATCTTAGGTCCATTTCAATCATTGACCCGTTCATTTCTTTCAATTGCAAATTTCAGTTTCTCTCTTACGATATATTCTCCTCAGTCGAGTTATCCGCAGGCCGTGAGTGATCCAAACCACATGGAGAATATAGCCAGAATGCTAGAAGACATCCTAGCAAACCAAGTTGGTATTGCTAGAAGGCAGAGCGAGACGTTCCGTCTTCTGAATGATATAACTGTTCAATTGCAAGAAGGTTTTACATATGCCTACTAGGAGAATATCACGAACGACGACACAGTCGAATCTCTATATAGAAATCTTGTTTCTACCAATCAGGACGCGAAAGGAACACTTGGCCACACCAGGAGGCCAGGAAGAGACGAACATCATAATCCAGCTAACGAAGGAGGCTCAAAGCAACTCTACAGAGGAAAGGACGTGTCAAGAATGCCGCAAACTTTATCATACAAAGGAAAGGGGCCAGCCTATGAAACCCTACTGGAAGATTTATATCTCAAAACCCTTGCCGAAGTACAGAATGCTGCCCAATCTTCCGCAACATTTCATCCAAGCGAAGAGCCACCTGAAGAGGGAGAAATCAGCCAAGAGTCACATGATCACAGAGGTTGGGGATACCTGACTTAGCCATCTGACGATGACGCTCTCGTTGACATAAGACATTTGAAAGCAGCAGCGCCTCAGCAGAGGCGGCCACCCAAGAGGGAAGCCTATATGTTGGCATACGTCCCGACTCCAAAATGTTCTTCATATCATCAAGAGATATCACAACAGCGCCCGTCAAAGCAAGAAAAGCCTGGATCAACATACCTACACTTCCCATTTTCCATGAATAAGGTTTTGGAATTATTGGAGATGTGGGTACAAGACGGGGAAGTCCAACTGCCTCAGGTATGGCGACAACCAACTGATCAGAAGATGGTAGATCCGATATATTGTCACTATCATCGTTTTCTTCACCACCCCACCAGTGAATGTAATGCCCTGAAGCGCATTTTCTAAGAGAAGCTTAATCCCGAAGATTTGCCGCCTATCTCCGAAGATTAATGCATGCAATTTCTCGAAGTAAGAACTAGGGGAGGTATAAATTCATGCCGATGGAATTCCAAAAGCAAGTAAGTTTTATCACGAAATTTTTACAAGATGGTTTTAGAGTTTACTGGGGACTTGGCATCCCGCATGAGAAAGATTCAATGATCAGACGTTATGTTTGTCTCCTTTCATGCTAGCATGATATTTACAAATTTCATTCATAATAACCTCTCTCTCAAAAAATCATTCACCAAGAACTATCTCAAAATAAACCGGTTCAAAAATCCAATCACCTACTAGTTAAAAACATAAAATCAAGATTGTGAAAGGAAATCCTCGCATCACTCAGAAACTCCTAAAAACGAAATAAAAAAAAAACATAAATAGACGGCATAAACCGTTCAAGGGAAGTCCTTCAGCAATAACTCATCCTTATCTGCATGGGCGGATTTCATCTTTTGGAGAACAACATGTTTCAGCTTCAACTCATGAGACAACCTTTCAATCTTTTCTTCCTGGCAAGAGATGCTGTCTGCAAAAGGGACTTCACGCGTTTCAGCTTGCAGCTTCTGGATTTTAGCGAGCCCTTCACAGAACCAGGAGGCATTAAACTCATACTTTAAGAACACATCCCGGTAGAACTCCCAGTTTTCGATTACTTCTTCAGAAGCGGTGCGCCCAGTCACAATGCTCATGTCGTGGATAGAAGATAAAGATTCTTCGACACGTTTGAATAATGCAAGGCGACTTGTAAGCTTCTTGGTAGTGGCGATGTGACCATAATTATTCTATATTTTGGTATATAACTCTTCGTACTTAGCTGGCATGCTGAACCCTCCAACCAGCACATGATCTATGAAAGGAACGTCAAAAGAAGGCTCAAAGATGACACCATCACTAGAGTGCACGACTAACGCGTTTGAAGTCACGGGGAGCTATTTAGAAGGGATAGCGTATACAACCATCGCGGGTGTGGTGTTTCCAGAAGATTCTACATCGTTATTCCTCCCAATCTCGAGGTTGGCATCTTTCATAGTCTCGTCTCCTGGCTCGCCAGACTGATCAGGCTCCCCATTATGCGCGGAGACGCTTCCTTCATCATGGACTGAACCTCCATCATCCTCATTATCTTCTACAAAGGTTTCAGTATCACCGAACTTATCGATATGAGGATTAGTGTCTCTATACTTCTCACTATGGTTATGTGCCAGTCTTGCGAAATCATTTTCTTTCGGAATTCCCTGATCACGAACAAGAATCATCGTTGGTGGAAATTACTTAAGAGAGGACAAAATCAAAAGATCGAAGATGTTTAAAATACCTGCACATTAAAGGAATTGAGGACCACGGGGCCGTATGCTTGCTTCTTGGCCTGGGGACTGCAGTTATCAGTAACATTAACTCTAGATCGTTTTTCCTGAAGTGGCTTCAACCGCTTGTGCTACTTCAGGATCTCAGGAGATGTCATGTCACGAGGAGATGTCTCAACTTCTTCCGAGAACGTCTGGAAAGCTAATAGCTACTTTCTCCAAAATTCCTTGTACTTATCAGTTGCCATCGGCTTTCTTCCAATGGGAAAAATGGAAGACTCTGCTCTGGTGTGAAGACGTTAGCATTGAGAATGGACGGGATGATATCAGGCAAAGGCATTTGTGGACGATGGAAAGGAACACCCTGGTCGAATCCTATTTGGCGAGCGGCTCTGTCAATATTATAAGAAACCGCAGAGAGGAACTCATGGAAGAAAGTTGGAATATATCCTGGCATACAACTTCGAAGGTAGATGGCTTCTCCACGACTCATAGTTCTTCCTTCAGTGTGCAACACAGCGTCATAAGCAATGGTAGAAGTTTCCGGCTGAATCACTAAAGAATGGACTGGCCCCCATGGGCGGAAGTCTATAGCATACACATTTTCAAGAAAATAAACAAGTCTTAACCCAGGTTTTGGACGTCTATTCTGCCAACGGAGTATCCTTGAACCGCCATACAAACTAGAGAGTGAAGCCGTGGGGATGGAAGCATAACTTTTGAAATGTTCCCACAGGCACGCTTGGAGGAAAGAAATGTGGATATGCATTTCCACCTTCTTATATCCATTGGAAGAATGCATGTCTACCGCCAAAGCATCTAGATGAGAGTACAATGATCCAAGGAACAAAGCGCCCAAAGGTAGAACCACACCTTTCGCCATTTTTATGGCAAACATGACAAGATCGTGTCTTATATTCTTCTTCCCAAAACCATCATCGAAGATGTCCCTAGATATCCATAAGGACAGAAACACAACTACACTAATCTCATCATCCAGTTTTTGGCCCGGCTTCGGTTTTGGAGGAGACCACTCAGACACCCACCAAGTATAGAAGCATTTTACATCGCTTTTCTATTGGTCATACTCTCCAGCCTTTTGAAGTATAGCTTTGAGGGTTACCTTCTCTTCGTCAGATAACATGTAGTGGAAGTTCGCATCAATCGGAAGATTCATCAACACGGCTACACTTTCCAGGGTAATAGTCATTTCTCCCCATCTACAAATAGCCGTGTGTGTGGAAGGACTCCATCGCGAAATGAAAGTGATCAAACCTGCAGTATCTTTCTTAATATGAAGAGAAGCAGATGCCATAACAGACTCAATGATCTGCGCCTTGGTCAAGTTGTACTTGATAATATCGTTGCTCAGCATACGCCTAATCCATCCCTCATAAGATCTTAGTGGAGTGTGGCAAACCTTGAAGTCAATTGGAGAAGGAGGATGTTCATTATTTCGAAGACAGAATCTCATCACGAATGTTGGAGGAGATGACGGAACAACCTTTTCATTTTCCGAATGCGTGAGCAATATCATCTTGTGACTAGGATGTTTCCTAACGTTAGGAAAAGGAATGGTGAACAGTTCATCATCTATATTCGGCATGTTTCTGGAGTTATCAACACTTCTCGATTTTGCAGTAACATCATCAGGTGACATCTTAACAAGAGCCTCTTTATTCATCTCCAAACAACTGCAATGAAGTGCAAAAAAAAAAAGAGTTATTACTTCATGCTAAGGGAGGAATAGGTTGGCTGCTATATATATATATATGTGTCTCCCCACGTCCACATTCAAGTGAAGCAGGCACGCATCATGTCCATGTTCGAGCAAAGCAGGCACTGGTGGGGCCCACAATTTGGCCAAGCAGGTATTGGGTCACGCAAGAAATACTGATTTCATGACCAGTCAAGTAGGCTGGTGTTAGGACATGACACGCTGGTGCAAGGTCACAAGGCTGGTCGATCAGGCATACGTGGTGGGGCCCACATTCAATCAGGCGTGTATGGCGAGTCCCACATTTGTTCAAGGTTGCATGCACGGTTTTTTTATGGGCGGAAGAGCAAATGAGTCCGTTCATGGGTTTTCAAACTACAACCTAAGACTCTAGGTTTTACATGCAATAATGGAAAAGAGCAAAAGATTTACCTAAAACTAGGGTTTACGTTCAAAAAAAAAAAACATCAAGGAGATCGTGAAGCACTCACCTTGTCGCGGGTGAGTGAATGACATCGGGATAGCAGCGGAAAGCGTCAGCAGTAATCAATGGCGGCGAATAGCAGCAGCAAGGCTCGGCATCCAGTTAAGGTGGTCGAACAAAAAAAGAGGGAAGAGAGCGAAAGAGGAAGTAGGAGAAAATACAAGGGTTAACACCCTTTTATACATGAGCAATTGGAGAATCCTGATGGAAGAAGGATTCCCTTTTTGGCTCAAACAACCAAAGCAGGAAACCGGTCCCGCCAAGACCCGTGATCGCGCCCAACTTGCTCACATGGATGATTGCCAACGTGACCGGTCCGAGTCCCTCCAGGTAAACTTCCTTTATCTCGCCAATTTTATGTTTCATGCATCACCATCTCATGCCTACCCCACAATAGTGTAACCATTATGTGCTAGGAAGGGGACTTAATGTTGATGGTGGATTTTAGTTCATGGCTAAAGTTGTAAAACCAATATTTTGTACAAGCCGTCCTGCAGAGGATAAGGCCATTTGATAAGTGATGAATACTTCTTCGCTTTATTAATTCACCTAGAATGGAGCATGTTGCAACAATCCCCTAAATATTCTGTGAATTTTAGCATTATTGATTAATGCATAAAATGCCTTGTATTTCCTGTGATGTTCCTAGAAGAACTCTCATTGTTGGTGCGGCATGATGACTGATTGTTACTCGCAGCAGAGTAGCATGAATATCCAAGTACCAATAGTGAGGCATGCATGAAATGCTGTACAGGCTGTAACTCTCGGAGTGTTATACTAGCCCGATTGAGCATACATCTCTCGGAGTGTTATACTAGCCCGATTGAGCATACATCTCTCGAAGTGTTATACTAGCCTGATTGAGCATCCAGACTGTCCATAAAAGTCTAGGAATGATCGCGATCATTCAACTTCACCAGCGTGATTGGATGGCCCATATCGAATCCATGACCCCAAGCAGGTATTGGAAATTTCACTGCCGACCCAACGCGGGTCCCGTATGGTCGGCCTCCCCAAAAGGGGTGGCATAGCTTTCCAAACCATCCAACCCAAGCAAATGGACAAGAAACCCTAAATTAGGGTTTGCGGCACATTACATGTGTCGCAAAACGATTTCAACCATCCATATTCGCAGGCATATATGGAGGGTGTAGATGTAGATTCAAAGGGCCCAGAGCATGTCAACACAATCACCGTGGGACCGTCTACACACATAACCAGTCGGTCAAGACCAACTATGGTTGGTTGTCCCAATTCGTGTGCCTAAAATAAGGCATGACACACGGCCAAACCCTAATTAGGGTTTGTATTGATCACGAGCATCCATTTTCTCCTGATCAAATGAAAGGTTTAGGAGAAAATTTAATAGGTCCAGTGAACATCAACATGATCACCGTGGATCCATCTATCTCCTCACCTGACCGACCAAGGCATACCATGCATGGTTTTTCCAATCGCACGCCCAAACTAGAGAGGTCACACTTACCATATCATAAACTGATCTCGACCACTCAACTTCGCCGGACGAACTGAGTGGCTTAGATCAAGTTTCCATGGGACAGTCAGGTATAGGCGTGAATACCAGCCTACCATCTACATGACGGACCAAACGGCCGAGACAGACCAAGATTGGTCGTCTCGAGATGTGCGCCTTGTAGTTGGCATGTCGCACCCCTTTAGGAATCCTTTGCAACATAGGATGTTTGTTGCAAATCGATCTCAGCCACTCAACTTCACCGGTAAATTTGAGTGGCCTAGATCAAACCTTCATGGGATAGTGAAGCATGGACATGGACATCAACATGTCGTCTAAACGCATGCCTGATCGGTCCTCCATGAAACGTCTCCCAGGCTTGGATTCGACAAAGCTGAAAGAGTGCACTCGTGCACCTCCTAAACCCTAATCCGATGGTCGAAGATGTGGGTCGTAAGTCATCTTGTCCGTCAAACTTCTCCAGCCTGGACGGATGGCCTAGGATATGAGTTAAGCGACCAGTGAGGTATCACCGTGATCACCGTCTTCCACTCTACCACACCATGTGGTCGGCCAAGTGAGGGCTTGCTAGCGCAACCTCCAAACCATCACATGAAGTAGGAATGGCATAATGCTCAACAACGATGCTTCATATATGCCGAATACATTCGATGCATAACATGCATAGAATACACACGATACTTTACAAGTATCGGCTTCCTAAATAACTTAGTGGGTCCCACGATCCACACACTCGAGACATCAATCATGTCACAAACTCGGGGATACATACTGGGGTATTGGTCTGGTGGTTTATAGCGTGCAGCGTGCAATGCGCCATCACAAGAACGTGTCAGGAAGACATGGACGGTTAGTGATGATAGGAGAAGTGGGCAAGATTGATCGTGTGACACTAACACACAACTCCACTACTCCATCACCCTAATTCCTCCACTTCCCAAGAGACGTGAATAAGGCTTAAATGACTTATATAAATAGGTTCTCCTCCCTATTTACAACACAAGAGAACACAACACAGAAACCAAGTGTTAATACAAAAACGTATTCAAACACCTAGAGCCTGCTTGCGTTAATTGTAAGCCTGCTCACCTTTCTGTTACAAGTCATAAACAAGCTTACACCTTCACAATATCAACACCTTCTTCGCTTCCCTCCCTAAGATCAACCCCATCTTCTTCACTTTGTGACCGAAATAAGTATGGAACGGCCATTTCTTGGTTTAGGCCAGAATTATATAGATTGATCTCTCGAATCAAAAGAACTCCCGTGCGGTGCATTTGTTTAGGGTTTAGATTCACTTCTCATCCACACACCCCAAATTACCAACACTAGCATAAGTAGTTTTTACCCATAAACATGGACTAGACCCAGTGACCGGCCAGTCACGCCGTGGCCAGTCCCGTGCCATTCCTATATTTTATCATATTTTATTTATTTTCTTTGATCTCATCAAAATCCTTTCATCTGAACAAATATCCTTTGTTTTAAAGAAACTCCTCAGTTTCATGGTGTTTCCTTCGCATCAAGGAAATAATATAAAATTGGGAAAGATGTCATGGGACCGTGTCTTCTAGCTGGTCGGCTATTTCCTAGTCATGGCCGGTCCCACACCTCACAATTCCTCAATATTTTATTATTATTTCCCTAATTTCATGAAAACGATCCTTAATCTCATGATATTTCCTTGATCCCATGAAAAAATAATATAAAATTAGGAAAACTCGTGTGACCGGGCCCTAGTCGGCCGGTCATGCCCTAGCTGGACCCACACGTCCCATTTTATTATTATTCTATTTTTCATGTTTCCATAATCCCATGAAATTCCTTGATTTCATGATATTTCCTTCAAATTATGTAAATTCCTTCAAACCATGAAATAATATATAAAATTAGGTAAAAATCACTGGACCAGGCCCTAGCTGGCCAACCATGCCCAAGACGGTCCCACACGTCCCTTATTTTATTATTATTATTTTTTATGTTTTCCTCATCTCATGGAAACTCCTTGATTTCAACAAACTCTTTGGTTTCAACAAACTCTCTGGTTTTATGATATTTCCCTAAAATCTTGGAAAAATATTATAAAAATAAGAAAATGGCATGGGACCGGGCTCCTTGGACATAGATAGTCCCACACTTCATGATTCTCTCATTTGTTTTATTAATTTTCTTCATCTCATGAAGCTTTTTGACGGTTTCAGCAAAAATCCTTGATTTCTTCATATTTTCTCAAATGATTTCTCAAACGCACACCAGAAAATGTCAAAATTCTCAGAACTGAGATACGAACACCTTGGTGATATGATCATGTTACCTTGACAGACCAAGGTTGGCTCTTTGGCTTGCAAGGAGCCGGTCCCGCGTATTTTCAGAGTTTGCGCAATTGCACGTATTAGGTCCAAACAATTTGGAACTTCATGTAATGATCATTATTTGATCCTGTGACCACCCAGGGCCGATTTAATGACCCCTTGGTCGGTCCTCACATCTTCATAATTAATTAGGTTTTATTACCTAAGGTTCTGACGAGCATTATTTTAATAAATGATTAAACCAGCATTTAATCATCCTTTCACCAACTGGTCTTCAAAAGACTTTGGTATATTTTGGCTCACGCGAGCATCTGGGCACTACATGGTTGATCCATAATCCCATATATCCGGTCCCTCCTTTACTCCGTGGTTAATTTTCAATAAACCATCAGTTAATCATTAATTGATCAAATTAGGGTTTTGAGTCCAAGGTTCATAATTCCAGATTCAAACGCTAATAATTTTACGTTGATCTCATGACCAACATTTTATTAATTATACTCGGTCCAGTTGCTAGTATTCTGATTTAATACTTTATTTGGCCATGCTACCAGTAATTCATCAAACGAGCAATATTTGCTCAGATGAGAAATACTTGCTCAAACCAAGGAATATTGGTTCAACTATCAATATTCAACAATTCATCGAATGAGCAATATTTGCTCACGTTAATTATCAAAGTTTATTCACGCATCATATCTCTATATCAACAGGCATGTTCATCTCATGAGTCTCAAAACATTTTCAAATCACGTTCGACTCAACAATACTAGGACTCATCGTCCCATGAAGCCATGAAGCCATGAAGTCAGTAACTGACTAACTAAATACACGTCTGCCTTGCAGACTCCACAATCACACGAGACATCAATCGTGTCACATGTGGGAATATTAACTAGGGTTTTGGTCTGGTGGTCTACGGCACATGTGTTCATACACACGATAAGAATGTGAGCAAGTCATGCAATCAGTTGGAGGAATTAACAAAGTAGTGGATGGAAAATCAACCAAGTCTCCGCACGTTGAGCAACTGGTTTTACATGATTTCCACTTCCCCATTCTTTGATTTCATCAAATTGTCACACTTCATATGATCATGGTGTTTACAATTCCAGCAATATAAATAAGTCTATGAATAATGATTGAAACAAGTACAATCTCACGTCAAACAGACAACACGAGATTAACAAGTCAACGTCTGAGAAATTACTATCAACAGAGCAAATTCAATCATTCAGAACTTATATTATTTTAGAATACACAACACACCTACAATCTTCGATTACCATTGATCTCACACATTTCTCAGCTTCCCTCCTACATATTGACCCATCCTCTCTTGTGACCGAATTTACTCTAGAACGACCATTGTCTTGGTTTAGGCTAGAGTACTACAGATTTATCTCTCGAATTCAAAGCACTCCCTTCTTGCAGTACATCTTTGTGAGGTTTAACAGTTTGCTCAGTTCAAGGAGTTTCCTCTGCACGGTCGTCTCCTTAATTCTGTAAAAACCAGCAACTCGTTTTGCCCCATCTACACCACCAATCTCTTGTATCGTTCCCAACATTCATATAAATATTCTCCCATATTTTGCTTCATCCCACAAATATCCTTGCGAATTTGAGTAGCCTTTGATACAGGAAAATATCTCTCTAAAAAGATTTTCTTCAACCCATTCCAAGTTGTGACACTTCCGGGAGGCAAATAATACAACCAATCTTTAGCACTATCCGCCAAAGAGAATAAAAAAACTTTCAACATTGCACCATCTGCCTCAATATCCGCTGGAAGCATGGCCGTGACAATGGTGTGGAAGTCCATAAGATGCTTATTTGGGTCTTCATTCACCATGCCATGGAACTTTGGTAATTCTTTAAGCAACCCCGGCTTGATCTCGAAAGTAGAGTTTGTTTGAATACACCCCTGTTGTGTATCCAGCTTGTGAGAATCCAAGTCCTTGAGTGTACGATTTGCATCACCCATTGCTTCTTCTTAAAAAGGTGGTTCTTGTTCAACCGGATCCTTTTTTTCTACAACTTCTTCCTCTACTTCAAACTCTAGTTCTTCCGCCTCGTCAACTCTTGCTTGGAGGATTGTTCCTTCACGAGTAGTTATCCTTCACCTTTGATAATTCCAATTCTTGGGAGCCAGGGATTAGTACCTGAAAAATAATTCTCACAAACTAAGTTAGAAAAATGAAACAAGAAATAAGAAGTAAAGATAAAAGAAAAAATAATAAAAAGAAACTAAAAAGTATATAACAAGCCGAATGCCTCCCCGACAACGGCGCCAAAATTTGATTATAGTCGTATGCGTCAAAAATAATTCACTTTCTTACTCAACAAAATATAAATGAAGTACAGGGTAAGGAATAGTTCGTTTCCACAGAGAGGCAATTGTTGTTATAAAATTCTAGTTTCTTAGTAACTAAAAGGGGGGGATTTCTGATTTTTTTGTTTTTGCAAGAAATAAAAATAAATTAAAAGCAAAGTAAAGTAAAGTAAATAATTGGAAATAATCAATGAGAGAAAGATATTGGTCAAGGAATTCATCTTCAATCTTAAACATGTGCTTGCAATGATTAGAATTACAATTTAATCTCTTTTTTATCAAAAGCCTAGAATATCAAGAGAGCAAGATAATCCAATAATTTCCTAAGTTTATCAACACACACATTAGAGCTGCGTGTGTGAATTCTACCTTAAGAATAACCAAACGCCTTGCGCTAATTAAGTTTAATTCCTAGGAGCATTAAGTTTGGGAAATAGGCTAATCAATGCAATTTTCATACATTGCGCATGACAATTCGGACAATGGTCAAACTCTACATATGATTACAAGAGTGTATCACTACAAACTATAATCATATCATGCTACTTGTATTTGGGTTATCGCTTGATGAAAAACCATAAAATAGCTATGGACAAGGATGAAAGTTTAGTTAATTGGCCACTTAACTAAACAAACATATAAATCCTATCACAATACATCAATCATGTGATATTAAAAACAGTAGAGATATGAACGATAATCAAGAGAGAAAACTAATGCATTAATCAAGCACAAGTTTTAGAAATAGGACTACATCCTTAAACAATAATATAAAATTTAGCTACTCATGGCTATGGAGTCCATCACAAATAATAATTGAATAAAGGAGATAAAAAATAAATATGAAAGCAAACCCTAATCGTTGCTATCCTCCAAAGCTCCAAGAAGAAAATACGTGATATCCCAAGTTGTTGAAAACTTTCTCTTTTGTATCTTTTCTCCAACTTCTAAAATTAGGTCCAATCTCCAAAGTCCATCACCAAAAAGACCACCAAGCCCATGTGTGAGTAATAACCCATTAAAATTCTTGCCAAAAAGTATCGCCGAAAAACTGGTGTCACGCCGGAAATTGGCCGGATTAGTTGCCAGAAAAGTATCTCAGGTGACCGGCAAAGTCCACCCGGTCACCGGTCAAACATAACAGTCAGCCGTTAAAACTAATGACTGACTAACGGTGTAACTGAGTCAGCTAACTGTGTTAAGATCAATTCAGCTCACTAACTAGTCTAACTGGTCATGGCCTTGGCCATTTTGCAGGCCATCTTTCCATACAACATGTACACTGCCTTCAACATTAGCACCAGCTTCCCTGTTAACTCTTTACAGGATCACCAGTTCCCGTTTTATTTAAATTCATTCTTCTTCTCAAGTTCATGACTGCCTCATAACCTCAAACCCACTGTAATGCAGCTCAGATGCAATAGCTTCCGTTCCTGCGACACCAACTTTCCATCTCCAGCTGCATAGAAACAGCTCATTCACGCCAGATATTTCACTAGTTTTCTTCTCAATCATTCACGCCATTCTCATCTTTATAGTACCCATCAATTATGCAACAAAAACTATACTTCACATACAACTCAATTCAAACCCATCACCTGAACTGCAGCTTCCACCACAAACCCAGATTTCCAACTCCATCGTCATTATAGTACCTGTAGCTTCATGCCAAATAGGAACTAAACCTATACCCATTCCTCTTAACATCCCAATATCACTGCATCCATTCCATAACTTTACAACCATCTGCAACTTCTTTACAACAGCTGCAACTCTAACTGATTTACTTGCTATGAAGCATCTCCACCAGAACCAACACCAACTCAGTTCATCTCCATTTCAGTCCAGAATTGCGACATCCATCAACTCTGAAATCCACCACTCAATGTAGCTCAGACCAGCTATTTGAACGGCAGACAACACAATCCTAGACCAACGCTCTATTGAAGTGCTATTGCATCCATTCTACCAACATCACCACACAAAGTTAGTTCAAAAACATTCACTAGTTCATACCAGCATCATCAGTTCACCCATCCAACAATTCCTAGACCCATTATCTCATTCAAATCCTTGTAATTCCTAACACATGCATCTAATTATTCCTTCTGCTCAATAAGACAACCATCCCTCACCATCACAGACTCCATCACCTCAATCCAGTACCACCAACACCCGCATTTTCTTGAGCATCAGTTCTCAGCTCAATCCTGCAATTCTATTCACCACTGCATCATCCTTGCAACTTCCATCTTTCATTGCACCATACAGTTACTTGAACCCATTCTTTCATCTATAACAACATCATCCACATCGAAGGCTCAACTTAAGCCATTCACTAACAAGCACTAAAACCTGTAATTCATATTTCATCCATCTCTATAAGTTGTTCCTCTAATTGCAGTTCCTGCAACAGTTCCAACACATAAATTACAGCTTCAATCACCAGTTCCAAGGCCTCCTGCAAGTTTCCTTCACCACTGCCTTCACTTTCTCTTCGATCTGTAAAAAGAAACTCACAGCAGAAACCCATTTTTCAGTCAATTGAACACATCGACCCTAATTCTTCATCTTCAATATTCTCTCCATCATCTCCTCTGATTACTCTCTTGATTCCACCATTAACAACACCTTCATTCCTCTCTGAATCCCCTCTCTGTTCCAGATACAACATCAGTAGAGACCCATATCTTCAATCAGTGATATTCAACCACACAAATCAAACTCAAATCCTATTAGAGAAAAACCCATCTCCAATTTCATCTTTTCTTCTTCTTTAGTTCTTCTCAACTTCACCAAATCCAAAACCCTAACTTCCTTCCTCATAACATCAACAGATTCGTTTTCTCGATCTGATTCTACCCCATCATCATATCCATCTCTCTGTTTATTCACTCAAGCATCATCAAAATTATCTCTTAAATTCCCCAGTCGATTATCTCATGAATTCTCGAACTCTGACAGCCTCCATGGATTCTCTAACTTTCAGGTGAGTGGGAAGAAAAGAAAATGATTATTCTCCGAATTCCAAGGTTGGTGTAGGAAATGAATGTGGATATATCCACCCTGGTGAAGTAGATAAGGGATACCTAGTATAACTCTAGGCATCCACTCCATTAGTAATAGACACCGAGAATGTCTTTCCGTTGCTTCTCTAGACTAAGCTGCAGCAGTTGTCTCCATAATTCTTGTATTGTCGGTTCCAGGGATCCGATAAGATTATTCATAGATTTTGCTCATAACTTTCTCATACGATGCCGGAAATTCCTCATTCTTTCTCCACTGGCTTCATCTTTTCGTTTTCTTCAAGATGATGAGAAGAAATCCTAGATTTTAGCGAGTTCCACTTATTTTTGCTCTAATGACTCCAAAATACCTAAATACTCAAAAGTAAACTTAAGATACAAATTTTACAAGACAATAGCAAAGAAAGCATAAATACTAGATATAAAATTAGGTGTTTTACAACACCTATCAGCTGCTCTTCGGGAGTATAATACCGAATTATCAATTGGTTCATATTCACCTTGATTTATCAAAAGACAGAACAAAAACCGAATAAAAAATAGACATATCTATGAGAGAAATATTTGTTTATAAGTCTTCGATTTTTGGTCATAGCAACTCTTAGTTGTGGGTGAGATCAGCTAAGGGTATCAATTGCACAGAATCCGGCGTGGTTCTATGGGCGTAAGAAACGCGACTGTCCCTTATTCGGTGTGAGACTTGGTTAAGGCTCAACTACATTCCAGTCCGAAGTTAACTTGTAGTAGGCTAGTGTATATAACGGATTAATACAGTGTGGTGTTCAAAGATGGACTAGGTCTCGGGGTTTTTCTGTATTTGTGGTTTCCTCGTTAACAAAATTTCCGGTGACTGTGTTATTTCTTTTCCGCATTATATTTGTTTATATAATTTAAATATCACAGGTTGTGCGTAGTTCAATCAGTTGATAAATCCGACCTTGTTTGTTGGATATAACTTGATTGACACTTGGGTATTGGTCTTTGGTTCTGTCCAATTTATTTCTTATATCAATCAAGCTCACAGATTTCTATCTGTTTAATTTGCTAATTGTGTTGAGAAATAGAGATAAAGCACTTTGATATATCTCTTGATTAAGCTCGCTTTTAAGTTGGTGCTCTCGGAATTATATTTTGGACTTTAGTCCATACATATTTCCGAATGAATTATTGGATGTGGTTGTTATACCCCCGCTTTTTCAATTGGTATCAGAGCAGGCAAACACGTTAAGACATCATAGTCTGTATTTGTAGCAATCTGACTCCATGAACATAACTGTTATTTCTATAAACGTACCGCCAGTCTTCGATGGCTCTAATTATTTATGGTGGAAAATTAATATGCTTGCCTTTCTTCAAGCGGGTGATTTTCAATCATGGGTTCGTGTTGTTAATGGCTATGATCCTCCATTAGTTACAGTAAACGGTGTAACCATTGCAAAGGATATTGGTGAGTATGATCCTGTCGAGATTCTCGCTTCAAAGCAAAATTATGACTGATTAAATGATATTATCCATGCCATTACCTTAGATCTTCAGCACCATGTCACTACGTGCAGTCGTTCTAAAGATGTTTGGGATATCTAAGAAACCTTATTCGAAGGAAATACCTCTGAAAAGGAAGCTAGGCTGCAAAACCTAAATTATGATTGGGAAAACCTTCATATAGCTGATGAAGATTCATTTGATGAGTTTAATCACAAAGTGTCTGAAATTGTTAATACATCTTTTGTATTGGGTAAGACTATTCCTGTAAAGGACATCATGATGAAAATTCTCAGATCACTGCCAGTTAGATACGATTCTAAGAAACATGCCATCGTTGAAGGAAATAACATTGGAAACTTTTCAAAAATACTCTTGTTGGAAAGTTAAAGATCTTTGATCATGAGCATATATCCAAATCTAGAAAGGATATTGCATTCAAAGCACAAAAAAACCCTAAATTACTTGATAAAAGTAAAAGTGTTGGCAACTTGTGGATGATCCTATTGAGACTTATTGATCAAATGAATATCTTGACAACTCAGTCTCTCTGATCACAAGATAGTTTAGAGATATTCTTTTGAAGAGAAGTAAACGATTCACAAGAGATAAACCCAGATCATCAGTTAAATATCATGATCGTGTTCCTGGAAACAAAGGTCTTGCTGCAACTCTTGATGAAATGTCTGATCACTATGATTCAAACGAAGATGAAAAAAATAGTGTAGCACTCCTTAGCAAAAATATTAATTTTGATAATTATAGCAATACCTACATCAATCTTGATAGTCTTCCTGAAGAAACTTCTTCGACCACTTTGGGGGATAAAATGGATTTTACTTTATCTACTGAAAATACGATCTCACATGTTTCAGGTACTTCAATTTTTTTAGCAGTATGCTATGATGCTTGAACCATCCTCCACATTGACATGTTCTTATTGTACTGTTAAAGGTCATGAACTCTCTTATTATTTCAAGTACAAACACAAAGTAAGAAATGTCAACAAACTACAATAGAGAGCAAATCGATTAGCAAACATGCTCAAACTCGTTCCGAAATTGAATCCATCAGAGGTATGTAAATTTAACTCACCCCTTAATAAGTTGATTATAAATAAAAAGTTAGATTTTTATAGAAAAGAACTAGGTCTAAACGATCTACAAAAGGGGGTATTGAAATTTCGGTGCAGGAACCTTATGGTGAACAAATTATTGTTCACCCTAACACAATCTAATTGTGTTAAAGGTGCATCTTGTCTCATATGGCTGAATGACAAAAAGAGACAAGAATTGTGCACTGTCGGGAAAGTATTCTAGGTTGTATTTCTTTGAATTTTGAATTTTGAATAATATTTTGTTCTTTTCATATCCTCAAATGGTATTGAAAATATATTTTTTTTCTTTGGTTAAGAAAAGGGGGTTAAAATTGACATTTCTACCCTTATTAGGGTTGTGTATGTTGATCAGACGTGAACCCTACTTACTCTGTATATAGCTTCCGTAACCCTACATTCCCCTTTCCTCCTCTAAAACTTTTTTCATCAAAAGACTGCTTGTGGAGCTATTGTCTTGTGTAATTCTGTCACAATCCCATATCCTTATGGAGACTCCAAGCATCATATCTTCTAATGGAAAAGATGTTAATATGATTTTTTAGCCATCAATCATGAAGGAAAAAAATAAATCTCATTCCTCTACAACTTTAAAGAGAAAAAGGAAGAATATGAAGAAACCAAGGGGTCACACTTCAAATCTTTAGAAGTTTTCTGGTGTTCTTGAAGAGTTGAAAGAAACAAGGATGGAGATGCAACAAATAAAGGATATTGTTCTAAGATCTCTTGAAATTCAGAAGGCCCTGGTTCGTCATTAGTCAATAAGGTTTGTTGGAATTAACTCCTTTCTTCATGAACCTTATGTTCCAATGCCTATTGACGACAAGGAGTTCAGGGACGATAAATAATTTTCAAGAATATTAATGTCTAGGAAACTTCTTATTAGAATTTTTTCTTATGTTTTAAGAAGGTTAACTAGGTTTAGGAACAACAAATATTGTGATTACACATATCTATTTCCAATGATTTTCATCTTGCAATGTTTTTATATTTATTTATTTAAATTCTAAGTTATTTGGAAGATGATTTTACAGCATTAATATTTATTGGTTTTATATATTGCAAAAATATTTTATAATATATGTTGTGTTTGCGTCCGTGAACTATGATTGTCTCATATATGCTCAAAAGTTAAGTCTATTATGTCTTTATGCAAATATTGATTAAAGATAGAATGAACTTTTGAAAATTCCACAGTATTGATCTTTCCCTGATCCACTTTTATGTGAAAGTAATGTATGACTACATAAGTTTTCTTATGTTGTATGAGTTATCTTGTATCTTAATAAACTCATTGATGAATACACTAAGTTTCGATTATGTGAAATCATCGAAACAAAGTTGATATGTTCTCTTTTAGTCGTGAATTATCTCTTTGAGAATTTCATTATGATCCCGTAGTTTTCGTCCCTTTGACAATTTATATTGACAAAAAGGGGGAAAATTATTTGGTAGTTCACTACATATATATGATTTACGGATCATTATGTAAGGGGGATTGATTTCATTGTGAGATGAAGTATTGGCAAATGGCGAGTGATACATATCACCACAGTGTTATTGTCAAAGTAGTGATGAAATTGGACTTTGATGCTGTGTAATAATACTATGAAACTGTATAACAATGATTGAGAACATTTGTTTTCTTATTGTTATGAATACGAATCTTCAATAACAATGATGCTGAGTTGAACACGTTCAGAAACGCTGAAGTACTTGGAGTAGTGAAGAATTCAAGGAATGTTGAAGAGCCAAGGAAATCAAGCATGATGGATTGAAGCCACAAAGTTTATTTATTTTTTAATACATATGTATTATAGTTTTGTCACAAAAATTGACAAAGGGGGAGATTGTTAGAGCAATACTCGGTCAAACTCGCAAGCGTTGCTATCTCAAGCATGTTTGTCAAGTTTAGTTGATCAAAACTATATACTTGATTTCTAGTATACTTATAGCTATGTCTCGGATTAAGATAGAATGTGTAGTTAAGATTTAGACTTCACGGCGTTCATCAATTGAGGACGAAGATCTACTGAGGAGAGCTTGGAAGAACTTCATCAACAAAATGAATATGGAGACTAAAACTTATCTATCACTCAGAAGTCTATCCCATTTTATCTTCTAATGAGACTAAGTCGTATAGCTATATATACTTTTACATTATACACATTTAATATTTCGAGCTGAGTTTATCCCGCATATCTATTTCTCGAAATATATGTTGGAAGCTTTTTTGCTTTACCTATATTCATCATTATTCTTGACGAGTTTAGTTAGAGACAATTTATTTGTTGTAAACTAAATATTAAGTCAAAAGATGATCATGTGGAAATTTTCTTGAAACATCTCACATGATTTGTGTGAGACAATAATTTAATATCGACTTGGAAAGTTTCATATTGATCATTCGATCACTTGAAAATTACTTGAAGCTAATGGTATGTGTGATACAGTCATTGTCCTCCTCTAAGGATATTTTAATGATTGAAATGGGAGTTTAAAACAATTGACCATGTCTGGATACAACACGGTATGCATACCTAGTATGCGAACTATATTGTTATAATAAAGGTTCGGGAACCTTGTTTGCGTACCTAGTATGCAAACGGTTGTACCTGTAAAGGTCTGGGAACCTTGTTTGCGTACCTAGTATGCGAACATTGTCACATGATTTGGGTCCGGGATGGCTGTTCGGGTACCTAGTTTGTGAACGGCTGGACATGCCAAGGTCCGAAGCTATTATTCGCGTACCTGGTTTGCGAACACAGTGGTTAAAGTTCTAAAATCCGTTAAGTATGATTCTCATACTTATGAACTAAAACATTTATGAATTAAGGAATGCAATCTTTGCAAATCGTGGCTTAATGTTCATGAATTGATTCTTGTATATGTACTTTGTACGATTACGAATCAATCCGATTTTGTTTCAATTTTTTCATATATATTTCTATGAGATAGTGAATAATTGAACAACTCTATTTGATACACAATTATATTCATTTGATTATCTTTCATGATTGATCGATCATCATATTTGATCTAGAAGTGTTAGATGAATGTGGTTAAGACAAAAGTGTTCATATGGCTAACTTCGGTTAATTGTTATTGAGCCAACTTAATATACACGTTTAGGTACGATTACCCATATCTAAATGAAGGTATATTTTATTTGTGTATAATAAGCTAAGACCATCTAACGGTGGAGATTTATTGCTTTATTTCTAAGCAGATTTAGCTAAGACCATATTAGGTTAACGACTTGAAGACTTCATTTGGAATTCGTGAAGCCAGATCCAACTATTTTCTATGTAGTTATATATTCTGATCTTACTTATTCTATCGTGTTGAGTATTATCTTCTATAAGATTTTCTCGAGATTTATCTCCGATAGGTAAGATATAAAAAGTAATCACAACAGTTCTTTGTCTCAGACTCTTGTGATTCCGCAATAAATTTTTTCTGTTAATCAATTGGGTTATTGTGAGGTGATTGATATTTCTAGGCTACTATTTCGGTATATAAGACCGGATTATCAATTGGTTCCTGTTCACCTTGATTTATTAAAAGACGGATCAAAAACTGAATAAAGAATAAACATATCTATATGAGACAAATTTGTTTATAAGTCTTCGATTTTGGGACATTGCAACTCCTGGTTGTGGGTGAGATCAGCTAAGGGAAACAAGTGTGCAGGATTCGGTGTGGTTCTAAAGGCGTAAGGAACGCGATTTTACCTTAATAGGTGTGAGACTTGGTTAGGAATCAATTACATTCCAGTCCGAAGTTAACTTGTAGTAGGCTAGTGTCTGTGGTGGCTTAATACAATGTGGTGTTCAAAGCTGGACTAGGTCCCGGGGTTTTTCTGCATTTGCGGTTTCCTCGTTAACAAAATTTCTGGTGTCTATGTTATTTTTATTCCGCATTATATTTGTTTATATTATTGAAATATCACAGGTTGTGCATAGTTCAATCAGTTGATAAATCCGACCTTGTTTGTTGGATATAAATTGATTACGAAGTTATTTCTCATATCAATCAAGCTCACGGATTTCTATCTATTTGATTTGCTGATTGGGTTGAGAAATAGAGATAAATCTCTTTGATATATCTCTTGATTGAGCTCTCTTTTAAGTTGGTGCTCTCGGAATTAGATGGTAGTTTATTCCATACAGATTGCCGAACGAATTATTGGGTGTGGTTGTTATACCCATGCTTTTTTAATATTGAATGCTAGCTATTATTGAGTTGTAATCCAAGAAATATTCCGATTATACAATTGGATATTGGTTGGAATTGGAATTGGAATTTAGGTACTTATTGCATACCTTGAGAATATTTTTCGTTATGGAAAAACCTTGGTGTCCAAACTACATTGGTCTATAAATAGTGAAGTTTGTTCTTGTTACAAACTTTTCCCGAGGCAAGCACTTCATTTTGTAGTCACTGCTGTAGCAAACTAATAATATTACTTGTAATACTATCTTAGAGAGGAGAGTAACCTAATTAGGAAAAATATCTTACGTCCTCTAGTTTAAAGATTTCTTTGGGATCAAGAAGCATCTACTAGTACCGTTAGTGGGAAACTATAATTGCATTGTTATTTTAGTTTTTGATTATTGATTTTATTGACTAACAGTTGTTAACTCTTGATTGTACTTAGTTTGATTATTATCGAGAGCTTTGTCTTATGACATAAGGTTACTCAAACTAGATCAAGAAATTAGCGGTAGTTTAGACTTGTTTTATGATCTAATATTGATTTTTGATCATCCATTGTTAACATACTCCTCCGTTATATGCGTGATCGATCATAAACTGGAATCAACTTTGGTTATGCAGGTACAAAAGAAGATATTGAAGATTTGAAGTCAATAAGATTTTTATTGGTTTTGTATCTTTGTGATTTTATTCGTGCACAAACTTGATAGGTTGGGATCCAACTATATCTCGTTTATCTTTGGTAGGTGATTGATTAAATTTTCGTAGTAGATTGACAAGCTCTCATTTGGTGGTATTTTTTAGTATCCAAATCTAATAGTTTGTAAATATAGCTCTAATTATTCCGGTAATCTTGATCTTGATTGATCTAAACCGTACAAATGAGTTTATTGATTTAAACATAAAAGCCTTTGTTGTACTCAACAATACCTATGATTAACTTCTTGAGGTTGAAGAGCGTTTACCAAACAGATTAGTTCATTAATGTTTAAAAGACGATCCAAAGGAGTTGAGTGCTTGAAATATTCACAGCGGCTGAACCAACTTAAGATAGTGGACTATACCTTTGAATTCACGTGCGTTGAGAATATTGTTTGTAGGGCCGGGGATACTGAGGAAACTAGGTAACTGGGGTAGATTATTTGGTCTTAATTATAATAAGTTGGTAGTGTTCTTTGTTTAGTGGCTTAATTTTGAGAGTATTCAAAAGTGGACTAGGTCTTGGGGTTTTTATGCATTTATAGTTTTCTCCTTAAAAAAATCTTGTTGTGTCTTTACTTTTACTTTCCGCAATTATAATTATTATTTTAGTTATAATTAAAAGTAAATTCACTATATGTTAATCCAACACTTGGGTTGATCCCTATAGTTAGGTTAGTTTTCGAACTAAAACCATATACCAAGTGTATACCTTGTGGTTTTCTATCTTCTTGAAAGTCTTTATCTATATTAGGTCACGCAAGGTATCAAACTTATAGGTTGTTATCAAAAAGATTGTGGTGTACTTGGTACCCTCTTCACAACCAATGCATAAATCTACAATCCCAAGTCATTGTCAAAGTTAGAGATATACATAATGAGTTCAACTCTAAGAGTTTTTCACAAAAACTTCTTTGTCAAGATAGAAAGCTTCAGTAATTGGAATCTGAGATTGAAAGAATAAAATATTTACTCAATCAAATAAACTTAAGTTATCTAAGTGACAAAGAAGTGTTGAATAAGAGACTTGTGAAATCCGTACTCTTGCTAGATTCTAAAAAGAAACGTGTATCTAAACTTATCAATAACATTGATAATTGTCATGATGAAATCAGGAAACTGAAAGTAGCAAATTCTAAATCAAGGAATACTCGTGAACATATCTTTAGATCAACCCAATATGTCTCTAACCAGCCAGAGAGATACTCGAGGAAAAAGTTGGATAATTTTACTAAGTCGAAAGGTTGTGTTCAGAATATGTATGTTAAAAAGCGGGGGTTTAACAACCACACCCAATATTTCGTTTGGAAATCTGAATAGACAAACTCCAATATACTTTCAAGAGAATCAACTAGACAGTCAGACTAAATCTAGAGAAAAGTATATCGAATAGTTTTGTATCTCTATCTTTTAATTCAATCCGCAATCAACAAATAGGAATTTGCGAGCCCGATTAAATATAAGATAAATAACTTGAATGGTACCAAGGATCAATCAATTTCAATCAACAACCAAAGGTTGGATTTCCCAATTGATTGTTTCAACGTACGATCTGTGATATTTCAATTATATAACAAAATATAATGTGGAAAAGAAATAACACAGACACCAGAAGTTTTGTTAATGAGGAAACCACAAATGCAGAAAACCCCCGGGACCTAGTCCAGATTTGAACACCACACTGTATTAAGCCGCTATAGATACTATCCTACTACCAATGAACTTCGGGCTGGAGTGTAGTTTAACCCTAATCAATCTCACACTGATCCAAGGTACAGTCATTCTCCTTACGCCTATGATCCCATCAAGATACTACGCACTTGATTCCCTTAGCTGAACTCACCCACAACCAAGAGTTTCTATGACCCAAAGTCGAAGACTTGATAAACAAATCTGTCTCACACATAAAAGTCTATTGAAATAGATAAATCTGTCTTCCAGAGAAATACCTATGAGTTTTGTTCCATCTGAAAATGCGGGGGTCTAACAACCACACCTAATAATTCATTTGGAAATTTGAGATGACTTACTCCAATAAACTTTCTAGAGAATTAACTAGACAGTCAGACTCAATCTAGAGTAAAGTATATCAAAGAGTTTAATATCTATGTTTCACAAAGCAATCAGTAAATCAAACAGATAAAAATCCGCGAGCCTGATTATTATGTGAAACAACTTGAACGGTACCAAAGACCAATGTTCAAGTGTCAAAAAATTTAAATCAATAACCAAAGGTTGGATATTCTAATTGATTGATCCTAATGCACAACCTATGATATTTCAATTATATAACAAAATATAATGCGGATAAGAAATAACACAGACACCAGAATTTTGTTAACGAGAAAACTGCAAATGCAGAAAAACCTCGGGACCTAGTCCAGATTAAACACCACACTATATTAAGCCGCTACAGACTCTATCCTACTACCAATTAACTTCGGTCTAGACTGGAGTTGAACCCTAAACAATCTCACACTGATTGAAGGTACAGTTGCGTTCCTTACGTCTCTGATCCCAACAGCATACTACACACTTGATTCCATTAGTTGATCTCACCCACAACCAAGAGTTTCTATGATAGACGCATTTATGTGTCGATTTTGATCTCAATTTTCTATATTTTTAGTACCCATTTTTGTACTTATTTTGGTATTTTATCTTTTTGTAGGTATTTTTTGGAGAAATAAGCTTTTGCAGAGAAATTGGCTTGGAAAAGTGGTATTTTTACCCCAAGAGAATGTGCTAAAGGGAGACCAGACACGGATAAGGGCGAGGTCACTTTCTTCCCAAATTCAAATCAGGAAAAAGGCGAGAAATTTAGGTTTCAACGGCAGCAGATTAGGGTTTGCATTTTGGGAGAGCTATAATTAGAATAAAGGGATAAAATCAAATGAGTGTTTTCCTTTTGGTCTAACAGAGTTCGTAATGGGTCTTATTTTGATCGAATTTGGATGGATCATCGAGATGACTCACAACAGGGGCATGGACATTTCACGAGAATTTTAGGCAAGAGTTTGTGGAGCTTTCATCGGATTTTCTTCATGGATATGGAATGGATTGGGCCTGATTTAGTGAAACATGGTTGGTAAGGCTTTGAGATTCGAAGAATATTTGATTTACGTGGAGTTGAAGCTAAACAGGGTATATGAGTTATATCGGGATAGTTTGGTTGTTTCTTTTGGAAGTTACGGGGAGTAAATTAGGCAGAGTATATTCCCGGAGGTTTCATTCGTCGAATAGAGAATATTTGGGATAAAAATGGAAGCAGAATAATGTGAAAGTTAAGAAGAAAATAACATTATTCCCGGGACTTGTCCGAGAAGAAAAAAAAGGATGAGCCGAAGATAGTTTTGGAATTCGTGGACCCTGAGGTGTGTATATAGACTACTTGGAGGTCTGAGAAGGGGAATCGATACCTAGGAGAAAGTTGGGGTGGTTGCAGAGAGTTGCAGAGGCACTTCCATTATCAACAGAGAAGAAGCTATTGATGTACAAAGAAGAAGACATAAAAACTGTCACCTTTACTTTCGAAATTCATAACAGTTTTCCAACAATAAAAACCGTTAGGATTTCCTCTGTAACAGTAAGCTCGTAATAGTGGGTTCTGTAACAATTATTTTTGTAACAAACTCGATGCTTTATTAGTTCTCCCTTGTTTTCACCCTTTTGAGCTATGAACACCTATTTTGAGCACGTGAATAACATGGGGAGATAAACCCCTTAGCTGAAGCGAAGGAGGAAACCATTGTTCCATGAAAAGTGGTATATTTCTATTTTAATTAATTTTTGCAATTTCTTTTATGATTATTTGCATGGAACTAATATTGGAAAACTGATTTTTATTGAATGATTGTGATTCGTTTTGATGGTGCATGCTTAGTTTTAAACTTTTGGTGTTTCATGCTTGATGTTTACAATTGTTACTTCAAAAATCTACTAGAGGCAATAAATTAGAATCACTTTAAATGCAAAGACTTGCATGAATATAAATTAGATTGAATCACTTAAAAGGTCAATGGTGGAATCCGGAGTCTCGGTGCTTTAAAAATCTTAATCGAGTTTTCTTTGTTTAGCATAGGAGTTAATTCTAAAATCAACATTCACAAGTCTTAAACGGACCACTTTTCTTACCACTGTAAAAACTATATCAATTTTTGGTGCCGCCGACGCGGACTTGTATTTAGGTTTAGGTTTTAAGTGTACTTTATTTTTAGGTTTTGTATATTTATTTTTATTGTTTTTTTAGATTTTTTGTTCTCTTTTACGTCTTTGGTATATTTTTTTTGTTGTGCAGGATTGGCTTGAAGCGAAACGTGGAAAGTCGAACTTGCCAAAAAAGGATAAAATCGAAGATATTATTTTTGGACTTTTATCTTAGTTAGTTTCTTTATTTCTTATTTTGGACTTGTAATTTTCTATTATTGTTAGTTTTTTTATTATTAAAAAAATAAAAACACTTGCAAACACTAATTGCATCCCTCGTCAGACTACCGATTTTAGGAAAACTCGTGTATTAGTAAGTTGAACCCGTGCCTTGGGCCTTATGGGAGTTACCAGCTGAAAGTCCACAAACCTTAGCCTCGTACCTTAGGGTATATTTTGCTGTGGTAACCCAAGCTTACCTAAATTAGTTAGCCTAGCATATGCATGTGCACAGTTTTTGTTGATTCTTCTATGCTAAAATGTAAGAGATCACGCTCTAGGTCGGTTTATGTGTGAGAAACCTAGAAGTTCTATTTTAGGAAACAAGAATCTCGACTACCTTAATCTAGAGACCTCTGATTTTGGAAAGTCTAGTGTTGAACGTCAGTCTCTTGGTGAGAAACCTATCGCTCTGATAGAGCCAGAAATGGCAACTTTGAAAGCTTTATTGAATCCGACTAGGACTACTCGTCCCTCATGTATTAGGTTAGCTGAAACGAAAGCAAATTATGTACTTAGACATGAGACCTTATAGATGCTCCCAATCTTTTTATGGAAAGAAAATGAAAACCCTTATTTCCATGTTAGGGACTTTGAGGAAATTTGTAGTACCCTAAAAATTAGAAACCTTGATGATGATGCTTTGAAACTTAGGTTATTCCCTTTGTATTTTAAAGATAAAGATAAATCGTGGCTATATAGTTTGGCTTCCGGGTCAATCGAAATATATGAACAACTTACATCTGCCTTTTTGAACAAGTTTTTCCCTAGGCACAAAACATCGTCTATTAGGACGCAAATCTGCACGTTTTCTCAACATGAGGGAGAATCTTTGTATATGTATTTGGAAAGGTTCAATGATCTATTAGCCCAATGTCCTCATCATGGTTTAGAAAAGGTTAGGTTAGTTCAGGTCCTTTATGAGGGTTTATATTATTCCACTACAACCATAGTGGAAGCTATGTGTACAGGTGGGTTTGAAATCAAACAGTTGATGCCGTAATGACATTTTTGAATGAAATTGCCAAAAGACACAACAATGGGAAAATAATAAGGAACCCCAGAAAAAAAAATCTTCTAGGCAGAGGAAATGTTAATAGGGTAGAAGAAAGCTTCGACCCGGATGCCAAAATTACAGCGATAGCAAAAAGGTTAGAAACCTTAGAATTGGGACACACTAGTGGTAAAATGGAGCCTTTTTGGGAAGGCCAGATTATGGAAGAGCAAGCCAATGCTCTTTACAACAACACTAGATTAGATAACTCTTAGAAGTTTGATCCATATTCATAAACCTATAACCCTGGTTGGAGAAACCATCTGAACCTTTCATGGTCTAAGGGCCAGAGCCAAGGTTAGTTTAGTAATTCTAATGCTCCCCCAGGTTTTGGCTATACTAAGAATCCTTTAGGACCAACTCAGTTTCAGAATCAGTCAGACAAGAAAATATTAAGTTTAGAGGAGTCTCTCACCTTTTCCCGTTCTTTTTTCCTATTTCGGACGAATACATACTATGTAGGAACATGTATTATGAATCCAATCAATAGAGTGAATTCTCCAAAAGCATCATCTTAAAAAAAGAGCGATTTGAAACATCGGAGCAATATGGGCCTCTTTTCATTTATACGAATAAAATAGTATGTTTGTATTAACTATAAACTTTTTTGTTATGAAATAAAGAAAAATCTCATTGGAAAAGTAAGAGCTCAACGGGACCTTGCCCCTTTTATTTATTATAAATTCAAAAAAAATCCTATGATTCAGTCTATTATAAATTCAATACATTTTCATAATATTATGGAATCATTTCATTCGCGAGGAGCTGGATGAGAAGAAACTCTCATGTCCAGTTCTGCAGTAGAGATGGAATTGAGAATAACAAACAACCATCAACTGTAACCCCATAAGAACAAAATTCCATAAACAACATAAAGGAAGAATGAAGGGAATATCTTACCGAGGCAATCATATTAGTTTCAGTAGATATGCTCTTCAGGCACTTGAACCCGCCTGGATCACATCTAGACAAATAGAAGCAAGGCGACGAGCAATGACATGATATGCACATCGTGGTGGAAAAATATGGGTACGTATATTTCCATACAAACCTATTACATTAAGACCTACAGAAACGCGTATGGGCTCGGGGAAGGGATCTCTCGAATATTGGGTATCTGTCATTAAACCGGGTCGAATACTTTATGAAATGGGTGGAGTATCAGAAATTGTAGCCAGAGAAGCTATTTCAATCGTTGCGTCCACAATTCCTATACGAACTCAATTCCTTATTGCAGAATAGGGATGTGCAACCAAAGGAAATGAGTCTTTGTGATAAAAAAAAAAAAAAAAACCGCAGGCCTTTTTTTCTGGAAAAAAAATATTTCTTTCTTCTTTTGCCCTTTCTTTGCATTGAAAGAAACGATAAAAAATAATGATATGATTCAACCTCAAACCCTTTTAAATGTAGCGGACAATAGTGGGGATCGAAAATTGATGTGTATTCAAATCATATGAGCTAGTAATCGTCGATATGCTCATATTGGTGAAGTTATTGTTGCTATAATCAAATAAGCATTGCCCAATATGCCTCTAGAAAGATCAGAGGTGATCAGAAATGTAATTGTGTTAACTCAGCAAACTGCAAAATTTTAGTTATCAGTAGAACATAGTCTACAAGCTAGTAACAGGATAAGACAAGAAAAAAGTCATGTTATTTCCGAGTTAAAAACCCAGGTTGGTCTGATACATAAGTCTTTGAGAGAAAAAGGTAAGTTTCCTAGTCAAACACAACCCAACCCTAGAGGAGTTCATGAAGTAGGTAAAAAACCATCAAATTATCTGAATTTTATTAGAACCATTAGGAGTGGTAGAGTTGTAGACAATAATGTAACAATTCCTGATAGTGAGCATATTGTAGTTCACCCCTCAGGACCATCCATAGCTGAAGGGACTGATAAAATCTCTGTTGATGCCAATTCGGTTCCTGAAAGGCCCTATTTTATGTCTAAAGCCCCATTTCCACATCTATTAGTACCAACAAAGAGTGAATCCAACTTTAATGACACAATGGAGGTTTTTAAGAAAGTTACCACAAACCTTCCGTTACTAGAAGTAATTAGGCAACTGCCGTCTTATGCCAAGTTCCTTAAGGATATGTGTACGCGAAAGCGAAAGCTTAGTGTCCCTAAAAAGCCTTTTTATCTAGTCATGTAAGTTCGATCATTCAGAACACCATAATTCCTAAGTATAAAGACCCAGGTGCCCTTAACATTGCTTGCACGATAGGAAAACACAAGGTAGATAAAGATTTACTTGAGTTAGGAGCTAGTGTGAACGTACTTCCGTACCATGTGTTACTTACAGCTGGGAATGGGTGAATTGAAACCTACCAAGATAACACTGCAGTTAGCTAATAGGTTTGTTAAAATTCCTCGTGGGGTGATAGAGGATGTTCTTATTGAGGTCGATAAGTTTATTTATCCTGTGGATTTCATAGTCCTAGATACCCAACCTGTCCCTGACCCAGAGAATCAAATACCGGTGATTTTAGGTCACCCATTTTTAGCCACATCTATTGATGTTATCAACTGTAGGATCGGACTTACGAACATATCCTTTGGTAATATGACCACTAAACTAAATGTCTTTAATGTTACTAGACAACATTCCGATGATTTAGAGGAAGTAAATATGATTAGCACTTAGTTCAGGATAATTGGGACGACACTTTGTTTGGTGATTCTTTATATAAATTTGATGAGACAATTCTCTTATGTCAGATAGATAACCAGAATTTAGAACTAGAAGAAGCTCTTGAATATTTTAAATACTCTACAGACCCAGAAATTCATGCAATAGTGTTAGGCCTTTCTGAGAGTAATGATTACCCTAATTTTGGGGGTAATGATGGTTCTTATATGCTAGAACGTAAGAGATCACGCTCTAGGTCGGTTTATGCGTAAGAAACCTAGAAGTTCTATTTTAGGAAACAAGAATCTCGACTATCTTAATCTAGAGACCTCTGATTTTGGAAAGTCTAGTGTTGAACGTCAGTCTCTTGGTGAGAAACCTATCGCTCCGATAGAGCCAGAAATGGAAACTTTGAAAGCTTTATTGAATCCAACTAGGACTACTCGTCCCTCGTGTATCAGGTTAGCTGAAACGAAAGCAAATTATGAACTTATACCTGGGACCTTACAGATGCTCCCAATCTTTTTAGGGAAAGAAAATGAAAACCCCTATTTCCATGTTAGGGACTTTGAGGAAATTTGTAGTACCCTAAATATTAGAAACCTTGATGATGATGCTTTCAAACTTAGGTTATTCCCTTTTCCTCTGAAAGATAAAGCTAAATCGTGGATATATAGTTTGGCTTCCGAGTCAATCGAAACGTATGAGCAACTTACATCTGCCTTTTTGAACAAGTTTTTCCCTAGGCACAAAACATCGTCTATTAGGACGCAAATCTGAAAGTTTTCTCAACATGAGGGAGAATCTTTTGTATAAGTATTTGGAAAGGTTCAATGATCTATTAGCCCAACGTCCTCATCATAGTTTAGAAAAGGTTAGGTTAGTTTAGATCCTTTATGAGGGTTTAGATTATTCCACTACAACCATAGTGGAAGCTATGTGTACAGGTGGGTTTGAAAACCAAACAGTTGATGCGATGATGACATTTTTGAATGAAATCTCCGAAAGACCCAACAATGGGAAAATAATAAGGAACCCCAGAAAAAAATTCTTCTAGGCAGAGGAAATGTTAATAGGGTAGAAGGAAGCTTTGACTCGATCCTAGTACATCTGAGGTATTACTTGAGTCTCTACCGACTCCACAACCTGATCCTCCTGATACTATCCAGGAGGAAATCCAGCTATTAGAGACTCGTTGTTCGAACGAATCTATTTGTCAAGATACTCATATGAATCCCAAGTGGGTGCCACAGATATACCCAGTTGTCTTGCAAGAAATTTTAGATCAGGTTGTGCTCCGTCTGTTCAGTTTTCTAATCCGGCGCAGTTGTCTCAAAATTATGGCATTTTTATTTGGTATTGTTGATCCACAGTTGTTTCGGCTATTGATATATGATTTGAAAGGTAATTAGCCATTTTGTAGTATTTGACGTCCGGCTGAAGACTTTAAACTTGGCACTTCTTGGGAGGTAACCCATGCTCATGCAACACGGTAATATCTTTCCTTAACTATTTTGCTTCAAATGGTAACAGTTTCTCCTTGTTCATGTTTTTAATTTTATCTTTAGAACATTGAGGACAATTGGGGGTATGGGAGAAACTTTTTAGTTGCATTAATTACACTACATACCCTAGAAATTTATGCTTATTAAGGATGACACTAACCAATCTAAGTGGATGGAAGCATCTTGGTTGTAGGAGTTGAGGAACCAATCTGAGTAGATGGAAACATCTAAAGAGTATTCATAAAAGCACAGAGCTCAGGTGTTAGAAATAACATGGTAGTTTCGACATATCTCGTTGAGTTCTTTTCACTTCTGTTTTTATTTTGTTTTCTTTAAAATATGTTTCTCTAAGTGATTAGGTGGGGTCACTATTCAAGATGTTACCACTGCTAGGGTGAAATAGAGTGATTGAGATACCAAAAAAAAAAAGAGATAAAATAAAATCATTATAAATTATGAAAAAAAAAAGAAAAAAAATTTGAGACCAGACTATCAGACCAAACGGAATAAAGTGTTCAATAAAATCGACCGCTGGTTCCCTTGTATATGCAAGACGAGTTGATCTAGAATTAGGATTATCGACCACTGGTTCCCTTGTATATGCCCGTTGTATTGATATTAGTCAGACCAGTATCTCAGTCCATTAGGATAGGTTCATTTTGGCAGTGGCCTTCAGACAGATATGAGAAACACCGTTTACCTAGTCAACATCAAAACCATCTATGTTTTTCTCTATATCCATATCTTAATCTATCCATGTGATTTGTTGACTCCGGATATTGATGTCCATAGTGTGACTATCTGAGTAGAGATTTGTCACTTATATATGAATTTTAGAATGCTTGAGTGCAAACTCATGTACATCAATTGGAATTTCGTATCAGGGTAATTCCTCCTGTAGTCAATGAGAGTATTCCAACCAAGGAGGCTCTTTAGTGCTATTCCAAGGTTCCGCGTAGATATCTAGGGCCTCGAGTAAAGGTTTTGTGGGTATATCTCTAGTAAACCCTCCCGAGACTATAACTCGACCACTAGGGCCACCTAGGGATTTAAAGGCTTGTTGCACATGCTAAGTGCAATCGTGATGCCTGCGACAATGAGTTAGGATTTTATTATGTATATTTGATTTGCTCGGGACTATCAAATAATAAGTTTGGGGGTATTTGATAAACACATTTATGTGTCTATTTTGATCTCAATTTTCTATATTTTTAGTACCCATTTTTGTACTTATTTTGGTATTTTATCTTTTTGTAAGTATTTTTTGGAGAAATTGGCTCGGAAAAGTGGTATTTGCACCCCATGAGCATGTGCTAAAGGGAGACCAGACACAGGTAAGGGGGAGATCACTTTCTTCCCAAATTCAAATCAGGAAAAAGCGAGAAATTTTGGTTTTCAATGGCAGCAAATTAGGGTTTGGGATTTGGGCGAGCTATAATGAGACTAAAGGGCTAAAATCAAATGGCTTCCTTTTGGTCTAACATGGCTCGTAATGGGTTTTGTTTTGATCGAATTTTGTTGGATCATCGAGATGACTCACAACAAGGGCATGGACATTTCACGGGAATTTCAGGCGAGAGTTTATGGAGTTTTCATCGGATTTTCTTCATGGATACAGAATGGATTGGGCCTAATTTAGTGAAACAAGGTTGGTAAGGCTTTGATATTCGAGGAATATTTGATTTACGCGGAGTTGAATCTAAACAGGGTATACGAGTTATATCGGGATAGTTTGGTTGTTTCTTTTGGAAGTTATGAGGAGTAAATTAGGCAGAGTATATTACATGAGGTTTCATTCGTCTAATAAAGAAGATTTGGGTTAAAAATGGAAGCAGAGTACGTGTAAAAGTTAAGCAGAAAATAACATTATTCCCGGGACTTGACTGAGAAGAAAAAAAAGGATGAGCCGAAGATAGTTCTGGAATTCGTGGACCCTGAAGTTTATAATAGACTGCTTGGAGGTCTAAGAATGGGAATCGAGACCTAGGAAAAAGTTGGGGTAGTTGCAGAGGCGCTTCCATCATCAACAAAGAAGAAGCTGTTGTTGTACGAAGAAGAAGGCAGAAAAATCGTCACCTTTACTTTCGAAATTCATAACAATTTTCCAACAATAATAACCGTTAGGATTTCCTCTGTAACAGTAAGCTCTGTAAAATTTATTTTTGTTACAAACCCGCTGCTTTATTAGTTGTCCCTTGTTTTTCACCCTTTTGAGCTATGAACACCTATTTTGAGCACGTGAATAACATGAGGAGCTAAACCCCTTAGTTGAGGCGACGGAGGAAGCCATTGTTCCATGAAAAGTGGTATATTTCTATTTTAATTATTTTTTTTCAATTTCTTTTATGATTATTTGCATGGAACTAATATTGTAAAACTGATTTTTATTGAATGATTGTGATTCGTATTGATGGAGCATGCTTAGTTTTAAACTTTTGGTGTTTCATGCATGATGTTTACAATTGTTACTTCGAAAATCTACTAGAGGAAATAAATTAAAATCACTTTAAACGCAACGACTTGCATGAATATTAATTAGATTGAATCACTTAAATGGTCAATGGTGGAATCCTGAGTCTCAGTGCTTTAAAAATATTGATAACAAATCTTAATCGAGTTTTCTTTGTTTTAGCATTAGGAGTTAAATCTAAAATCAACTTTCACAAGTCTTAAACGAACCACTTTTCTTACCACTATAAAACTACATCAATTTTTGGCGCCGCCGACGCGGACTTGTATTTAGGTTTAGGTTTTAGGTGTACTTTATTTTTAGGTTTTGTATATTTATTTTTATTGTTTTTTTAGATTTTTTGTTCTATTTTACGTCTTTGGCATTTTTGTTTTGGTTGTGCAGGATTGGCTTGAAACGAAACGTGGAAAGTCGAACTTTCCAAAAAAGGATAAAATCGAAGATATCATTTTTGGACTTTTACTTTAGTTAGTTTCTTTATTTCTTATTTTGGACTTGTAATTTTCTATTATTGTTTGTTTATTTTTGTTAGTTTTTTATTATTAAAAAATAAAATAAAAAACTTGCACCCACCAATTGCATCCCTCATCAGACTACCGATTTTACGAAAACTCGTGGATTAGTAAGTTGAAACCGTTCTTTGGGCCTTATGGGAGTTACCAGCTGAAAGTCTACAAACCTCAGCCTCGTACCTTAGGGTATATTTTGCTGTGGTAACCCAAGCTTACCTAAATTAATTATCCCAGCATATGCATGTGCACAGTTTTTGTTGATTTTTGTATGCAGAACGTAAGAGAGACGCTCTAGGTCGGTTTATGAGTCAGAAACCTAGAAGTTCTATTTTAGGAAACAAGAATCTTGACTACCTTAATCTAGAGACCTTTGATTTTGGAAAGTCTAGTATTGAACGTCAGTCTCTTGGTGAGAAACCTATTGCTCTGATAGAGCCAGAAATGGCAACTTTGAAAGCTTTGTTGAATCCGACTAGGACTACTCGTCCCTCGAGTATCAGGTTAGCTGAAACGAAAGCAAATTATGAACTTAGACCTGGGACCTTACAAATGCTTCCAATCTTTTTAGGGAAAGAAAATGAAAACCCCTATTTCCATGTTAGGGACTTTGAGGAAATTTGTAGTACCCTAAAAATTAGAAACCTTGATGATGATGCTTTGAAACTTAGGTTATTCCCTTTTTCTCTGAAATATAAATATAAATCATGGATATATAGTTTGGCTTCCGAGTCAATCGAAACGTATGAACAACTTACATCTACCTTTTTGAACAAGTTTTTCCCTAGGCACAAAACATCGTCTATTAGGACGCAAATCTGCACGTTTTCTTAATAGGAGGGAGAATCTTTTATGTAAGTATTTGGAAAGGTTCAATGATCTATTATCCCAACGTCCTCATCATGGTTTAGAAAAGGTTAGGTTAGTTCAGATCCTTTATTAGGGTTTAGATTATTCCACTACAACCATAGTGGAAGATATGTGTACAGGTGGGTTTGAAAACCAAACAGTTGATGCGATGATGACATTTTTGAATGAAATCGCCGAAAGACCCAACAATGGGAAAATAATAATGAACCCCAGAAAAAAATTCTTCTAGGCGAAGGAAATGTTAATAGGGTAGAAGGAAGCTTTGACTCAGATGCCAAAAAGGTTAGAAACCTTAGAATTGGGTCACACTAGTGGTAAAATAGAGCCTTTTTGGGAAGGCCAGATTATGGAAGAGCAAGCCAATGCTATTTACAATAACATTAGATTCGATAACTCTCAGAAGTTTGATCCATATTCAGAAACCTATAACCCTGGTTGGAGAAACCATCCGAACCTTTCATGGTCTAAGGGCCAGAGCCAATGTCAATTTAGTAATTCTAATGCTCCCCCATGTTTTGGCTATCTAAAAGCGGGGGTCTAACAACCTCACCCAATATTTCGATTAGAAATATGTATGGACTAACTCCAGTATACTTTCTAGAGAATCAACTAGGCAGTCAGACTTAATCTAGAGAAAAAGTATATTAAAGAGTTAATATCTCTATCCCTCGATATGATCTATACTCAAGCAAATAGAAATCTACGTGTTTTTATCAAAAACCAATATCCGAGGATCAATCAATTTCCAATCAACAACCAAAGGTTGGATTTCACAATTGATCGATACAACGCACAACCTGTGATATTTCAATTATATAACAAAATAAAATGCAAAATAGAAATAACACATACATCATAATTTTATTAACGAGGAAACCGCAAATGCAGAAAAACCCCGGGACCTAGTCCAGATTGAATACCACACTGTATTAAGCTACTACAGACACTAGCCTACTACAAACTAACTTCGGTCTGGACTGTAGTTGAACCCTAATCAATATCACACTGATTCAAGGTACAGTTGCACTCCTTACATCTCCGATCCTAGCAGGATACTACGCATTTTATTCCCTTAGTTAATCTCACCCACAACCAAGAGTTGATACGACCCGACTTGAATAAATAAATCTGTATCACACAGAAAAGTCTACGATAATAGATAAATTTGTCTTCCACTGATAAACTTACGAGTTTTGTTATGTATTTTTATAAAATCAAGGTGAAAAGGAACCAATCGATAACCTGGACTTATATTCCCGAAGAATAGCCTAGAATTATTGATCACCTCACAATAATCTAAATCGTATGGTAGCGAAACTAGATATTGCAGAATCACAAACGATGAGACGAAGATGTTTGTGATTTATTTTTATCTTGCCCTATCGGAGATATAATCTCAATCCAATTATTCAATTGAACTCGTACGATATAAAATGGCAAGATCAGATCGCTCAACTACAAGAGAAGTAGTTTCGTCTGGCTTCAAAATCTCAATGAAGTCTTTAAGTCGTTAATCGATAGGGTCTCGAGAAAAAACCTACGATTAAAGGAGAATCGACTCTAGCAAACCATCTAGTATCATACAGGAAGTATGGGGATTAGTTTTTCCAGTTGCTAGACGTCTCCCTTATATTTTTTTCAAATCAGGGTTTGCAATCTAAGTTATCTTGGTAACAAAGCATTCAATATTTGACTTACAAGTATTACTTGAAGACTTGAAGAATGTGAAGAAGTATGGATCTACAACGACAACATCATCCTTCCTCTTGAGGTTAGTAATATTTGACTTGAACTATTTCATTCCCTAACGTAATTTTCAATTCGTGCATATTGAAAACATAACTTCGAAGATGTGTATGATAATCTAGTTAGACATAGTATTAAGGAATACAATACGAGGTTTATTGCTTAACCATTAAATTGTGTATATAAGACATCGACATGATCATATGAATGATATTGTGATTATGTATGGGTATGAGTGAATATTTCATCATAGGAAACAATGTTTTACATTCGTTTAAAGGAAGTAAGTTCATAAACTTGTTTTGTGAATCGAAAGGGAAATCGCTAGGATTATGGGTATTTTTATTCATTGCAAATCTATTTTGAATTACCTATATGTGTGTTTAGTATAACCGCTCATAAACTTGTTTATGTATCTTGGTAAAACTATTCACAAGGCCTAACTTTTGTATTGGCATGACTTTTATTAGTGAAACCGGTCTTAAGTAATCACTCAATATGGTATGATCGATGCCTTGTAAATAACAACTTTGATCTAGTCATTGGGGAACCGATCCTAGTAAGATGTGCAACAAATTTACAAGAGTGGAATCAATCCTTATAAGAGGTGCAATACGTTTTTATTAGATGGGGGAACTGATCCTATAAACATGTGCAACAAGTTTGTAGTTTTGGGGGAACCGATCCTATGGGCATGTGCAACCAAATACAAGTAGTTAGCATAAGTTGTGGGGAACCGATCCTAGTACCTAGTCAAACCGAATTTTGGTAATTAATGTGACTATGCACAGTACTCACATGGAGGTGGAACCAAAATTTGTTTTGGTAGAACCGTGAAACCCATGATTGGTTATTTGATAGGATAATCAATCACATAGTTCTTGGAATTCAGACGAACCAATTATAAACTTATTTGGAAGTGTGGCAAATTGTTCCCAAGATTGTAAGTATGAAAAAGGACTTGCAAAGTAAAGATGTCGACATGCTTTAAACATCTGCAGTAACTCTTTTCATTAATTGTTTAAAGATATTCCTTAATAGCTAAAGGAAAAATCCCAGGATCGAAATAAATTGAGAATCTTTTATTTAAGTTTTCTTAGTTTTTATATGCTATTTATTTTCCAGCAAATAAATGCATATCTTTAGAAAATAATAATTGGTAATGTGCATTTACTGATTATAGATTTTTCTATTAGATTTTGGTCAACATTTGGACAAAGCATTTCCAGGAATTATGAAAACCAATTTTGTGTTTATTGCATGTCTTTGAGAATATTCGGTTTTGGAAATTCCTTGGTGTCCAAACTTCCTTGTCTATAAATATTGAAGTTTGTGTTTCTTCCTCAGAGCCAGCAAAACTTCCTAGTTGTGTTGTTACTGGTGGAGCCGTCTATTCGGAGAGGAAAGTAACCTAATTAGGAGAAATCTCTTACGGCCGCGCAGTTTAAAGACTTCTTTGGTATTGAGAAGCTCTATTAGTACCGTCGGTGGGAAACTAGATAATTGCGGTTTATTATTAGTTTTCGATTGATTTGATTGACTAACTATTGTTAAACTTTGATTGCACCTAGTTTGTTTATGCTTGAGAATCTTCTCTTCTGATATAAGATTCAGTCAAACTAGATCGAAGTTTCGACAGGGATCTTTAGACTGTTTGTAGTTCTAAAGACGTCTTGTGATAATCCAACGTGCAGGTGATGATTGAAGATTAAAGAATATTTGAAGACAAGAAGACTTTTTGGGTTCATAATCTTTGGTGTGAACAATACTTGTTTCAGATGGAAAGGGATCCAACTATAATCGGTTTATCTTTGTGATAGATTGGATTGATTAGTTGAGTAGATCGACATCAACACACTTCTTTGTGATTAATAGTATTGATTGGATAATCTAAAAATTACTTCGGTAGTTGTTGAGATATTGATCCAAGAACCCGACAAAGGAGTTTATTGGTTAAACGGAAGAGCCTTTGTCAAACTCATATCACGTTGTTTGAAAAGAGTTGTTACCGAATAGATTTGTTGTTCCTTTACTGTTTGGAATACGAACCAAAGGAATTGTTCCAAGTACGTGACTTAATATAAGTTGGAGGCGTAGGAATACTGAGGGAACTAGGTGAACTATAGGTTTAGTTACTTGGTCTCAACTATACGAAGTTGGTTTGATTTTGTATATCGGCTTAATTCTGAGAGTATTCAATTCTGGACTAGGTCCCGGGGTTTTTCTGCATTTGCGGTTTCCTCGTTAACAAAATATTGTTGTGTTTTTTACTTTTCTATTTCTGCAATTATAATTGTTTTATTATAATTAGAAGAAAAATACACAAAAGTTAATTCCTATTTTACTTAATAGAAAATCCCTAGAGTTTGGTTAAATCCGAACCTATTATCAAGTAAACATACTTCGTTGTTGTATTGTCTCGATCTTATATCCATAGATGATCACACGAAGTGTGAACCGATTAGTTGTATTGTCTCGATCCAGTCCATAGACAATCACTTTCGCAAAAAGACTTATAGGCGGAAAAGTTTTAGATTGAGGTATATTTGGGAACCCTCGTATTTTCAGAACCCCGACACAATTATACGCACTTGATTCCCTTAGATGATCTCACCCACAACTAAGAGTTTCTACGACCCAAAGTCGAAGACTTGATAGACCAATCTGTCTCACATAGAAAAGTCCATTGATATAGATAAATCTGTCTCCCACAGAAATACCTATGAGTTTTGTTCCATCTTATGCTAAATCAAGGTGCACATGAACCAATTGGTAAACCGGACTTATATTTCCGAAGAACATCCAAGTATTATCAATCACCTCATAATAATCCTAATCGTATGTAAGAGAAACATGATATTGTGGAATCACAAATGATGAAACGAAGATGTTTGTGACATCTTATAATGTTACCTATCGGAGATAAATCTCAAGAAAATATTAGAAAACATAATACTCAATCACGATAATATAAGTAAGATCGGAACACGCAACTATAGAGAAAATAGTTGGGTCTGGCTTCACAATCCCAATGAAGTCTTTAAGTCGTTAACCTATAGGGTTTTGGAATAAACCTAAGGTTAAAGGAGAATCGACTCTAGTCGCAGCTAGTATCACAAAGGAGGTGTGTGGATTAGGTTTCCCAGTTTCTAGAGTTCTCCCTTATATAGTCTTCAAATCAGGGTTTGATAGATTTGGAACAAAGCAATCAATATTCTCCTTTAGATGAAACCTGATCTAAAATCCAAGCTAAGTTTGCTTGAAACCAAAGCAATATCTCTCCACCATTAGATGGTCTTAGATTGTTACACACAAATGAAATGTACCTTCAATTAGATATGGACACCCGTACCTAAACGTGTACACTAGGTTGGCTCAATAATAGTTAACCGAAGTTATCCATATGAACACTTTCATATCAACCTTAATCATCTTAACCACAACTAGTTCAAATGACTCAAATGAAACTAGTTATAGAGTTGTTCAATTGTTTATATTCTCATAGAAGTATACAAGACACAATTGAAGCAAAATCGGTTTGATTCACTCGAATCAATTCATGAACATTATAGCCACTGTTTTCAAAAGATTGCATTCCTTATCATATAAATGTATTAGTTCATGGAACAACCAATTCTATAACTTAACCCACTAAAGTATGCAAACGGGTATGCATACTTAAGTAGCCGGACTTGGACTTTGTCCGACAGTACGCGAACAGGTACGCATACTATCATACATCCAAAACATCAGTTGAATTCAGTACATGTATGGGTATGAACACAATAGTTCCTGGACTTCAACTGAGTTCGCAAGTACGCGTACATGTATGCATACCAAGTCTCTCGTACTTTACCTGACCTCGCCAGTACGCATACGGGTATGCATACTATACCGGTCTTGGATCAACATATATGCAAGTACGCATACTATGTCTATAATCCAATTATGGTTAAGTATTCTAAACTCTAATTCAATCATTAAAACATTCTTAGAGGATGACAATAGTTGTTTTCACATACTATTTGCATCAAATCTATTTTCAAGTGATTGACATAATCAATACGAAATATTCCGAGTCTACATCAAATGAGATGTTACAAGGCGATTTTCATATGATCATATTTTGACTTTCGTGAAGAACATAAGATGAACTTTGTTAAAGCGAAAGCTTACCAACACATATTTCGAGAAATATGTAAGTGAGTTAAACTCAGCTCGAAATATCAAATGTCTATAATCGATTACTATATAGCTATACGACTTTTGTCTCAATATAGGAGATAGAGTATAAATAAACTTTCCGAGTGATAGATGAGTTTCTGTCTCCATATACCTTTTTTTGATGAAGTTCCACAAGCTCTCCTTAGTAGTTCTTCATCTTCAATTGATGAACGCCGTGAAGTTTAATGCTCAACTACACAATTTATCCTAGTCCGAGACATAGCTATAAGTAGACTAGAAATCAAGACTTATAGTTTTGATCACTAAACTTGACAAACAAGCTTGAGATAGAAACGCTTGCGAGTTTGACCGAGCATTGCTCTAACAATCTCCCCCTTTGTCAATTTTAGTGATAAAACTATCAATACATATAAATTACAAAATAAACAAACTTTGTAGCTTCTCATCCAAATGCTTGATCTTCTTGGTTCTTAAACATTACTCGAAATCTTCGTCACTTCCAAGTACTCCCGCGATTCTGAAAGTATTAAACTCTGCATCATAGTTGTTGAAGATCCGTATCCATAACAATGAGAAAAAAATTGATCTCAATCATTGTTATACAGTGTCATAGTATTATTACACAACATCAAAGTCCAATTGTATCACAACTTTGACAATAATACTATGGTGATATGTATCACTCCCCCTTAGTCAATACTTCATCTCACAATGAAAACCACTCCCCCTTACATAATGATCCTTAAACCATATGTATTTGTAGTGTGAACTACACATTAGTTCTCCCCCTTTTTGTCAATATAAATTGGCAAAGGTACGAAAACTAGTGGGATCCTAATGAAAATTTCATAGAGATACTTCATGACCAAAAGAGAACTTATCAACTTTGTTTCGATGATTTCACATAGTCGAAACTTAGTGTATTCATCAAGGAGGTTATAAAGATACAAGAAAACTCCCACAATATTCCACAGCCGCACTCCCCACAAAGATATGAAAATTAAGCAAAAGTTCAATTAAGAACTCTCACCCATAAAATTTCATTCACAAAAGAACAACAAGAGCGACCTTACTTTTACAAGAAAATAAGGATTTCATTGGACATAATCAAATCACATGAAACATGAACTCGTATCCAAAAGTATCAATTGAATTAACCACAAAGGAAATGATCAATTCAATTGGCCATGCTCAACATAAGAAAACTTACGGAGCAACACAGTACATTCACAAAGATGTGGATCAGGGAAAGACCAATACTACGGAATAATCAAAGATTCATTCTACATTTTATCACTATTTGCATATAGACGTGTAATAGACTTAATATTTTTAAACAAAAATTCATCCTATCTTTCATCAATTATTTTTATAATGACATAATAGGCTTAACTTTTGTTGTCAAAAGTTCATTCTATCTTTTATCAATATTTGCATAATGACATATAATAGACTTAACTTTTGAGCATATATGGGACAATCAAAGTTCACGGACGTAAACACACATATCCATAACAAGTTGCAATATATAAAATTACTTAATTATTTTTCCTTGATCAATGAATATGGATTATAATAATAATAAAGAAATTGAAATTGCATAAAGATTAATACTACAAAAACATCTTCCAAATAAACTTTAGAATTTATATAAATAAATTTAAAAATATTGCAAGATAAAAACCGTTGGCAATAGCTATGTGTAATCACAATAATTGCTATTCCAAACCCTAGTTATCCTTTTTTAAACATAAGAATAAATTCTCATAAGAAGTTTCCTAGACAAAAAATAAATCAGAAACAACTCTAAGAAAAACTTAGACACGGTTAGCAACCAGAGAACGGAAAAGGGTGAGTTTATTAGATGCTCTCTTAAGTTCGTTTTTCAGAAAAGCAAGGTTCCTTGATGAAATTTCAAGTTGTCCACATACGACCTCAAAATCTTGAAGAAGATTTCCAACGAATTGAAGAGACATTTGGAATAGGAGATCTTTTTCATGATTAATTGCTTGAAAGAAAATTATGGAGATGGGTTCTTCGTGAAGTTCAAAAACTTTGGCATCGTCAAATTTGTCTTCCTTTTTACATCCTTCCATTGTGCACACCATGATTCCAAGAAAAGTCTTGACGTTACTGAATGGGTATATATCAAAAGGAATCCTTGATATATACTTATAATTTTCACAAGGGAACCTTATGGTTACTTGTAAGCGTTTGGATATGGCATAATCAACTTCTACTTTGTTGTGATGGGTCTTCAAGGGGGAACCCAGGTTTATCAGGATATGGATTTATTGCATAGTGTGGGAGACTATGTGATAGCCATTGCAGGGGGTTTGGGAATAACAACAAATTTCTTTGCAGAGATCATAGCAATATTGTGTGCAGGGGAATGGGAAATACAAAATGGTTATAGAAGACTCATATTTATATCAGATTCAAAAGCAGCAATAGCAGCATATAAAAACTCTAAAGTCACATGGTTTGCAATCTATAGATGGAAGAAAATATGCCAAAGTGTGAGGGAATCAGAATTTATACACAGCTATAGGGAGATCAATTTTTCAGCAGATGACTTGGCAAAAAAGGGTGCAAACATGCAGAGTGGCCATCATCAAATATAAAACAGTAAACCACCATTTATAGGAGCATTGGAATCTGAGAAAAAAAATCATATTATAGGTTCTGTTAGTTTTTTCTACCTATTTTAGTATTTTTGTTCTATTTTTGAACTGGTTATTGTAAGTTTTTGTTATATTTTTGGTTATCAATAAAATTCATTATTAAGCAAAAAAAACTTGTAAGTGTTTGGTAACGGGTCGGGTGCTCAGAGTTCATGGTTATGACCCAAAAATCAAAGACCAGGGAACCAATTGAGATAAACATTTAGAAGCATGTTTTGACAGAAAAACAAGTTCTGAACAAACGATAGGAAACTTTGGCTCATAAAGAGTACAACACAAAGTTAGAAATCAATTGTCATTAAGGAAGAACAAATATTAAAAAAAAAAAATCAGACGGACAAAACAATTGTCCGGAGCAAGGCTCAAGAAGGAGAAACAAAGCAACAAAGAAATAAAATAATAATACAACACAAACCATTTGTCAAGAAAGGAACATATTCTTCAGAGTTATGTGTATCTTCTCATGGTCTCAAAGAGGATACACATAAGGAAATGGTCAAGTTGTAATTTGTATTGATGTTTTCCTTTATATTTTCGTGACAGAAAACAGAATCTTTATGAGAATCTTCAAAAGAATTAACAGGAGAAGGACAAGAGTTACCTGAAGCTGCTGCTTTTCTCGCCTTTCTGATCTTGTGCTTGAGACTATTGATACTGGTCTTGAGTTCTGAAACACGATTATTCATGTGAAAATAATTAGGAACACCCATTTTGGGAGCAAGATCATCTTTGAGGGAAAGAGAGAAGCTTGAAGATTTTTTATATCTTCGAAAACTTTTTCTATTCATAGACCTTTCATAATTATCAGTCATCCATATAACATTGTTCTTTTTACGATTGTAAGAAAAAGTTGTGTTATATTCATAATCAGGAATTGGCCCATCACATCACTTTCCCTGATTATGGGATGAATTTATAACTGTACACTGAGAATCAGGTTTGATTACTTCTTTAGACACACATATAAGAATGTTATGAAGTTTTTCATTCCGTAAGTGAAGATGACATCTTCTTTCGATGTGACCCTGTTTTGCACAATAATAACAATGGATTGGAATGTTCTTAACTATTCTCAATTGAGCATTCCTTGAAGATTGATAACCTGTGACATTTGCTGCTAAAATAGGATTAACGCTTTCACTACCAGTTATACTTTCAGTTTGAGAAAGGTTTTTACCATGAACAAAATTGATCTTACCAGTACTTGGAGCATCTATACCTTTATAGCCCAGACCACGTGTATCACGATGTTCTTTACATGCTCCCAGCATGGAAGATAATTTTGTAAAGCTAGAATTGAATTTTTCAGATTTTCTTCCAGAGATTTAACCTTCTCGAGAGCAACAGAAAGGTCAGTCTTCAATTGTTTTTCTTGGGAGAGAAAAACTTTCTCTTTGTTATTGAAACAAGTTTGTTGAGAGTTATACCTTGCTTCGGTATCTGCAAGTCTTTCTTTCAACACAAAGAGATTTCGAGGAAGAGTTTCACATTTAGAATCTTTTGAACGTAGATCTTCCTCGCGATCTTTAAGAAGATAATGCAATAAAATATAACCACAATCATACCCCTTAAAGATTTTTTTTTTTCATTTTTCTGTTTTCTAGACAAAGAGGAGTCTGAAACTCAGACAAACAATATGTTGAATTATTTTTCTTTAGGAGATGATTGAAAAGCTTGATGTACTGTAAGACTTCCTCATCAACATCTTGTCCCTCTTCTAAATCACTTTCATCAGAAAGTTCATCCAACTGTTCGTTTAGGTGTGCTTCACAGTTATACACAGATTTAGATGACGGGGAAGACGTGAGAGATTTCTCAGGAAAAACAAGACTTTGGACCAAGTCAGAATGTTTCTGAACTTGTGATGTGTTATCAGAGATATTATAGTCCATAGTCAGATCACCGTTAGATGAACCTTGATCTAAGATCCAAGCTAAGTTTGCTTAAAACCAATGAAAAAAATATCTCCACCATTATATGGTCTTAGCTTGTTACACACAAATGAAATGTGCCTTCATTTAGATATGGATAACTGTACCTAAACGTGTACATTAGGTTGGCTCAACAATAGTTAACCGAAGTTAGCCATATGAACACATTTATATCAACCTTATTCATCTTAACCACAACTAGTTCAAATGACTCAAATGAAACTAGTTATAGAGTTGTTCAATTTTTTATATTCTCATAGAAGTATACAAGACACAATTGAAGCAAAATCGGTTTGATTCACTTGAATCAATTCATGAACATTATAGCCATGGTTTGCAAAAGATTGCATTCCTTATTATATAAATGTATTAGTTCATGACACAACCGATTCTAGAACTTAACCCACTCAAGTATGCAAAGGTGTACGCGTACTTAAGTAGTCGGACTTGGACTGTGTCCGACAGTACGCGAACTGGTACGCATATATACTATCACACATCCAAAACATCAGATGAATTCAGTACGCATATGGGTATGCATACAATAGTTCTCGGACTTCAACTGAGTTCTCCAGTATGCGTATATGTACGCATACCAAGGCTCCCGGACTTAACCTGACCTCGCCAGTACGCATATGGGTATGCATACTATACTGGTCTTGGATCAACATATATGCAAGTACGCATACGATGTCTATAATCCAATTATGGTTAAGTGTTCTAAACTCTATTTCAATCATTGAAACATTCTTAGAGGATGACAATAGTTGTTTTCACAAACTATTATCATCAAAGCTATTTTCAAGTGATTGACATAATGAATACGAAATATTCCGAGTCTACATTAAATGAGATGTTACAAGGAGATTTTCATATGATCATCTTTTGACTTTCGTTAAGAACATAAGATGAACTTGGTTAAAGCGAAAGCTTACCAACACATATTTCTAGAAATATATAAGCGAGTTAAACTCGGTTTGAAATATCAAATGTGTATAATCGAATACTATATAGATATACGACTTTTGTCTAAATATAGGAGATAGAGTAGAAATAGAATATCCGAGTGATAGATGAGTTTCAATATCCACATATCTTTTGTTGATGAAGTTCCACAAGCTCTCCTTAGTAATTATTCATCTTTAATTGATGAACGCCACGAAGTCTAAAGCTCAAGTATACAATCTATTCTTCTAGTCTGAGACATAGCTATAAGTAGACTAGAAATCAAGAATTATAATTTTTATCACTAAATTTGAAAAACAATCTTGAGATAGAAACGCTTGCGAGTTTGACCGAGCAGTGCTCTAACACTATGATCATACAAATATGACCATATCACATCACTAGAGTATCATACAATATGTACAGTATATACAACTTCACAGTTATGTTTTCAATATAGCACGAATTGAAAAATACGTTAGGAATGAAACAGTTCAAGTCAATATTACTAACCTCAAGAGGAAGGATGATGTCGACGTTGTAGTTTGCTTCTTCTTCACATTTTTTAGGTCTTCGGAGTAATACTTGTATGTCTCAACATTCCTAGACTTTCTAGTCTAACCTAAACGAAGTTGACTCTAGTATATAATCAAGCGACTTTAGATGAGTTTTGACATACTAAAATATGATTACCAAACTTGACGTACCAATGCTTGGTTAGTTCAACCGAGCTATGCTTTAACAATATCCCAATTTGCCAATTTTAGTGACAAAATCTTATTCAACATGGATAAACAACTTACATAAGAATTCGTTTTAATACTCTTAAGTCCAAGTTTCAATAGCCCAATAACCCATATATATTCAATCAATAAATGTCGTTGTTGACATTTGAATTTACTCTCCCTAAAAGGTAAGAGCTAGGTAAATATTCAATCCGAACATTTTCGTTATTCCCCTTTTTGTAGTCAAAATATTAGAACAATAGTATGATATGTTTCTCCCCCTTAGTCAATGCTTTACTCTTTCATTAGATATAACGATTAAGCACAATTGTCCTTTCATTAGTGATTGCAAATCACTTGTTTTCTCCATATATTTCTCCCCCTTTTTTGTCACAAAATGACAAAGTTTCGAGCAAATAAAAGATAAACCGAAAGAATCTTACAAATATAAAAGACTTTTAAATAACCTTAAGAGTTAAGCACGAAGGTTTCACATGCCACTTTAGATAACCAATATTAAAACCGAAACTACAAGTAATTTAGTTTTAATATGTTATCAAGGAAACAATTTCCCGAAGTAATTTTCCATAATAGTTTAACAATTCGACTAAGAAACTTAATTCACTTATTAAACCAGTTGCGCATGTACAACCGCTTGTTTTGATAAAACCAAAATAAAGATTAGAATTAACTTTATTTATCTCATCAGGCTCTAACTTAGACCTTTCCCTTTAGACAAGACAAACACTAGGTTAGTTAACTAGTTTTTATTGTCAAGGCATTCGATTAGACTTGAATAACCGAATCCTCCAATTTGATAAGTCTAACTAAGATCACAATTAACTTAGTTTCTCTTGTCCAGAATCAAATTGGACTAAACAAATGATCCCGCATTTTGTTAAACTATAAATAATACATACAAACCAAAATAAATTGACTTGCACAATTATTTTCTTAACCGGAAGCAATTGAAACAAACATAGACATTATAGCACCGAATTTCGTAAAGAAAAAACACTTGATACCCAACAACAAAGAAGATATATACCAAACAATAAGCCAAATAAATTGACACAGTTTTTCTTAACCAGAAACAATTGAATTATACACACACATACACACATCCATACACAATAATGGAACATATAAATTGTACCGAAATTTCGTTAAGTAAAAGCAAAATATATGCAATATAAACAGGAAAACGATTAACTAACAAATTTATTACCTCAAATTCCACAACCTCTTCTCCCCAGAAAGATATATCATTAAGTGCAAGTTCAAATAAGAACTCTCCCCAAATGTGTTTTTATCTGCTCGCAAGAACAAAAGAACAACAACAAAAGAATCCTTTACCAGAGAAAGGTTGAAATGGTTTTAACTAATGCGTGCCAATAACAAAAGTTGAAAACCTGAAACATATATGTTATGATAAACACAACTCACGAAGACATAAATTGATTCAACATATTGTGATTTTTCACATATGAGTTTCAATCGGAACACCTTATGATCCTTTGATAAAGCCTGCCTACATGGGATAAAACTTAATCCCGCTAAATCAAAAAGACACATAAACAATAAGGGCCACATCATATGAGATCGAATATTAAGGTTAATGAAAACCGAAATCAGGCTTCCCATAAAACGAATACACATAAAAAAAATATAAACATTCATTCACAGGCTATGTAATCGGTAACTATCACAAGAAAATTTATAAAGATGTATTCATTAATAATGATAGTTTTATTCAAAAATATACCTTATACAATAATTGAAGTAAATCAAAAACATTGATGTCTATTTTTGTTTTTAAATAAGAATCTAATCTTATTTCTTATTGTTATCTACTTGTTTTCATACAAGAGTTATCTTAATCCCTCTTGTTTAAGGTAAATCTCATCGAGTAGAGACTGAAATTCCCACAAAACATCCTCATAATGATTAAGAATGTTAGTAAGATGCATAACATCACTTGAGGAGTTCTCATGACCTATTTTTAGTAACTCTTTATAGTAGAGTACTCATTTCCATTCAGCGTTAACTCTTTCATCAAGCAAAACTATTTTTCCGATTAGGTCTAGTACACCATCTAGTAAACTGGATGCATGTACCTTTGAAGAGTATATGAGTTAAATCGAATGGTGGCATGTATTGTTGCACAAAGTCAGCCTGTCAGAATCTAAGCAGTAAATATATTTCTCTATCTTGTGGAGACAATAATCACTGAAAATCTCCCCGCAGACTATTCCATTCAAAAGATAAGCGTTATACTTCGTAGTCTAATTCCCTACTACTATGATCATACAAATATGACCATGTCATGTCACTAGAGTATCATATAATATGTACAATATATACAGTTTCGCAGTTATGTTTAAATATAACATGACTTAAAAGATACGTTAGGAATGAAACAGTTCAAGTCAATATTACTAACCTCAAGAGGAAGGATGATGTCGTCGTTGTAGTTCGCTTCTTCTTCACATTATTCGGGTCTTCGGAGTAATACTTTTATGCATCAAGCGACTTTCTAGTCTAACCTAAACGAAGTTGACTCTAGTATATAGTCAAGCGACTTTAAATGAGTTTTGACACACTAAAATATGACAACCAAACTTGACATATCAACGCTTGGTGAGTTCAACCGAGCTATGCTCTAACATATACGACTTAGTCTCATTAGAAGATATAATAGAATAGACTTCTTAGTGATAGATAAGTTTTAGTCTCAACATAAATTTTGTTGATGGAGTTCCTCTAAGCTCTTCAGTAGATCTTCTTCTTCAATGGTGAACGTCGTGAAGTCTAAAGATCAACTACACACTTCTATCCTAATTCGAGACATATCTATAAGTATATTGGAAACCAAGTATATAGTTTTGATCAACTAAAATTGACAAACAAGCTTGAGATAGCAACGCTTGCAAGTTCGATCGAGCAGTGCTCTAACAGAATCAAGTGTATGAATAATGAGTTAAGATACTATTATTTAATGTAATTAATTCATGTATTCTCCATATGTATTAGAGTTTTGTCACTAAAATTGAAAAATCGGGAGATTAACAGAGCATTTCTCGGTTGAACCCACCAACCGTTGGTATGTCAAGGTTGGTTGTCATATTTTATTATCAAAAATCAAAAGTCACTTGATTAGATTACTAGAGTCAACTTTCTTAGGTTAGACTAGGAATTCTAGAAATGTTGAGACATACAAATATTACTTTGAAGACATGAAGAATACGAAGACGTAACAACAACAACGAAGACATCATCCTTCTTCTTGAGGTTAGTAGTACAAGACTTGACTTGTTTCCATTTATATATACATTACTTTCAAGTCGTTTAGATTGAAAACATAACATCCGAAGTTATATATATGAAATTCTATTATTAGAGACTTGATTATCTTGTTATGATCAAATTCTCAATGAAGAATATATATACAAGTTGTTTCACAACTTATGTGTATTGAATATAACACTTATCTTTTGAACTTCGTAATTGCAACATAGACACTATCTTTGTAACTTGTTACTAGATCATGTATTGAACTTAGGATTGATTTCATGCCTAGAAAAATATGTTTGATTACATGAGTTTAAGGAAGTAAACATATGAAACTTGTTTCGTAATTGAAATAAATCAATTGGATTGGTGGTCCAATTCCTATTGGGGATATGTAGGAGGACCGATCCATATTGGGGATCTATAGCAGGACCGATCCATATGTATTGGGGATCTCTAGCAAAACCGATCCCTAGATATTGGGGATCTATAGTAGGATCGATCCCGTATATTTTAGGGTTTGTGTGATTTTGTATGTTGAGTTTGCAAAATAGGAAAGTTCAAGATGTCGACATTGTGAGTAATTTGAACATGTGTACGAATATTATCTTTTATTGTTTAAAGATATTCCTTGATACTCAAGGTGAGATCCCAAATTGCAATGTTTGAAAATATTTTTATTAAGATTTTTAAATTTTTAAATTTTATTTTTCCAGAAAGTAAAACATATCTCTGCAAGATATATTAGCAAAGTATACTTGTATGTCATCTAATGTTGAGTTGTCATCCATGAGGGATTTCGGTATCACAATTAGATATTGGTTGGTATCAAAACCGAAAATAAGTGTTTATTGCATATCTTGAAAATATTTTCGGTTATGGAAATTTCTTGGTGTTTAAACTATCTTGGTCTATAAATAGTGAAGCTTGTTCTTCTTACAAACTCATCATGAGGCATGCACTTCATTTTGTAGTCACTTCCGTAGACGACTAGTAGTATTACTTGTAATACTATATTAGAGAGGAGAGTAACCTAATTACATGAAATCTCTTACATCCGCTAATTTAAAGACTTATGTGGGATAAATAAGTGTCTAGATAGTATTGTTGGCGGAAAACTACAATTTTCATTGTTATTTAAGATTTCGATTATTGATTTGATTGACTAACGGTTGTCAAAACTTGATTACACCTAGTTTGTTTATTCTGAGAACCTTTTCTTCTGATAAAAGTTCACTCAAACTAGATCAAGGACTAATGGTAGTTTAGATTTTTTTTAGATCATAGGATTGTGATCATCCATTGTTAACAGGCTCCACTATGTGTGAGATCAATCACAAGGGAATCAAGTTTTTTTGTGCATGTACTTTGAAGAAAATAGAATAATTCTTATTGGTTTCTGATCTTTGTGATTTACTTCATGCACACACTTGATCAGCTGGGATGCGACAAGGAGTCTTCATAGGCATGTGAAATAACTTAAGATAGTGGAATCTATCTTAGAATTCACGTGTATTGGCCATATTTGTTGTAGGCGCATGGATACTGAGGAAATTATGTAACTAGGGATAGTTTACATGGTCTCAACTATATGAAGTTGGTATTTGTATAGCGGCTTAATTATGAGATTATTCAAAACTGGATTAAGTCCCATGAGTTTTTCTGCATTTACGGTTTCCTCGTTATTAAAAATCTTGGTGTTTGATTTTACTTTACTTTCCACATTATAATTATTGTTTAGTTATAATTAAAGTAGTTGCTCTTATACGTCAATCCAAACATTTGGGTTAATCCCTGTTATTAGGTTCGATTCCATACTTGTACCATATACCAAGTGTATACCTTGTGGTTGTTATCTACTTGAAAGTCTTTGTGTATATTAGATCACGCAAGGTATTGGTCATGTAGGATGATATCGAAAAGATTGTGGTGTACTTGGTACCCTCATCATTTCAAATTTATTAAACACAAATCACTATCAATCAAGAGAGGTTTTGGAGGTTGCATCATAGTTTGATTTACATGAAATTTTAACTGAGTGTTTAAGACCTAATTGGATATAACATACCTAAGTTGCGAGGAAATCTAACAGGTAATATATATGTTTGATAATCATATGTAAGCAGGGAACCCTAGATTAATATTCATACAAAATCATTTTTTAATGCAGAATACCTTGTATCACATCCATGATGATATAAATGATATGGACAAAACCATTCCAATCTATACGAAATAATCCGTCATGAGTCTCGAACGATATAAATGTTTTGCACATGTTGGTAGAATTGTGCTAATGACTTGTTGTGGTATTATTAGGATATGATAGAACAAGAGATATGCAAGAGAAAGAGAACTTAATCATTAGATATCAATGTAGTATTACATATGAATACGACACTATTTATAGGCTAATGAAAAGACGAGGGTACCCAAATACACCACAATCTTTAATTTATCCACCTATAAGTCCTCTTACCGAAAGTAATTTTCTATAGACAAAGTCGAGAAAATATACTACAAATCGGTATTCACACTTTGTGTGATCGTATATGGCTATGAGATCGAGACAATACAACAATCAAAGTGTGATTATTTGATAATATGTTCAGACTTAACCAAACTCTATAATATCACAATCAAGTAATACGGAGTTAACATTTGTTTAATTTACTTTAAATTATAATAATTATAATTATAATTGTGAAAAGGAAAAGTAAATGATACATCAATATTTTGTTTACGAGGAAACCGCAAATTCAGAAAAAACCGAGACCTAGTCCAAAATTGAATACTCTCATAATTAAGCTGCTATACAAAATCTAAACCAACTTCGTGTAGTTGAGACCAAGCAACTAAACCTATAGTTCACTTAGTTTCTTCAGTATCCCTGCGCTTCTGATATTCAATAAGTGCACGCACTGGAACAATTCCTTTGGATCGTATTCCAAACAATAAAGGAACAACAAATCTAATTGGTAACAACTCTCTTGATTCTTTCAGATGAAGATATCTCAAGTCATAAGAAAGGGCTCTTCCTTTTAACAAATAAACTCCTTTACCTGGTCAGATCAATCCATCCAATAACTACCGAAGTAGCAGAGTTTAGATTTGGAATCAATCAATATATATTCAAATAAGAAACTATAAGGTGATGCCTATCTTACAAAACTAACCAATCGAATAAATCTTCTTCTAGTTGGATCCCGACTGATTAAGGTTTGTGCACACCCAAAGATATATAAACCAAATAAGAAATCTTCTTTAATCTTCAATAAACACATGCACAAAACTACTTGAATCTCTTGTGATCAATCACTCACAGAACGTAGTCTATTAACAATGGATTATCACAAGATGTATTTGGATCTACAAACAGTTCTAAAGATCTCGTCGACACTTCGATCTAGTTTGAGTGAATATTATATCAGAAGAGAAGAATCTCAAGAATAAAAAAGCTAGGTGCAATCAAAGTTCAACAACCGTTAGTCAATCAAATCAATCGAAAACTAAAATAAAATGCAAGTATCTAGTTTCCGACCAATGGTATTCGTAGAGCTTCTTGATCCCACATAAGTCTTTAAATGAGCGGTCGTAAGAGATTTCGCCTAATTAGGGTGCTTTGCTCTCCGAATAGACGGCTCCACCAGAAACAACAAAAAGATGAAGTTTGTATGGATCTTAGGATAGTTTACTCGAAATGCAAACTAGGGTATTTATCGACCAAGGATGTTTGGACACCAAGGAATTTCCAAAACCGAATATTCTCAAGATATGCAATAAATGCCCAAATCGGTTTTAATAATTCCTGGAAATGCTTTGTCCAATATTTACCGAAATCTCACTAGAAAATCTCCAATTAGTAAATGCACATTACCAATTTTTATTTTCCAGAGATATGCATTTAATTGATGGTAATTAAAAGCATATTAAAATAATAACCTTAATTAAAAGATTCTTAATTTATTTCGTCCTGGGATCTCCTTGAGTTATTAAGGAATATCTTTAAACAATAAAAGATAAGAATTACTGATCATGTTCAAAGTATGTTGACATATTTTCTTTGTAAATCATTATTCATATTTACAATCTTGGAATCGATTATATAACACTTCCAAACAAATTTTGGAATTGGTTCATCTGTATTCCAAGATAACTGCGTGATTGATCAAATATCAAATCACTAATCATGGGTTTACGGTTCTAACAAACACAAGGATTGGTTCTACCTTAATATGGTTACTGAGACCGGTTACATCAGTTACCTGGATCGGTTACATCAATTACCAGGACCGGTTACGCCAATTACAAGGATCGATTACACAACTCTTTTATGATCGGTCACACCAATTACTAGGATCGGTCACACCAATCAAAAATATCGATCATACCATCTTAGGTGATTACTTAGGATTGGTTACACTAATAAAATTCATACCAATACATAAGTCAGGCATTGTGATTAGTTATACCAAGATGCATAACAAGTTATGATCGGTTCTACTAACTCACACATATTGGTAATCCAAATATATGCAATGAATAACAATACCAATAAGCCTAGCGACTTCCCTTTCGATTCATAAAACAAGTTCATGAATGTACTTCCTTTAAACAAATGTAAATATTGTTTCCTAGGATGAAATCTTCACCTTTCCCCATACACATAATCACAATAGCATTCATACGATTATGTCGATGTCATATATATACGAAGTTTAAAAGATAATCATTATACTGCGTATCCTAATTCCTTAACACTATGATCATGTGATCATGTCTTACTACTAGAGTATAATCATTCACAGCTTCGCAGTTATGTTTTCAATATAGCAAGACTTGAAAAATACGTTAGGAATGAAACAGTTCAAGTCAAATATTACTCACCTCAATAGGAAGGATGATGTCGTCATTGTAGCTTGTTACTTCTTCACATTCTTCAAGTCTCCGAGTAAAATTTGTATGTCTCATAATCCTAGACTTTCTAGTCTAAACTATACGAAGTTGTCTCTAGTTACATAATCAAGTGACTCTTAGATGAGTTTTGATTCACTAAAATATGACAACCAAACTTGACATACTAACACTTGGTGGGTTCAACCGAGATATGCTCTAACAGCTAGGGAGTAAACCTTGGCTATGTATAGTAGGGAAACACATACATAGGCGAAAGACCCTACAACATCAACATAATTTTCTGGAAAAATTAAAAATGTTGAAGGGGAAATATATACAAGGAAAATGAGTAGGAGAAAAGAACAAAGATATATTCATAAGAGTTATAGTGTATTACACATACATTTAGTGCTTTATATACAAGTAAAAGGACAATCCTAGATATCATATCGGGCTGCATATATATGAACCAAAGGTCCTATAACAAAAAAGTAAAAAGAAACGAAAACCACCCAAAGAAATTTGTGCTAATAATGAGGGCCGAAGCGTACACCCCATTTATTAGGTGCGCATAAATTTAAACTTATTCAGGAGAAACAAAAACAACATAAAAAATCCATATAACATACTCCCTCCGTTCCAATTTAGATGATGTTGTAGAGTTTTTCACGCAGATTAAAAACATTAAAGAGAGTAATTTTTTTTCCAAATCTGCCCATATTAATATCTTCCTAAAAATTTAAACCTCCTAGATTTTTGTTTATGGATTCTAGTATAAATTATGAATCCCCATGTAATTCTACTTGGGATGACCAAATATCCTAAGATAATAGAGAATAAATTTAAAATCTTAAATTAGATTAATTATCTCTCACTGATAACAAAGACAATGAATGTTATGTTGTGATCCCAAAGCAGGGGGTAAATCAGTGAGAATTTAGAGAAAATAGCTAAACCCTCATCTATTTTGGACCATACAAAAAACCCTAAAACATCAAGTGGAACAGAGGGAGTATATTGTTTCATTCATACCAAAATAAATTATAATTTATATTCTTATAAACGAGGAAATATTATATTAGAGGTAACAAGCGATGATTCCATTATCCCTTCCATGAACAGAATATAGTGAGTGTTGAATAAATAAAAGTATAACATGAGTTGGAATATTGAAGGTAGAGGTAGTGGCCCAGTAGGGAATATAAATTATCTGCATAAGTAATTAAAATTATATTGTCAAATGATAAGGAGCATGAATCATGTTTGTCACATTTTAATTACAAAACAATATCTTTAATTACTGATGTTGAATGACAAGATAATTCTTTTTTAGACGTGTCCGTATGTATAAACATAATGCGCATACCATTACTGCCAAATACGGTTGTGCTAACAAAGATAAGCATGCAATATATTATTTTGTTGACCTGTTAGGTAGGAAAGTTTAATTAGTAAGCTTGACTGATTTGTTACCAACCAGTTATCCCAGGAAAGAAGATATTTTATATATCTTATATGTTATCCCAGGAAAGAAGATATTTTATATATCTTATATGAGAAGCTTTGATAAAGTTAGCTTTATCTTCCCTAACTTTTCTCCGTTCTTTAGGCTTTTTCTTCCATAATATTTTTATCTCCTAAAATCGAAACCTAAATGCCCCATTTAGGGATTATATTGAAAAAAATAAGGAAACTCTGGTGCAAGTGGAAAAAACTATTATATCCAGTGCACAATATGTAAATTGGTTTTCAGTAGTTCATATACTCGTGTAAAACAACATCTTATTATTATGGAAGGTGTTGTTGTGCAGATATGTAAAGCTATGGATCCTGAGAGTTTAAAGAATTTGAAGCAGTTGCAACATGATACTGATAAGAGAATCAAACTTGGAAAATCAGGAGTACTTGATCTCCCATAATTACCTTGTGATGAAAATTATGAGACTGTTCTAAGAGAGGTGCCAATGTTTATGGATAAATATTTAATGGAAGTTCTAGAGATAGGATGGATCATCCAATTGCAAGGTTTTTCTTTGCTTGGGGTATATCATTCAATGTTATTCGTTCTCCACTATTTAGAGACATGATCCAGTGTGAATCAAATAATAATATTGCATGTTACATTCCTCGAGGTGCACAGAGATTGAACATAACATTACTTGATGAAGAGAAAAAGAATGTATATAAGATGTCAGCACCTATCAAGAGTTGATGAAAAAGGACTTCTATTTCTAGATCTATTATGAGTGATGGATGGTTTGACAATAATAGTAGACCACTAATCAATTTCATGGGAGCCTCTAGTAGTGGTCCTATGTTTTAGAAGTCAGTTGACACTTCAGGGAACTATAATGATGGCACCTACTTGACAAGTTTATCTAAGAAAACTATTGACGAAGTTAGGGTTAAGAATGTTATACAATTGGTTACCGATAATTCATCCGTGTGTAAGGAAGATGCTACGCAAGTGGAGAATTCTTTCAAGCATATCTTTTGAATTCCTTGTGAAGCACACACATTAAGCTTTACCTTGAAAGATCTATGTGAATGCAAGCTAACAACCAAACACCAAGGCATATTTGAAGATTTTAAGTGGATGCATGACCTGCTGCACAAGCGAGATCAGTTAAAATATTTGTTGCCAACAACTCAAAAGCTTTAACAATTTACAAGAAGTGTGCTCCACTACTGTTGCTGAGTTACGGAGAAACAAGATTTGCTACTAACCTGATTATGTTGTTCCGTTTGGTTGAACAACTATGTCGTCTATGGTATTGGACCAAAATTGAAAAAATTACAAAGGGGATGATGCTGTTAAGACACAACTGATGTAAGTTACTTGATCAATCTTACTGCACCAATAGTTGATTTCTTAAGGTTCACCGACACCGACAAATCATCTTTGCACTTGGTGTATGACATGTGGGACGTAACGATTGAAAAGATAAGGCTGGTGATATATGAACATGAAGATATAGATCTTGAAATAGGATCATCTTTATTTTATGATGAAGTACATGTTGTTCTTGTGCAAAGATGGAACGAGAGAAACAATCCACTAATATGTTTGGCTCATTATTTAAATCCAAAATTCTATAGTGAACAATAGATTGAAAGCGGGTTGAATCGTGTTCCTCCACATCGTGACGAGGAGTTATCAAATATGAGAAACACTTTCTTCGAGATATTGCTTACAAGCCCCAAAGATTGAAAAGCAATTAAAGAACATTATGGTTTATTTTATGGAAACAATGAAAGCTTCGCAAATCGGGTCTCTCAAAGAGATAGAGATACAGAAGATTCAGCACCATGGTGGAACAATTATGAAACAGTTGCACCTTTGCTAGCTAAACTGGTTGATAGAACCCAAATTGCACTGCTTCTAGTGTTAAGAGAAACTGGTCGCTTTATTCGCAAATTCATAATGCAAAGCGCAACAAGCTTGATCCAGAAAGAGCAGAGGATTTGGTAAATATTCATAACTATATCATATTGTTATCTAGACAAGAGGATAAATATACCAAAGGGCCAACTCAATCGGGATGTGCAGAATGATGAAACTAATTTGAGAGCACCTACCGAACAAGAATTACCAAATTTTGGCTTTGATATACCTAGTTACACTCTATTACTATGTGGTGATTCGGAGTGGACAGTTGAGCTACATACCGACAACTATAGCTACATCTCTATGCATCATTCATGCATGTACATGTATGCATTTTTGATAAGTTTCCTACCTTATACTCCATCCGTTCCTAAAAAAGTGATACTTTTCCTTTTAATTGTTGTATCTAAAAAAAATTGTATTTCAATTTATAATAGGATGAACTCCCAAAACTATCCTTCCTCAAACTAATGATAATTAATGGCAGTTGTGGTAATTAAATATTTTGTTGAGGATAGTTTTAAAAATAAATTAAAAAAGTTATTCTCTCACGTGTTTGTTTTAAAAATTGTACAAATAGGAAAAATGTCTCTTTTTTAGGAACAAAGGAAGTATAAAATATACTGTTTAATCTATATTGTGCATACCACGTTCCCGTATATTTTCAAGTTGGCGTGTCATAGTAGCATATTGGGCAAAAGACACCGATACCGTGTCCTTTTCGTTGCAACACAATTAATTACAGTTCTGTTGTAAAAGAGGTCTGGTATTCGATTAGGAGGTTCCTTTGCGGCAACACCATTTATGTTATTTTTGTGATAAAAATGAGAAATTGATGACGAGTTTCAATCCCAGATGGGTGACTATCAACCTCCCAAGCCCTTACAACTCGAGCATAGAGTTCGCAAATTACATTGGTTAAAACAAATCAAATTTTATTAAATCCTCTAATGCAGTCTCAGACTTTTGTCTCTGCTACTTTGCTGTTTTTTCCCCTTCTGCATCGGGCTCTCCACCCCATTGTCTTATCCTATCGCCTGCAATAGAAGACTGTAGCGATAACCATATGGTTAGTATAATACTCTATAATCCCCAGAGTGGATCGTTCTGTTTTAGCTTAATTAATGTTTAAGTGTAGTGTTCGTCTAACCTCTTTGTTCCAGTTTGTCTTGTAAGTCATTGCAAAGAGGATGCCAGTTTGCAGTATAGTCCCTAAAACCATTCCACACCAAATGCCCTGAAACAATCAGATATTTCTACTGGTTAAAGAGTCTTCAGAAATATTAATTGAGACCATTAAAGACGAATGCGGGAAGTTCTGTTGAAATGTTGATGATATGTACCTGGACACCGAAATTTAGCTTGTAACCGAAAATGAGACCTAAAGGGATACCAAAAAGATAATAACACCCAATGTTTACATAAGCAACTAGAGCTTGCCATCCTGCTCCTACTGCCACACCTGTTTATTTCTAGATATTAGATAATCGAGTTACATTCCGCTGATATATCGCCAAATTTATGTAAGATACAGAAGAACATCCATATGGAATACCTGAAAGGACCGGCTGCACGTTGTTGATGATGATGGAGAAAGCTAGCAATGGGGTGAGTATGTAAATGAGTTCCTGTACCTCTATACTGTTTGTAAATGCCGACGGGTAAATTTCCTGAGTAACGATAAGAACCAAGGCCATGATCAATCCCAAAACGAACGAACTCAGAACAACGACCACTAATGAAAATTTCGCAGTTCTTGGATGACCTGCTCCAAGTTCATTAGACACCCTCACACTGCACATGAACATAAAGGGTGCACAATTAAAATTCCCGCCTTTAGATAATTGGTAGTATATTTAAATGCTAACTCAAGCGCAATGTAGTTAATATCGGAAATATCGGCATACCGTCGAGCAGCGAGACACGATATTTCGGCCAATACCGGTGAAATATCGGCCAATATCGGCGGAATACCGGCCAATACCGGTAATATCGGCATCTCGGTGAAACACCGGTACCCGAAATATCACCGATATTTCGGCCGGTACAAACGAAATTGACTACACTGCTCAAGCGAACCTGGTAGCTGCATTGAACCCGAAAGCCATCATTACTGCCCAACCCAATATATTCATACTGCAATAAGTCAACCGAAAGTTCATTTTAGACAAAGAAAAAACAACCAAGTACCGAGATTAAAATTATGCTTGATAATACTTAAGTAGGTATATGATCGGCTTTGATGAACAGAACAGAATTGTCTTACGTTGGGGTGGAATTATAAACTTGTCATCACTTCGTCAATTCTGAGTGTATCCATTCGATAAACATAAACCATGAACCGGAGTTTTAAATAGTTCTACTTACCAAGTGGAGAGGGCATCAACTGCAACTTCAGGATTCTTCAGATATCCAGCAAATAGTACCAAAACCATATAGTACCAGACCTCTAAACTGTATATGACACCAATCAATGGACATCATTTCATTACCTTCGCCTCAAGTTGCTAAGTTGTGCAATAATGTCATTGTACCATGCATAGCGCAATTAACATGATAGTTGATATGGCTTAAAACAGGAAACATGGTATTCATAGAGAAAGATAATCATACCAGATCATCACGGCGGATGCAAGTGATAACTTAACAAATCCCCATAAATTCTGAAAAGCCTTCCATGAAAATCCAGACCAAGATCTACCACAAGTTCCACTAAATATGTATAGGAATTGGCCCACAACAATCAGCCACCAAGATGCATTCAAAACCACAGCTGCCCCAACAAGTCCCCATCCAAGTTTCAACATCACAACCCAACTTAATATGGTGTGAAGAATTAGAACCACAAATGATATCATAGCCATTACCATGATCTTGCTCTGTGCTTGCAAGAACTTCGCTATCGGAAAATTCATTGCATATGCAAATAACTGCGGTATCATATATATTGCAAAAACTCCGGCTGCTTCCGCTATTTTCGTATCTTGTCCGATCAATTTTAAAATTGGTCCCGCAAACACGTAAAAGAACATCAAGATAATTGACGTCGCGCTAAGTATGACCCATGATCTTTGCATGTAGATCCCCAACATGTCGTGTTGACCAGCACCGTATGCCTGGCCGCACAGGGTTTCTAAGGCACTCCCCATTCCCATCTGCAATCATTATACAAACATAAGAAGATGAAGAAGAAAGCGAGAAATAGTGATGGGGAAAAACCCGAGAATATAGCATCAACTACATATTGAAGTTCCGGTCTGTCCAATACTGCGAACACATCTACATATAGAGATGAAATTCTAGATTGTATAGTGTGTTTGCAGTAAATTTTAATACAGTGTATATACCATTATGCCGAAAGAGAATCCGTCGATGACATTGTTTTGTACAGAGAAAGCGGCGAGTTCTAGTGTTCCGACTTGACCAGCAAAAACTTGGGTTATAGCTGCAAGTGAGTACTGACATATTGATGTGAATACAGCAGGACCAGCTAAAAGCCATAGTTTCTTAGATTCAATAGAGAATTCTCTAAAGAAGTCTCCTACTCTTTGTATGGGCAGAATATCTCCTTCTTGTACAAATGATGAACTTCCTAGATTGCTATTCAATAGTACTATTACTTCTCCTGGTTCTCCAACTTCATCTTTGTTGGATATAAGAGGTTCATAAGCGGTGGAATTCTCCATAGCTTAGCCTGCGCGCAGTCTATCATATAGAGAGCAAGCAGAAATGTTAGTTGTGAATTAGAAATATTTTGGTTGGATCCTGGGGTGTGTATAGTGGGAGTTGAAGGTTTTAACCTTTTTGTTAAGTAACGTACGTGGTGCAATGGTGGAAAAGTTATGGATCGAATATTGAACTCCAAAACTCCAACTGTGCTTTAGAGAAGAGAATATTTATACACTTGAAGAGGACGACAATATTTTTTGATTTAGTCCAAATTATATGTACCAAAACAAAACTATCATATCAGATAAAAATGCCTCATTTTGCAACTCTTTTAACTTTTTTTTTTTAATAGTAAATTTATGCAACTTACGTGCTTACATTCAGTCCGTGTGATTTTCGTTTTTTTGGTCGTAAAGAGAGAATTTGGTGCACCGGTATCATTACTGAATAACTATATCACTAACGCTGGTCCCATAATGTGATTTATTTCTCGTAATCATATCCAGCATGATATGTCTTATTGCACTTCGGAAAACATAGGCCGAAGAAAAATGAAATTAGCAAATAGCTGATATTCTTAGCTTAGGATGGAGAATCTTGCCGATCTGAAAGATGATGAATGATTCCACAGACAGTGGAGGGTGAGTAGATAAAGGTGAAATATGAGTTGACCAGAGAGAAAGAATTGGAAATCATCCGCTAAAAGTACCATCCGGCTAATTGGTTGCCACTAATGTATTTTTAAATTCTATGGACTATAGATCTTGTCGTTCATAAGCCATGATGGAAGAGTAAAATAACTACATTTTTTTATTTATTTAAAGTTAGACATCGCATTAAAAACCAGAAAACAGAGGTTACGTAAGGCGTTCAATTCTGTTGGTACACCTTACTGCCTGAAATACGGGATTCCCCTAACAGAGATTGTTCCTCATTACCAAAAAAGGAAAAAACTGAGGAATGCAAAGTACTTCTATTTACTGTAATGAAAGGTAGGAGAAAAGCTGGCATTTGATTCTGCTGCTGCTAGTGAATTTCTATCTTCCTTGCCTCCTTTGACAAAGCGTCTGCTACTTTGTTACTACTTCTAGAAATAAAAGTTATTCCCAAAAAGAACTTCCATATGTCCATAAAAAGTACTCCCTCCGTCCCTAATTAGATGAGCTACTTGGTTTTTAGTTTTGTCCACAAATAGATAAGTTATTTCGTTAACCAAGGGGATATTTCTAAAACTACTCTTTTAATTGATTATTTTTTCTATAGGAAATATGTATAATTTGATAGTCATGTTTATATTCGTTGCGTAGGTGTTTTAAAATTCTTTTCAACGGTATAAAGTTTATAAAAAACCGTGGTATTAGTTTAAGAGATAAATCGTTTCTAAATTTTACTACTTATTGCCCATAAGGGTATAATTGTAAAAAATACTTAAATATACTCCACTTTCCTCCATGCCTTAAAATTTGTGCAAACTCCAAGTAGCTCATCTAATTAGGGACGGAGGGAGTACATAGCTTCATTTACTAGTGCTTGGTTTCTCCAAAGTACTACATTTGATTTTTCTCTTGCATAGTCAATGATTCTCCGACAATTTCCTTCAATCCAAAAGTTTTGGAGATGCATATCTTTTGCACATGAAGGTGCCTCCATCGAAGTCAGCGCTTCTGCTTCTTCAATACTGGTTGCAAAGAAGGTCTCATTCCTAGAGAACATCTTACAGAATCCTTTAGCACTATATTTACAAAGTATAATCGTGGAGAGATCAATACTGCAATTCTCAAATTGCTTTACTCCTCTTTTAACAAGAGTTAAGAGCTTAACCTATGAAAACATAAGTGATATATGTTCTAATCATCGGAAATATTATAGCATTAAACAAATCTCACAATATGAGCAATATTATATATATATATAATCCATGAAGATTAGGTATTGCAAGTTATCTTCCAAAATAAATTTTAATTAAATAAGCTTTAAAAATGCAAGATAATAGTAATCGGAATAGCTAATGCAAACACATAAAAACTACTTCAAAAGGTAGTGTTACTCCTTAAAAATAAGAATAAATTTCTACAGGGAGTTAACTAGTAAAAATAAAGGGAAATCCTAAGGAACATTGAGAAAGAATTAAACTTCATTGATCTCTTCATGCCTTTCAAGTACCCCGTCATAGAAAGTGTCACTGATATCCTTGACTCTTTTGATAGTGAAAAGGACATGTTCGTGAGTAAGTATGCCAACCTTGCGATTGAAAATACGAAAATTCCCTGGATGCTATGCATTTTGGCTTGACCGTAAACTAGGTTATTTAATTTTCAATTGAAGATTTATGATTTCAACCTTAGAATCATTATAGGTGTTAACCAGATCCTTGACAATTTCAGCATAAAATGACCTTTTTTTCATTCATACTCAGAGCCACCCTTTTTGAAGATCCATTCATTAAGATATCTTCCTTGCCATCCTATTCAACAAGAAAAATAGTTTCACGGGGTTTCTTAGAGTTGCCCATTTTTGTAGGTATGCAAATAGTTGAAGGGGATGCTATCAACTATATACTTTTTCATAAATAAGAGTTAGAAGAGAATTAGGAAACCAATAACTTCTTTACCAAGGAAACAAATAAGGTTCCCTAAGGGACACACGCACGGTCAACAAGGGGTTCTCAAACCGTTCAATGGATAAGTATGCAAACGACCTTCGAAACACGTCCCATTATAGGATAACTTTTTACAGATTACCATTACCAATCCATAAATATCCATCAAGTGAAAGTTTATATATCAAGATATGATTATATGAAATTCTAAGAGTATAGTTTTCCAATCATCTCGCAGATAGAGTTCCCATGAATCATGTTTCTTCTCTTGCTTAGGAATCAGATAGGTAGGGAAAGATCTATTAAGAACATAATGTGATTTGATACCTGCATCAAGTCATTACATCTTGGACACAATATATGATGTGGTTCCACCAAGTTAAAGGCTTTAACTCAATAATGGTATTCATAAAGATACTGAATATATCATGATCAGAGCATGGCTCAACAAACATATTTTGAACCTGAATCCCAATGAGGACAAAAAATTCTTTAGCATGTAGTAACAAAAATCCAAAAACAGAGAAAAAACTTGAGCATCCTCGTTGTCAGAAGTGTCAAGTTCTGACAATTGTGCACTTCTCATATCTCTCAAGTTAAATTTTGATAATGCACCCGTTGAAAACGCAGGGGGACCAAGTACACCACCAAATTTTTCGTTTTGATAGGAGTATGAACTTGTAGAGTAATTTTAACAATCAAAAGATGCGGAAAAGTAAAAGCACACACATACAAGAATTTTGTTAATGAGGAAACCACAATAGCAGAAAAACCCGAGGACCTAGTCCAAATTTGAACACCAAACTGTATTAAGCCGCTACAGAAACTATCCAACTATCAGACTTCGGACTGGAATCTAGTTGAGAGCTAATCTACTCTCCAAGCGATTCAGTTACAGTCGCGCTCTTTACGTCTCTTGAAGCTCGTAAGGCTCTACACAATTTATTCCCTTAGCTGACGTCCTTTACAAACTAAGAGTTGCTTTATCCGAAGTGAAGATTTTTGATACCAATCTTCCTCTAATAGATAAGAATATTTGATCTCCATTTAGATCAAAGATTAAGGTGAGGAAATATATTTGAAATAGACACAGCTAGCAAACCTCAAAAATCCAGAACTTACGACTCCCTAAGAGAAGCCTAGATTCTTAACCACCTCTCAAGAGAAATCTTCAAATGATCAATAAAGATCGTTTTTAAGATATCTATCTTGAGGAATCAAAAAAGATGAGACGAACATAACTTTGCGATCACTATATATCTTGCCTGAAAGAGATTATGCAAACCTTGATAACAAAAAAGCAAACTTAGGATTCACGAACTATCAAGGTAAAGATAGTCGGACCTGGATTCATGAATCCCCAAAGATAAGTCTTTTATTCGAAGACCTAATTATGTTTCTCAGAGAAAACCTAGGTTTATAAAGGACGACTCTAGAATCAACTAGGACACAAAGTGTCAGAGATTTAATTTCCCAGTTGAAAGAGCATCTCTATTTATAGATTTTGAAGGACCAGGGGTTGCTTAGAGTTCAAGATAAGATAACTTGAGAATCAACGAAAAACTTTTAGATCTTGAAAATACAATAGAAGAATATACACTAGGAACCGGTTCCGGAACCATGTATAATGATTGTTTGGTTTGGAAATTTAAAAACCTAAGAATTTAATCATGATATACATACATAAGTGTTTACGTGATCAACAAAGTCTTAGAAGTGTTTGAGAGAGTTGTATCAATGTTAATTATATTTAAAAAATAAGTCTTTCATCATCTGCTAAAATCTTAAACTGGGAAGGTTGGTACAACGGTTCATGAACCGTTAGGTTTTTTCACGAGCCCGGATGCAACGGTTCATGAACCGGGTTTGTCAACCCTACAAGATTATAAAACTCAGTTGACCACAATTTATGAACCATGTTCGTCAACTGCTAGCCTACAATACCAACTTTCAGTATTTAGTTCACAAAGGTTCTTGAACTATCCCCATATGAACTTGCGGTTTGCGAACTGGTTCGCCAACCCTCCTGTATTTCTGAAACTCATATATCTATAGTTTGCGAATTGGTTGGACAATCTACCCTGAGTAGAAATATAAGATAGTTCAATATTTTTCTCTTGTGATGTTCGAAACATTCATGTGTGATAAAATCATTTACGTGGGAAATTCTCAGTTGATCCACAAATTAATTCACACAATAAATTGTTTAGAAATAATATTGTTATGGATCGTTCAACATCTTTGCTTGGAATCATATTTTGAGATTTTGAACAAGACAAGTTTGACTCGAAACTTTTTATTTGTAAATCTACTAGAAGTCATACGACATCGTCTCAAAAAGATAAAATGGTAAGATAGTGAGTAAAATAGAATGGTCCAGTCTTCACATACTTGATACAGAATTTCTCCAAATGTCTTCGTCGATCTTCAGTCTTCGAGGGTGATGTCTGATCCTCAACTATCAAATTTTAACCTAATCCGAGACTTGACTTAGTAGACTAGAAATCAAGATTAGTTTTGATCATCTAACAACAACAAGATTGAGATATAAAAACTTGTGGGGTTCAACCGAGCATTACTCTAACACCTGTCAATACACTAAGAAGTGACATGGTGAGAGAATGAATACTCTGAGCTTATTTTCCTTACGATAGAATGTTTCTTACCTTTTGCATCTTTTCCTTCAGTGCCCTTTTAGAGGAATTATTGAGCTTCAAAACTTCTTAGGAAGAGGGTAAAAACCTTTCATGTTTCCTGATCTTGGCAAGTTCACAAGAAAGTTTTTTAGAATAATGTTTTCTCAAGGATGAGAGTCATTGTCCTCTAGAAATATGTGTTAGAGGTTTGGAGTCAATAAGTTTTGGAACCCAGAACACAGATTTCTTAGGCAAATTCTTCTTATCAATATGAAGTTTGATATTGGAATTGTCCTCGTGATAGGACATTGTACCATGAAAGTATCTAGACTTATAAAATAATCGAGAAGAGTAATTCTTAATATTTTTATCATAAGTGTTTTGGCTGATTGTGCAGTGAAAAGATTTTTACTTATTTGATTGCGAATGAAATCAATTTTTGAAGGTTAAGAATATGCTTCTTCCCATGAAAACATTCCATTAAAAGGTGATCCTTTTTACCACAATGAGAACTTCACTGCATATAATTAGAATAAGTACTAGAATTATGATCTTGAACTAGAGCTCTCTTAGATGATGTCTTGTGATCTTCTCAACACTATATACATTCTTTGATAAATTATCAGAGACGACTATTGATGTCTGAGAAAGTTTGCACTTTAATGTTGTATTTTCCTTTCTCGAGGACTTACATTGCTCCTGAGATAATATGTGTTAGAGCATTGCTCGGTCGAACTCGCAAGCGTTGCTATCTCAAGCTTGTTTATCAAATTTAGTTCTCAAAACTATATGTCTTGATTTCTAGTATACTTATAGCTAAGTCTCGGACTAGGATAGTTAAGTGTAGTTGATCTCCAAACTCCATGATGATTATCTTACGAAGACGAATAACTACTCAAGGAACCAGTGGAACTTCATCCGACTAAAAGGAATGTGGAGACTTGAACTTATCTATCACTCAGAAGTCTATCTACTCTATCTCCTACTCTTGAGACAAAATTCGTATAATGATAGTTTTCATACATATACATTTGCTATTTCGAGCCGATTTTACTCGCCTATCTTTTTCTCGAAATATGTGTTGGTAAGCTTTCACTTTAACCATTTTTCATCTTTACCCATGACGAAAGTCATGAGAGGTTTCAATCTTGAAAATGGCTTTGATGATGATCGTTGTGAATAACGAGTGTTATTAACATTATAGAAGAATGTTTCAATGATTGAAATATAGAGTTGACATTACCATCTATGGATATAAGCATATATAGTGTGTTCGCACATTAGTGTACAAATAAATGTACCGGAAACCAAGTGTGTGCATATGGTATTGGTGAAGGAGACAGGTTGGCTACGCGTACCTGTACGTGTATTTGCGGAACTTTTCCTCCCGGAAAATTCTGCTGAGTTTGGAGTTTACGAACTCATAAACCAATCACCTTAGGTACGCATACCCGTACGCGTACTAGAGGAACTTTTCTACCCGAAAAATTCTGTTGTGTTTGGAAACTAAAATCCGGTGAATAAGGTATGTATACCCATACACGTACCCAAGCTGTTTATTTCTCAAATCGGTAGTCATGAACTTAAAACAATAAATTATAAGGAATGCAATCTTTGCAACCATCGATATATTGTTCATGAATTGATTCAAATGAATCAAACCAATTATTTTTTAATTATGTCTATCTATAAAGACCTAAGAAATTGAACAACTCTTCAACTAGTTCTTGTGAAGTCATTTGAACTATTATGAGAAAGATGAATACGGCTGATATGAATGTGCTCATATGGCTAACCATTGGTTAAATATTTGTGAACCAACTAAGTGTACACGTTTAGGTATAGTTAGTCAAACCTAAATGAAATACATTTCATTTGTGTGTGACAAGCTAAGTTTCGATCTAACGGTTGAAAGATATTAGCTTGGTTGAATAAGGTTTTTCATATAACGATGAATATTGAATGCTTTGTTACCAAAGTGACTTAGATTGCAAATCCTGATTTGAAAACTATATAAAGGAGAACTCTAGCAACTGGAAAAACTAATCCCCTCACCTCCCGAGTGATACTAGTTGGTTTATCTAGAGTCGATTCTCCTTTAACCTTAGGTTTCTTCTCAAAACCTGTAGGTTAACGACTAAATGACTTCATTGGGATTGTGAAGCCAGACGAAACTACTTCTTTTATAGTTGAGCGATCTGATCTTTTATTTTTTATTATACGAGTTTAATTAAAAGATTAGCTTGAGATTATATCTCCGATAGGGTAAGATAAAAAGAAATCACAAACATCTTCGTCTTATCATTTGTGATTCCGCAATATCCTGTTTCGCTACCATATGATTAATATTATTGTGAGGTGATTGATAATTCTAGGCTGTTCTTCAGGAATATAAGTCTGGGTTATCAATTAGTTCTTGTTTACCTTGATTTATATCAAAAGACAGAACAAACTCATAGGTTTATCTGTGGGAGATAGATTTATCTATTATCGTAGACTTTTCTGTGTGATACAGATTTTTTTATTAAAGTATTCGACTTTGGGTCATAGAAACTCTTGGTTGTGGGTGAGATCAGCTAAGGGAATTAAGTATGTAGTATCCTACTGGGATCAAAGATGTAAGGAGCGCAACTGTACCTTGAATCAGTGTGACATTGATTAGGGTTCAACTACAGTCCAGACTGAAGTTAGTTTGTAGTAGGCTTGTGTCTATAGTGGCTTAATACAGTGTGGTGTTCAATCTGGACTAGGTCCCGGGGTTTTTCTACATTTGTGGTTTCCTCGTTAACAAAATTCTGGTGTCTTTGTTATTTCTTTTCTGCATTATATTTTGTTATATAATTGAAATATCACAGGTTGTGCGTTAAGATCAATCAGTTAGAATATCCAACCTTTGGTTGTTGATTTACATTGATTGACACTTGAATATTGGTCTTTGGTACCATTCAAGTAACTCCTCTTATATTCAATCGGGATCGCATATTTCTATTTGTTGATTGCGGATTGAATTAAGAGTTAGAGATATTAAACTCTTTGATATACTTTAATCTAGATTGAGTATGACTGTCTGGTTGATTCTCTAGAAAGTGTATTGGAGTAAGTCCTCTCAGATTGCCAAATGAATTGTTGGGTGTGGTTATTAGACCCCCGCATTTTTAATTGGTATCAGAGCATGCAAACAAATTAAAGGCCATATAAGTCTGTGCTTGTGGCGATATGATTATGGAAGAGTCTATCTCTAATAACGTACCAGTTCAAAAATTACCAGATGATTCTAAAAGCTTGGATTCACCTGAGAAAACTGTCACATCTAAGTCAATATCTAAACATTCTCTTGATGCAAAAATTATTGATTGGGAAACGCTCCTAGAAGAATATATGGATGAAATTTTTGATAAAGGTGATTCAGATATTTATAGAGACGTTGATGAGGAAGTCTCAGAGTATGTTAAGTTTTTGAATTCGTTGAAAATGAAGAAGATTACAACTTCTCATGTCACATCTCTTATGACTCCTCTCTGTCGAGAAAATAAGAAATTGAAAAGGATTTACGGAGGTCTTTATGGTCAGAATCGCTCTTGCGAATCGGTCCTCAAAGATACCGAGGAAAGCCTGAGTAGAAATTCACTTGAATGTGATCGTGTTTATCAAAAATACTTCTTATTGGAAGAGAAACTTGCAGAAATTGAAGGAAGAATTAACTCTCAGCAAGCAAGTTTTGATGACAGAGAAAGAATATTTCTCGCTCGAGAAAAATTCCTTGAGGCTGATTTAGCTGCTGCTCTTGATAAAATCAAGATATTGGAAGATGACTTGAAAAATCTCAATACTAGTTCAAGCAAATTAACCACTATGTTAGGAGCAAGTAAAAATCACCGTGATACACGAGGATTGGGCTATAGGGGAATAGATGCTCCAAGTATTAGCAAAGAGGTAAAATTTGTCAAGCCTAGTGATTCTTATCAACAAAAAGTTTCCACTGATGGAAAAAGTGAGATACCTTCACCGGCAGTTAAGTTTCAAAATAGAAAAGTATATCAACCTCCAAAGTCAGCACACACGGATCGAGGTAAGAGTATTCCTTATGTTTGCCACTATTGCGGAAATAAAGGTCACATGGAAAGGAGATGTCATTTCTGTATAAGGAATGAGAAACTTCATGATGTTCTTGTTTGGGCATCACAAGAAGTTGTGAAACCAAGATCATATGTTAAGACTAAACCCCTTAACGTTACAGGTTGTAACTGTCCAACCTTTAGGCAAAGGAATCAGTGCTGTGATAATCATAGTTTTTCCTATAAGCCTCATACGAATCCTTTTCACAATCGTAATGGTTATCAAAAGGATAACTTCGTAAAGACGAAAACAAGATCCGATGCTCCCAATTGGAGAAGTACTAACTTGTAAAAGAATAGTCAATCCAATTCTCTTTCGAGAATTCTAGAAGAGAGTAATGGGTAGAAGGTTTCGGTTGTTCCTAAACGCACTCAGAAGTGGGTATCAAAGAAATCCAATGATGCTTTGAGTATGAAAAGAGATGATCTTCTAGAAAATTCCATGACTATGGAGAAGGCAGTATCCATGATATTGGAACTTAACAAGTTTTTTGGAAAAATGGAATTGGATGTAAAAGGTTCTAAAAGCAATCTATTTCATGATAATCCAAAGGTCACTTATGGTGAGCAAGACATTGTTCACCCTAACACAACTTGATTGTGTTGTAAGTGCAGCCTCACCAAGGAATGCCCTGCTATGTATACGGTGAGGGAAGCACGAGAATTGGGGCACACATATTATGTTCGGTAAGGCTGTAGAATTCAATTGAATTCTTCTAAAAAGGTATGTCTATAAACCTGAGCAAGATTTGTGTTTTTATTTGATTAGCGTACTTAAAATGATCCATCTACCTTGCTTATTGTTCATTTCTACCTAACTTGATCTTTGTTTAAGGTTCTTAAAAGTTTAGGTTTGAAAATAGTAGTTCGGAATGTTTGGACTTCATGGTACACCTACTTGGTATGCATAACATCATTTAAAATCAAAATCCAGGGGTTTAAGTACGCATACCCGTTTGCATACTCCCCCAGATCATGAAAATTCGTTTGCAAACCCGTATGCATACTTAATGTCGATATTCGGTAAACTTGTTTTGGTTGTAGCTTCTTCGTCCGAACACGGAATGACCTAATTCTTTTTGAATTATCTTTATATTTGAATTATCTTCAAAATAGAAATGAGAATTCCTGAATTTGGATGAGTTAAGAATTGTCCTTGTCCTGTATCTTGTTCTTGAGTGTTTTGCTCTGTTTCGTCGCACTTGTTCCATCTCTCTTGGAGTTTGGCACTTGGATTCTTGGAGTACCTATCTTTTAAGATATTTTGTAGATTTATAAGAATGTTTTTAGTGAATCACAAATAAGGAAGTTCAAGAATGGGCAGTAACACACATTGCTATGGGATTCTTGAATGTTCACAACCATCTTATGTGAACTATGGTGCATGGTCGTTAATGACTTTGTATGTTCTTCCTTGTTAAGAAAATCTTTTTATAGGCCTTTGGTAGCTATTTTTTGTGTAAATCTGTGCGAAAAAGATTGATTCTACCTTCTAAGGACAAAGGTTAATTTTTGTAGTATTAATCTTTATGGTTTATATATTGCAATTTGTTATGGAATATGTGTGTTTACGTCCGTAAACTATGAATGTCACATACGATGTCAAAAGTTATCTCTTTTATATGTCGACATGCATGTATTGATAAAAGATCAATGAACTTTTGACAAACAAAAGTTAAGCCTATTATGTCATTTATTGATGGAAGATAGGTTAAAATATTTTGTTTACGAGGATTATGTCTATTGTATGTTGGTGTGCAAATAGTGATGATAAATAGAATAAATCCTTGCATATTCCGCAGTATTGATCTTCCTTGATCCATATTTTATGTAATATTGTGCAGCTCCATAAGTCTTCTTATATGATCATTTCCAACTAGACTAATCATAGATTCGTTTGTGGTTATTTTGGTTGTGTATTCCAATTAAATTAATCATGGGTTCTCTTGTGATTATTTTAATTGAGAATTTTGGATACAAAATCATTTTTGTGGTTTGTGGTGTCCAAAGAAATCCTTCTTTTCTTGTAAAAGTAAGGTCGCTCTTGTTGTTCTTTCGGGAATGACATCAAATGGGGGAGAGTTCTTTCGAACTTGCGTTTAATTTCCACATCTTTGTGGGGAGTACGGCTGTGGAATATTTTAGAGGTTGTCTTATATCTTATAAACTCCTTGATGAATGCATTTAGCTTTGGCTTTATGATTGCATCTAAACAAAGTTGATATGTACTTTTATTTGGTATTGAAGCGTCTCCGTGGAGATTTCATTAAGATCCCTTTTTCGTACCTTTTCCAATTTTATTGACAAAAAGGGGGAGAATTAATATGTAGTTCACACTAAAAATACATATGGTTTTCGGATCATTATGGAAGGGGGATTGGTTTTCATGTTGAGATGAAAGTATTGACTAAGGGGGAGTGATACATATCACCATAGTATTGTTGTCGAAGTTGTGATACAATTGAACTTTGATGCTGTGTAATAATACTATGACACTGTATAACAATGATCGAGAGATTTTGTTTTCTCATTGTTATGGCTACGGATCTTCAACAACTATGATGCTAAACTGAACATCAATGGAATCATGGGAGTACTTGGAAAATATGAAGTTTTCGAGTAATGTTGAAGCACCAAGGAGATCAAGCATGTGGACGAGAAGCTACAAAGTTTTATCTATTTTGTATTCCATATGTATTGATAGTTTTTTCGCTAAAATTGACAAAGGGGGAGATTGTTATAGCATTGCTCGGTCGAACTCGCAAGCATTGCTATCTCAAGCTTGTTTGTCAAATTTAGTTGTCAAAACTATATGTCTTGTTTTGTAGTCTACTTATAACTAAGTCTCGGACTAGGATAGTTAAGTGTAGTTGAGCTCCAGACTCCATGACGATCATCTTATGAAGACAAAGAACTACTCAAGGAACCAGTGGAAATTCGTCCGACTAAAATGTATTTGGAGACTTGAACTTATCTATCACTCAAAAGTCTATCTACTCTATCTCCTACTCTTGAAACAAAAGTCGTATAAGTATGATAGTTTTCATACATACACATTTTCTATTTCGAGCCGAGTTTACTCGCCTATCTTTTTCTCGAAATATGTGTTGGTAAGCTTTCGTTTTAACCATTTTTCATCTTTACCCGTGATGAAAGTTATGATGACGTTTTAATCTTGAAAATGGCTTTGATGACGATAGTTGTGAACAACGACTGTTATAACATTATAGAAGAATGTTTCAATGATTGAAATGTAGAGTTGATATTACCATCTATGAATATAAGCATATATAGTGTGTTCGCACATTAGTGTATAAATCCATGTTCCGGAAACCAAGTGTGCGCATATGTGTGCATACAATATTGGTGAAGGAGACAGATTGGGTATGCGTACCCGTACGAGTACTGGCGGAACTTTTCCTCTCAGAAAATTCTGCTGAGTTTGGAGTTTACGAACTCATAAACCAGTCACCTTAGGTATGCGTACCCATACGCGTACTGGGGGAACTTTTCTACCCGAAAAATTCTTCTGAGTTTGGAAACTCAAATCCGGTAGCTATGGTACAGATACCTGTACGCGTACCCAAGCTGGTTATTTCTCAAATCGGTAGTTCATGAACTTAAAACAATAAATTATCAGGAATGCAGTCTTTTGAAACCGTGGCTATATTGTTCATGAATTGATTCAAATTAATTAAACTGATTTTGTTTTAATTGTGTCTATGTATAAAGACCTAACCAATTGAACAACTCTTCAACTAGTTCTTGTGAAGTTATTTGAACTAGTTATGAGAAAGATGAATACGGTTGATATGAAAGTGCTCATATGGATAACCATTGGTTAACTATTTGTGAACTAACTAAGTGTACACGTTTAGGTACGGTTACTTAAATCAAAATGAAATACATTTCATTTGTGTGTGACAAGCTAAGTTTCGATCTAACGGTTGAAAGATATTAGCTTGGTTGAATCAGGTTTTTCATCTAACGGTGAATATTGAATGCTTTGTTACAAAGGTAACTTAGATTGCAAACCATGATTTGAAAACTATATAAAGGAGAATTCTAGAAACTGGAAAAACTAATCCCCACACCTTCCGTGTGATACTAGTTGATTTATCTAGAGCCGATTCTCCTTTTACCTTAGGTTTCTTCTCGAAACCCTGTAGGTTAACGACTTAAAGACTTCATTGGGATTGTGAAGCCAGACGCAACTACTTCTATTTTAGTTGAGCGATCTGATCTTGCCATTTTCTATCATACGATTTCAATTGAAATATTGGCTTGAGATTATATCTCTGATAGGTAAAGATAAAAAGAAATCACAAACACCTTCGTCTCATCGTTTGTGATTCTGCACTATCTTGTTACGCTACCATACGATTAAGATTATTATGAGGTGGTTGATAGTTCTAGGCTGTTCTTCGGGAATATAAGTCCGGGTTATCAATTAGTTCCTGTTCATCTTGATTTCTATCAAAAGACGGAACAAACTCATAGGTTTATCTGTGGGATACAGATTTATCTATTATCGTATACTTTTCTATGTGATACATGTTTGTTTATTAAAGTCTCCGACTTTGGTTCGTAGCAACTCTTGGTTGTGGGTAAGATCAGCTAAGGGAATCAAGTGCATAGTATCATGCTGGGATCAGAGACGTAAGGAGCGCAACTGTACCTTGCATCAGTGTGAGATTGATTAGGGTTCAACTATAGTCCATACCGAAGTTATTTTGTAGTAGGCTAGTGTCTGTAACGGCATTATACAGTATGGTGTTCAAGATGGACTAGGTCCCGGGGGTTTTCTGCATTTACGGTTTCCTCGTTAACAAATTTATGGTGTCTGTGTTATTTCTTTTCCGTATTATATTTTTTTATATAATTGAAATATCACAGGTTATGCATTCAGATCAATCAATTAGAATATCTAACCTTCGGTTGTTGATTTACATTGATTGACACTTGAACATTGGTCTTTGGTACCGTTCAAGTAACTCTTCTTATATTCAATCGAGCTCGCAAATTTTTATTTGCTGATTGCGGATTGAATTAAGAGTTAGAAATATTAAACTCTTTGATATACTTTAATCTAGATTTAGTCTAACTGTCTGATTAAATCTCTAAAAAGTGTATTGGAGTAAGTCCTCTCCGATTGCCAAACAAATTTTTGGGTGTGATTGTTAGACCCCCGCATTTTCAATATGAGATCATATTCAATCTTGTCTTTGAATGAACGTAGGAAAACCATATTAGATGAATGAGTCTTAACTAATCGTTTCTCATGCAGTGAACTTTATGACAGTGTCTTCAAGACTACTAACCTTTTCCTTCTTAGGTTAAGTTCTTGAACAAGTTTATTGACATTGGTAGAAAAAGATCACATTATATGTTAAGATATTGTTTGAGTTCGTCACCAAATTGAGCATACTTATCTTGGAGGTATTTTATCGCATATGCTTGGTGTTCAATGATCTTGGATGAGTCGTTGATACTTATGGAAAGATCCCCTTCATATTATGATTTAGAATCTCTAGAAGACTTGGAGAATGTATCTTCAGATACTGAGGATACATGTTCTTTACCTCTGGATTCGGAAGAATCAACTAAGGACTTATCCTTTGAGGTTAATCCCTAGTACTTGGAAAAATCTTATACATTGGAATAGTACATGGACATAGATTTAGAATGCTTACAAATACAAACTTATTAGGTCTAAAGGTGTTTGCTTGCTCTGATACCAATTGAAAAGGAGAGGGTACCAAGTACATCATCAATTTTTTTCGTTCGACAACCTGTACGGAACAAACCTAATACCATTACAACTAGACCAACTAAATGATCCTTGATAATATATATGTAGAGTTTATATCTCTATCTCTTCTCAATCAGAAAGTTTAGACAATTGAGTATGTAAACCTGATTGCTAAGAAGAGTACTTAGACAATCTCAAAAATCAATATCCAAGATCAATCTAGTCGTATCAAAATAATCCAATCAAAATTTTGCCAAGTAATAAACTTGTTATCTATCTTTCAAGATATGAATTCTACAAAAAAAAACGCTCGCAATCGATAAAAAATTATATGGACGTAACGACTAGTGTTGAATACGTACTACTTGTGTAAATAATATTATAAAGGTAAACAATATAATGTGGAAAAGGAAAAATACAAGACACCAAAAGTTTTGTTAATGAGGAAACCGTAATAGCAGAAAAACCCCGGGATCTCGTCCAGTGTTGAATACCAAATTGTATTAACCCGCTATAGACACTAGCCTACTATCAGACATCGGATTGGAATGTAGTTGAGATTGAATCCACCCTCAATCGATTCAGTTACGGTCGCGCTCAATTCCTCTCGAACCTTACAAGGTTATACGCAATTGATTCCCTTAGATAACGTCCTTTATAGCATAAGAGTTGCTTCAACCTAAGTGAAGATATTTGATACCAATATGCTTTTAACAGATAAGCCTATTTGATTTCCCTTTATATCAAAGATCAAGGCTTGCAAATATGTTTGCAATAGACAAAGCTAGCAAACCTCACAAATCCGAAACACTTACACTCAATTAGCTGAGGAGCCCAGATTCTTAACCACCTTTCCAAAACAATATTGAACTTATAAATTATGAATAGTTTTCAGATATCTATCTTGAGAAATCACAAAGTCTAAGATGAAGAAAACTTTATGATTTCTATATATGTTGCCTAAAAGAGATTAAGAAAACCTCAATACCAGAAAACCAAGATCAGGATACATGAACTATCAAGTTAAAGATAGCCGGAAATGGCTTCGCGAATCCCCAGGTGAAGTATTTCAGTTGTACACCTAATTATGTTTATAAGAGAAAACCTAGGTCAGTAGAGGATGACTCTATCTATCAACTAGGACACAAAGTGTCAGGGATTAAATTTTCCAGTTGAAAGAGAATCTCTTTTTATAGATGTTCAAAACTAAGGGTTACTTATAATTCAATCTAAGATAACTTGAAATTAAAACAAACACTTTCTCTGTTTAGATGAAACTCTAATCAAGGTTTCAAGTAAGCATGTGAGAAGTTCATATTGAAATCACATAAAAGAATATATACAATGGTCCGGGCACATGAACCGTGTATAATGATAGACCTTGGAAATTATTCCTTATGAACTAGCACGTAATATGATGTTCATTCAAATGCTTAAGAATTTAATTATGATGTTGTTGATGGTGGTTTTTAATTCAGGTCTAAATTTGTAAAAGTCTATCTACCTGACCTGGCATCAGATGTAGTAGACATTGATATGTCTATATTCCGGAGGGAATTTGGAGAATATATCAAAATCTGATGAGCACCTATGTCTTTCTTCATATTATATCGAAACTGAAGAACCTAGATGAATTGTTCACCAGTATAGAGCCTAATGAGTGTATAAGCTCCTAGATGCATTGCTCACAAATGCCATAGCCTGCTGAGTACTTTTCTTGTGCTTATGTTCCCTGGCGAAACCCTTAATATTGGTGTGGCATGATGGATTTGTGTTCACTCGCATCAAAATAGCACGGACCACCAAGTACCGAAGTTAAGGCCCTTGCACAAAAAACTCAGTCAGAAAGCAAAGAATAAACAGAGTCGCGGAGTAGGAGCAACAATGAGGGAAGAGTGGCCATGACGTAGGCTAGCCGACGCCACTTGTCCACGCCCCATGCTACCTAACCGGCCCTTACTCTTTTGTCAGCCAATCAGGTCGCTTTCAACCTGCCACACACACATAAGTTGTGGATGGGCCCATATTTTCCGGCCCCATATCCCATCGACCAATCAGGTTGTTCTAAAGCCACCACACTCACACCAGAAGTGTAGCTGCACCCATGCTTGGCCGTCCCTCTCCTTCCTACCGACCAATCAGGTCACTTTAAATGCGTCACAAGCACTAGAGGTGTGGCCGTGCCTCATGTTTGGCTGACCACTTTTATTGACCAATCAAATCGCTTTAAACTTGCCACCATACATTAAAGGCCAAACACACCCTGCCGCACCACCATGCTAACTGGTAAGCTAAACAAACCCTGCCACAACAACATATTAATAGGCATGCCAACATGCCGCTCTGCCGCAGTAACATGCCACGAGCCACTTTATCCTTGGCCACGCCGTCAAGCCCTAGCCTTGGCCACGCCGCCAAACCCTAATTTTTGCAACGACGCCAAATCTTAGCCTTGGCTACGCCGCCAAGCCCTAATTTTGGCAACGGAACCAAATCATAGCCTTGGCCACACCGCCAAGCCCTAATTTTGGCAACGATGCCAAATTCTAGCCTTAGCCACGCCGCCAATCCCTAATTTTGTACACGACACCAAGTCCTAGCCTTGGCCACTGCGGAAAATCCTAGCCTTAGCCACGTCGCCAAACCTTAATTTTGGCCATGACGCCAAATCCTAGCCTTGGCCATGCCGCCAAGCCCTAATTTTGGCCACGACGCCAAATCCTAGCGTTGGCCAAGCCATCATTTTGGCCACGGCGCCAAATCCCAGCCTTGGAAACGTCGTCAAACCCTAATTTTGGCTACAACGCCAAATCCTAGCCTTGGAAATGCCACCAAGCCCTAATTTTGGCCACGGAGCCAAATCCTAGCCTTGACCACGCCGCCAAGACCTAATTTTGTCCACGTCGCCAAATCATAGCTTTGGCCACACCGCCAAGCCCTAATTTTGGCCACGACGCCAAATCCTAGCCTTAGACATGCCGCCAAACCCTAATTTTGGCCACAGCGCCAAATCCTACCTTGGCCACGCCGCCAAGCCCTAATTTTGGCCACGGAGCCAAATCCTAGTTTTGGCCATTTTACAACGCCACCGCTACACCACTGGCATACCGCTATGCCAATGGTGCCAATTTTCTATACAACAAGATGTGGCCATAATCAATGGCCATCCTTCCTCATGAGATGCAATCTCATCCATCCAAGTTCGCCACCGAACTGACAGACTTGTGGCAAGTTTCAGGTGACCAGCTGCCTAAATCTAGTGGCCATGGCTACGCCAGGCGCCACTTGCACCACTGTACCACTGGCATACACGAGTGTAGATGGTGGATTTTCTACAAAGGCTAAAATCGTAAACCCATAATTATACGAACCACTGATCCCGCGATCAGACGTGAGTATTGAGACACGGGTCTCTCATCGAATCCTCTGACCGAGAATATCTTCTATCAGAGTACATGTAGATATGTAGTCTCACGGCCAGACAACAACATATCTTATGAATACTGAACACTTCAGTAATTATTTCTATATAGTATCACAAGATGGACGGCTCCTAGACAGCTTGCTCTGCTAGTATAGAACGATAACGTCTTTAGGATACAAACAACGAGTTTACCTTGAGTATATAAAGGATATGAAGCTCCAACAAGCTCATATCGGAATAATTAATGCTCCTAGACAGCTTGCTCTGCTAGTATAGAGCCATAAGTTAATTATTCCTAAATTCTTGGATTCATCAACAGAATTTCCGAAAATATTCAAATATTTTCGCAGATATTTCATTACTGCAAACCATGGTTCTTCCCAGCAGAAATCCATGGGTTAGTAATAAATATTACCGGGGAAAAAGCCAAAAAAGTTCAAGTGTATTCAACGATGATGCATTAACAATCACCACACGAACGAGTATTTCAAAATACGACGAAACGATGAACCTATGCAAAATAGGGAAAAAATAATAAATAATCAAAATATTGACCAAGGCGCTGGGAGCATGGGCCCACTGACTGGCTGACTGTGCCATGGTCAATCCCATGCCAGTTTTATATTTTATTATATTTTTATTATTTTCCTTGATCTGATGAAAATCCTTTCATTTGAACAAATATCCTTCGTTTTGAGGAAACTCCTCAATTCCGTGGTGCTTCCTTCGCACGGAGGAAATAATATAAAATTAGGAAAAACATTGTGGGGACGTGATCATTACCCAACCGGCCATGCCTTGATCCCGGCCGGCCCCATGCCATGTGATACCTCATTATTTTATTATTATTTCCCTAGTTTCATGAAAATTCCTTCATCTCATTATATTTTTCAAAAAATACATGAAAATAATATAAAATTAGGGAAACCCGTGGAACCGGGCCCCCGCTGGCCGGCCATGCCCCGGACGGTCCCACACGTCCCTTTATTTTTTTTATTATTATTTTAGGATTTCCTTCATCCCATGAAACTCCTTGATTTCATGATATTTCTCTCAAATTAGGAAAACTCCTTCAAATCATGGAAAAATATATAATATACATAAAAATTAGGAAAACTCGTGGGATTGGGCCCAAGTCGGCCGGCCATGCCCTATCCGGTCCCACACACCCATGTTTTTATTATTTTAATATTATTTGCTTCCTTGATCCAATGGAAACTCCTCCACTTCAAGGAAAACTCCTTAATTTCAACAAATTCCTTTATTTTATGATATTTTCATAAATTCATAAAAAATAAGGAAAATAAGGAAAATGCACCACGGGACTGTGCCTTGGCCTCGGCAGTCCCACGCTTCATCATTCCTTTATTTCATAATTATTTTCCTTCATGTCATGAAGTTTTCCTAGTTTCAGCAAAACCCTAATTTTGTCATATTTTCTCAAATGGTCGCTCTAACGCGCACCAGAAAATATCAAAATTCTCAGGATTGAGACACGGACGTCTCAACGATGAAACCATGTTACCTTGACCGACCAGGGTTGGATTTTTGGCTCGTAATGAGCCGGTCCCACGTATTTTCATGATTTGACCTAATTTGTGCAATTGCACGTATCAGGTCCAAAACTCTTCGAATAATTTCAGAATTTGACGGAGTGATTGTCATTTGATCCCGTGACCACCCAGGGCTGGTTTTATGACCCCTTGGTCAGTCCCTTACCTCTTCATAATTAATTAGGTTTCATCACCTAAAGCTCAGACGAGCATTATTTTAATGATTAAACCAGCATTTGATCATCTCTTTACCAACTCTTCAAGAAGTCTTGGTATTTGCTCACGCGAGCATATGGACACTACATGGTTGATCCACGGTCCCATGAAGCCAGTTCTCCTTCATTCAGTGGTTAATTTTCAAATAAACCATCAATTGGTCATCAATTGATCAAATTAGGGTTTCTGAGTCCAAGGATCATAATTCCAGATTCGAACACTAATAACTTTACGACGATATCATGATGAGTATTCTTATTAATTATGCTTGGTTCAACTACCAGTATTTTAATTAATATTTTATTTTGATCACGCTGCCAATAATTCATCAGACGAGTGACACTTGCTCAGACGAGCAATATTTGCTCAAACCAAGGAATATTGATTAAACTATTAATATTCAACAATTCATCTAATGAGCAACACTTGCTCACTTCAATGTGTGAATCACATCACTGTCTTAGTAGACACATTCAATTCATGAGTTTCAGAGTATTTTACAAAATCATGTTCAACTCAATACATGGACTCATCGTCCCATTAAATCACGAAGTCAGCAATTGACTAATTAACCACGAGACGTCAATCGTGTCATTTGGGGAATATCAACTAGGGTTTTGGTCAAACACACGATGGAATGTGAGCAAGTCGTATAATCAGTTGAAGGAGTTAACAAAGTAGTGGATGGAAAATCATCCAAGTCTTCGCACGATGAGCAACTGATTTCAAACACGATTTCCATTTCCCCACTCTTTGATTCCATCAACTGTCACACTTCATGGGATCATGGTGTCTACAATTCCATCAATATAAATAAGTCTCTGAATCATGACTGAAACAACAACAACAACAACAACAACAACAGATACAACGATTTCACGTCTCACGGACAACACGAGATCAACAACTCATCAATTGAGCAATTACTCTTAACTGAGCAATTTCAGTCATTCAGAACTTATCATATTCAGAATTCACAACACACCTATAATCTTTGATTACCATTGATTCCACACATTTCTCAGCTTCCCTCCTACAGATCGACCCATCCTCTCTTGTGACCGAATTTACTATGGAATGACCATTATCTTGGTTTAAGCCAGAGTACTACAGATTGATCTCTCAAATTCAAAGCACTCCCTTCTTGCAGTGCATCTGTGTGAGGCTGAACATTTCGCTCGGTTCAAGGAGTCTCCTCCGTACGGTCGTCTCCTCAAGTCTGTAAAAATAAGAAAATCATTTTTCCCCATCTACAATGAGCCATGCCATATTTCCACTGGCGTACACCAAAATGCCACTGCGCCATTGTCAAGCACCAACACTGTAGTTGCAGGATTTCCCACACTACACCCTTGTCAAGATTCTATGAAAATTAAGTCATAATCGATAATGAACAACAACAATTTTATTAATTCACTTTCAGGAAGATTTACAAGAGATATTAAAACTCAGAAGTACAACTTTCTTTCTAGAGTTTCTCTCTCCTCAAAATTCTCCAGCTCTCAAAAATGCCTCATCATCTTCTGGATCTATCGTGCCCTTTATATAAGGATTTACATAATGGATGACAGCTAAGTTTTCCTCCTATTTCGGATCTATTCTGCGATCTTATCGCGATCGTTATAATATTTCTCTATCGAAAGCATGATGACCATCGCAGGATCAGTCTTATTCTTCTTTTACTTCTTCCATCGTTAGTTTCTTTTAGTTGTTCTGTAACGCTCGTGAAATGTCGTTGAAGGATTGTCAGTGACGCTCGTAGAAATGTTGTTAATATCGCAGGAATAATGTTGTAGCGATATTCTGGTACTAAATCTTGCCTCTTCTCATGTCTTTTCTGCGAAGAGAAGATCATGAGAACTAATATTTATTATTCTTCGCAACTTCTTCCCCTTTTATACTTTCTCCTCGACAAGATACCGTTAATCCAGCCTTTCTTAGACGTGTTGTGAATCCCTTTATTTACTGACACGTTCCTACTCCATAGGTCCACTCCCCTTTGCCTATAAAAGGTTGAACTAATCTCAAAACTAACTTTACTTTTCTATTTCTTCATCTTCTTCATCTTCTGTCTGCAACTTTGCCTCTTCTTCATATTCTTCTGCTACTGTTCTAATGGAGTCCTCAAGGTTTGTTTCTTGATTTATGTTGTTTATTTTAAGCCAGTTTTTACTTTTATTCTCCAATCTTTCTTGTTTCCTTATTATGTCTTCTTTTTAGCGGAAATATTTCTAACACACAATCTACTACTCACAACCCTAATCCTCGCAAAAGACCGACTGAGAATAAGAATCAAAGTTCTGTGAATGATAAGGTAGTAAGAAACACCCTTTATTTTTTAATAACAATATTGTTGCCTTTGTTTCTTATCTGGGTTATTATTCGCAGAACGACGTGAATCCTAATAAACCTCCCAAAAGGTCTCGCCATTTTAAGACACTCGGGGAAAATCTCATTATGCCCTCGTTAACATCTGTGAAGATTACTCCCACACCATCGCAACCAAATCTTCCTTCTCCTATCCGCGAGAATATCGTTGTTCATACCTCTACCCCTTCTGACATTTTGACAAACCAAGCTTCTAAAGCTGCTACGACTGAGGTTCCTTATAGTCCTTTACGGCCTTCGACTGTAGTTTTTCCACATACTCCTCCTGATAACTCAACCACCACAAATAATCGCCAACTTACTCTCACTACTATTTCACCTTCCAAATCCTTTCCTTCATCAAGAGAAACTTTCGCAGGTGTTGATATTGCTTTTAAAGTCTTGTCTAATATTTTAGACAATGCTAGAAAGTCTTCCACTGACCCTCTCCAACAGGAAGCTTGCGAGACTCTATTTAAGTATTTTGGCTCTGATTGTAATGATTCACGAGCGTCTTTGGAGAATGAGATTGAAGTTCTGAGAAAAAGTCTTCAAGCTAAAACTGCTGAATGTGATACCTTGAATCACATGCTCCGCAACTCTTCTCTAGATTGCGAGAATCTTCGCAGAAAAAATGACGAGTTGAAAGGTAATTTTTTCTTGCCTATGCTCTTTTTGCTTTTATGTTTCATATACATACTTTCTGTACTTAGACTTCCTTCTTAAATTCTTGATTCATATATTAGTTTCAAATCGGGCTCGTTTCATAGAAAGACTCAAATCTGAATCTATTGATGAAGAAGTTCGCGTTGAAAGAGATTCTTGGATAAATCAACATACTAGACTAGACAATCTGTACACTTATTCAATTGATCGCATAAATAATCTTACTAATGAGAACAATCAATTATTGCAAAGGCAGAATTTTTTGAGTGGCGAGCTTGATCGCCTCTCATATTTGTTTCTTAAGGCTAATTTGGCGATGGAATCTTTATCAGATGAGAATAAAACCCAGTCCCAAGAAAAACATATATTTTCAAGCTTGATGACGATTTCCTCGCAGCAAATAAGTAATCTTCAAAGTACATGTAATAGTCAAGATAAATCTCTTCATTCTCTTAAGAAGGAGCTCAAGGAGTTAACTGAATCATCTGCCGCCGAAAAGGATAAGCTTATCAAGGGTAGATTAACTCTTAGTTTAAGAGCCAGTGAACTTCAAGACCAATACTCTCAGTTAAAGGAATCTCATTCTTCATTAGCAAAGGAAAATTTATATCTTCGCAACAAAGAAGAAAACATGAAATCTCGTCTGAAGGGTATGGTTGGCGATAAATTCGATGATGCCATGAATCAGTGGGAGAACTGTTTATTTGCTTTAATCCAAAACTTAACCTCGCAAAAAGAAGGTAGTCAGTTGACTGCCTCTCTTGTTGATCTTCTCATAAAATCTTATATTATGTTCCTTGTCTAACTGATTTTTTATTTTGTTGCTCGCAGAATCCGAAAGAAATCTTCATTATACCATCACTGATCTGACCGCTACATTGGATAAAGTTCACAAAGAAAATAAATATCTTTTTTATAATTTCCTTAGTGCTCACGACAAAGCAGAAAGAAGACTTGATTATCTTGAATACTTTAAGAATATAGAAATTAGGAATCGTGAAAGAGCTCTTCTTCGCCAAGTCCATCTTAGGGCTGAAGTTCTTGTGAACAATATTCTGCTTTCCCGTTCTCTTTTTCCTGTTTCTGTCCCTCCTCTAGAGGTTGACGATGATGAAATTCCTCTTCCCATGGATGAAGAGTTAGAGTTTGCTAATGATGAAGAAAATACCACTCAAGAAGATCAAGAAGGTGGTGAAGAAGAAGAAAAAAGTCCTCCAAAAGAAGTAATCTCTGATGAAGAATCCAGAGAAGAAGAAGCTCGCGATGATAAGGATGCTGATGATGTTGATGAATCTGACAAGAACAATAAATCTGGCGAGGCTTGAATTTCTCTTTTGTTTTATTTTCCTTCTTCTTTCTCAAGTAATGTAATTTTTGAAACCTTTTTGGAATATTAACTTTAACTTAGTCCTCTTGGAAGTTTTCAAGGAAGATAATGAAATGTCACTTCTCCATTCCCTTATCTGCCCCTTTATTATCTTTCTTGAAATGGTGAATGATCTTCTATATCTTCTGTCTTCATATAAATATAGATGCGATGTTCTGAAAGTTTATGAAGGAATCTGCGATATTAAGAATTTTGGCTTCTTGTATATAATTCTGTGATGGCTGAATGTTTCCTGCAATCTTAAAGTAGAATAGTTAATTTGTAAGATTATTCTTTTGGTCTTATTTTGCCTTCCTAGTTAAAGGCCTTATTTTGCCAAACTTTTTCTGTCTGCGACAAAATCGCAGGATTTCTTAACATTTTCATGTAAAGACCCTTTGATCTTGTCTTAACCATGTTTATTTCAAAATCTTTGCGACAATATGATAAGCATACATTCTCTCGCAAGAATTTACCCTTATGACATTTCCGTCTTGCGATGAAATCGCAGGACATTTTTACACTTTCATGTAAAAACCCATTGATGTCATCTTAACATTTCTCTCGTGGCTTGTTGCCTTTGCATTATTTACGTCACTTGATAATATGACAGGCCTAAATGTTCTTGCGATCATAAAGCCCCATGACATTTCCGTCTTAAGACACTTATCAGCTCCCTAATGGAGGGTACCGCCCTTATCTTCCCCCTGGTTGTCCCTTCAAGGAGGGCACATTGGCCATACAAGACTAGCTCCCCCCATCCGGATTTGCCAACAACCAGTTGTGTTCGCAGCCTCTTGTCCTTTATGCCTATATGGCTTATAGTTACAAGACTGCACCCTAAGTGGGGTTTTCTTCATGCCAAGTGCATTGTAGCCAAGACTTACCAAGGATGGCAAGAGAGTTTCGTACGCTCCGGGCACCCTTGGCTCAACCGTGTACCTCGGCGCCTTGGTCATACTCTGCACTTCTTGGAAGAGATTCTCGGTCGTCCAACTAGGGTATAGCCTTATATAGTTGGAAATCCAAGATCTCTCTCCCGGATAGGTTTTCTTTAACCCCATCGTCTGCATGACCCAGGTTCCAGCAGCGGTATAACCTTATCGCTGAGTCATGTCAAGAGATACCCCCTCATATGACGCGCTATTAGGTCTTACATTTTCCTCTTACGAAATTTTATTCGCGAACTAGGGTGCACGCCATAAAGGTTCGTCCCATTCTTTTAATCTCTGCGAAATTTTATTCGTTATTCTTGCGCAGATGCTCGCATAAATTTTGATATTGAAAGAAGAATTTTTTAATTATTTCATCTTACATTTGTATTTCTTACCTCGCAAAAACTGCTACTGATAATACCTTTTCAGAAACAATCTATTCCATGGTCTATCAAGTCTTTGCCCAACATCTCTTCCCTCTGGATCCATTAATTTGTATGCTCCATTTCCAATTATATCTTTAATGATGTATGGTCCATCCCATTTTTTCGCTAATTTTCCACCACTTTCTTGTTAATATTTTGGTGTTTCTCGCAAAACTAGATCCCCAGGCTGGAATTGACGTTTCTTGACTCGTTTGTTGTACTCGCGAGCTAATCTTCGCTGGTAATTTTCCATATGTTGTAGAGTTTTCTCTCTCTTTTCTTCTAGTTCATCTAACTCATGTAAAATTATGCCAGCACTTAGATTTTTCTCCCATGCCTCTCTTTTTGTTGTTGGGATATCAACCTCTGTTGGTAGGACATCTTCAACTCCATATGTTAAACAGAAAGGTGACATTCCAGTTGCCTCTCGTCTAGTTGTATTATATGCCCATATTGCATTATGAACTTGCTCACACCATTATTTGTGATAACCTTCTAACTTCTTTTTCAAGATGTCTGCGATTGTCTTATTAGTTGCCTTAGCTTGACCATTTGCTTGTGGATATAAAGGAGTTGACTTTCCACATTTTATCTTAAATGCATTAAGAAGAAATTCGATATTCTGCCCTTCAAATTGCTTTCCATTATCAGACATCAACTGTGTTGGGATCCCAAATCTGCAAATTATATTTTCAAATATGAACGTAAAAATGTCCTTATCGCGGATGTGTTGTACTGCCTTAACTTCTCCCCATTTTGTGAAATAATATGTAGCAACGATTAAATATCTTCTTTGTCCAGAACCAGACACAAATGGTCCCACAATATCCAATCCCCATTTCCCAAAAGGCCATACGCTTGACGAAGATGATAATGGTGCTCCTTGGGCATGTATCTTCTTCCCAAATCGCTGACAATCTTCACAACGCCTTGAAAGTTTCTTTGCATCCTCATGCATATATGGCCAATAATAACCCTGCATCTTTGTTTTATATGCCAAAGATCTACCCCCGCTGTGATTACCAGCATCACCACTATGCAACATTTTTAACACCTTTTGTCCTTCTTCTCTCGTCAAACATCTTAGAGATGGTCCATTAAATGATCTGCGATATAATACCCCATCTCTTAGTTCATAATTGGTTGCTCTACTTTTTAATTTATGTGCTTTTAATTGATTTCTGGTGATTTCTCCTCTCGCCAAATAAGCATGAAGATCTGCTCGCCAATCTGTAACATTATTCCCTATTTCTTCCTCGCCAGATTCTACCATCATTATATCTACCTCTTCTTCTTCTTTGTTTATCGCCGGTTGCAAAAGTGTTTGAATTTTTATGCATCTCGCAAGTGGGTTCGTCATCATACTTGATATGAAATCAAAAGCATCTGCAAGCCTATTATCTTTCCTTGATATGTGTCTCCATTTTATTTTTGGAATTCTCGCAGACAATTCTTCAACAAGTTTTTTGTACTTCTTCAAAGATGGTTCATTTGTGGTATACTCTCCCTTTATCTGGAGAATAACCAATTGTGAATCGCTGGTGATTCTAGCATTTTCCAACTTCATTTCTATCGCAAACTTCAATACATGGATTACAGCTTCATATTCTGTCTCATTATTAGTGGATGCAAACTCCAATCTAAATGAGAAAGCTGTTTTTTCTCCTTCTGGTGAAATGAAAACAACTCCAATCTCATTTCCTTCTCCATTTGACAATCCATCCACTAGTATTTCCCATCTATCAGGTTATGTTAATAGCTCTTTTGGATCTCCATGTTCTTCTTTTATATCCATCATCTCTTGTACAACTTCGTCATCTTCTAAAGGAAATTCAGCTAAGAAATCTGCGATAACTTGTGATTTTGGCGAGGATAGAATTTCATATTGAATATTAAAGTGCCCTACTTGCGCATTCCATCTCTCAACTCTTCCTGATCTTTTTGAATTCTTCATCATCGATTCGATTGGCACTCTCGTTAACACTTTGACCTTATACGCTTGGAAGTAAATTCGAAGCTTAAAAGTTGTGTGTACCAACGCTAGAATTAGTTTCTCAATCTTTGAATAATTTCTCTCTGCTGAATTAAATGTTTTGTTGATATAATAAATTGGTTTTTCTACCCCTGCGTCTACTCGCAATAACACAGCACTTAGCGCATATGGAGTTGTTGCGAGATAAATCAATAATTCTTCTCCCGGTTCAGCTTTCTGTAATATAGATATACTCTCCAAATGTTCTTTTATTCCTTGAAAAGCTTTTTCGCATTCATCTGTCCACTTGAATTTTGTTCCCTTCTTGAGTATATCGAAAAAATGTTTACACTTGTCTGAAGATCGCGAAATGAACCTTCCTAGTGAGGCTAAGAGTCCATTTAGTTTTTGCACATCTTTTACCGTCGCAGGAGTTGGCATATCGCGAATTGCTTGTACTTTTTCTGGAGCAACTTGTATTTCCTCTTTTGACACAATATACCCCAAAAACTTCCCTGAAGTTATTCACTTTAATATTGAATTGTCGCATTTGATCGAAAATCTCTCTCAAATCTTGCACATGATTCTCAACTTCTTTGCTTTTGATCAGCATATCATCTACATACACTTCTAATGTTTTGTGGATCCACTTTGCAAACACCTTTTCCACCATTCTTTGATACGTTGCACCAGCATTTCGTAAGCCAAATGACATCTTTGTATAACAATATAATCCTCTTGGAGAAAAAAATGCAGTATGTTCTTGATCTTCTTCAGCGAGAGGGATTTGATTATATCCTTTATACTCATCCAATGATGATATTCTTGCGTTTCCTGCTGCTGATTCAACCATTTGTGGAATATCTGGCAACAGAAAACTCTCTTTTGGACATGCCTTGTTTAGATCCGTAAAATCTATGCAAATTCTTATCCCTTTGTTCTTCTTTGGGACCACCACCATGTTTGCAATCCATTCTGGATATTTTGCTTGCCTTATAATTCCTGCGTCGAGCATCTTCTGTAGTTCTTCTTCTATTTGAGAATGATATGTTGTTGCTATCTTCCATATTCTTTGCTTAAATGGTCTTATGTTTTTGTTGATTTCTAATTTATGACATGCTATTGACGGGTCTATCCCTGGAATCTCATCCATGTTCCACGCGAAGATATCTGCATATTCTCGCAAAAGATTTATAGTTCTTTCTTCCTCATCTGCCTTCATTCTAGTCCCAATTTTCAGCATTTCAGGTTCTTCTTTACTTCCAATATTTATTTCTTTTGTTGGTTTAGCAGCATTGTAGCTGGCTTCAGGTTCTCCCATTGGTGTTGGCATTTTTCATAACTCTCGCGAACTCATCTCCTTCTCGCGAAACTTCACTTGGTATCCCTTTTCCTTCTTTTGCCCTTATCATGTAAATTTTAAATTCCTCTTCTTTATTTGCTTCTCTGTTCAATTTTCTGCGAGATTTTCGCAGCTTTGGACGTTCTTCACAATTTCTTACTTCAATTTGGTAGCAGAATCTTGCGAAATCCACATCTCCTCTAATTTATCCAATTCCACTAGGCATAGGAAATTTAACACATTGATGTAATGTTGACGCCACAGCCTTGATTGCGTGTATCCACGGTCTTCCCAATATCATATTGTACGGCGATTCCACATCTACCACACATAATGATATTTGTGTTTCAATTTATCCTAGTGGAATTCGTACCATTATCTCTCCTTTAGGTTTTGTTATAGACTTTCCAAAGCCATGAACATAATAGCATAGGAAATTTAACACATTGATGTAATGTTGACGCCACAACCTTGATTGCGTGTATCCACGGTCTTCCCAATATCATATTGTACGGCGATTCCACATCTACCTCACATAATGATATTTGTGTTTCAATTTATCCTAGTGGAATTCGTACCATTATCTCGCCTTTAGGTTTTGTTATAGACTTTCCAAAGCCATGAACATAATACGTTGAATGAGACATTTCTTCATCCTTATATCCCATCTTCTTGAAGGTATGATAAAATATCATGTCTACAGAACTTCCTGTGTCTACTAAAGTTCTATTCATAGCCCATTCTTCTTCAGATTTTATCGATTTCTCTTTTCTCATTGGTATAGTGGTTACTGTGACCACCAATGGAGATGTATGACTTGAATATCCTTCTGGTATTTCTGCTGTTGTAAACGTGATTTCTTGTTTTTCCAAATCTTTCAATGATGATATCTTCTCCACTGTCATAATCTTCCTTCCTTCAAAATCCCGTTTATGTATCCTTCCCTTGATATTTTCATGAAATCTATCAATCATTTCTTTTGTTATTACATCACCTTTCAATTTTCTACAATCCTTTTTGATTCTGATCATTCTTCCTTCAATTTTCTCACCGATTTACTTTATGATTTCCCTAATCTTGAACAATTTTTATCTTCTTCTTCACTTTTTCTTCTATTTTCGTTAATTCATTCCCTGTTTCGGGCGCCAAAATGTAGTTGCAGTATTTCCCACACTACACCCTTGTCAAGATTCTATGAAAATTAAGTCATAATCAAGAATGAACAACAACAATTTTATTAATTCACTTTCAGGAAGATTTACAAGAGATATTAAAACTCAAAAGTACAACTTTCTTTCTAGAGTTTCTCTCTCCTCAAAATTCTCTCAGCTCGCAAAAATGCCTCATCATCTTCTGGATCTATCGTGCCCTTTATATAAGGATTTACATAATGGATGACAGCTAAGTTTTCCTCCTATTTCGGATGTATTATGCGATCTTATCACGATCGTTATAATATTTCTCTATCGCAAGCATGATGACCATCGCAGGATCAGTCTTATTCTTCTTTTACTTCTTCCATCATCAGTTTCTTTTAGTTGTTCGGTAACGCTCGTGAAATGTCGTTGAAGGATTGTCAGTGATGCTCGTAGAAATGTTGCTAATATCGCAGGAATAATGTTGTAGCGATATTCTAGTACTACAAACACAAGGTAGCCATAATCAACGACTACCCTCCTTCATGAGATGCGATCTCAACCATCGAAATTCGCCGCCGAACTGACAAACCTGTGGCAAGTTTTAGGCGACCAGCCAAAACGAGCCTAATAGTATTACATGTTATTTTCCTGCGGTAAGTCCCTTGAATTTGACTTGCCACACTAGTAAAGTTTTACATGTTTTCCACGAAAACACTCGAGACATCAAACATGTCACAAACTGGGGGATTCTCATCAGGGTATTGGTCTGGCGGTTTATAGCGTGTGGCATGCAACGTGCCCGTTACAAGAAAGTGTCATGAAGCGGGATAATTAGTGGTAGTGAAAAGTAACGGTGTAAACAAATTCACTTCCTTCATCATGAAAGCATTGTCTGACGGTTACACGAATTCACTTCCTTCATCATGGAAGCATAATGTCTGATAGTTACACGTTACTCTATTTCTCCACTACTCAATCGTTTCCACTTCCTACGAGACCAGGGTACGTTTCAATATGACTTGTATAAATAGGCCTCACCTATTTTCCACCAAACAACAAGTTTTGGTCAGCAACAATATAAAATCCAGAAATCACCTGGTAGTTTTCCATCCTGCTAGCCATTTCTACTTTCTGTTACAAGTCGTAAACAATAACACCTTCAGAATCAACAATTTTGGCCTCAACACTCTCTTCGCTTCCCTTCCTAAGACCAACCCTTTTCCTTCACTTTGTGACCAAATCAAGCCTGGAACGGTCATTTCTTGGTTTAGGCCAGGATTGTACAGATTGATATCTCGAATCAAAAGTACTCCCGTGCATTATTTAGGGTCTAGACTCATTTCTCGCCCGCACACCCAAAATTACCAAAAATCAGCAGAAACGATTTTTACCCACAAACAATTGGTGACCACAGTGGGAGATTAAATCTTTCGGTTGCAAGTTCAATTCTCAATTTACTTACCATCCCAATTGGTCTTAGGACAAATTTAAACCCATTTTCAATTTCCTAAATTTCTCAAGATGGTTGATCTTAGGAATGGTTCAGAAACTCTCAATCCCAATTTTACTTCTCCTAGCACCAAAAATACTCCACATGTTATCCCTGAATCCGTTCTTTCATTTAAAACCATTTTCGAGGCTATGGAGTCTCGATATTGAACAACTATTCATGATTTGACGAAAATCCTAAATGATATTGTCGAGAATCAAGATACTATTGTCAAGACGCATGACGGAGTATTTACACTTCTGAAAGCGCTCACAGATCAACTTTCAAAGGAACCAACGCATATTCATTCTGAAGGAAACGCTATCAACCATTCATTTTGGATCAATGCTGATGGCAGTAATCCTCTTTCCAAGATTCATATTCCTACTCCTAGTAAGGAGGATGAAGCCTATGGTCACGCTGAATGGAAAGGTATCCACCAAGCTAACTTGTCTTCTCATGAAAATCAAAAGATGTTTCCTCAAGATCAAAAAGAAGACTCGTGGGTTTTATGCCGTATTAGAGCATTGCTCGGTTGAACCCACCAAGCATTGGTATGTCAAGTTTGGTTGTCATATAACTCATTTAAGAGCAGCTTGATTTAAATGTACCAGAGTCAACTTCGTATAGGTTAGCTTGAAAGTATTATGGTGAGACATTACAAGTCTTGCGAAGACTTGAAGAAGTGAAGAAGTACGGAGCTACAATGACAACATCATCCTTCCACTTGAGGTTAGTGATATTTGACTTGAACTGTTTCATTCCCTAATGTATCTTTCAAGTTGTGCATATTGAAAACATAAAAATGCAAAGTATGAACACTCTAGATAGACATAGTATTAAGGATTACAATATGAAGTTTTTTGCTTAACCATTAAACTTTGTATATAAGACATCGACATAATCATATGAATGCTATTGTGATTATTTATAGGTATGAGGTGAGGATTTCATCCTAGGGAACAATGTTTACATGTGTTCTAAGGAAGTAAGTTCATGAAATGTGTTGTGAACCGAAAAGGAAATCGCCAGGCGTTATTAGGGATGTTCTTCATTGCATATCTTATGAACGACCAATATGTGTGATTAGTATAACCACTCATGACTTGTTTGTGTTCTTGGTAAAACTATTCACATGAGGCATGTCTTATGTATTGGTATGACTTTTATTAGTGAAACCGATCTTAAGTAATCACCTGGGGTATGATCGGGTTGTGAGTGTCTGAACTTATTACTGGGAGAAGGGGAACCGATCCTAGTAAGAGGTGCAGTGCATCACAAGGGTAATCGATCCTTGTATGAGGTGCAACAAGGTTTATGGAAGAAAGGGGACCCGATCCTATGAACATGTGCAACACGTTTTTGGGAAGGGGGAACCGAACCTATGGAAATGTGCAGTGCATACAATTTAGATACCAAATATATGTGGGAAACCGATCATAGTACCTAGTCAGCCATATCTTTGGTAAGCTAGTGTAATTATGCACAGTACTCGATAGAGGTAGAACCGAAACTTATTTTGGTAGAACCGTAAACCCATGAGTTATGATTGAGTGGTACTTGATCAATCACATAGTTCTTGAAAGTCAAATGAACCAATTCTAAACTTGTTTGGAAGTGTGGTAAATTGGTTTCAAGTGAGCAAGCATGAAAAAGACTTGCAAGAGTAAGATGTCGTCACACTTTGAACACGGTGCATTAATGCTTATTCTATATTGTTCAAAGATATTCCTTAATGGCTAAGAAGGAAGTAAATCCCAAGATCGAATTTAGATAAGTTAATAATCTTTTTAATTAAGGTTTTTTAATTATATATGGAAAATAAGAATTAGTAATGTGCATTTGCTAATTAAAGATTTTCCAAGGAGATTTCGATCATTATTTTTGGACAGTGCATTCACAAGAATTATGAAAACCGAATTTGGGTTAATATGGAAAAATTATCTTGAGAATATTTTCGGCTTTGGAAATTCCTTGGTGTCCAAACTTCCTTGTCTATAAATACTTTGAGTTTGCATTTGTAGCAAATCAATCCTGCGTAACATTAGACTTACTCTTTTGTCTTTGTTACTGGTGAAGCCGCCTATCGGAGAGAAGAGTTATCTAATTAGGTGAAATCCCTTACGGCTGCTCAATTTAAAGTCTTCTTTGGGATTGAAAATCTCTAGCGCGACCCGTTAGTGGGAAGCTAGATATTGCGGTTTATCTTTAGTTTTCGTATTGATATGATTGACTAACGGTGTTTGAACTTTGATTGCACCTAGTTTGTTTATGCTTGAGAATCTTCTCTTCTGATATAATATTCACTCAAACTAGTTCAAGGTTTCGACATGCATCTTTAGACTGTTGTTAGATCTAAAGAAGATCTTATGATAATTTATTGTTAACAGACTGCGTTCTGTGTGTGATTGATCACAAGAGATTCAAGTAGTTGTGTGCAGGTGTTTATTGAAGATCTAAGAAGATTTGAAGACAAAGAAGATATTGAATATTTCTGAATTGGTTTTTACAATCTTCGGTGTGCACAATACTTGTTTGGAAAAAAGAGGATCCGACTATAATTGATTTATCCTTTTGGTTATTTTGATAGAATAGTTGAGGAAGATCGGCATCAATACGTTTCCTCGTGATTAAAGGTATTGATTGGCTTAATCTTAACGATTTCCTTTGGGTGATTGAATATAAGATAGATCTTGGAACCTAGCAAAGGAGTTTATGTTAAGATAAACAAGGGAACCTTTGCGCAACTCATATCACTTGGTTGAAGAGAGCTGATACCAAACAGATTTGTTGTTCCTTTACTGTTTGGAATACGAACCAAAGGAATTGGTCCAAGTACGTGACTTGTTTATAGGTTGGAGGCGTGGGAATACAGACAAAACTAGGTGAACTATATGTTTAGTTGTTTGGTCTCAACTATACGAAGTTGGTTTATTTTGTATAGCGGCTTAATCCTGGGAGTATTCAATTCTGGACTAGGTCCCGGGGTTTTTTTGCATTTTCGGTTTCCTCGTTAACAAAATTTTGTTATGTCATTTACTTTATATTTCCGCATTATAATTGTTTTATTATAATTAAAGTAAATTGCACAAACGTTAATTCCTATTTACTTGATACGTGAATCCTATTGAGTTTGGTTAAGTCTGAACCTTTGTATCAAGTAAATACACTTTGTTATTGTATTGTCTCGATCTCGTATCCATAGATGATCACACAAAGTGTGAACCGATTTGTTGTATTCTCTCGACTCAGTCCATAGACAATCACTTTCGGGGAAAGGACTTATAGGAAGGAAAAGTAATAGCTTGAGGTATATTTGGGGTACCCTCGCCTTTTCATCACGTTCTCATCAGAGTCCTCGCAATGAAAATGTGATTTCATTATGTGCATCCTTCATGGAAAATATCAATTCCTATATTACATCAGAAGCTGCTAAGAGATCCGCTACTGCTTCACTCAGTCTATCCGAACCGTTCCAGAATGAAAAAACTCGTAAAGACGTTCAGGAAAGTAGGCATCTTTCTAATAAAATATCCAACCTCCAGTCAATCGCTAATAAAGGAAGAAAGAGAAAAACTCCAGCAGCGGAACAACAACCCAAACGTGTGACACCAGCGCATCACACGGATTCATCCTGGAAGGTCGCCACTAGGATTCCTGTGCAATAAAAAGAAACTGGAGATGCTTCCCCAAACTTCCCGTTCCCTATTGAGAAAGTAATCGAACTCCTGGAAGTATGGATTCAAGACGATGCCATCAAACTACCTCATGTTAGGCGCCTACCGACTGAAGAACAAATGGCAAATCCTAAGTATTTCCATTACCACGGGTTCGTCAATCATCCTACCAGTGAATGCGATGCTCTAAATCCCATCGTCCAAGAAAAGATAGATTCAGGGAAATTGCGCTTGGGGACTAAAGATCCTCCGTATTTTCGCGGATCGGAATAAATATGTTACACAGATAATAAAGGATGACTGGGGACTTCTCGCGGCCAGGATTGCGCCACATAATAAACTTGGATTTGCAACCTGAAAATTCAGTTTTGTGGAGAGACCCCTAAGCGAATATAATATGTGGCCGTATTGGACGAGAACAAAAGGGGAATGACCAACACCATGGCGTTACATCCTCTACCACCAACACCAGAAATACCAGAAGCATCCCCTCTGACGTGACGCCTCTTATTAAAAGAGCCAGAGCCATCACTACTCCTAATATTTCTTCGAGCATGGAGCCTCCAATCATCATCAGGGCTGCCACCACTTCTTCGTCAGGACGCGAGGCTGGATGATCTAGAGGAAACCAACATTTCCCATTGCCATTATCGATTTGATGGAGAGAAGTGAAATTCTTGTCAAAACTCAGACGGACATGGCCACAACTCATAGGAAGCCACTTCAATGTTCTCTCCATAAGTAGCTCCGCTTTAATGTTTCGCTCCAGAAGTCGCTTCAACGTTCTCTCCAGAAGTCGCCACTCCTCCCTGTCAAGGATCTTGATCACAACCAGTCAAAGTTCATAGTTGTGGCCTCTTTTTGATCCATCTCCCCAAATCTTGTGGTCGTGGACAGTTTACTCTATTATGCATCTAGTCGATCCCTTTGCCTCCATGGACGCCCCTGCAATTCCGCCAACCTATTTTGGTTCCACGACAATGTAATCTCTTCGGATCACATCTCCTTCCAAGAACTGTTGCTTCTCATTTTTTGATACCATCCAGAGGTTTTCCATAACAACAACCACTACAAAGTTCACCGACCATACAAGATAGAAAAGTGTAAACCAAACTTGGGGACTGAGGCTCTACATGGAATCGTTTCATTGGAAAAGCTCAGGAGACACTGTCAATCCAAAAGTCATAGCCACGACAAGGTCATTTACTCTTCAAAGGTGTAGCATAAGGATTACATCACCTCTCTGCCCATAAGGCGTCCACAACACTTTACGAGGCCCACGATGGATCCCAATCCTACTCAGAGGAAACAACTTCAGTAACCAAAGAAAAGTGCGATTGGGGACTGCTTATCGCGGTCCATCCCCAACAACAATCAAGCATTCATGAGATAACCCCAGAGGCGTGGAAAAAGCATTTTTCTTGAAGAAACAGAGGGATCCACGATTAACAACATAACTCTCTCACTTTTATCTCTTCATTATCCGAATCATTTCCTCCATGAAATGTTCCAAGCATCCAGGAGAGTACAACAAGTTTGTATCAAATCCCAGAGGTGTGGATTCAAGGTGATACAATCGAAGTAGGCTACACTTGGGGACTGAAGCTTCCTTCAGGTTTAGAAGTTTAAACACAGTCACCACCTTACCAGCGAAATCAGTAGGAGCACACATCCCACAAAATAAAATAAAAATAGGCTCAAGATAATTACACATGGGGACTTCCATCATGGGATGCCTTCACCCCCCTCAACCAGGTTATTTTTGATGTCAACATATTCACTGTCGAAGCTTTACGAGCCACTGGAACTTCTCAACATGAAGCCATACATGTGCATCAAAGACTCCAAAAGTATACCGCAGAGATATTCAAAGATTCGGCCACGCCATCGGATCTATGACCAGACAGAAGTGTTACTGGGGACTGGTCATCGCATCTTATTCTATGCGATAGTCGAAGATTCAGAAGATGGTTCAAAGGATGTCGCTTGGAATAAAGTCCTTGAAGATTTGATAGCAGCACATCATCAACGGAATGCTCTCAGCTCATCTACTTCACCCAATGGCTCCAGAATATTTCGACCATGCAAGCATCCACAACATATCATAATCGCAATCAGAAAGTCCAGGAACCAAATAACCTAAAGTCAAGGATGGACCAAAAACGCAACCACAATACCCAAGATTATCCATGACATGATAATTGCCGAGCATATATTTCATCCATCCATCCCAAGAGTGCAATGGAGTTTGGTAAATTTTTAAATCTACTGGAGAGGTTAGATACTCATTCTTCTGGAGTTAGAACCTTATTATACATTCTTGAGAAGATCGATAATACTGTTAAGTGGCTACATGCGCATAATGGAAAGATCACCTACCTTGAGTTCTCTTGGCTTGCCTTGCTGCTGATTACAACTACCGGGGATTGCTTTGTTGTTTTTAATGCTCGCTCTACCACTGCTAAAAAGTGACAAAGAGGAGACGGATGCTGCAGACAAAATCACGGAGCCAGATGAGCAACAAAAACAGAAGAGGGTCGATACCCCTTTTCATACGAACGAAGTTTCTAGAGTTTGAACAGAAGAAGGATTCCTCCTTGCTCCATGAATGGGAATAGATGACTGGGCGTGTCACACTCATGATCCATCTCAACCTGTAATGCTCTGTGGTCAGGTCAGTGCCAACAATCCATGCCACCAGCACTCCGTGTTCAAGTCAGCACCAACGCTCCGAGCGCCAACATCAACAGTTCATGGTCAAAGTTGCAGCACCATCAGCGCTCCGTGGTCGAAGTTGAAACACCATCATCACCACTTTGTGGCCAAAGTAGCAGCACCATCCAACGTTCCACGAACCAAGATCTATCAACACTATCTCCATCCTCCAGCTCCACGGTCGAGCCAAAGTTTCAACGTCATCTCTACTTGTCACGTGGTCAAGAAAACGGCGTCGTTTCCACCTTTCCATGGACTGAAGTTGTTTTCACCATTCCATGGACTGAAGCTATTTCCACCATTCCATGGACTGAAGCCGTTTCCACCATTCCATGGACTTAAGACGTTTCCACCATTTCGCGGACTGAAGCCAGCTTTCCACCATTCCACAGACTGGAGCCAGTTTACACCATTCCGCGGACTGAAGCCAGTTTCCACTATTCCATGAACCAAGCCAGCAGCGCCATTTCCGCCTGCTCTGTGGATCAGGTAAGTAGCGCCATCATCACTATTTGGTAGCTAAAGTTCCAATACCATATATTCACCGCTCCATGGACTTAGCCGGCGCCATCTCCACCTTTCTGCGGCCAAAGCTGACAGCACCATCTCCTCTATTCTGTGGTCAATCCAGTCATCATCACCATTCCGTAGCTAAGTTTGTAGTACCAGTATTAGCATTCCGTAGCCACAGCGCCAGCATTAGCACTTCGTGACCAAAGTGGCATTGGCAACGCCAGCATCCTATGGCCAAGACGGAATTACACAAAGCCTCAAATTCAAAGATCACAGATTTCTCATGCCTCCTGCCAAAGGTTAGCCGAATTTTTTTAGCGATCTCCTCATGACTTCCCTTTTTGATTTTTATCCTTATCTGTCACCATCTTAGGCTTACCCCGCAACAATGCCATTGTTACGATCTAAGCAGATGACTTAATGTTGATGGTGGTTTTTAGTTCAGGTCTAAATTTATAAAAGTCTATCTACCTGACCCGACATCAGATGTAGTAGACATTGATATATCTATATTCCATAGGGAATTTGGAAAATATATCAAAATATGATGAGCACCTATGTCTCTCTTCATATTATATTGAAACTCAATCTCCTAGATGAATTGTTCACTAGTATATAGCCTAATGGGTATATAGGCTTCTAGATACATTGCTCACAAATGTCGGAGCCTGCTGAGTACTTTTATTGTGCTTATGTTCCCTGGAAGAACCCTTAATATTGGTATGGCATGACGAATTTGTGTTCACTCGCAGAAGATTAGCACGCACCTCCAATACCGAGGTTAAGACGCTTGCACAAAATACTCAGTCAGAAAGCAAAGAATAAATAGTGTCGTGGAGTAGGAGAAACAATGAGGGAAGCATGGCCATGTCGTAGGCTAGCCAACGCCACTTGACCACGCCCCATACTACCTAACCGGCCCTTACTCCTTTGTCGACCAATCAGGTCGCTTAAAACCTTCCACACCCACATAAGTTGTGGATGGGCCCATACTTGCTGGCCCCATTTCCCATCGACCAATCAGGTTGTTCTAAAGCCTCCACACTCACACCAGAAGTGTAGCCGCTCCCATGCTTGGCCGGCCTTCTCTTTCCTACCAACCAATAAGGTCACTTTAAATACGTCACAAACACTAGAGGTGTGGCCACGCCTTATGTTTGGCCGGCCCATTTTCTTGAACAATCAAGTCGCTTTAAACTTGTCATCATACATTAAAGTCCAAACGCACCCTGCTGCGCAACCATGCTAACTGGAAAGACAAACACGCCCTACCACAACAACATATTAATCGACATGCCAACATGCCACTCTGCCACAGTAACATGCCATGAGCCACTTTAGCCTTTGTCACGCCGCCAAGCCCTAATTTTGGCCACGGCGCCAAATCCTAGCCTTGGCCACGGTGCCAAGCCCTAATTTTGGCCACAACGCCAAATCCTAGCCTTGGCCACGCCGCCAAGACCTAATTTTTTTCCATGACGCCAAATACTAGCCTTGGCCACGCTTCCAAGCGATAATTTTGTCCACGGCACCAAATCCTAGCATTGGTCACGCCGCCTAGCCCTAAATTTGGCCACGACGCCAAATCCTAGCCTTGGCCACGCCGCCAAGCCCTAATTTTGGCCGCGGTGCCAAATCCTAGCATTGGACACACCACCAAGCCCTAATTTTGGGCACGGTGCCAAATCCTAGCCTTGGCCATGCCGCCAAGCCAAAATTTTTGCAACGATGGCAAATCCTAGCCTTGGTCATGCGGCCAATCCCTAATTTTGTCCACGGAGCCAAATCCTAGCCTTGGCCACACCGCCAAGACCTAATTTTGTCTACGTCGCCAAATCATAGCCTTGGCCACGCCGCCATTCCCTAATTTTGGCCACGACCCCAAATCCTAACCTTGGCCACGCCCCCAAGCTCTAATTTTAGCCACGACACCAAATCCTAGCCTTGGCCGCGCCGCCAAGCGCTAATTTTGGCCACGACGCCAAATCCTAGCCTTGGCCACATCGCCAAGACCTAATTTTTGCCAAGGCGCCAAATCATAGCCTTGACCACGCTGACAAGCCCTAATTTTGTCCACGCCGCCAGGCCCTAATTTTGGCCACGACCCCAAATCCTAACCTTGGCCACGCCGCCAAGCCCTAATTTTGGCCACGGCGCCAAATCCTTGCCTTAGCTACGCAATCAAGCCCTAATTTTGGCCACGACGCCAAATTATAGCCTTGGCCACACTGTCAAGCCATAATTTTGGCTACGGCGCCAAATCCTAGCCTTGGCCAAGCCGCCAATCACTAATTTTGGCCACGACGCCAAATCCTAGCCTTGGCCACGCCGTCAAGCCCTAATTTTGGCCACGGAGCCAAATCCTAGTTTTGGCCATGCCACAACGCCACGGCTACGCCACTGGCATACCTCTATTCCAATGGCGCCACGTTTCTATACAACAAGATACGGCCATAATCAATGGCCATCCTTCCTCATGAGATGCAATATCAGCCATCTAAGTTCGCCACCGAACTGACAGACTTGTGGAAAGTTTCAGGAGACCAGCTGCCTAAATCTAGTGGTCATGGCTAGGCCAGGCGCCACTTGAACAACTGTGCCACTGGCATACACGAGCCATGCCAGCCATGCCACATTGCCATTGGCGTACACCAAAATGACACTGCAATATTATTATGCGCCAACACAAGGTAGCCATAATCAACGTCTACCCTCCTTCATGAGATGCGATCTCAGCCATCGAAGTTCGTCGCCGAACTGACAAACCTGTGGCAAGTTTTAGGCGACCAGCCAAAATGAGCCTAATAGTATTACATGTTATTTTCCTGTTGTAAGTCCCTCGAGACAATAGAAAAGTGCTACATGTTTTCCACGAAAACACTCGTGAAATAAAACATGTCACAAATTGGGGGATGCTCATAAGGGTATTGGTCTGGAGGTTTACTGCGTGTGGCGTGCAACGCGCCCGTTATAAGAAAGTGTCATGAAGCGGGACAATTAGTGGTGGTGTAAAGTAACGGTGTAAACGAAATCACTTCTTTCATCATGGAAGAATAATGTGTGACGGTTACATGAATTCAATTCCTTCATCATGGAAGCATAATGTCTGACAGTTACACGTTACTCTATTTCTCCACCACTCAATCGTTTTACTTCCTACGAGACCAGGGTACGTTTCAATATGACTTGTATTAATAGGCCTCACCTATTTTCCACCAAACAACAAGTTTTGGTCAGCAACAATATAGTATCCAAAAATCACCTGGTAGTTTTCCATCCTGCTATCCAGTTCTACTTTCTGATACAAGTCGTAAACAACAACATATTCAGAATCAATAATTATGGTCTCAACACTCTCTTCGCTTCCCTCCCTAAGACCAACCCTTCTCCTTCACTTTGTGACCAAAGCAAGCCTGGAATGGCCATTTCTTGGTTTAGGTTAGGATTGTACAGATTGATCTCTCGAATCAAAAGTACTCCCGTGCAGTGCATTGTTTAGGGTCTAGACTCGTTTCTCACCCACACACCCAAAATTATCAAAAATTAGAAGAAGCGGTTTTCACCCACAAACAGATGCACATGCACATGTGTTTTAGTGATTAATGATGTCTTAGAGGTGTTTATGAGAGTCATAGCAATGCTAAACATATTTTATAAAATAAGTCTTTGAGCGTCTGCTAAAGTTTTACTGGGACCGTTGGTAAAATGGTTCGTGAACCGTAAGGAAGTTCACGAGTCAGGGTGCTACGGTTCATGAACCATGGTCGCCAACCCTACTTCGGATCATGAACTCAGATGACAACAGTTCGTGAATTGGGTTTTCCAATCGTTAGCCTTTATCACCAATATAAAAAATCCAGATCACCATGGGTTCGTGAAATATCTTATTCTGAACTGAAGTTTTGTGAATTGATTCGCCAACCATCCTGTATAACAAAAACTCAGATATCTATGGTTAGCACGATGATTTTCCAACCTACCCTAAGTCAAAATTATATAATTTATGAATTTCTCTCTTTGATGTTTGAAACCTTCCAAAATGATCAAATCATTGCTTAGGTAATTTTTAATTTGATCCAAAAAGTTAATTCTTGAATAATAAATTATTTCTAACAAATATTATTAAGGACATATGAACATCCAATGCTTGAATCATATTTTGAGATGTTTAACAAGACATGCTTGACTCGAAATTTCTTATTTGCAATAAATCTACCAGAAGTCATACGACATAGTCTCATAAGGATAGAATGGTAATATAGTGAGAAATAGAATGGGTCAGTGTTCACATACCTTGTTGATGTTATCTGAATGTCTTTGTCAATATTCAGTCTTCGAGGGTGATGTCTAATACTCAACTAAAAAATTATATACCTAGTCCGAGACTTGACCTAGTAGACTAGAAATAAGATATAATTTTGTTCATCTAACATTGACAACAAGCTTGATATAGAAAAACTTGTGGGTCAACCGAGCAGTGCTCTAACAATACTACATGTGATATTCCTATTATAAAGATAAACAATATTATATGGAAAAGGAAAATCATAAGTCACCAGAAGTTTTGTTAACAAGGAAAACTGCAATTGCAAATAAATAAAAGTAAAAAAACAAGGACCTTGTCCATATTTGAGCACTGAAATGTATTAATCCGCTACAAGCAATAGCCTACTTTCAGACTTCTAACATCTCTTGAACCTTGAAAGGCTCTACACAATTGATTCCAATAGCTGACGTCCTTTACAACATAAGAGTTGCTTCAGCCTAAATGAAGACTTTTGGTACTTATCTTCCTTTAAGAGATAAGCCTATTTTATTTCTCTTTAGATCAATAAATCAAGGCTTGGAAATATGTTTGCAATAGACAAAGCTCACAAACCTCACAAATCTGGAACACTTACACTCAGTCATCTAAGAAGCCTGGATTATTAACCACTTTCAAGAACAATTTTAAACTGATCAATTAAGAAGAGTTTTAGATAACTATCTTGAGAAATCACAAAATCTAAGACGAAAAGAACTTTGTGATTTCTATTTGTCTCATTCTCAAAAGAGATTACTAAAACCTTGATGATAGAAAGAACAAGATCAGGATACACGAACTATCAATATAAATATAGTTGAACATGGCTTCACGAATACCTAAGTAAAGTATTTAATTCGTAAATATAATTGTGTTTCCCAGAGGAAACCTAGGTTCATAGAAAACGACATTAGCAAACAACTAGGACAAAGAAGTGTCGGGGATTGAATTTTCTGGTTATTTGATTCTCTCCACTTATATATTTTCAACACTGGGGTTTCTTAAAATTCAAGCTAATATAGCTTGACATTCAAGTAAACACTTTCTCTATTTAGATGAAACTCTTGTTAGTAATTCATGTAAACACGTGAGAAGTTTGTCTTGAAATCATATAGAAGAATATACACTATGGTTCAGAGTATTCGAACCATGTACAATGATAGTTCTTGGGAAATACACCATTAGAAATAATAAGCAAAGTCGTGTTCATTCAACACTTAACACTTGAGTCATGAAACACAAATAGAAAGTGATTTAGTGTTCATAGTGTTATAGAGTTGTTTATGAGAGTGTTTGTGGGTGAAAACCGTTTCTGCTGATTTTTGGTAATTTTGGGTGTGTGGGTGAGAAACGAGTCTAGACCCTAAATAATGCACTGCAGGGGAGTACTTTTGATTCGAGAGATCAATCTGTATAATCCTGGACTAAATCAAGAAATGGCCATTCCAGGCTTGATTCGGTCACAAAGTGAAGGAGAAGGGTTGGTATTAGGGAGGTGATGAGTGCCAAATAGTGCATATTTCTACACCTTTTTATTTGGCATTTAACTCATCTTTTGCGCTTTAAAATCATATATTATCCCAGATTCTGTGTTTTCTTTGTTTTCAAGAATAAATTCATATACTAATTAATTTTGTGTCTTTAGGTACTAAATAAAGCTTAGATGAATTGCGGAGCCAAAAGAGCAGAAAATTGGACTATTCGATCGTTGTAGGAGCTGCAACCAACGGTGTCTTCGCTCGTTGTATCAAAATTAGAAATGTCCGCCTCACACCACAGTTTGTCTACCCCCTTCACCTAGACGAGCATCAACCAATAGTTTTTCTCCTTCACGCCCGACATCACCACCATCATCTTTCCAAAACCCATAATTTCTCCACTACACTAGAGAACCCCCACCTCACCCATCATTCTCATTTTCCTCATTCAATTAAAGTAAACAAAACAACAAGTCATGGGAGGTGAACTGACAGTTCGTGAGTGGGAGAAGCAGCGAGTGGGGACAAGCAAATCGTGACAACGTGAGCGTGGATGGAAAACATCAAGTCATGGGAGCGTGCGTGGAAGAGACAGCAAGAAGACAAACGTGAGAAGCAGCACGTGGAGGCGGAAGAAAAGAGTAAGCTGGCAGAGCAGACAAAGTGCGTGGGGAGAAAAGAAGATGGCGCGAGAGAAAATAAAGAAGCACGTGAGGAGCTGACAGCTGCGTGAGAAAAGAGACAACGCGCGTGGGAGCAAGAAGACAAGGCGTGGGAGAAGATGCACATGGGCGTGATGCTGCCACGAAGAAATGGTCGGGCGTTTTCCCTATAAATATGCTCGAACTCTTCTCCCAAAACGGACCCGACTGGTCGAGACCCGGCTAGGGGTTCTCATACAACATATTTCCCATCAGTTCAATTCATTTTCATTTTCATGTTCTAAAACTCTCCGCTAGGGTGTAGATGAAGCCCTAGTCTGCTTCTATGTTATTTACACTTTGTGTGTTGTTCTTGAATGCTTAAAATGTTTTAGAGATAGAATTTAATCCAAGTTTGTCAACATTTTTCTCTCACAATGTATGCCATGTATCCATTGTATTTAGAATATCACTATGTTGATTATGCTGCAACTCATGCTTAAAAATATTATTGATCCTTAGATTAGTTGTGCTTTAACTAGACAGTTAATGCTTTGGAGAAATATTTTAGTTGTGATTAAGTTATCCATTGGAGAAACACCTTAGATACAAGGTAAACTTGAATCTGCTATAAGGACAAGAATAACATCATAAGTTAATTGCATATTGTAGGTTAGTGGTGGATTTGAAAGCTCTAGTATCCGTATCCTCATTGTGTTATTTTCTTCTATTTACTTTTATTATTTCAGTCACTTAAAAAAATCATTTCTGTTGCACCGACAAAACAAACTCTTTTGGTTACTTTTATTTAAATCAGTTTAGAAAGAGCAAAAACTTCAACTTACACTCACCAAGTCTCTGTGGTTCGACCCGTATTTGCCCCGCCCGCAATAGACACGTGCACTTGCAAAAGATACATAGTAGTAGGTATCTTTCCGAGCCTACCAAGTTTTGGGCGCCGTTGCCGGGGACTAGGTTACGGTGTAGCTGAGGTTTCTATCTTTATTGTTCAAAAAAAAAATTAATAATAATAAAAAAAAAAATATACATAATAAAATAAAAAAAATATATATATAATAAAAAAAAATAAAAATTTTTTTTTTTTTTATAATTACATGTTCTTCTTTACGTTTTTGTTATTTTTGTCTTTTCCTTACAGAATTTGGAATTCGGAGCGAAAGCAAATTTGCCAAAGCTTTTGGTGAATATTTAAAAGTCTTGGAGTAAAAGGCGAAGCTAAAGGGGCGAAAGAAGAAGAATTTTTTTTTTTTTTATAAAAAAAAAAAAAGAGAGTTTATTTTATTTATTTTTAGATTGTATTAGGATTTCTCTATTCTTGTAATTTTCTATTTCTTTTGCATTCTATCTTTTTGGACTTTGGACTTGGACATTATTTTATTTTTAAACCCTACGGAAGGGTAGTATTAAATATCAAATTGTTTGCAGAGAAGGACGGTGATTACAATATCACCTCGGCCCCTCGGGTTCGTTCATGACATAGGAGTCGTGGCCCGAGTCGACAACAACGGTTCATCCCCCGTCTGGTACGGGAGGTAAATTTGTCGAAACACTCGTGAATCCCATGTTAGCGAGTTACTGTATTCCTTCGGTTGCATATATGTTGAGGACTTGAATAAGGCTGCTTTATTTTCCTAGTAAAGGGCAAGGATTGGCCATATAAGATAAGGGTTCGGATTTCATCACCGTTCTCTTCTTTCCCGCCTTAGGAAAACGATACCTAACGTGAACCTAAGCTTTAAAATTTGAAATAGAACGAGACCTATAAGGTAACGAGCTTAGTAGGAAAGTCGTTCGGAAAATATTGGTTACTCTTTAAGCATACTTCGAAGTTCATGATAGTTTCTGAAAATTGAATGCGTGACTGCGCCGCCTTGGAATGCGGTGAGGCCCTGGGTATCAAAGATCATGCAGCTTCTCTCGCCTCTATTCAATTTACTTAAACTCAGATTGATTCCAGAGGAGTTTGCTCGATTGTAACGAATTCCCTTTCGATGGATTAGAAGCTGGTCTAGAAAACAATCTAAGTGGAGCCATCATGCTTTTTGTTTGCTAGAAATCAGTAGGTTTACCGTGGTAGAGTCAGCCTTGTTTGCGATTGCATAGAACTTCCCTTCCGTTTAGGATTTTTCTTCTTTTATTTTGTTTTTCTAGTGTATGCCTGAGGTAATTAGAGAACGGGTTTAAAAAAAAATAAAATAATAATAATAATAATAAAATAATAAAAAAAATATAATTGGTTGTATTCTTGTGCACATTGACACAACTCTGCAACAAGCCTAGTGCTAGTTAGAGACCATGTCAGGATTTTGGTCTGCAACTGGGGATGGAAACAAATCCATCAGAGGTAAAAATGAACATTTTTACAGTACCCAACTCACACATTCATCATTTTTGGATCAGTTAGAAGCTAAAATCACAACTTTAGAAATGCAATCTGAAATGGATCAGTTAGAAGCTAAAATCACAGCTTTAGAAATGCCATCTGAAATCTATGATTGTACCTTATGTGGAGGCTTAGACCATCCTGCTGAGAATTGCTATATTTTGCATGATTTTAGGCAATCTAGAGAATATCATGAAAATCCAAAATATGAAATGCCCACAGAATACAAAGTTGATAGTCATTGGGACCATAATCAACCTTTTCAAGGTTGCGATCAGTCTTCTATATACCCTAATGACCATGCTTATATGTATCATCCATATAGAAACATCCAGGAATTTTCCTTCAATAGGGAATCTCATGCATCACCATGTACTGAATATTCATATGAAAAGGGGTTACCTACTGTTGATGATTCCCCTTCCTTTGAACAACTCAATACCATTTTAAGGATGAATTTAATTCATTTACAAAATCAGGAAAGGGAGGACTTTCAAAATGAAATGTTTATCACCCATAATGAAGTCAATTATGACAATAGTGTGTCTAGTCTTACTCGTGCAACTGATATTGCTTATGAACCTGTTTTAAAAGAAGAGACTAGAAATACTACAATTTGTATGGAAATGCATTTCTATGATGATGATGATGATATGTTAGAAGAACATGTTTTTACTGAAAATATTGTCGAACCTTTGGGTTCAGGGACATTAGGCTTCTTTGCCTCGACCTTAATGAATGATGTTTCTTCTAGTGTTACATACACATGTGATGTTGATACTAATCTTGAGCATGTGCAATTTTTCTGTGAAGATGAGCATGCTACACAACTTGATATTGACTTAGAAAATGTTGAATCTTCTGTAGACACCAATGATACTATGCATGAAAATAAATTTGATGTGTCTGATTCTCTGCCTAAGTCACAGTGTGATGTTTCTTTTGATATTCATATGCATGAAAATGAAGTTGTAGGTGATGATTGTGAACTAGGACTTATTGATTTGTTTGATGAGCATGAGCATGATGTGGTACTTGTTTCTGACTTAGGGAGATTTGAATCATGTGATAATACTTATAGCTTAGAGAGTTATGATTCCATGCTTAAGTCACAACACGACTGTCTTAATGTCAGCCGAGAGGTTGTCAAACCCATTTTGTGGACAACTCAAAGCTTTGGATTAGAACTGCGTGCATCTCAAGTCCTTTTGGACTATTTTGCAGCTAAATATAATACCTTTGATGAGCCACAATTAGAGTTTAATCATGTCTCTCCATCCATCCCTGACAAAATCCACTTTGAACTAGATCTTGTGCATGATGCACCCCTGAAATTGTTAGATTTTGTACCCAAAAGTTTATCTATTGAAAATTCTAGGTTTGGGGGTAACTCATTCACATATGCAGTCTTACTTGCATTGTTGTCCTATTATAATTGTGCAAGGCTGTTGTTGTGTTCGCACTCCGTCTTTTGGGTTGATCCTCAACTCTTTAGATTGTTAGTATATGGTGAATTTTTGTATATAATCCAGTAGATATTGTTAAATCTTGTTTCATGAACCGGTTAAGTTGTATTTTGTATATATTGTGCTAACCAAACTTTTTGGCTTGCGCTCATATTGTTTGCTTTCAAAGCATTCATCCAATTATGGTTAGCACCATCCTTTTTGCATCTGGTAATCTCTTTCCTTTAAATATGCTCTGCCTTGTTCTCTTGATATGTGTTCTTATCATCTTTTGAAACATTGAGGACAATGTTAGATTTAGGTTTGGGGGTATGTTTTGCATATAGAGTTTTTAGTCTTTTATTTAAAAATCAAAAATCAAAAAAAAAATTCAAAAAAAATCTTTGTAAATATTTGCATAAAACCTAACTTTTAGAGATCTTAAAGTCACTAGTATGCTTCTAGCTATGTTTACATAGAGAGTCTGACCGAAATAGCTGAACTTGGAAGTACTGGAGAACACAATCGGGTTTCTTAGGTTATTAGAGCGTTAAAGTTGGATTTAGCCATGCCGGAGGGCAAATTAGGTGCTGCAAAGATATTCGGTAGTAGAATTGTGATCACCCATAGTGGAGACTACCCATTTTTACATCAAGCGAGGCACCGACCTTCAATTTGTGACTTTCTAAAAAATCTTTTAGAGTATGTGTCACCGTACGTCAATTCCGGGTAGGAATGGTGAGCTACCCAACTTCGCACCACTTTCAGCACTATTTTTGATCTTTTGAGTGCTAATTTTGTCAATCATGAGGGTGACGTCTAAAGATGAAAACTCCTTCTTGTAGTTCGATGAGCAATTAGCAACACTCTCTCTCTCTCTCTCAACAATATCAACAGATCCATAGAAACACATCATCAAGAGCAGAGCAACATCAGAATTAGTCCAAGGTTTACATGCAATAATATAGTACAAAGAACAGAATACTATACACATTTGAAGAGGTATTTTACAAGAGCAAAGAAAAGAAAATAAGATGAGAATTAGTGAAGTTTATGAAATCAAGACAATACAAGTTGTGAAGAATAAAGTCCTTCATCCATGCAATTAGTAGTTTCATTATTTTTGTTGTTATTTTCATTTCATGTTTAATTAAAAATCAAAAAAAAAAATCAAAAAAAAATCAAAAATAATATTGAAGTTTATTTTCTTAGTTTAGTTTTAATACCACCATGGTAAATAAGAAGAATTCAAGAAGAAAATTCCAAGCAATAAGGAAATTGAGGAGAAAAGTTACAAATTGTCAAGTTTCTAAGAAGTTCAAGAAGTTCACCATCAACAGTTGAAGACCGAAGACCAAAGATTGAAGACATTTCTATGGATGTTGTGAGAGTGGTGTTGATTTCCGATCGGATGTGAAGGTAAGTGAGTACTCCTATCCTTGCTAATGGTTGATTTCCTTTCTTAGAGATCATCAGAAAAATATTCTTTTTGTCCACATTTCTGTGGAGTCTCCAGTAATTATTTCGGAAGGTTCTCTTTCCCACCATCAACGTGTGCAGGATTTCTCTCTTTATTCATATCTGCACACATGAGAGACTAAAAAAAAGCGGTCTTTTTTAGTGCAATTATCATAAAACCCTATTAGGTGAGGCAGAAGTCGAGGCTTGTGATTATTCTCGAACCCGAATTCTTTCATATGCTATGGTTATTTCTTGCTCAACTCTTAAGGATGAGAATGCATTCTTTGGTAGTTCTAACTTCGTGTTACTAGCATGGAGAAACTCTATGTCCTCATAGATCCTTGGATGCTTGGGACTCTTTTACGCACTGAAGTTGGAGAAGGTTTTGTGGGTACATCTCTGATAGGCCCTCACGAGACTACAACTCGTCCACTAGGGACACCTAGGGGTTTAAAGGCTTAATGCATACGCTAAATGCATTCGAGAGACCAGCGACAGTGGTATAGTTAGGATTTCTTAATTTCTGTTTCACTTGAGGACAAGTAAAATTCAGGTTTGGGGGTATTTGATGAGTGCCAAATAGTGCATATTTCTACACCTTTTTATTTGGCATTTAACTCATCTTTTGCGCTTTAAAATCATATATTATCCCAGATTCTGTGTTTTCTTTGTTTTCAAGAATAAATTCATATACTAATTAATTTTGTGTCTTTAGGTACTAAATAAAGCTTAGATGAATTGCGGAGCCAAAAGAGCAGAAAATTGGACTGTTCGATCGTTGTAGGAGCTGCAACCAACGGTGTCTTCGCTCGTTGTATCAAAATTAGAAACGTCCGCCTCACACCACAGTTTGTCTACCCCCTTCACCTAGACGAGCATCAACCAATAGTTTTTCTCCTTCACGCCCGACATCACCACCATCATATTTCCAAAACCCATAATTTCTCCACTACACTAGAGAACCCCCACCTCACCCATCATTCTCATTTTCCTCATTCAATTAAAGTAAACAAAACAACAAGTCATGGGAGGTGAACTGACAGTTCGTGAGTGGGAGAAGCAAATGAGTGGGGACAAGCAAATCGTGACAACGTGAGCGTGGATGGAAAATATCAAGTCATGGGAGCGTGCGTGGAAGAGACAGCAAGAAGACAAACGTGAGAAGCAGCACGTGGAGGCGGAAGAAAAGAGTAAGTGGCAGAAGAAGAAGACAAAGTGCGTGGGGAGAAAAGAAGATGGCGCGAGAGAAAATAAAGAAGCACGTGAGGAGCTGACAGCTGCGTGAGAAAAGAGACAACGCGCGTGGGAGCAAGAAGACAAGGCGTGGGAGAAGATGCACATGGGCGTGATGCTGCCACGAAGAAATGGTCGGGCGTTTTCCCTATAAATATGCTCGAACTCTTCTCCCAAAACGGACCCGACTGGTCGAGACCCGGCTAGGGGTTCTCATACAACATATTTCCCATCAGTTCAATTCATTTTCATTTTCATGTTCTAAAACTCTCCGCTAGGGTGTAGATGAATCCCTAGTCTGCTTCTATGTTATTTACACTTTGTGTGTTGTTCTTGAATGCTTAAAATGTTTTAGAGATAGAATTTAATCCAAGTTTGTCAACATTTTTCTCTCACAATGTATGCCATGTATCCATTGTAGTTAGAATATCACTATGTTGATTATGCTGCAACTCATGCTTAAAAATATTATTGATCCTTAGATTAGTTGTGCTTTAACTAGACAGTTAATGCTTTGGAGAAATATTTTAGTTGTGATTAAGTTATCCATTGGAGAAACACCTTAGATACAAGGTAAACTTGAATCTGCTATAAGGACAAGAATAACATCATAAGTTAATTGCATATTGTAGGTTAGTGGTGGATTTGAAAGCTCTAGTATCCGTATCCTCATTGTGTTATTTTCTTCTATTTACTTTTATTATTTCAGTCACTTAAAAAAAAAATCATTTCGTCGTACCGACAAAACAAACTCTTTTGGTTACTTTTATTTAAATCAGTTTAGAAAGAGCAAAAACTTCAACTTACACTCACCAAGTCTCTGTGGTTCGACCTGTATTTGCCCTGCCTGCAATAGACACTGTGCACTTGCAGTATACATAGTAGTAGGTATCTTTCCGAGCCTACCAGGAGGGAAGCGAAGGGAGTGTTGAGACCAGAATTGATGATTATGAAGGTGTTATTTTTTACGACTTGTATCAGAAAGTAGAACTGTCTAGCAGGATGGAAAGCTACCAGGTGATTTCTGGATACTGTATTGTTGCTGACCAAAACTTGTTGTTTGGTGGAAAATAGGTGAGGCCTATTTATACAAGTCATATTAAAATGTACCCTGGTCTCATAGGAAGTGGAAACGATTGAGTGCTGGAGAAATAGAGTAACGTGTAACTGTCATACATTATGCTTCCATGATGAAGGAAGTGAATTCGTGTAACCGTCAGATATTAAGCTTCCATGATGAAGGAAGTGAATCCATTTACACCGTTACTTTTCACCACCACTAATTGTCCCACTTCATGGAACTTTCTTATAACGCGCATTGCACGCCAAACGCTGTAAACCGCCAGACCAATCCTTGATGAGCATCCCCTAGTTTGTGACATGTTTGATGTCTCGAGTGTTTTCGTGGAAAATAAGTAGCACTTTGCTAGTGTGGCAAGTCAAAGTAAAGGGACTTACCGCAGGGTGAACCTAATTATGAAATATTGTCTTATTTTACATAACATGATTATCGAGCATGAACGCCGGGATACAGATTGGGGCATAGTAGTTCCTGTTCCGATTCCAAAAACTATTCAAGAATAATTCAAACTGAGGGAAAGGTTAAAGGATGTTGAAGAAAAGACGGAATGGGTTAGAAATTTTTACATTGTCAAGGATCTTCCCGAAGATCCTAAAGATCATACTGTATTTTGGCTTGATGTTAGTTGGGGTCCTTTCGTTAAACAGACGGGCAAGAATCCACGATATAACTATGAACCATCCCACATTTGTTCAAGGACGAATCATGTTAGGAAATTATGCATCAAGTACAATAAGTTTCTCGAGAGGGGACAGGTTCGCTGAACAAGATGCATATAAAGCTTGGAGAAGAGAGCCGTTTTATCATTTTGAAGCGGCTTTGATCGTTGAATCTCACACCAGGAAAAATAATAACATGTAATGTGTTCAGACCTATGTTCCACCGTGTTAAAAAATGAGGGCAGAGCATTACACGCTTTTAATCGACTGATCTGTTGTGATTTCTTTTTTAAGTTATTAATGAACATTAGTTTAATTTATAAAAATTATTAATTATAAAACTGCTAGTATTACATTAAACTAGAACACAATGGAGGTCATAATGAAGTTATTAATTTGAATATGAAAATCGTTTGGTTACTCGAAATTCGAACAACTAAATTAATTTAAACAACAGTTTTAAAATTAAGTTAACAACAATATTAACTAGAAATTTAGGACAACAATTTTAATTTAAACCTATACTAAAAATTAAAAAACTAAACTCAATAAAAGATAAAACAATTAGATATGGATTACATCATCATCTTCTGAATCTTCAACGTTGATTATATTCATCCTCTTCAAAACCTCCTTTTGCTTGCGTCGATAATATTTTTTTTTCGTTGGGAGCTAACCGACTTAGGTCCATAGACATTATTGCATTATCTTGATCTAAATGTGTTTGTTGTTGATACATTTGATTAGTCTGTTGTTGAAGCTTTTGAAAATTGAGTTTTTCTACCATTTGATAACTCGGTTGTTGAGTACAGTCCCAAATTGTTTGGTATTGGGATTCTTGTTCCACTACTCTCATTTCTTCCTTCCTTGATCGAGTTTCCTTAAGATACTCTAAAATACTAGAACTTTATTGATAGATCCTATCTTCTTCCATCTTAACCGAAGATGTTCCCTCATCACCTTCTCTAAATATAACTTGCTCATGATCCTTCTTCTGCCTAGCTTGCATTTTGGATTTTTTTGTTCCTATAGGACGTGCATTATACTTATAATTCCAACGAGTCTCTCCATTAGGAAGAACTTCAGTACCATCTTCGACTAATACAAAGTTACGATGATTATTAAATAACTCACTGTTTTGGCCCACAGTGAGTTCATAATTAAATCCAGGGACCTTTTCTCTAAAAATTTCATAGCACGCATCATACTTGAATGGTTGTCTTATTTGTTCCTGAAATTTCTCCCGACCTTCTTTTGTATGAAAAATTTAGTTAACTACTATTATCACCAACTATATGGAAAAATTTAACAAATTAATAGAACTTACCAAATCTTCGTGGCTCGCACCTCTTTTGGTTTGCTGATATGTAGCGTTAAGAATGGACATGAATTATCTGACATCTTTATTTATTGCTTCCATCTTGGTTTTTAAGGCTCCCCAATCTCTTCCATTAGGATTGCCATTGCGTTCGACAAAAATTTGGTGAATACGTATCCAAAACATAACGGTTTTTTGTCCAGGACCCATAATTTCTTCCATACTCACATAAATAAATGCAGCAGTAAGATCAATCTCTTCCCGTTGCACAAAATTATTAACCATTTTGAATCAAACTAAAATATAAGAACTTGAGTAGTAGAAGATAAATATAAAAATAAAAGAAGTATAGTAAGAAGAAGAGAAATAAGAAATCAATTGATGTAAGAAGAAGAAAAATAAAAAATCAATTAATTTGGGGTGATTAAAGTAGAGAATTAGAGTGGTATTTATAGAGGATTTTGAAGAAAAAAATGACCGTTGGGATCCGATGGTGGAGAAGATAGAGCCGTTATTAATGATGGATGGCTAGGATCGGGTGTGGGAGAGGTGTAAACGAAAAAAGGTCAAACAAATATATTTAAGGAAACGGCTACTCAGTTTCCATGCAAAAATCTACGGCTACTCAGTAGCCTATCAACTTCCATATGGCTACCGAGTAGCCGTAGAGCGTAAAATCATACGACAACTGAGTAGCCGTGTGATTTCCCTTCCCTATAAGGGGGATCAGATGTGATCCTCCTTGTAGAGAAAGTGAGGGATATCCCTACACATGTAGGGATATGGAAGACCATAGTGGTTGAGTTTTTGGGTTTTTCCCTACAAACGAGGGATATGGTAGGGAAAAGGGGCACCATAGTGCTTGGCCTTAATTATTATGGTATGAATAGTGTTGTGCATAACACTTACCCCCTCTGTCTTTTTTTATCTGTCATATATTCTATTTTGATCTGCTCTGTTTATAAACATATTTTTCTGTTAAACTATCAAATATACCCTTTATTTTTTATAATCATAAAATCATTTTTAATATAAACTCAATCTAACATCTTAAATAGTATCACAATATATAAGGAAAAAAACATATATTCAATATCTTTCATATTAATTGTCATTCCCTTTTTAAATAAAAATATTTATTGATAGCTATAAAATGAATGCGTAATTGGGGGATACTTATATTAATTGAGGGATAGAGGAAAAAGACAAAAACGGGATATAAATAGTAAATCAGAGTCACCCCTTATCCATGTATTTTAACTAATTCCTAATGTAGCCCTCACTAATCATGTTTAGTGGTTAAATATAATCAGGTAAGTTAATAGATTAGTTGGATAATCATTAGAATAAATCATTATCATTGAATTTGTTGATGCAACAACATTAAATCAAGATATTTATGATCATGAAGTTTCCGGTTAAGAACCAACCCATGAAAGTAAACAAGTGCTCCAATTAGTCATATATAGGTATTAATGTATTGAAATTTGATTTTTTTTTTCATCAAATACGCCATTGTTACGCCTGAAAAAATCAGTGCCGGCATGGTAAAAGTATGAATACCATGCCAGCAGGAACCAAATCGGCATGGTATTCATACTTTCACCATGCCGATACACAATATCCCCCAATTTTGAAATTTTAAGTACACTGCCGGCAAAGAAAGTTCATTATTGAGCACGCCGGTAGTAGTGCCGGCATGGTCGATTCCCAAGTGTACTGTTCCGGTTTGAGGACAAAAACATACAGAAAGTCTGTCTGAAATAGCAAGTATCGGCATGGTATTCATCATGAAAATCCATGCTGGCACCAGATATCGGCATGGTATTCATCCTGAAAAACCATGCCGGCACTAGTATCAACATGGTATTCATCCTAAAAACCATGTCGGTACTAGTATCGGCATGATATTCGTCCTAAAAACCATGCCGACACCAGATATTGGCATGGTATTGATCCTAAAAACCATGCCGGCACAAAAAACAGTAGGGCATTCATCATGAACACAAGACATGAGTGGATTGAAACTAAAACTTTTCAGTTTGAGTTTATCATTCTAACCTAAACGAAGTTTTAAAATAATAACAACACTTTAAATATGATTGGGTATCATGAACCTTCTCAATGAACTCATTTCTTCTTCTTCTTCTTCTTGCTCAACAACAGTTCAATTTAACATATCTTTAAGAACTTGTTAGGATTTGATTTTGATTTGGATTTTGATTTTTGGTTTTAAATTTTAATTTAGATGGAAGGGTATTTTAGTATTTCCGCCCCCCCAAAAATACTCCTTAGCGGACACTATTGGATGAGTTAGTAATTCATATCCCCCAATTAATATAAGTATCCCCAATCGCGCGTTCTATGAAATTCCTAATAAAGCTTCTACCTATTCATATGGATTCCAAAATAAAACCAAAATATCTTGGTTTTATTTTCTTAAAGCATTTCCTAAAATAATAATATTATACAATTTATATTATGTTATAAACGGAAGTTTATGTATAGATGCCCATTTTAATGGGACCCTATTACTTGGGCACCAAGTATGTAAACTCTATAAATAGAGTCCTAAACCTTTGTATTCTACACACACATATAATAAGATTTTCTATCCTTCTTCGTCTTTACTTTGTGTCTTTCCTTCTCTATTTTCTAGTTTCACAACACGTCATCAGCACATAGTTCTATCAACTAAGCGATTTTTTTTTACGATCACAATAGGTTTTATGAATCGCATCTAGTGTTTTTGCACTGATTTTATTGTCTCATATATGAGATATTGCTTTCTACCAACCTGATTTGATTTTTCTATAATCAATTCACAAAGTATAAAAGTAAATACGTAGCTTGCCATCATCATATTTTTATTGTTCATTGTATATCATGTATTGACTGTTTAATAGATTTATACATTATTGTATATGTAACTCAATTGATCTGGTACAAGTAGTTATCTTAAGCATAAGACAAAGTGACAAACACCAAAAATCCTCTTATCACTGTGGCTGAGGTCTCTCAAACCCATGTTAAGAGATATGGTCAATTATTATGCATTTAATCAATATTTTTTTTACAATTACTGAAGAATTGTAACCACATAATGTCATTCACGTTCTTGCTTTGCACGACTTTATGTCCATTCAGCATCAGCGACATTGATTTTTACTTCACATAAAAAAAAATCTATGGGATTTCCATGTGATGGGAATGCATGTACAATAATATGCATCCAACATTAATTTCAATTCGGTTAACTTGTTCTGATATGTTCAGTGGCGGAACCATGCCCGGACTAGGACTGGCTCAAGTCAGCCCTAGACAAAATGAATTTGTGTACTAAGTAGTAAAAGTCAAGCCCAATTTGAAGAAAATTCAGTCCAAGCCAGCCCAAGCAATTCTAGTCCAAGCCAGCCCTAGTCTTTATCAAAAAAAATCACGGGAAAAGAAAAAACTAGTTTCATTATTCTCTCTCTGTGTGAGCAAAAGTGAAAATCCGTAAGGGAAAACGGAAAACCCTTGGCTAGGTATTAGGTAAGAAGATGAAATTTGATGTTATATTATTGGGTTATTAGATGAAGTTCTATCCATTTATTTATTAATTTGCTTAATTTCATGATTGGTTTTTCCGTTTTTGTTAATTTGATAGGGTTTCTTGGTTTCCTGGTTGGTAAATTGAAATTGTAATTTTGTCTAATTAAAAAGATGAATGTTTTCAGTTTAATCTTTGATGTTAAATTGTTATTTACTTGTTGATTGAATTGTTGTTTAACCCAATTTTGTTGATGCTTTGGATTTTCTGATTTGGGGATTTTATTTGGATTGAAAAGAAATGTTTGTTTTAGGGTTTTTGATGGTAATTTAGATTACTTGATTGTATGGGTGTTTATGAGAATTGGGGCTCAATTGATGTATTATGTATACCAATAATTGAATCAACTTCTGTTATTGCATTACAGGTTGATAATATATGATGTCGACTCACCGTAAACCAAGCAAACGAGGAATATTTGAAGCATATTACAACCGTATACCCATAGTAGATGGATCAGAAAGTGTTGCTTTTGTTCCAAATATTGAACTCAGTGAAGTAGTTGTTGATGCAGTTGAACCCGAAGAATTGCACACCCGAAGAACTGGAATAGAAGAAGACAGACCTGAAGGGATGGAAGTTACTCCATTAGAACGTGATCCGGGGTTACTAATTCCAGTAGTGCAACATCCTGTTAACAAGCGTGATGAAGTTCGGCGAGCATATTTAAATTTGGGACCTTATCAGCCGAGATTAAGATATCCCCGCTCTAAATTCGGAAAGCAATACCGTGGGTTTAATTTCAGTTGGTTCGCGCAACATCCTTGGTTAGAGTATTCACCTTCTAAAGATGCTGCATATTATTTTCATTGTTTTATTTTTGAATCAGATACACCAAAACACTCAGCATTCACTAGTGAAGGTTTCAAAAGATGGTGTTCAGTTAATAATGGATCATCATGTGCATTTCCAAAACACTCTGGAAGTGTTGATTCTGGACACTCTATTGCCCAAGGAAATTCTGAAGCTTTGAAGAATCCAGCTTAGCGAATAAGTATTTTGGCAGAGAAACAATCAATAGAGACTGTAACGAGACATAGGTTGCGTCTCAAGACAACAATTGAATGTTTAAGATGGCTTGCGCGTTAACAATGTGCTTTCAGAGGTCACGATGAGTCAAAAATTTCAAGGAATCATGGGAATTTTATTGAATTGATCAAGTATTCAGTATCACTTAATCAAGATGTGAACGCAGTCGTCTTGGAGAAAGCACCTGGAAATGCCACTTATACTTCACCCAAGATTCAGAAACAGATCTTGAATATTATATCTAACAGAGTTAGAAGCAAGATTCGTGAGGAAATTGGAAATGTCAAATAATGTATCCTTGTTGATGAGTCGTGGGACGCTTCCAATAAATAGCAAATGGTGATTGTTTTAAGGTATATGGATATTGATGGTTATGTTCAAGAAAGGTTTTTTGATATTCAACGTGTTGACGATACTTGTGCTTTAACTTTGAAAAATAGAATAACAAAAATTCTTAATTATTATGATCTTCAAGTTGAAAACATGCGGGGGCAGGGGTATGATGGCGCTAGTAATATGCGTGGTCAGTGGAATGGCTTACAAGACATGTTTCGTAAGGAATGCAAATACGCATATTATGTTCATTGTTTTGGACATCGCCTTCATCTAGGACTTGTGAAAACAGCTGAAACTTTGGGTCCAGTTTGGAAATTCTATTCTATGTTAACATCAATTGTCAATCTTGTTACATCATCTTCGCATCGGTTTGGTGATTTTCAGTCTGCTCAAGAAGATGAGATTAGCAATGGCAAGGCTGAGCATTTTAATCCGGCAAATCATTAAAATATCGTGTATGTTGATTAGGAAATTATTATATTTCAATTGGTAGTCGTGTTGTCTTGATTGAATTGTTTCCCAGGAGGTAAGAAAATAACCAGAACTACGTTAGGGAGCCGCTGTGCCAGGTCAGGTGGAAGCAAGACTCAATTGCTTGGAAATAGAAGGTAATTTTTTCTCTTTTCTTTACTTGTGTGCAGAAAAAAAAAAATTAAGCCACCCCTAGTCTCAAATCCTAGTTCCGCCACTGGATATGTTTACGTCTGTTTTTTCTTACATAGATTAGCATCACTTGGATTGATGTCGTGATTATCTATCTAAAGATTGCCTAGCTAAGCGGTAAGCTATAATACTCTATATCCGGCTATTTTTCTTATTATATACTCCTATATACTTTGTGGGTAGTCAAATTTACTGCATAAGTTGATTTTCGGTTCTTCTTCTCTAGAGAAAGGAAAAACAAATCCATTGAAAAGATGGTTTGCAGTTTCTATTTTTTTAATGAAATTGTAATCACCAAAAATTGGTGTTGCCGTAATCTAATCACTTTTATGGTTGATAAACCTCCATCCAGTTAATACTGTTATCTTTGTCTGTTGCGGAAACCATTCTTTTACCACACAATGGATTTTCCATAGCAAACTACTTTTTTTTTCCAGTCACCGATACGATTTTGGTATATCGTTTTACCAATCGATATTAGTTTGCTTCATAAATTCTTTATAATGAGAAGTAAAATTGGCATTCTAGGTATTTTTTAGCCAATTTTGGTTTTTGATTTCTATTCCTCCAGAGAAATCTTCATCAACCAATTGGAATTGGTATTCTATCAGTACTACAAAGATTGAATATCGTTATTATCGTATTGATAGTTTCAAATAACAATAAAATGAGGAATTGTTGCATTCTTGTTGGATATTTTTGCAATTTTAATTTTCCTCGTGGTAACTATCTCCAATTTTTGCAATTGTTGCATTCTTGTTGGATATTTTTGCAATCCATGGTTGATGTTCAATCTGTATCTTTAGTAGATTACAATTTTGGGACAATTTTAATTTGACACTCAAGATCAATGGGTGCGCACCTGCCTATATATCATTAGTCCTTGTAGTGACTAAATTGATATTTGAATAAGTTTATTTTGATACCAAAAGTGTCCATAATTTCATGTTGATTATCTCGTCGGCCCTATCACGATTTTTTTTTTTCTGGCGATTTATTTTATTTGTATGGTTGTAACCGACAAAATCCATGGTTGATGTTCAATTTGTATCTTTAGTAGATTACAATTTTGGGATAAATTTTTTTATGGCTCTTGGAGTCAATATCTACTGTCCAAACTGGTATTCTTAACATCCAAAATTTACTATGAGTATATGTCCTCGAATTAATCGGATAATACTTTACGAAAATTATTTTCGTTTTTATAAGATGCAAATTTTTCCGCCATAATCAGGGGGAGACTATACACTACCAGCAAAAGTTGGTGTTAATTAACTTGAATTTTATATTAGTTTCTTTCCCATCATAATCAAATTGAAAAAGGTTGTTATTGAGTAGGTGTGAAGTATCACATTTGCTTTTACATAAGCGTTTGCCTCTTTAAGAGGAAAATCCAGTCACATCTAGTAAAATAAGTAGCATTCCATAAGAGGCTACTGGTAGTGCTCCAATTGAGTGTACCAAAAACACGATTCACATTCTCAAAGTTATTAATTCCCGTGGGCGATGGTACCATCAAATTTTATTTTTTTTCAAGATATGAATGCACTTGAGAATTTTGTGGGATCGTAATTAGTTAATATATTGTCGAATATTCATTTAAAGTAGCTACTGGAAAAAAAAATGACGGTGGTTTGAACCCCTCTGCAGAGAAATATCGACATATGTGATTGGTTGGCATACAATCCAACTAGGTTGGATTAATTTCTCGATCGAAGCAATTTTAGATCCAAGACTTGACACCATAAAATTGCCGAGCCTATTTATTTTAGGTTGGTGTAGTCATTATAACGATATGAGAAAAATAATTGTTGAATAAACGATTGAAGGGTTTTACTTTTTCTCAGGCCCTAGGATTGGTTCAATAATATTTTGTTCTTCCTAAATGATGCATTTGGCGTGGTATTCTTGAATGACTCTTATTGCATTCATACAAGATATGTGGTCGGAGAACAATATCAAATTTATAATCCTTGGTGAATTAAAATTATACTCAGGAAGCCATCTAACTCGATTATGTCAGGTTTAACAATCCTTTATGCGTTTTTTCAAAAATTTGGTACAAGACCAAAAAATCCAGACTAATTAGTTGTTTATGTCAACTTCATAGGTCTCTTGAGGAGTCCATAAAAACATTAAAATCCATGTTTTAGCAGCATAAATTTGTTTTAGTATAAAAGATAGGGAAAAGAAAGAGATGGAGAAGGAGAAGGATTCTCTATTGATAAGTATTCTTTAGGTTACATGGACATAATACATATGTATACATGGAAAGGGGAAAACCAAAAGATACCAAATCTGGACCGCACAACCATGGGCATGGGCCCTTTAACACTCCCCCTTGTGCGGTTCAATAACAAAAATTAATACATAGTGCTTCACATATAGTCCTTCAAATGTCGTTCTCGTTGATGACTTGTGCCGAAGTCCATTTCCTCATTAAAACTTTGACAAGGAAAAAACCCAGTGGGATAAAACCTTGGTAAAAACTCTTCACATGTAATACTTCACATGTTGTCTCGTATTTTACAAGTAGTTCATCACATGAAATACGATCCTCAAAGATCGACGAGTCTAAGTAAATTGCCTCGTTAAAACTTCGTCAGGAAAACCCAGAGGGATAAAACCTGAACTAAAGAAAAAGAGTACAATATTAATTAACCTTAGAAAATAGTTGGATGCGTATACGTTGCCTCATTAAAACTTTGACAAGGAAACCCCACTAGGATAAAACCTTGACGAAGGGAAAAGAGTACAACGTGACAGATGCAGGTAAAGGTGATCCGTTGTGGATGATCACTTTGCTCCGTTGAAGTTTACTAGTTGCTTCATAACTCCTAAGGCAGGAAATATTCATGGGAAAGACAATAGATTTATCTGGGAAATTACATTTTCGGTGTTTGTTGTTATCTCATTAAAAACCTTTCCAAGCAACAAAACCCTGTGGGAAAAAGTAACCTCGGTGAAGGAAATGAGTTCAACACAGCATTAGATGCTCCCCCTGATGTTAGACTATTTTCATTAGTCTAATGCATACAAAAGGAGTTTATCACACTTTACTTTAGTGACTTGAACGTTTATAAAACCCTGTTGTTGATTCTAGAAGTTACGTTGTTTAACAGACTATCGCATTTCATTTCTTCGATTCAGATATTTTCAGTAATATCGACAAGATCTTTATGTCTTAAACATTCAATATACTTGATGTTTTTAGTGTTACCTCGTTAAAAACCTTGTCGAGTAACAAAACCCTTTGGGAAAAACTATTCTCGATCGAGGGGAAAAAAGTACAACACAGCTTCAATTTCGAAGTAAAATATGTCGACATCATATCCTTGGATCCTCCCCCTGATGTCGGCATCTCCCCCAGATTACTTTCAGAGTTGTTCCAGATAGTTCCTTTAGTCATGTATTTTTCAAAACTGAATATTGGTAATGACTTATAGTATAATCTACCATATCTCCCTCTGATTACTTTCGTTGGAGAACAGATTATTATTCCTTCTTAATCAACAACTTTTGGATTGCACTTCCATTAGGATTCCTTTTAATGTCTTTGTAGGGATAAAAAAAATTTATGTCAATGGTTGCTTTTAAGTACATGATTACATTCACTATACCATTCCAATGACGTTGCGTTTGTGCGGAGCTATATCTAGCTAATAAGTTCCCTGGGGATGTAAAATTTAATCGAGTACATTATTATACTAAGTACAACAATGCGTCTATTGTACTTAGATATGGGAATTTCATCTCCCAACACATCTTCGTCATATTCCTTTGGACGAAATGGTTACTTGCTTACATTTGAACCTCGACTAATCATGGGAGTGCTATCAGGATGCATGTCTTTGTTAAATTGCCTGACAACTTTAGACATATGCAAACTGGTGGAATAATATACCACAAGCTCAATATTCGATCGAGCTTTCCCTAGATTTTTCATCTTAAATTTGGATTTTAAATAGCTTTTAAGGTCTCTTATTACATCAAGAGTACACATCATGTCTATACCATCAACATAAATAGCTACAATTCCAAATTAGGAACTTTCTTGTGAATACACAAGAAAAAATAACTTATTTATCTATCCCCTCCACCACTTCCGCCTAATTGGTTCAATCTATAAGTGAACGTTCTATCTAATTGTAAACGCACTCTGTGGTTTAGAGTTACTTGATTTGGGCAACAAAAGTCTATCAAGTACTTTTGTAAATATATTTTATCTCTTGATTCTTTCAGAGACACGTAACAACCACATACATATGCTGCATTTCAAGTCCTTTTGAAATTACTAAGCTAACTAAGTAGCAGAATTTTATAACGTTGATTACAAGAGAACAATTCCAGGACTTTGTGAGAAACCTCACCCCACAAGGCGAGTCTTTGTACTTTAAGACTACTTTCTTCTCATTATGCTTTATGACAAATTAGTTATGTGTGTCCAATAGGCTTTACACTTGGTTGGTTAACACTACCACACCAAATACCCATATATTTGCCAAAGAACTAAGTTCTACCTGGATTGTGTAGGCCAAATATGCTATTTATTTTAAATTAATCAAAATAGAGCATTGTTCAATCTCATTGTGCTCTACTTCTGGAGCAACTATTTATGGATTATATCATCACTGTGCATGCATGATCCTTCCATTGACTCATGTGCATTCTCATAATCCGTCAGGATTTCATTGTTCTCTAGAATCATTTAAAACTTTGGAGCGTCCTCCAGTTTGATCCATGGACATATTCAGAGACAATCTTATGAGATGATTTCTGATGATATAAATAATTTGTGCCTTACTCACCTACTTCCTTTCTAGGTGAGGATTGATCGAACCAAATTGTTTCTCCAACTTCCTTTATGGAGCTACGGCCTCAACCACACTTCCACTGAGTGTAGTTGCAACACCTTAATTATTCTATGGTGTATATCGCGTATTGAATATTTGTAACTTTGCAGGTAGGTTTGCAGATGGTATGTGTGATCTCATCACTTTAGCGACATCATTGTACATTCTGAAAATCGAATATTCTTTATCACTTCACATTTACATTTGTGGAGTACAAGAATCAATATGAGACAAAATGGGAACACACCATAACAATTCCTGTCATTCCCTAAGAAAATACTTTTTTTATCTCACCCTAATGACGAGAAGACTGTCTCATTGAAGTGATAACCCACAAATCTAACGGTAAGAGATATCCTGCCAAAAGTTTTAAAATGCGGATAATTGTTGGGAACTCATTTCCAACATAACTACTTAATAGTTTTGAATACCCATCATAGTACGATGTGGAGTCATAATGGCACATACATAGTGCAACCAAATATGCGTAAAAACACGAATGTTAGGATTAAATCCAGTTACCATCTGGTGCATAGAAAAGGTTGACTAATATTGGGTTCTAAAAGCAAATTAAGTAAGATGCGTGTAATATTGCATATCCCCAAATCAATAAAAGATAGGTTGGTATGCATAACCTATTCCTAAGACACCATCTGTAACCTTTGATGGTAGCCTCTGCGAGACCATTGGGTATAAGATGCTTTATATTAATCCTATTAAACATGCAATATTCATCAAGTCCTTTTGATGTAAGTTCTCTAGCATTAACAAGGGTGGTTAGACTTGCACTTTGCATTGTATGGTATGTGCTAGTAGTTTTCAAACACAAATTTCTTGGGAACTATAACTAGTCCAAAACATTCACCAGATCCATCAGTCACTTTAATGGTCCGCATTCTGCATGAATATTTTTCTAAATTTCACCTTGTTTTCTTTGTAATATGGATTTTTTTTTACTATTTACATCTTAGGATGGTCTCAATCCTGTTTTACCGAAGACTTTGTAAAATGAGTTATATGCTCTCTTACTTAAAAGCATAATGGAAGGGAGGAGGAGGTTGTGCATCTGGTACTTTAGAAAACACTTATTGAGAGATATAACGTTACTTCGCCTTATGTCAATATTTTTTCCGTTGTATCGTCCACTCAAACACAGCGATGTACATAGGAGTCCTTTCAAAATGAAACATCATGTCACAACGAAAGTGCCTTTATGGTTATGTCAAAGTCTATATGAGTCAATTTCCAACATTTCATCGTTGTGTAGATGGGGGAAAATGATTTGCTGGTTTTTGCGGAATTGAGGAAATGACCGTGCGGAGGAGATTCCTTGAACCGAGCGAAATTTTTAACCTCACACAGATGCACTGCAAGAAGTTAGTGCTTTAAGTTCGAAAGACCAGTTTGTAGTACTCCGGCCTAAACCAAGACAATGGTCGTTCCAGAGTAAATTCGGTCACCAGAGAGGATGGGTTGATTTGTAGGAGGGAAGCTGAGAAATGTGTGAGATCAATGGTGATCTGAGATTGTAGGTGTGTTATAACTTCAGCATGAAAATGCTCTAAATGATTGAATTTTACCTGATTGAGAGTGATTTCTGTGAGTTCGTGTAGACGAAAGAGTGTCTGTATGAACTTTGGTGAGAAATTGCTCGTTTAGGAGATCGTTGTTCGAATGTTTGAGAACTCTTCGAATGTCCCTCTTTCAATCAGGATTCTGATACATTATATAATGTCGGAGATGAAAACACCATGATCCCATGAAGTGTGACAGTTTGCTGGAATCAACGAGTGGGGAAGTGGGAAATCGTGTTAAACCAATTAATCATCGTGCGGAGACTTGGTTAATTTTCCACCACTACTTTGTTAATTCTTCCAACTGATTGCACGACTTTTTCACATTATCATCGTGGGTGAACACATGTGTCGTAGACCGCCAGACCAAAACCCTAGTTGATATCCCCCCCAAGTGACACGATTTATGTCTCGTGGTTAATTTAGTCAGTTGTTGATTTCATGACTTTGTGGGACGATGAGTCCACGTATTTGCTGAGTTGAACATGATTTTGTAAAATATTATGCAACTCATGGATCGAACGTGTCTGCTGAGAAACTGGTGGAATCCTCACGTTGAGGTGAGCAAGTATTGCTCGGTAATTTGTTTAATATTGATAGTTCCAATATTGCTCACCTGAGCAAGTGTTGCTCATCTGATGAATTATGGGCAACGTGACCAAAATAAAATATTAATTAAAGTGTTGGTAGTTGAACCGAGCATAATTAATAAGAATACTGATCATGATATCGTTGCAAAATTATTAGTGTTTGAATCTGGAATCATGATCCTTGGATTCAGAAACCCTAATTTGTTCAATTGATGACCGATTGATGGTTTATTTGAAAATTAACCATGGAATGAAGGATAACTGGCTTCATGGGACCATGGATCGACCATGAAATTATCATATGCTCGTGTGAGCAAAATCAATACCTCTTTTAAGAGTTGGTAAGTTGATGAAAGAATGATTAAATGCCGGTTTAATCATTTATTGAATTACTGATGGGTCAGTATTAGGTGATAAAACCTAATGGACTATGAAAAGGTGAGGGACCGACCAAGGGGTCATGAAACCATCCCTAGGTGGTCAAGGGATCAAATGATGATCGCTCCGTCAAATTCTGAAATTATTTGGAGAGTTTTTGGACCCAATACGTGCAATTGCGCAAATTAGGTCAAATTGTGAAAACACGTGGGACTGGCTCATTGAGAGACAAAAAGGCAACCCTGGTCGGTCAAGGTAACATGCTTTCATCGTTAAGACATCCGTGTCTTAGTCCTGAGAATTTTTATATTTTCTGGTGCACGTTTGAGCGACCATTTGAGAAAATATGACAAAATTAGGGTTCTTTGATAAAACCGTCAAAACTTCATCGGATGAAGGAAAATAATGAAAAAGTGAAATAATTACTCCCTCCGTTCCAATTTAGTTGATGTTGTAGAGTTTTTCACGCAGATTAAGAAATATCAAAGAGAATAATTTTTTTCCAAATCTGCCCATATTAATACTTTCCTAGAAATTTAAACCTCATAGTTTTTTGTCTCTAGATTCTAGTATAAATTATGAATCCCCATGTAATTCCACTTGGGATGACCAAATATCCTAAGATAATAAAGAATATATTTAAAATATTAAATTAAATTAATTATTTTTCACTAATAACAAGGGCAGTGAATGTTATGTTGTGATCCCAAAGTAGGGGTAAATCAGTGAGAATTTAGAGAAAATAGCTAAACTCTCATCTATTTTGGAACATACAAAAAACCCTAAAACATCATCTAAAGTGGAACGGAGGGAGTATGAAGTATGGGACTGGTCATGGCCAAGGCGTGGCCGTCCGGCCAAGGGATCCATCCCACACGTTTTTTCATAATTTTTGTAATATTTTTCATGATTTTAGGGAAATATGATAAAACGAAGGAGTTTTGCCAAAATTAAAGAGTTTTGTTGAAATCAAGGAGTTTCCATGAGATAAAGGAACATAAAAAATAATAATAAATAAAATAAGGGACGTGTGGGCATGTGGGACCGGCTTGGAGCATGGTTGGCCGACCAGAGCCCGGTCTCATGCGTTTTCCCTAATTTTATGTATTATTTCATGATTTGAAGGAATTTTCATAATTTGAAGGAAACATCATGAAATCAAGGAATTTCATGAGATTATGAAAACATGAAAAATATGCTATTAAAAAGTGGGACGTGTGAGCCACCTAGGGTTTGGCCGACCGGCCCTGGCCCGTGCACACGGGTTTCCCTAATTTTTATTATTTTTCATGGGACCAAGGAAATATCATGAGATTATGGAGTTTTCATGAAATTATGTAAATAATAATAAAATAATGAGGAACCATGAGGTGTGGGGCCGGCTGGGACCAAGGCATGGCCGGTTGACCAATGGTCAGGCCCCCATCATGCTTTTCCTAATTTTATATTATTTCCTCCGCATGAAGGAAGCACCATGAAATTGAGGAGTTTCCTCAAAACAAAGGATATTTGTTCAAGTGAAAGGTTTTTCATGAACTCAAGGAAAACAACAAAAATATGAAACTGATGTGGGATTGACCACGACACAGTCGGTCGGTCAGTGGGTTCATGCTCCCAGCACCTTGGTCAATTTTTAATTATTTGTTATTTTTTCATCCTATTTTACATAGGTTCATCGTTTCGTCGTATTTTGAAATACGTGTTCGTGCGGTGATTGTTAATGCATCATCGTTGAATACACTTGCACCATTTGAAACAGGGCTTACTCAGAGGTAGATCTGATGCCCGTGCGTTGAATATTTATTACTAATCCATGGATTTCTGCTGGTAAGAACCATGGTTCGCGTAATGAAATATCTGCGAAAATATTTAAATATTTTCAGAAATTCTGCGGATGAATCCAAGAATTTTGGTTTGAGACAAGGTTCTCTCAGAGGCAGTTCTGATACTCATGCGTCGAATATTTATTACTAACCCATGGATTTCTGCTGGGAAGAACCATGGTTTGAGTAATGAAATATTTGCGAAAATATTTGAATATTTTCAGAAATTCTGCGGATAAATCCAAGAATTTAGGAATAATTAATTTATGACTTTATACTAGCAGAGAAAGCCATCTAGGAGCATTAATTATTCTGATATGAGCTTTCTGGAGCTTTATATCCTTTATATAGTCAGGGTAGACTCGTTGTTTGTATCCTGAAGACGTTATCGCTCTATACTAGCAGAGCAAGAAGTCTAGGAGCCGTCCATTCCGTGATACTATATAGAAATAATTACTGAAGTATTCAACATTCATGAGATATGCCGTTGTCTAGCTGTGAGACTACATATCTACATGTACTCTGAGATAAAGTATTCTCAATCAGAGAATTCGATGAGAGACCCGTGTCTCAAAATTCATGTCTGACTGCTGGATCAGAGGTTCGTATAATTATGGGTTTACGATTTTAGCCTTTGTCGAAAATCCATCATCTACATTAAGTCCCCTGCTTAGTGAGGAAATCCGTGTTCCTCAATCAACATTGATTGGTGATTTTCCGGTCATAACAATACAAGTAATTGAACTCAGTCGTAAGTTAAGATGTTACCAGATTTCGATCGTACGAGCATACCATGATTTGAAAGTAGATTCCAGTGGCATGATAGAATGTCGTTTAATAAGCATAAGTTGGTGTTGAACCGCTGATTTGGATGACAGGACCTTGGTCGTTTAGGATCCGCGGGCCGGGCCCAATAAGGAAATCCTTGGAAAATTAGGTTTTGGAAATAAAGTTTGATATAAAAGGAATTGCTTCTCTTTTTTTTTTTTTAGTTTTCCCACAACTAGCAGCTCCTATCACTTCATCATCCTTACACTCGTACACAGAAGAGGAAGGAAAAAATAAAAATTGCTGAAGCTCCAGCGTCGCCGCCGTTGTCGCCACCGTCCGGCCGTTTTCTGTCGGCGCCGACAGGTACGCGTCCATTTTTTTTTATGATGAAATAATGTTTTAGTTTTCATAATTCTATGGTGAAGTTCACACAATAGAAATATTCATGAGTTGTTCGTTTTTTGTAGGTTTCGAAGAAACGAACGATTTTGAAGTATTAACTCTAGCATTACTATCACTATCGTTAGTGAAAGCGAAAAGAGGTAAGAGTCAAGAGTTACCATTAGACGCTAGTATTTCCTCTGGATGATGTACTGAAGTAGAATGTAATGTACATTTTTGTAGCTACTTCGCAAATATGACCATCTCCCAAGTTAATAACACTTCGAGAGATGAAATGTGTGTTGATGATGACATCTCCAGATATGAAACGTGCACATATGGCACTTCTGTTGGTGAAGACGAAGATGAAACCCCTGAGATTAAAAACGTCCCAAATATTGATGATGCATTTTTTGAGGAAGATACTCCAGGAGCTGAAAAATCTCCAGCGTATCATCTCTTGATAAATCCCATGACTGTCACTCAGAAGAAATTAGTGACTCCCAAGGAAGTCATCCGGTTTTGTCTTTAACGCGGGGTCTTCTTTGCATCAATTATATAATTTAAGCTTTCTCGTCGACCTTTGGAGAAGTTTGTTGGATGGGCGAGGCATATGTTGGGTTTTCCTCATGTGAGGGCTATGCTCGATCAGGCGCAGGTGACAAGGGCTATTCAAGATTCTGGGGAGTTATTCATCTATCATGACGCAAGAAGTATTGTGGCTCTGCTTGCTCGTTGGTGTATTCCTACTCACACCTTCATATACATATGGGGAGAGTTTACCATTACCTCGGAAGACGTGGAAGCTCTGATGCATCTCTCAATCACGTGCAATCTCCCTGGGGATCTTTCAGATGAGGAGACTGTCGTTTCTCATATCTTGACAGCTGCAATGGAAGTAGCAAATAAGGCTGGCAGTAAAGGATGCTATGCTCTCTGGTTGACACGCCGGTGGCCCAAAGACGAGGTTTCTGATAAACCTATCGACGACATGTTACCCATTGCTTCTTTCTTATGTTTATGGTTGTCCAGAGATGTTTTTGAAGATAGCGGAAACTTATTGAATCCTTTTGTGATCCCCTTTGCTATTAAGATGGATCAAGGATAGAAACTCCCAATAGGTAGCTTATTCTTAGGCTCCTTGTATTACAACTTAGATTCTTTGGTTGTAGACTCCAGTGTGTCAAATAGCTTCATGAAGATTGAATGTTATGCTAACATGATGTTTCTTCAAGCTCTGATGTGGGAACACTTCGAGAATTATGCACCTATTCCACGTAATGTTTTTCAAGGACCCAATACTGACGCTCACCATATTTTCCCTGAGAAAGACAATGCTAGGATCATGCGTTGGTCCACAAAGCAGCCTCGATCTAATGCGCACCTTATTGACGCGTTGGATGATGAATCTGAATTCAATTTTCATCCTTGGGTGTTATTGCCTTCTTATGTTTCTCAACCGACGACTTTCAATACTGGAGAGAGCACTAATTTGTCGTCTGGTGCAGATCTGAATGATGGTGAGTGATCTTTCATGTTGAGTTGCACCCCTGGTCATCTGTTGTCAGTCTCGTACAGAGAATTTTCAGTGGAAGAGTATAATATTGATAGAGCAGCTCGACAAATGGGCATGGACCAGTGCGTTCCAACTATTCGGAGGAGGAAACCATCAGTTGAGCAGCTCATGACTCGTTTAGACCATACCCATGTGGAAGGAAGTAAATACTGTTTCCCTTGCTCTAATAGATTCGCCTATGTGACCCCGGGTTATGCAGACTTCTGGGACGATCAATTTGAGCAATTACATGACTTTGTGACAGTCGTTCAGCCTCCATTAAGGAATCGTCCATCTGATGAGATGATTGCTAGTTGACCAAGATTGAAGTATCTCTCCGGTGATAAGCGAAAATTGTCTCCAGGATGCTCTCAGGTACGCTTTTTATATAATCTTCATAGAATCATAATTGTTGTATTCTGATTATGCTACTGAATTTTTCCACAGGACGATAGTATCGTAAGACCTCGAATCCGTGTAGATTTCTTAGAGACTGAGGCGGTTGTTCATGGCGGAGAAGGCATGCATAAAGGTTATAGGTTGTTACCCAACACTATAAAGTCCCCAGTGACTTGTCTGGTGAATTTTTCGATACCTCTTTCATCATGACTTATTATCGTCCACGTAATTAGGATCTTAAAACCACCTTTGTTATTCTGTTGCAAAATTTTACTCCATCGATTATTGACGGTCTTCAGTTTTCTGCTTCTGGGCAAACAATTTCTGACTTGAGTGATGAAGAAGAAGCTGTAAGTATTTCCTACCATATTAATTATAGAGCCTTACAGATAAAACGCTGATTGTCGAGGATATGTCCAGGAGGATAACTCCTTGGATGTGGAGAATACTGGTGATGCTTGCTCAAAATATGGCGATGAATAAAACTCCCAAAGTCAAGAACCGAATGAAAGTAACATTGCTATCGACGCCGGTGTGAGCAACTTTGGTTCTTTGAACACTTCGGAAACCACCCAAGTAAGTATTTCTCTTGTATTTCATCCATAGAAGCGTAAAATTGCTGATCCGTGAGTGAATGAATGAGAATGTATGTGAATATATGACAAGTCTTGCCGAAAATACGTCACCAGATAATTCAGAACTCAGCATTTTAGGAAAACGTCATATAATCTTCGTCTGATGTCAGATTTTGACGATCTGCATATGCATATTCAAGCCCAGGAAATTTTAAAGATTTATTTGAAGAAGCTTTTTAAGTTTTGGGCACGTTCAGGCCCTGAAAAAGGCGAAATAGTGAACTTCCAGAAGACTTTCAGAACTTTTTCAGATGTTGTGTAGCCCCGAGTTTTGATCACATCTTTTTGCTCGCTCGTCCGATTGCTGTGAAATTTTGACATGTTGTAGGAACACCCTTATGAATAGAATGTTGTGTACCTAAACCATTAATTCTTCACCAATTTCTCCCAGTTAGTCATGTTTTGCAAGGCAGTGTAAAATCTTCTCAGGCGAGCTCATCGAAAAACGTGCTTTTGTAGCTTCCATGTCTTTTTCCGATATATATCATGCATATTGAAAGACTTTGATGATGTTATACCACTTGAATGCTGTTGTTCATAATTTCCTTTGGTTTCATGCTTGGATGATCCTAATCTCATGTAATCTTCGTATTAGGTGCAAAATACCGAAGTTGAGAATGAAGGAACCCAAAATGATGAAACGAGCGACCCTGATGCTATTGATAGGGAGGACGCCATCTCTGCTCCTCAAGGCCATGAAAGTGTTGTTGATGGAGTCGTGGAGACCCAGATTTTCGTTGCTCCGGTGATAGAAGAACCCAGGACACCAACAGAAAATACTGAAGGAACTGTTGCTCTGATTGTAGAAGTTGCTCCAGTAATTGAAAACCGTATAGTCGTGCATGAATACCCGAGTGCAGAAGTCTCTTTCGATCCTCCATTCGATGCCTCACTCCCGTATCATGAGTTAGTTGGTGGATTCAGCGTTCCCATTGGATATGCGGGTTTGTACAAAAAATATGGGGGAAATTTGGCCATATAATTGTTGACAGGAATCCCGGGCGTGCTTATGCTTTAACAATGCATGTAAGTGTACTCTTGCGTGTTGTAAGCGACATATGCACTAGGGCCAGAAATGATGTAACTCCAGATGTAATCTTTGATTGGGAGTTCAACTTGGAGAATTCTGAGAGACTTGGCTTCAATGTGAAGTGGCTTCGTAATAAGATGAATGCTATCAAAGACTCGTGTGAAAATAACGTACCCTTCCCAAACGATGCTGTGATGGAGAAGGAGGACAAGATTTCCAGGCTGACTGAAGAGTTGAACAAGGAGAAGGAAGCTTTCCAGGCTTTGAAAGATGCAGAGGCACAAAAGTCTTTCTTCGCTGATTTTCTGTGATTTATTTTCCATAATCTCTTGAACTTCTGAATTTCTGAGAGATGTGAGGTTTTATTTGGGTTTTGATATCATGGTTTTGGATTGGTAGATGGTTAAGGATTTTCTTTTGGATTCGATAGAGATTTTCTTTGAAGAAATATGAATTGAACTTTTGATAAATTGTTGAATTCAAATACTGATTGCAAGTGTTGCAAACGTTTTGGAGGAATTGAAATACAATGAAAGAAAATCCTAAAATGCCAAATCCAGACGTCATGAATGCTTAAATGCCCAGTACCTTAAATATCCAACAGTCTCAGACAAAAGCCTTAAGCCAATTCTCGTGAATTACTGGTAAGGTTCATCCATCTGTGTTGATCAGTTTGTAATAGCCTCCAGTTATGGATTTAGAAACCATGAATGGTCCTTCCCAATTGGAGTTCCTTGTAGAATGGAGATCCCGTTTAGTTGCCTTGAGAACCAAATCTCCTTCCTTGAACTTGTTTGGCTTTGCGATCCGTGCCTTGTATATCTTCTGTTGATTTGGAATTCTTGTGATGAGACTCCATGGTTGTGGCACATGTGGACACTCGCACAGGAGGAAGTATTCCTCGTATTGTCTGTCATGTTTAGCCACATCTTCCATGATGAATCGCCTGATTGGACGATCAACTTGAAAAGGATATGGACTCAGCCATTGAGTGAAATATTGTTGTGGTGCGACGATCCACTCATAGCACTTTGCAATTGCTAAATCATTTATGGAGTGAAGCCCTTTAACCAAATGAGAATATTTGAAAACTGATGATATGGGCATATGAGAAGGAATAAGACTTTCCTGGGCGCGAAATCTCTTGACAAAAGCAATTGGATGCTCCCCAGACTTCTGTGTAAGTTCTGTCAAGGCTTTGACGTCCTCTAGATATTTAAATGATAAGGTGTCTTCCGTTTCTTCTTCCGAGTCAGAGGTTTCTTTAGCGGATGAAAGTGCAACTGAAGGTGTTGGCGCAACTTTTCCATTGTGGATCCATGCGCGCCCAAGAATCATATCATATCCAGGGTCTTCCTGGATTATGTAAAATTTGGTCTCAGTGCAGACCGAACCTTCTGTAACTTTGAGACTGATAAAGCCATATGCATCCGTGGGAATAACTTCATGATCTCTGATTGTTGTGGGAGCGTGAGTAGCCTCATGTCGAGTAATTCCGGCAGCTCTAAGATTCTTCAAAGGAATAATGTTGACAGCAGTACCAACATCAACAAACGCCCTTTGAATTCATTTCCTTTGACGTGCACTATGGTGAGCAGTCCCCAGTCATACATTTCTTTGTCCGTGGCTGAAGGTTCAGGAGGTACATCTGAAATTAGCAGGTATTTTCCAGAAACTATGTGATTCAAAGCTGTAAACATATCTCTTCCCTGCGTCTTCGATAGATAGAACAATTCGCAGATATGCTATATTAATGACTGAACTGCTTCCTTGACTGGTGCTTCAGAAATAAAGAATGTTCTGACAGGAAGGGGATCTCTGTGCAATCCTTCGGTTCCGAGATTAAGTTCCCCTGACTCGATTTTTTCCTTAAATATGCGCTTCAAAGTCTTGCAAGCGTTTGTGGGGTGGACGACGAACCTATGGAAGCGACAGTACCAAGGATTTTCCATCGCCTCTTCAGTTGGTTCCTTCCTGACATATGGCAATTTGATTGCACCGTCTTGAATCCAGGCTTCCATCAATTCGATGACTTCTTCAATGGAGCAGGGAAAATCAGGTGCTTCTAGATCCTCTATATGCTGAGGAGAAGTTTCCACATTATTCTTTTTTGTGCCTTTGAAGGGATGGAAGAATTATGCTTGCGCTGTGGTTAAGCTTTCCATTTTCTCCCTTTTGTGACAGCATTTTTGGAAGGTTGCAGACTGTACTACTTGTTGACTAGTCGTCTGCTTCCTCGAGTGTCTCGTGTTTCTTCAGCCTTCGAATATTTCGTTCTTTCTAACAGAGCGGGTGCAGTGGTTGCTGATCTCTTCGCAGCTTCGTGGAGCTCTGAGAAAGTTTGGAATCGAAGATTCTCCAGTAATGCTCTATAGACCGGGAGCATGCCATTGATGCACAAATCCACCAGTTGTTTCTCTGTGACATTTGGATCATGACAATCCAAGGTTTGGACTCTGAATCTTTTTACAAAGTCATTGGGATTTTCACTAACCCTTTGAAACATCCTTCCAAGGTCAGAGAGAGTGACTTGCTCTGACACGAAGAAGTACTTTCTGTAGAAGGCGTTAATCATTTCTCCCCAATTATTGATGGTCCCTGGCGTGATGTTGTTTTACCAGGTTTATGCTCTGCCTTTCAAGGATTTTGAGAATTCCTTGAGATGGACGACATGGTTATGTTCATATTCTCCTAAGTCTTCGAGGAAGCGAGATACATGCTCTTGAGCATTACCAGTTCCATCATATAGAGTAAAAGTTGGTGAGATATAACATTTAGGAAGTGGAGTTCTTTGTGTAGCGGTAGGATAGGGAGGTTGGTGACGATGGACATGTGGTGTCTTATCTTTCCCATGATTCTCCAAAAGACGCTCCAAGTCTTACCGAGTGATGAAGCTTGATGATTCTTTTGATGACGAATTTCCAGTGGCTTTGTCGGTTTCTTCGTCATTCACTGTGTGAATTGGAATTACCTCAGGATCAGCATCCTCTGAGGACTTCTCCTTCTCTTTCCCTTTGTCTTGAGCTTTCTCTGACAATTTGTCAGTAAGAGTCTTCAGGTAATCGAATATATTTTGTTGTGTTGCGGCCATATCTGTCTGATTCTTTGCAAGAGTTTCTTGCGCTTTGACGAGATCATCCATAGTTGGTGGTGGATTTCCTCTGACCTCTTCGGGATGTCGGCCGAACAAAGGATGACCTTCCGCGTTGGCGTGAGGAGGAGTGATGTCACCACCGTCAGTGTTAGTGGCCGGAACAGTTTCCAGGATGTCTTCATTATTGCTAGTGCTAGCGATATTTGTGTTAGGATTTGTGACCGATCCTGACCTAAGACCAACCATCTTGTGAGAATGAGAGATTCCAACCGAGAGAATGATCTCCCACTGTAGTCGCTAAATTGTAGATGGGGAAAAATGATTTGCTGGTTTTTGCGGAATTGAGGAAACGACCGTGCGGATGAGATTCCTTGAACCGAGCAAAATGTTCAACCTCACACAGATGCACTGCAATAAGGGGGTGCTTTAAGTTCGAGAGACCAATCTGTAGTACTCTGGACTAAACCAAGACAATGGCCATTCCAGAGTAAATTCGGTCACAAGAGAGGATGGGTTGATCTGTAGGAGGGAAGCTGAGAAATGTGTGAGATAAATGGTGATCTGAGATTGTAGGTGTGTTATGACTTCAACGTGAAAATGCTCTGAATGATTGAATTTTGCCCGATTGAGAGTGATTTCTGTGAGTTCATGTAGACGAAAGAGCGTTTGTATGAACTTTGGTGAGAAATTGCTGGTTCAGGAGATCGTTGTTCGAATGTTTGAGAACTCTTCGAATGTCCCACTTTTAATTAGGATTCAGAGACATTATATAATGCTGGAGATGAAAACACCATGATCCCATGAAGTGTGACAGTTTGCTGGAATCAAAGAGTGGGGAAGTGGGAAATCGTGTTAAATGAATTACTCATCTTGCATATACTTGGTTAATTTTCCACCCACTACTTTGCTGATTCTTCCAACTAATTGCACGACTTGTTCACATTATCATCATGGGTGAACACACGTTCCATAGACCGCCAGACCAAAACCCTAGTTGATATCCCCCCCAAGTGACACGATTGATGTCTCGTGGTTAATTTAGTCAGTTGTTGATTTCATGACTTCGTGGGACGATGAGTCCACTTATTTGCTGAGTTGAACATGATTTTGTAAAATATTCTGCAACTCATGGATCGAACATGTCTGCTGAGACAGTGGTGGAATCCTAACGTTGAGGTGAGCAAGTTTTTCTCAGTAATTTTTTTAATATTGATAGTTCCAATATTGCTCACCTGAGCAAGTGTTGCTCATCTAATGAATTATTGGCAACGTGACCAAAATAAAATATTAATTAAAGTGCTGGTAGTTGAGCCGAGCATAATTAATAAGAATACTGATCATGAGATCATTGCAAAATTATTAGTGTTTGAATCTGGAATCATTATCCTTGGATTCAGAAACCCTAATTTGATCAATTGATGACCGATTGATGGTTTATTTGAAAATTAACCATGGAATGAAGGAGAAATGGCTTCATGGGACCGTGGATTGACCATGAAATTCTCATATGCTCGCGTGAGCAAAATCAAGACCTCTTTTAGGTGATAAAACCTAATTGACTATGAAAAGGTGAGGGACCGACGAAGGGGTCATGAAACCATCCCTAGGTGGTCATAGGATCAAATGATGATCGCTCCGTCAAATTCAGAAATTATTTGGAGAGTTTTTGGACCCTGTAGTTGCGGATTATCTCACAACTACACCCTCATTAGAATCCATTAAAATGATTCCTAAACCTAATTAATTTGATATGAAACTAAGAATTAAGGTACTAAAATTATAAAGAGACACAAAGATTTTTACGTGGTTCGATCAATGCGATCTACATCCACGGTACTTCACTAGTGATTGTATGTGATTACATGATTTTACAATTGAGACTCCATTAATGAATATTTGGAGCTCTAGAATTTTGGGGAAGAAGATGATAAAGAAAATAAATCCCTCTCTAAAATTTTCTCTCTCCTCCTAAAATCATCCCCTCTCTCAAAATGTGTCCCTCCTTTCCTCTCATGCCTAAATGGCTATTTATATGATTTTACACATTGGATAACAACTAATCTTTCCCTTAATTTCGGATCAAAGAATCATCATACGAACCTTCACAAATTTACTTCACGAACTTCCTTTACTCGTAAAACGTTCTTCGTGATTTCTTTATCTTCGCAAAATATTCTATACTTAAAATGTATTTTCTCTCCACAATTTCGTAAGTTATCATTTGTTGTGATATTCCGCTCCTACATCTTGCCTCTTTTTTCTTGAATATTGCTTGAAGAGCGATCTTTAAGAAAAAATCCGTTGTTGTAGTAATCTTTGATCTTTGTTGATGAAGGAACGAGCAAAAGAATACTAGTCTTGAAAAGTATATACTTTCCTCTATTCTTTTGCGAAGTTCTGAAGCTTTTAAGAAGTAATTAGAAGTATCATCTTGCGAAGTATGAAGTATGTGAAGTATCTTGAAGAAGTATGAAGTATAAGAAATATAAAATATCCTTGAAGAAGTATAAGAAGTACTCAATCCTCGAAATATATAAGAAGTATTCGTCCTTGAATAAGAGTGATAAATATTGCCTCTGTTCATGTGAAATTATTATTCCATTTGATGAGGATTCTTGCTGAAAAGATAAAGAATCATAAAATATTTTCTTGGGTATCCATAGTTGCCTCTGTTCTTTATCTATGAAGGAGAATCCTTAAGAAAATGTTGAATAACTAAATTGCGTCTCTATTCTTATCTTGCCTCTGCCTCAAGTGGTAACCCTGCTAACTTCTGAATTTTTCTGCAAATTTCTTAATTTTTCTGTGAATTTCTGCGAATTTCTGAACTTCTGAATAGTGCTGTGAATATAGTGTTGCGAATATAATGTTGTGAATAGTGTTGCGAACATAGTGTTGCGAATATACTGTTGCGAATTATGAATAGTCCTGCGAATTATGAATATTTCTGCGAAGTTTCGTGGTATTTTCCTGTAGAATTTTGTACAATACTTGTGCGAATATAATATTCATGTAATGATTATGTTATGAAATGTGTATGTGATTCTTATGCCATGAAATGTTTATGCAATGCATTTATGATGCAAATATGATGCTTGAATGATGCGAGTATGATGCTTGTATGATGCAAATATGATGCTTGTATAATGCAAGTATGATGCTTGTATGATGTGAATACTTATCTATTATAATGCATAGCTAATGTTTGTGTTACTTAGCTCATTTTGCTGCAGTAAAATTGATATATCTTTGAATTGCCTCTATTCATATAATCATCTTCGCAAGTTTACTTGTGTATTTTCGCGAATGAAATCGCCTCTTCTGGTATGACTTCGTGATATATATTCTTGTAAAAATTCTTCAATGATATTGATGGAATTGTCTTCTTTGATATATATTGTCTTCAAAATTCTTCAATGATCTTGATGGAATTGTCTTCTTTGATATATATATTCTCTTCAAAGTTCTTCAATGATCTTGATGGAATTGTCTTCTTTGATATATATATTCTCTTCAAAGTTCTTCAATGATCTTGATGGAATAAATTTCATGAATTGCTGTGGTCTTATCATGCCTTTCTAAGTAAAGGTCTTATTTTGCCACCTCTTTTGCGATAATATTTTGTATTTGCGATAATATGACAAGTCTGAACATTCTTGCGAATATACAACCTCGTGACATTATCGTCTTGCGATGAAATCGCAGGACGTCTTTACACTTTCATGCAAAAACCCATTGATCTCATCTTATCTTCATTGTTATGTTCTGCGAGTTCTTTTTTCTTTTCTTTCTTTTTTTTTTTTTTTAGAAGGCTCGCAGAACTTCATTTGTTGCACAAATATGACAAGCCTTTATGTTTTCGCAAACAAGAAGCCTCGTGACATTTGCGTCTTATAGCACGTATCAGCTCCCTAATGGAGGGTGCTGCCCTTTATCTTCCCCCTGGTTGCCCCTTCAAGGAAGCATACATCGACCATACAAGGTTAGCTCTTCCCATCCGGTTCGCCAACAACTTGACTTTTGATCGCAACCTCTTATCCTTTTTGCCTATAGGGCTTATAGTTACGAGGTTGCACCCTATGGGGTATCTTTGGGCCAAGTGCATCATTTGCCAAGACTTGTCAAAAATGGCAGATGTGGTTCAACCTCACCCGGCACTCTTGACTCAACCGTGTACCTCGGCGCCTTGATCGTTTTCTGCACTTCTTGGGAAAGACAGTATGCCTTAGTCGCCCAACCTAAATCCTCTTACACCGCATTTTATATTGCGTAATGTCGCTAGATTAGGTGAGAATCCAAGGTGTCTAACCCGGATAGGTACCCCATTATTGGGTTGTACCCCTAAATTTTTACCATGTACTAAGGGTCCTTGGTGGTGTTCCGGTTACCCTTAGCCACGTTTATAGGTACCCCCTTAAATGACGTACTTTAGGACTTTGCCTCTTACGAAATATAGCTTCGCGAACTAGGGTGTACGCCACAAAGGTTTGCATGTATCAAATTTTCTGCGGCTCTCTTTCTTTTTTGGAGGCTGATCACAGATTGCGGTCTTTTATTCGCAAATTGCGGTCTTTTTTTCGCAATTGATTTTTGGCGGTATTTTTTCGCCTTTTAAAAACTCATCGTAAATTTTTCATGTACATAAAATGTTAAATGTTTTCATAAGATCTTTAGTATAAGAAGTATGAGAAGTATTAATCACAATTGTTCTATAGAAATATAAGAATTTAATTTTCTCTATTTTTTGTAATTTTTGAAGTCTTTGAAAAAATTTGGGATCTTTAAATTTTTGCGATTAATTCAATTTTGAATTTTGCGAGTATATCGCTTTTCTCCAATCTAAAAAATCTTTGAAATGTTTTGAAATCTTAGAAATTATAGAAATTTTACGAGTATATCGCTTTTGGTAAATAAAATCAACAATCTTTTGTCTTCTGTAAATAAAATATTCAAGGAAATGGTACTTATCTTTTTCGGCTTGTTGTTGTCTCTTGTTTGCGAAATAATGAAACAATACTGGTAACTTTTGAACTGGTTGGTTGCCGAAGATACATGCCCGCGTGAGTTGTGATAGAGTTCACCTCATACTTCTGATGGATTGCTGGCTGTTCACGAAGTAGTTTGCTTCTTCCCAAAGTAGGTTATGTCGATGCAAGTCTTGGAAAATATATGCGAAGTAAACATTTACGAAGTTAGATATTTGCGAACTTAAGTGAATACTCATGAAGTAAATGTTTGCGAAGTAAATGTTCACGAAGTTAAATAGTTGCGAATTTAAACGAATATTCATGAAGTAAATGTTTGCGAAGTAAATGTTCACGATGTTAAATAGTTGCGAACTTCTCTGTTTACGAAATGGATTCTCGTTACGATCTTCCCCTTTTTACGAAGTAACGCTGTGGTATAATCTTTCCATTGATTTTGTTGGAGTAGAAAAATCTTTCCATTGATCTTTGTTGTTAGTTCTTCTTGCGAAATAATCACAGGCTTTGTGAAGTAAACCTCTGTGTGAAATCCAAGTTCGTATGAAATATTTATTTGTGCTACTAATGTTCGCAAGATACATACCCTTCCAGTCTCTTAACCATCTGTACTTCCTCTTACGAAATGTAAGAATGTGACCACGATGTTATTTTAATGTAACTTTCGGTTCTAGCCTTTCGAGTAAAAACATGCAAAATATAACATCTATTTTCTTCTTTTCGATCATTACGAACTATGCTGAAACTTGAGTCCATCCGTCCTTTACTGTTTCTCTTGTTAGTGCCCATTCTATTTGTCTTCATCTTCGCATCTTTTTCCTTCGTGTAAGCTTCCCCTGAGATTCAGATGAAGTAAACTTCGTAGACACCCATTCATTGTTCTCTGAATTCTATCACACCCATGACTTATTTGCTGCAACTTTGCTCATAATTCTTATCGTTTGTGATTTTTTATTCTGTGCTATTAATTTTATGTAGTGGTTTTTGTGTTCCTTCTTCTGAACTGTTCAAATTTTTTACGAACATTCGTAAAAGTTATGAGAGACTTCTATTCCAGCTTGGCTTATCGTAACTCATACTTTGTTTCCTGAATATTCCTTATATGCTGTGGTGAAATGAACTCTTGTTTCTATGAGAGTGTAGCTAACTGAGCTCTTTCTTATTTCACACCGGTTCATACATGTAAAACTTTCATTTTGCTGATACTGCGAGTTATCTGCTACTGAACCCTCTAGTCCTTCAGTTTTATCCACTCTGTTATAACTTCAGCTGGTATGCTATCTCCCTTCAACACTATATTCAATAAGAGCAGTTGTCTTTTTCTGCAACCTTTCTTTCAATTTTCCAATACTAGTGGCCCATATCTTCACATCTGGAATCTCTTTGGTGGGTTTTGAAATGAGATGCTCACTCGATACAGTCAACTCCAGTTCATTGAAAATAGTAAATGCTTTCTGGCAACAATTAATACTTCATCGAATTGTCTTGTGCAAAGTGAACTACTGAACTTCACCCCGTCCTACTGAATTTCTTCTTCTTCTCCGTTCGTAAGATTCGAACCCACGATGACATTTATCCCGTTTCTTCGTAGGAATGACATTTCTTCGTCAGTGACGCAGAACTTTGCAAAAAAATTGCTGCCACCGATCAGTAAATTTGGTTAGCAGTTTATAGATCATTAAAATGAGTAATGTTTGCCTATGAAAAATGAAAATTTTCCATATATTCTTCTTGTTTTTGTTCTTGCGAAATGTAAATCTCTAAATCTCTATCCAACAGAAAATTTTGAAATTTGACTTTGTCAGAAATTCTTTAAACAAATTTGTAAAACGAGATTTGGTTGCTACAAATTTATAGCAAAAACATTTTTAAATTCAAAATTTTCATAATAAATCAAATTTCTACAAAAAACAAAGTTTAGATCGCAAAAAAATTTATTTTTCAATTTGTGTTTTGAAATTCCCAAATTTTGAAAAATGAAACAAAGAATAAGAAAAGTGAGTAGAAATTTGTCCTTTTTGGAAGCGATTGTTGACGTAGCGTGTGTAAATTTCATTTTGCTTGACGATTTCTCCATATCCACATCTCTCTTCCTGAACTACTACTAATGTGTTTTGTTGTTTGAAGATGCCAATAAAAAGAACTTCCATTTCTGTCTTCAAAACTCATATATCCGGTACAATTCATCACCAATAGTAACCAATTTTTCTAGCTTTCTTGAACCAACAAGGTTAAGTCCCCTCCTTCTAGCGCCAATTATGTAGTTGCGGATTATCTCACAACTACACCCTCATTAGAATCCATTAAAATGATTCCTAAACCTAATTAATTTGATATGAAACTAAGAATTAAGGTACTAAAATTATAAAGAGACACAAAGATTTTTACGTGGTTCGATCAATGCGATCTACATCCACGGTACTTCACTAGTGATTGTATGTGATTACATGATTTTACAATTGAGACTCCATTAATGAATATTTGGAGCTCTAGAATTTTGGGGAAGAAGATGATAAAGAAAATAAATCCCTCTCTAAAATTTTCTCTCTCCTCCTAAAATCATCCCCTCTCTCAAAATGTGTCCCTCCTTTCCTCTCATGCCTAAATGGCTATTTATATGATTTTACACATTGGATAACAACTAATCTTTCCCTTAATTTCGGATCAAAGAATCATCATACGAACCTTCGCAAATTTACTTCACGAACTTCCTTTACTCGTAAAACGTTCTTCGTGATTTCTTTATCTTCGAAAAATATTCTATACTCGCAAAATGTATTTTCTCTCCACAATTTTGTAAGTTATCATTTGATGTGATATTCCGCTCCTACAGACCCAATACGTGCAATTGCCCAAATTAGGTCAAATTGTGAAAACACGTGGGACTGGCTCATTGCAAGCCAAAAATCCAACCCTGGTCGGTCAAGGTAACATGATTTCATCGTTGAGATGTCCGTGTCTTAGTCCTGAGAATTTTGATATTTTCTGGTGCACGTTTGAGCGACCATTTGAGAAAATATGACAAAATTAAGGTTCTTTGATAAAACCGTCAAAACTTCATCGGATGAAGGAAAATAATGAAAAAGGGAAATAATTATGAAGTATGGGACCGTTCATGGCCAAGGCGTGGCCGTCCGGCCAAGGGAGCCATCCCACACTTTTTTTCATAATTTTTGTAATATTTTTCATGATTTTATGGAAATATGATAAAACGAAGGAGTTTCGCCAAAATTAAAGAGTTTTGTTGAAATCAAGGAGTTTCCATGAGATAAAAGAAACATAAAAAATAATAATAAATAAAATAAGGGACGCGTGGGACCGGCTTGGAGCATGGTTGGCCGGCCAGAGCCCGGTCTCGTGCGTTTTCCCTAATTTTATGTATTATTTCATGATTTGAAGGAATTTTCATAATTTGAAGGAAACATCATGAAATCAAGGAATTTCATGAGATTATGAAAACATGAAAAATATGCTAATAAAAAGTGGGACGTGTGAGCCACCTAGGGTTTGGCCGACCGGCCCTAGTCCGTGCACACGGGTTTCCCTAATTTTTATTATTTTTCATGGGACCAAGGAAATATCATGAGATTAAGGAGTTTTCATGAAATTAGGGTAATAATAATAAAATAATGAGGAACCATGAGGTATGGGGTCGGCTGGGACCAAGGCATGGCCGGTTGACCAATGGTCACGCCCCCATCATGCTTTCCCTAATTTTATATTATTTCCTCCGCACGAAGGAAGCACCATGAAATTGAGGAGTTTCCTCAAAACAAAGGATATTTGTTCAAGTGAAAGGTTTTTCATGAACTCAAGGAAAACAACAAAAATATGAAACTGGTGCGGGATTGACCACGGCACGGTCGGCCGGTCAGTGGGTCCATGCTCCCAGCATCTTGGTCAATTTTTAATTATTTGTTATTTTTTCATCCTATTTTGCATAGGTTCATAGTTTCGTCGTATTTTGAAATACTCGTTTGTGCGGTGATTGTTAATGTATCATCGTTGAATACACTTGCACCATTTGAAACAGTGCTTACTCAGAGGTAGCTCTGATGCTCGTGCGTTGAATATTTATTACTAATCCATGGATTTCTGCTGGGAAGAACCATGGTTCGCGTAATGAAATATCTGCGAAAATATTTGAATATTTTCAGAAATTCTGCGGATGAATCCAAGAATTTAGGTTTGAGACAGGGTTCGCTCAGAGGCAGTTCTGATACCCGTGCGTCGAATATTTATTACTAACCAATGGATTTCTGCTGGGAAGAACCATGGTTTGCGTAATGAAATATTTGCGAAAATATTTGAATATTTTCATAAATTCTGCGGATGAATCCAAGAATTTAGGTTTGAGACAGGGCTCGCTCAGAGGCAGTTCTGATACCTGTGCGTCGAATATTTATTACTAACCCATGGATTTTTTCTGGGAAGAACCAGGGTTTGCGTAATGAAATATTTGCGAAAATATTTGAATATTTTCAGAAATTCTGCGGATGAATCCAAGAATTTAGGAATAATTAATTTATGACTTTATACTAGCAGAGCAAGCCGTTTAGGAGCATTAATTATTCTGATATGAGCTTGCTGGAGCTTTATATCCTTTATATAGTCATGGTAAACTCGTTGTTTGTATCCTGAAGACGTTATCCCTCTATACTAGCAGAGCAAGCTGTCTAGGAGCCGTCCATCCCGTGATACTATATAGAAATAATTACTGAAGTATTCAGCATTCATGAGATATGCCGTTGTCCAGCTGTGAGACTACATATCTACATGTACTCTAAGAGAAAGTATTCTCAATCAGAGAATTCGATGAGAGACCCGTGTCTCAAAATTCACGTCTGACTGCTGGACCAGAGGTTCATATAATTATGGGTTTACGATTTTAGCCTTTGTCGAAAATCCACCATCTACACGTTGGAATCAATATGGATTCAATAATCCAAATTAATACTATAGTGATTTACATTTCACTAAATTGACTCATTAGTCTCTCTAAAGTATGTTTCCTTCCAAATACTTTAATGACTCTAAAAGATGCAATCAATTACATTATCATCACGGCCAGGTTCCACATTATATCCATTTGCATGGATTTCTTTGGAATTTAACAAGGTCTGATTATCCCTAGGTACATGTAGAGATACTGTGACATATTTGTTCTATCTTGAAAATAAATTTTGAGTAGTGCTTCTCTCGATGATCCAATCCTCGTAGTCACATTAAAAGGAAATAGTTCAACAACTAGTTTAAATTCCTTAAGATGGTAGGAGGGAAAACCACTATCTATTAGACATTGAGTCTTGAGATATTAAATAAGTGTATGGCCTTATTAGTAACAAAAGTGAGATTCAACTCAATTACTTTAGAGTGAATGTATGTTACGTTTCATCCAGATATATATCAAGTGCTTTAGAGAATTTATGTTTCTTAGGAATGGTGTACTTTTCATTCCATAAGCGCATATATTAGATCTAGTTCAATTAAATAGTCAATTGGCCAGGCAAAGCTCTTCTTGTCATTAAAGTTGATGTCTAAATTATGACCTTCCTATGGAAATTGGTTGCTACTATGGTACCCGCATTACATTGCTTGAACTAATACCGGTAAGATGATTCATTCCAAACTCTTTGGTGAGAGCTAGAATCACATCTTAGCTTCATCCCATGTTCAATTGATACATGTACTTTGGTGTCATTACTGATGGGGAATTTTTTTTTTTTTTTTTTTTTCTGATGATATATATATATCCCTTTTCACATGCTCGTACATCTAACCCTTATTACTTCGGTATTCTTTCCATTTTCAATTTCGCTACATTAAGCTTAATTTGAGAAATTTCTTTATCTCAAAAGGCCAAGAGAATCTCACTATACATGTCAACCACTTACGTTAGGTTGAATATATTACTAAAGATAGTTCTCTTGTTTTCATACTTCAACATATACTGGTTCGTTAGTATCATGGATGAAGTAGAGAAATGGAAATTTTCTGACTCATATCATCTTTTGTGAGTTCTTCCACAAAATTTGAATACATGTGATTTTATTTGAACGTATTTTTGAAACTACTGAAAAATTATTGGTCGCACAAATGGATTACATTCCACGGAACATTCCAATTTTGGGAAGAAAATATCAAGTACGCAATAATGGTCCAAGTACTTTTAAACCCAAAATGAATACATACATTGGAATCGAGTTGGTACAGCCAATTGAACAAAAGATAAACATCATTCAACTATAGCCAATATCATATTCAAGAGAACAAATTTTTTTTTTTAGACCAACATACTTAATGATCGGGATCAGCACTCACAATTTAAATTTGGCCGTTTATGGACTTATCTTAAGAAAAAAACAGAACTAGGCATGTTCTAAAAAATATAAATAAGCCCAACAGGTATTCAATGTAAAAATCATCATTGCATTAGTGACATACCTCAAAATTTTGGTTCTCGCTATACATATGAGAAACCGGAACATCTTTGGTCACGCACAGACAAAAACCAATCTGGAACAGGACAGGCCAGAAAACAAGCTGGACCGAGACTTGCACGGCTTTGCAAACAGACAGGTTTTCTTTCTCGAAACGTGATTAGACGCCAGCAGATCATCTCTCGCAGACGGAATAGTATTACATGTACAAATCAAAATCAATCAATGACCATAACTCTGATAAATCTTAGTATCATATTCATAACCCACTATATAAAGTACAAACGTCACAAAAAATTCACAGGAGAGAATCATGGTAGCAAAAGAAATTGTAACCCCAAAATATGCAGACGCATGTGATGACCAATCATAAACGTAAAAAAATTGAACAGTAAAAAACCTATGGCCCACAAGTCATACCAAAAATTCACATAACAGTTAGGAATCATTTCATATTCTACTGTAACATGTACTTTGTAAGCCCCTCTGACCACGAAACCGCATCACCAAATTACACCAGACAAAACCTCTGATCATGTACTTTGTAAAAGGGGAAAAAATAAGAGAAAATTGATCCAACTTATCTGATTTGACGATAACGAATCCATCGATCCTAACGTAGTGTATTTGATAGCAATCCAAAGAAAAATAAAGAAAAAAAAAGTCAAAATCCATTGCCGCAGGGTTAGAGCTCGTGGTGATAACGTGTTTTAGTATAAAAGATAGGGAAAAGAAAGAGATGGAGAAGGAGAAAGATTTTCTATTGATAAGTATTCTTTAGGTTACATGGACATAATACATATGTATACATGGAAAGGGGAAAACCAAAAGACACCAAATCTGGACCGCACACCCATGGGCATGGGCCCTTTAACAAAATTCTACTTTTTTTCTTCTTTCTTAAATCTGCAGTTAGAATTATGCTAGCTTAAACTCGTCTTTTGATATAGACTAGAGTTGTTATTTTGATGCTTGGTTTAGCATCTATATTTACGTCAAAAGTTGTACTCTTTTCCCTTCGTTTCAAGTTTTGTCCCATGTGGTTTTCCTGACATGTTTTTAACGAGGCAACATCTCATTGACGTTTAATTTTCTTTTAATGTTGATATTGTGCTCTTTTTCCTTCGTCTATATTTTTTTCCCATTAGGTTTTACTGGCAATGTTTTAGTGAGGCAATTAAATTCAATATGGTGGTCATCCAAGGGGGAGTTGTATCAATTTCAGTTATTTGGTGGATTCCCACCATTAACTAGGTCATTTTGTTAGACCACATCAACATAACAGTCTCCTATGAATTTGGATATTATTCTAATACATATATGGTATGATCACAACTTTTGTTCACCTATGCAACTGTAACAAAATACACTTTGTTGAAGAAATTACATCAACTACTTCCGCAAATCATCTTCGAGAAGATAGCAATCCAAGAAGCAAGTCTTCAATGTATTTAAAGAAGCATGAAGAATCGAGAGAGTAACACAAAAGAAGACTTCATCAACTGACAGATTTCTCACTAAATCATTGTTATCTCCACAATTCAAGAAATTCGTCTATTGAAATTGGGAAGTTTCGACTCGAAGATTTGCAAGCCAAGATTTAACTGAAGTACTTATCAGGGGGAGTATCCTAGTAAAAGGTATTTTACTGGACTATCTAGTTGTACTCTTTTTCCTTCGTCAAGGTTTTATCCCACTGGGTTTTTCTTGTCAAGGTTTTATCCCACTGGGTTTTTCTTGTCAAGGTTTTAATGAGGCAACATATGCATGTCCAACTCCGTTCTAAGTTTTCTCATAATTGTAATATTTTTCCTTCAATTAGGTTTTGTCCATTTGGATTTTCCTGACAAGGTTTTAATGAGACAATTGCTTAGATACAGTGGTCATCTAGGGGGAGTGTTATAAACGGAAGTTTATGTATAGATGCCCACTTTAGTGGGACCCTATTACTTGGGAACCAAGTATGTAAACTCTATAAATAGAGTCCTAAACCTTTGTATTCTACACACATCTAGAGCTTCACAAGACCCGGTCTATTTTACCTGTACCGGTAAGGAACCGAAAAAACTGGTCCGGAACAGAACCGCAACCGGAGCAGACGGGACTAGTACTGGGAATGGATTTCAGAACCTGTTGTATATGAGTACTGGTACCGGTTCTAACCCTATTACCAGCATTACCGGACCCAGAAACCCAGTGTATAATAACCGTCCAGATTAGAGAATCTTAGCCACTGATGCTAGGTATTCATAGCATCTTATAATCTATCGAACATAACTCATTCACTCGTCTTTATTTCATTCACTATTTCTACTTGCATCTTTTTCTTGTTATCTCAACTGAAGGATGAAGAACAATCCATGGTTCACGTATTTTTAACCAGAATCACCACCACCACCTTCTTCTTCACCACTACCATGCGAGGTGAAATTATTGTTGTGAACTAAAAAGAAGCAGTTGATTTGATCATCAGCACCACCTTCTTCTTCACCACCACCACCACTTACCAGTTACCATCAATGAAGAAAATCAGTTACTGATTTACTTCTCTTGAATATTCAATCAACAACAACAAGTCAAGGTAAAAATTTATTCATCTGATTTAGGGTTTGTTCAATTAATTGCATATCTATTTAAGTTGTTCAATTGATTTTAGATCTATGATCACTTCTTCTTCTTCACCATCTCTAATCGCATGTTAGGGTTTCTGATTCTATTTCTTGGAGATTTGGGGTTTGTTGATGTTGGCTTGTTGCTGCAATGGAAGAATGATGTTGTTTTGTATGGAATTGAAGGGTTTGGCTACGAATTTGAAGTCAAGAAGGAAATACAGGTTGGGTTGTGTATGAAATTGAAATTTGATTCAGGTTGAGATAGATTTGTGGTGTTCATGAGATGAGGATAGATGGGTTTGTGCTCTAATGGATTGATTAATTACTGTAATTGATTTTGTTATCTCTTGATCTTGTTGAATACACATAAAAGTGAAAATCTATTTCATTGTGATTTTGTACTTGATCAAAATTATCTCTTAAATTGATTAATGAGTTTAAATTGATCAAAATTATCTTAAATTGATTTGGAATTTTGGAATTTTTTATTTGAGTATCAATGAGTTTAGATGGAGACATAACTGCAGTGGGTAAAAACCCGGTACCGACTTGTACCGGACGGGTGTTACAAGTACAAGTACATGTACAGGTACCGGTCCTCAAAATGAAGACCCTGTCAACTCCAGATACAGGTACCGGGTTCATAAGAAACCCGGACTGTACCGTCCCATGTGCAGCCCTACACACATCTAATAAGTTTTTCTCTCCTTCTTCGTCTCTACTTTGTGTCCTTCCTTCTCTATTTTCTAGTTTCACAACATATTAATCTTAATTTTAATAATTGGGTCGACCGACCAGAGGGCCCGTAGGGAGTCCCTTTTATGGCCACTTTTTTTGTCAAATAGACCCTAACCCAAATTGCAAAACGATTTAGAAAAATTTCTTTGTCAATTTTAGATCTCATCCGTTGGATTACATAGCTCAAAAAAAAGGAATTGATGTGAGCCCTTGATATGATAAGGGAATTATGTGTGAAAATTCGATACCGTTCGTTGGATTGAAACACGGATTTGATGGAAGTTGTTCATCTATAAAGGATTTCGGTGCAATATATCAGAAATTACGAGGGTTTATACTAAGTTAACTAAATTTATAAGGATATGAAGTTAAAAATAAGGGTAATTTGCGCCCTGGCGAAGATCATAATTTGCGTTACCTCCCCTACAGAAATAAAATTAGTGAAACCTCCCTCATTACATTTTCCGTCCAAAGTTGGTTATCTGAGTCAGCAGCTCTGTACAGGTGGATTAAAACATATAAGTGTTAAACGTAGTACCCCAAATACCCTCACTTACTAAAACAATCCAACGGTTGTCAAATAATCAAGGGTACATTTACAATCACATTGAACCATGGCTTTCCTTCTCCCAAGCCGATGAAAAACCCACGACGGCCGAATGAACAGCTTGTCAGGTATCTATAATTTTGATCGCCATTAAGTTAACAATATCCCCTTCCAGTTTAGACAATGATTCCTTACTGATGCTTGGGACCACTGTAAATTGAGGAATTTGTGCATTATCGTCATCTTGGTCTCTGGGGTTTCTATAGATAACAATCTTCACTAGCAATCTAATTTCTATCCATCTTCAATTCATTTTTTTTTTTTTTTTTTTTTTGCAATTTCTCAATTAAATCGATTAGTCCCGTTTCAGCATCATCCAATTCATCTACAAATCCTAGATTTAAAATCTAAGACTTATATGGTTTTGATTATCAAATGTGAAATTTCTTAGTTCCAACTCAAGTATACAAACTCAATAAATCAATTGGAGCCTAGTTTTTGATTATCAAATAAAATTTTTGATGGGTTAGTAGAATCAGTAACGGGTGACCTAGAGTGTGAAGACATTTGGGGAAAATTTAAGGGAAGGGAGAACGTATGTGGTATGATTTTTCAATGCAACTTAAATCAGAATTCCTTTCAAAATAGTTTTAATATTCTTACATAGCAGGCAAGCGAGCAACAAGGTGCGCCGCAAGCCCTTTTTGAATTGCAAATCCTATTCTTTTGAAAATAAACTCTCTTGAATCGGGGGTCATGACATTACTGTGCATGACTTTCTGAACTCTTTTGAGAAGTCCAACCGCCTCAGGAGCCAAGAAACCAAAAGTATCAAAAGCAAAGGGAATAAAAGTGTGTCCATTATCAATACATGATTTCTCATGCTTCGCTATCTTACCTAAGGCAGCTCTCAGCGCTACTTGGCCGACAGTAAAGGTACCATGTCCAATGCCTACTAACGGAGAAACCCCCGTGAGGTCAACACATGCATGTTTTCCATTATCCCATCCAAAGATAAGTACGTCTGCTGGTCTGAGTGTGGATCTCCCCTCCAGTGGGTTATGATGAAATTTGGGTTTAATCGGTCGATTAAGGTAATGAATCTGGCAGTGATGGCGGAAGGTCCAGTGATGGAGTAGATAAGAGAAAAATATGGGTTTAATAGTTAGGGTTGATGGGAATTGTACAAAGGAAGAATTGAGAGTCAGGGTTGAAATGAATTTTTTGGGTTTTTATGTTCAATTAAACATTGTTACTGAATATATAATGCACAGATGGGTATCGCTACGAATCAAGTTCTAAATCTCTGGATTACAGTAATAATGAAGCAGCCACTTGATATGTTTGTGGGGGTGATGAGATATCTATTTTATGTTGGTGGCGATGACGATCTTGGTGAGGATGTGTTAATGGTACTGTTGTTTACAGTGAAGCTGGTGGTGGAGTCTCCGCCAGGATAGAAGTTAGATAGAGTCGGGAAAAAGACGACCATGTATGAGAGGGTATTTTAGTCCACCTGTACAAATATGGTGACTCAGCTAACTGTTTTGGACGGAATATGTAACGAGGGGAGGTTTCTCTAATTTTATCTATGTAGGGGAGGTAACACAAATTATGATCTTCGCCAGGGGAGGTAATGCAAATTACTCCTAAAAAATATATATATAATTTCACTCAGAAAAGTTCCATTTCTCTCGATTCTTCTTCCTTCGAAAAAGGTTTAGAGTGTTGCTGCGGTGATTTGGGAAGATCTGTTAACAATATCTAGGATTTGAGAATTTGGTGCTTTGAGAGATCGAAGAAGAAAGAAGAGCAGATGAAGATGTTTCTGAATCTGTTGTAAAGAAGAAGTTGATGATTAAATTAGGAATTTTACAAAGTTAGGGTTCGAGAATAAATTGAGGATTTTCTCGATTTGGAGTTTGCTGTTGGAGTTTGATTAAACCTAACCTTCAATCTTCTTCAAATTCAGTCCAATCTCTGTTCACAAAGTTACTCAATCATCGACGGAGGTCGAATTGATGTTTGAGATAACAATATCAAATTGGGAGTTTTAATTTTTCTTTTCCAGGTAAAATAATTGAACTATTAATTTCAGTTATTTGTTGGGGAACAATATGTTTAGATCATTCCCCTCAGTTTGGGTTTTATTAGATTCAGTTCGAATGCGATCACTTATACCTCTTTGAATTTTGATTTTGCAATCAGCTTGATTCACAAGAAGAAAAACTGCAGTTTGGTATTAATACGTAGGATAGATTCTTATTTGGATTCAAACGAAAATAATAATATGAAAGCTCCATTGTTCATATCACTAGCGACAGCTATGGAACTCTCAGTTCTACATTACTTTGGAATTCTTTAATTTTATACTTAAAACATCTTTGCAGGTTTCAATTTTGATTGTTGAACTTTAGGGTAATCAAATAATCTGCATCTCTGAGTCTGATTTTAGATTTGAATTTTACTTGAAATAGTTGAGTGGATCCAGGGAAAAAAAACTGACAGTGTAATTTTTTATATGCATAGTGCTCATATATCATAACATCTACCGTATTTGTTATATGCAGTCTAATATTTGCACTTTCATATGCAGTCTAATATTTGCACTTTCACAAATGTATATAGTGAAGTAGCACGCCAATCCATGAATTCTACTAACACGGTCCATAGTTGAGTGAATAGCTTCTCTGCACCTCTTAAGTATTCTAACACAGTCTCTATCGTTCCAATCATTAAGAATAAACTGCAAACCAAGCCATGAACATGAGAGTAACATGGGTTGGATGTCACAGTTGCTTGGTGGATAACATGGGCTTGGATTTTTGGTTTAATGGATTCTACACAAACTCTGCAGATGATAAATTTTAGCCAAGTTATGCTATTTTTTAGGTTTTTTTTAATACCATTATTATTACCAATTTGTCTGTTTTTTCATTGCACCTGAATTTGTTTGGTGTACGCTAGTTGATCTAGAAACCCAAATACTTGGCCTTTCTTGGTTATGCCTTCATAGCAGCAAGAAGACCCTTGCGCTTCTTGAAAAACAAGCTATTTAATTTATTACTTATTGTCTTTGTATATTTACTGCACCAACATGAATTATGTAACAGTTTTTGTCTTCCTTGATAACTGAGTTACTGAAATATGATTTTGGTGAAAATGTACATAATTGTAGATATGATTTTGGGGAAAATGTACATGATTGTAGTTATGAGCTCTTCTAAGCATATGAAGCGTAGGTGTATTTAGTAAATTGACTATGAAAATGCATATATAGTATCAGAAGTGTGTAGATGGTTAATATGTTTTATGTTTCATGTATAGTTGTAGTAACCGATAAGTGATACTAGCCTTGTACACTTGGGAATATTTTGCATTCTTACCGTGTTTACAACTAGGATTTTTAACTAACTGCCTTTTTGTCTTCTCTTCTTTTTTGGGCAGGTGTATCTCAGGGTGGAATTGTCGTGGAACGTAGTAGTGTCTTCCGAGCAGTTGCATGGTGAAGGTATGCCAAGCCATAAACATGAGAGTATTCTAACACAGTCTACAGTTGATTGAATAGCTTCCCTGCACCTCTTAAGTATTCTAACACAGTCTCTATCGTTCCTATCATGAAGAATAAACTGCAAGCCAAGCCATGAACATGAGAGTAACTCAAGGGTGTAAACACAACAATATATATAACTATTTGACTGCTATTGGTTGGCCTACCAGGAGATATATGCACCGGTTTTTGAAAAGTCGCAATAACACCCTGAACTGATATTTTTATATTTTTAGTAATAATATGTTATAATTCTTATGCAGCAAACCATGACTGCAGTGCAGCTGCCTACTCAACAAGCAATGAACTGTGATTGACAAAGAATCCGTAGGAAAAACATGATGGAGGAGCCGAGGTCTACTATACGCGAGCATGATCGACAAAGAAGCGGTGTTCTGTTTTTATTCTGTCGGCCCTCCACACCGTGGTAGCGGTGTTCTAGTAATTGGGCCGACCGACCGGAGGGCCCGAAGGGCCCGTAGAGAGGGAGTCCCTTTTATGGACACTTTTTTGTCAAATGAACCCTAACGATTTGTTAAAAAGATCGGGAAAAAAATTATGTGTGCAATTTCAATATGGTATGTTGGATCACTAACTTAAAAACAAGGAATTAATGCAAGCCGTTCATCTGATAAGGGAATTCTGTGTTGAAATTCGATATTGTTCGTTGGATTGAAACACCTATTTGATGTGAGTCGTTCTATAAAGGATTTCGGTACATTATATAAGATATTATGAGGATTTATACTAATTTAACTAAATTTATAAGGATCTAAAGTCAAAAATTATATATACATTTTTCACTCAGAAAAATTTAATTTCTCTCGATTCTTCTTCCTTCGATATAGGTTTACAGTGTTGCTGCGGTGATTTGGGAAGATCTGTTAACAGTTTGCATCTAGGATTTGAGAGATCGACAAAAAAAGAAGAGAAGATGAAGATGTTTTGAATCTGTTGTAAAGAAGAAGTTGATGATTAAATTAAGAATTTTACAAAGTTAGGGTTCAAGAAGAAATTGAGGATTTTAACGATTTGGAGTTTGCTGTTGGAGTTTGATTAAACCTAACTTTCAATCTTCTTCAACTTCAGTCAAATCTCTGTTCACAAAGTTACTCAATCATCGATGGAGGTCAAATTGATGTTTGAGATAACAGTCAAATTGATGTTTGAGATATTTCTTCTCCAGGTAAACTAATTGAACTATTAATTTCAGTTCTTTGTTGGGGAATGACATGTTTAGATCATTCCTTTCGATTCGGGTTATAAGATTACATTTTTCAAGTAATTTCAATGTTTCGTGTATGCTAATTTCAAGTAATTTGGTGTCCTACCGGCTTAAAGAGTGAGGATGTTCTCTGTTGATGTAAGTTCAATCATCTTGTTCATTTTTTACCCTCGCTTACTAATTAATACTTTCGTCTTACATGATGTAAATCATTAGATTCATGGTCTATGATTAACTTAACGTGTATAATTTATTCAATTTGATATATTATCTTTGGACATTTTGAATCTTAGTAAAAGCTTTGTAAGTGTAGGACAAATCTTTCTTGAACTTAGCCTTAGATGCTTAGAGCATAATAATATTTTTTTATGGTGGATTTAAAATGCTTGTTCTGGTTTCATGTTTGGACGAAAATTTCGGTTTAGAGAAGCTGTCATGAACTGCTCTACCACACTAATAACAGCATGTTACGGGTCTGAAGTCCCAAGGATGTTGTCCTGTCTATGAGATTGAGGTGCCCATGACATCATTTAGAGGCTATGATAAAGGAGTATTGTGGCACCCAGTTCCAAATTGTCTCGACAGTTACCCTGTTTTCCTTCATTGTAGTGCATTGATTAGTATGGTTTCTAAGAGTTTTTGCTGCTTGCTTTTGTTAATAAAAGATTTACCACTCTTCTGTATGTTTTGTGCTTTAACATCATGGTTCTTATTCTGTTTTAGGATAACAGATCGCAATCCACATCATAATTGGCGTAAATATATGCTTGGAAATAACATGTTATTCCTCATACTAAACATTCCAAGGTTGAGTAATATGAGGAATGACACGGACGATTAGGTATTTCGAAGTTGTACGCCTAGCAATGCTGAAAATATTACCTGAATTTTTATGGGCTGGTAATCCTGGTATTCAAAATAGAAGAGAGCTGCACTTATTAGTGAAACGGTCTCAGGTTTGTAAGAAGAAGAATATAGGTGGTCCTGGTATTAAAAGTTCAAGGAAGATGAATGATGAATGGTCTCCAGGTGACTTCTTTGTCTCTTCTACCGTTCAAAAAGTTAGAACTAAATTGCCTACTTCAAGTTGGTTTAACAAAATACAGGAGAGTTGGTGGGTAAAGTCATTTTGATGTCACTAGAAGCGGTGTTTCATTTTTCTTCGGTCGGCCCTCCCCACCGTGGCAACGGTGTTCTAGTATAACATTAAATAGGGTTAGTCATGACATTTCATACGATTCCCTTAATATTTTGACTTTGTCAATTAGGACTGTTAATGTGGAGGGAGTATTATGATGCGGAATTGGATATGGATGTCGAACTTAATATCCATGTATGGGACTGGATAAAAGATGAGGCTAAATTCGGTCCAATCCATATCATACTCACCCTATCAGCTAGTACAACTGTACAAAAGAAAATTCATCTAACAACCATGAATGAAGCGAAACGTCTAATCTTGAAATGGGTCTCTAATTAGAGATTGGGTTTGTAATTTGGGCCTGTGAGTTGAGCTCTAGGCTGCTTGTAAATTCTTTTATTTATTTATTTTGAATAAAGCTTAACCTTCTTTGCCTAAAAAGAAAGCTTAACCCTTTTTGAAGAAAAAAAAGGCCTTCTGGTTGAATGACTAATTGTGATTGCCAATGGAGTGGTGTTTCTGGCATTCAATCCTTATAAATGTGTTTCTGTCTCTATTGCTGGTAGTGTGTTAGAATGAATTTTCCGTCTTTAACCATTTTTGTTCTGATGTGATTTTTTAGATAAGCTATTGAGCTGGCCCTATGGTGCATTCTTTATTGTTGACAATACAAGGCTATAAGCCTTGTAAAATTGACATCTCGATAATGCTTCTGGGAATTTGAAATATTATTATTACCATATTCTCGTGAGAGTCTAAACATGCAAGTTTGTCCCAGCATATTCTCATTTGCACCAGAGTAAATATCAAGTGAAGTAAATTGCAGCATGATAGATACACTTCTCACGAGTAGTATTAGCTTCTCACTGAGTAGTATTTGCGAGAGGAGCACCAGTACTATAATCGAATTTCTCAGGTATTAACAGAAGCAGCAGAAGCCTCCTTCATTTCAAGTAATGCATCTTCAAAACACTTAGCGAGGAACTGAGGGTCTGGAATAATGTCTTTAGCCACAAGAATTTGCATTTCTGCTTTTCCAGCGTAACTTACCATATGCATTGTCAGTGCCTGCAGTTTCATTACTTAGAATCCATGAACCTAGACACAGCTAGCGCAAACCAGAAACAAGTGGTTGAAAAGGAAAAAGCTTACATGGGGTAAACTGGACGAAGTTGCTCTAAATGAAATTATTGGATTTCCTCCGAACATAATCTCTTCTTGTGGACCAACGACATTCGATATCGTAAAACTTGTATTACAGAAAACCCTGTTGTTAAGAAAATACATGACCTACGAACACAAATAAAACAGATTGTAAGTTATACAAATATCGATTCTTCAAATTCTGATGAATTCTCTAAGTTATAGAACCTTGTTGATTAATGTATTACCTTCGGACCCAAAAGTGACATCGCTAATTTACTAATTGCATAAGTGAAATGAGCTTCTAACGATAGTTTCTTCTTATCCAGCATATCTTTGGCGTTCTTGACATATTGAAGTGCATCATTACCAACATTTTTATGGGGGTAAATTGGAAGCAAAAGGAATGCAAATTTGTTACCCCACCAACTTGTCACCGAACTGCTCTTCACCAAATTTGACATCTCCTGTAAAAGTAAATTCACGATAGTGTTTATGAGAAATGTTAGCAGACAACTCTTTAAAATAGATGCACGATCGTGATTACGCTTGCATCCCTTGGATGAAAGGGTAGTATAGCGCATCTTCTTAGAAAGAAGCCTGCTACTGCTCTATATAAGCCAGAATTATGCAGTGAAAAAGAATGCGAAGTCGTTAAAGTACCTGCAATCCAGGCTGTTCTCTAAGGTTAACCATTGCTATTCCCGTGATTTGAAGTCCCTCTTTTGGCTCTAAACAAAAATGCTTTATGATTAGCTAAGATCAACACTAATTACTCGAGTCTGAGGTGCTTTATGAGCGGAATCAAAATTTGATAGTTACTTGATTCAGAGGTTTGATGGTAATCCAAGTATCGCGATAACCCAGATGTAATCACTCCGAAAAGAACGTCATTGATGGTCTGCCATATAAAAAATATTGTAATTCAGACAGATATCAGATATGAGTACAGCATAAGAACCAATCTTCTAAACTGTGTCAAAAAATTATTATGATCCCGGTCAAAGAACTAGTATGATAGCTTACTGACTCAAAGAAAATTTTAAGTTCCGGTAATTATACATTTGGTTATAAATCACGGACAGCATTGTCAAGAATTGGGCAGACATTATTATAACAACGCTATACTAGTGAGCTCTGCACGTATATTGATCGCATAACTAATTCAGTATTACTGTACTATAATCTTGGATTAGATGTTAATTGATGGTGGGCAGTAGACACATCGCACATGCAATACCAAAGAAAATTAAGATGATTCACCATCAAATGCCGTGAGCAAAGTTGACCGTCAATCATAATTAACCACGGTTGTATTAGACAAGAAAAAAGAAATCTGGTTGTCCAAAAATGACGATAACAGAACTTCTTTTTTCTCTCTCTCTCTATATATATAGACCTTACAACACCGTTTAGCTGTAAAATAATGAATAGCTGAAGTCAAACAAATAAATGAGACGGGACCAAAATAAAAACACTAAAATATGGATACGAGATCGAAGATACTAACCGCGTGAAGGACGGCATTCTTGACAGATTTCATGTCGTCTAACTTGAATCTAGCAGTAGCAAGCTTCCGAGGCCAAAGTTGAACACCATGCCCACCACTTATCTTGCTTTTAGCATCTTTCAAACACAAGCTTCGAAGTAAGAAGCCCGTTACATAAACAATAGTTAACCAAATCTTCATTACCAATCTCAAAATCATTTCACGCATATTGACCCTACTACTGCTACTGCTACTACTACTTCTGGTGTTGTTTCCGGGGATGCTGGGTAATTGATCAGGCTGGTCAACTTTCCTACACATAGCTAAAATCAAAGACATTAAAGATACCCCGTCACCTAAAGCATGATGTATTCTCAATACTACGCAGTTTTGATCCTTCAATATATGTAATTCCCATAATGGTTTATCAATGTTGAGAGGCGATGAAACAGTAAGATCTGCCAAATAGGCATTCACGATCTCATCATCGCTAAGAGCGTCGGACGGCGAATCACCATGGTCAATGTCTTGAATGAGAAATATGTGTTTGTCTAGATTTATAGCACCTCTTTTCCAATATTCTCTACCATTCTTGTCTCTTACTAAAACACTTTGAAATCTTGGGTGCTGAATCAAAATGGAGTTTTTTATTTCGGCTTTAACGGATCCTATATTGATAGGGTATTTGGCATTGATTATACAATTGATAACTTGATTTCCTTCTTCTTGCAAGAACAGCCGCCCCACAGGGGTCACAGGCTCTTCTTTGTTCATGGTGGGTTTGAAAGACTTGTCGCACTTGTGATATAGAAATCGAAAGAGATACTGCAATCACAGAGATGAAAATATAAGTAGTGCTGTTTGATTCCAAGAAAGAGTTTGACTATCACTATTTTAAGAGTAAGTTGAATTTTAATAAGCTAATATATAGTTGCTGATTCATTCACAGAAGAAATTTTTTAAAGGGAGTTCTTTTATATACCCCTATAAAATACTAACGGTACCCCCATTAGTTAGTTATTGTAGTTTTAATTGGTTAACATGAAAATTATGAAATTATTTCAAAATTTTGATATTGATACCCCTTTTAAAAAAATAAATAAATTATTATACAACCATATATATAGACGTAAAATTATATTCATAGATACGCAAAATCTTTTTCCCATATATAGAACATAATTTTGACCGTGACATTAATTGTGAGAATATATACTAAAAATATATATGTTATGGAAGAGCATAGAAAACCCTAGCTAGGTAAATCAACTATGGAATCGATAGAATCCCATTTCGAAGGTACGAAGATTGAATCATATTGAGATGAACTGTAAGGCATTCTATCAAATCATGTTTAAACAAAACCCACAAATCAAAATCTCTTTAGAATCCTTAAATTACAACCGATTGCAAAGAAGATATTTAAGGCATTTTATCAAACAGAGAAGGTATATTGTACAAAACTATAAGTGTTCAAATTAGGCTTGATAAACTATAACATAAAATTAATATCAGTGGTCATGATTTCATGAATGATGATTGTTATATTGATAACCTCTGCAAACTATTCATGTTAATTAATTCTCCTAATCTATCACCATTGATAGAGTAACAAGAAATTAACCTGATGAAAAATTTTATTCCCAAAGAAGAGAACTAAGAAACCAAGATTAGGATTTTTTTGTGAGGTAACATTAGTTTTAGACAATTCACTGTTTTTGTAGAGGAAGTGAACGATTTCCAAAATAAAATTTAAAGTTCGAGGCTTTTACAAAGAGAAGAAAGAAAAACAAGAATTCTATGATAAAGATGGATTTGTGTTTTTATTTCTGATTTGTTGTTCGGGGGTATAAAAAAAAATTGAATTTGATGGGGTAGGTAGATAAATGTTGGGGGTATAGTTAGTATTTCTGGGGGTATATAGAAGAACGCTCATTTTAAAAATCATTCAAAAAATCATTAGTTAAACGCAACATGACCGGAGGATTTCCTAACTAAACATGTGGCATGCCTATGCTTTGAGAAGAATCCTATTGTTGGGCTGCACCCATTTGGGTTTTGGGGGCTAGGATTCTAGTATCCTAAAAGGGCTAGGGAGAGAGATTATGAATCTTTTCCGGTTATGTAAGGAAGGAGTTAAGCTAGCTTAACTGACTCGTCCAAGTTGGATGGTCGTGACGGCTTCGCGATTGACTTGGGCGGTCAGGATCAAACTTTAAATAAAACCTAGCCGCTCGATTAGCATATTTTGGCCGGCCATCGGAAGCGGCGCATGTAATCTACGAGTATTCTGATTGGTCGAGATAATAGGTGGGTGACTGGTAGTCACGATGGCACCTTGTTTACCGAACGCCAGTGTTTAAAGTCTGATTTACCCTCAAATTATTCTCATTACCTAAAATCAAAATTAATTCAAAACCCAAAAACCAAAATTAATTCACTAACTTTACTTCTTCTTCTCAAAAACAAACAACAAAACAATACCTATTGATCAATTTTTTTTTAACATATCTTCACTGATTCTCAAAAATATTTATGAAGGTTGATTCTCAAGATGACCAAATCAGGACGATTTGGATTGAATCTGTGGGAAATATATGTTCTAAAACAACAACAAAAATGTATTTCCATTTATTATTTTAATTAAATTATCTTTAATAGTCTTAATGATCTTCTTAAAAGAAATTTATTTGGCTATAAATTTCTTACCGTTTCATATTAGAAGAGTGAATTATTTTTATTAAATCATATTAATGTTTTTATTAAACTCATTTTTTAAGATCTTTTGACTACAGCATAAAATATATTTTGGTTGGAAAAACAATTAGAGAGTTTTTTATTTAATGTTTTTGGAGTTTTAAAGAAAAATAAGATTTTTTTTGAGAGAAAGAAAACTAGTGTGTGATCATCACTTGTTTTCTACAAGTTTGATTTTGAGCAAGAATAGAAGTGTACAAGTATCACATACTCTCAAAGTGCAAGAGTGATTGTGAAAGAGAATTACTCGGATGTTTTATCTTAGGGACGATGCGACATTGAAGAACTGCTTGCACGATCTTGTCAGAGCCGCGAAACGTCTTAAAGAGAGCGACCTGGTCGTGACTCAGCCATTATATTTTTTATTTGTTTCATTTATGATTGTTTTGCAGGCTATTTTCAGCTATTGTTCCCATAAAATCCACCATCAATTGATTATGATTGTAATGTTTATGAAGGTGTTGTTATAGCGCTACTCGGTAGAACTCGCAGGCGTTGCTATCTCAAGCTTGTTTTCAAGTTTAGTTTCCAAAACTATAAGTCTTGATTTCTAGTCTACTTATATCTAAGTTTCGGACTAGGATACAAAGTGTAGTTGATCTCTAGACTCCACTGCGTTCATCATACAAAGACGAATAACTACTCAAAGAACTGGTGGAACTTCATCGACTAAAAGGTATGTGGAGACTTGAACTTATCTATCACTCAAAAGTCTATCTACTCTATCTCCTATCTTGAGACAAAATTCGTATTTTTATATAGACTTCTTATACACATTTGCTATTTCGAGCCGATTTTATCTCGCTTATCTTTTTCTTGAAATATGTGTTGGCAAGCTTTCGCTTTGGCCATTTTTATCTTTACATGTGACGAAAGTCATGTAGGTTATTTCAATATCTTGAAAATTGCTTTGATGAAAAATAGTGTGTGAATAACCTCTATTTAACATCCTCTAAGAATGTTTCATTGATTGAAATGAGAGTTTAGAATATATAACCTTGAATGGATATAAACATTGTATGTGAACTCATACGTGTGTAAGTCCTAAATCCTTGAACCAAAGTATGCGTACTTTGCTGCTCAAGATAACCGGAACTAAAGTCCGCGTACCCGTACGCATACTGCCTGCAGTTCATGTCCCGTGAATTTCTATTGGAGTTTGTGAACTGAAAACAAACTTAATCCGGGTACTTAAGTATGCGTACCAGTATGCATACTTGAGTAGGTTATTTTCTAAAAACGGTTTATTCGTGAACTTAAAATTATATAAACTAAGGAATGCATATTTGAAAAACGTGGCTATAAATTGTGTCTTGTATACTTCTATGAAATCTACGCAATTGAACAACTCTCAAACTAGTTCTTTTGAGTCATTTGAACTAGTTATGGTGAAGATGAATAAGGTTGATATGAAAGTGCTCATATGGCTAACAATTTGGTTAACTACTGTTGAACCAACTAGGTGTACACGTTTAGATACGGTTACACAAACCTAAATGGACGTGCATTTTATTTGTGTATAACAAGCTAAGTACCATCTAACGGTTAAAATAAATTAGCTTGAATCTAATCAGGTTTTCATCTAACGATAAATATTGAATGCTTTGTTACCAAGGTAACCCATATTGTAAACCCTGATTTCGAGACTATATAAAGGAGAACTCTAGCAACTGGGAAAGTTAATCCCCATACCTCCTGGGTGATATGATCGGTTGTCAGCCGAGCAAAAATAATTTCACTTCTTTACTCAACAAAATATAAATGAAGTATAAAGTAAGGAAGATATTGTATCCACAGAGAGGCGATTGTTGTTATCAAATTCTAGTTTATTAGTAACCAAAAGGGGGGGATTTCTGATTTTTGTAAAACAAAGATAAAATAAAAGCAAAGTAAATAGTTGGAAGTAATCAATGAGAGAAAGATATTGGTCAAGGAATTCATCTTCAATCTTAAACATGTGCTTGCATAAATGATTAGAATTACAATTTAATCTCTTTTATTATCAAAAGCCTAGAATATCGAGAGATCAAGATAATCTAATAATTTCCTAAGTTCACCAACACACACAATAGAGTTGCGTGTGCGAATTCTACCTAAAGAATAACCTAACGCCTTGCGCTAATTAAGTTCGATTCCTAAGAGCATTAAGTTTGGGAAATAGGCTAATCAATGCAATTTTCATACATTGCGCATGACAATTCGGACAATGGTCAAACTCTACATATGATTACAAGAGTGTATCACTACAAACTATAATCATATCATGCTACTTGTATTTGGGTTATTGCATGATGAAAAACCCTAAAATAGCTATGGACAATATGCAAGTTCAATTAATTTGCCACTTAACTAACCAAACATCTAAATCCTATCACAATACATCAATCATGTTATTATTAAAAGCAGTAGAGATTTGAACGAAAACAAAGAGAGAAAACTAATACATAACTCAAGCACAAGTTTTAGAAATAAGACTACATCCTTAACCAATAATATAAGATTTAGATATACATAGCTATGGAGTTCATCATAATCAATAATAATGAATTAAAGAAGATGAAACAAAAGCAAACCCTAGTAGCGTAAGTTTCAGCCGTTCTCTCCAGAACTCCAAGAATAAAATACGTCCTCTGAAAGTTAAAGAAAACTTTTCTTTTTGTAGCTTTTTTTCTCCAAAATTAGGTCCAAGTCTTCAAAGTCCATTAGATGAAAATCCACCAAGCCCATATGTGAGAACAACCCATGTAGAGATTATGCCCCAAAATATGTCGCCGGAAAACTGGTACAACCGCCGGAATTTGGCCGGAATCTGGCGCCGGAAAAATCTCAGGTGATCGGAAAAAATCCTCCCGGTCACCGATCAACGAGTCAAGTTGGTCAGATATCTGAGTCAAGTTCAAGTCAGTCTTCTGGCTCGGTTGAGTGAGCTAACTAGGTTGAACTGCAAAGGCCTGAGCTATTGCACTCTTGGATTGTCCATATGTTGTGATGCGCCATCACAGCTGCAGCCTCAACTTACAGTTCTTCCACTCAAACCTCCCTTCCAGTATCAGTTCATAGCTCAACTACTTGTGATTAGTTTCTAACTGCACTTCATAAACACCACCAATGCCGATAACCCATTCTAATATTCACAGCTGCGACACAATCTGCTCATCTATTCTATCACCAGTTCATGCTCAAGCCATAAACTCTCATTCTATCTCCATATATCTACAACACTGTCACAACCATTATGACCATCTCTGTGGCTTCACTGCAACAACAAGAGATTGCAGTTGCAACCTTTCCATACTCTTCTCAGCATAATCAACTCCAGTTGCAATCTCAGTTCTATATCTTGCAAACAAACATCTGTAACTTGGTCTACTTTTAGTTACAGCTGCACAACCTCAAACCATCCATCTTCTCAGTACCCTTCTAGTTCACTGATTCAAGATTTGACCCATTTCACCATTACATTCCCTGTGACAGCAGAAAACACACACACACACACACACACATACAACTTACCTGTAATAACCCATATCTCCATTAAGCTTCCAACATGACCCCTGACCATAACAGCTTCATAACTCATTCACCATATGTAACTTCACAAACATCATAGCACCAATTCTATCTCAGTCAGACAAAGCATCAGAACTCATCTCCATTCCCTGAATTCATAACCGCCACTGCTTTAAGCCATCTCTGCCACTTTCTCTCAATCTTCAGACATCAAAATTAGCTTCAAAATTCCTTGGATAACTCATTGAGCCATACTCAGCCTTGCAATTGTTGTTCCCAGCCAACTATCACTATATTGGATCTGCAGTTTCACTATCACCAATTCCTTCTCAAACCAACCACTATCAACACCTGAAGCTTATATTCACCTGCAACTTCTTCCCTGCACTTCAATTAACTCCTTGTTGCATTTCAATACACATTGATCACTTCCACCGGCATCTGTAATAAACTATCATGACATAAGACATGGCTTCACTGCACCTGTAGCTCCATCTCTACTGCAGCTACTTGACCTAACATTCATATAACCATTGCAGCTTAAGTCACACTCTCATTTCACCATCCATATTCTTTCACATCATTCATCATTCAAGCCCATTTCATTCTATATCAACATCAACGCAGTTTTCTTGCTTCCCTGTATCTCCATTGTTATAGCTTGTAGCTTCTCCATCCTCAGAAACACCATCAATTCAAAACCCTAACTCAATAACATCTTCTCTGATTTCTTGATTCAAACAACCCAACACCTAATTAAACCAAAACCCATTCTTAACCCTGTTCTAGCTCACCAATTTCCTCTTAACTTCATCACCTTCTTCTACCAGCAAAATCAACTAGCAGGAATCCCTAATTTCTTAGATCTCTCAACCACAACATCAGATTCAAAACCAGATCCTTGATTCGAAACCCATATCTTCAATTTCAACATATTCTCGATCTCCTTCTGTTGATACGAAGAACATCTCTAATTTCTTCCACCATAGACAATCAACACCCTAACCTCCTTCCTTTCTCTGAATTTCTCCCGATCTCTCAGACAGCAGCCATTTTTCTCTCTGTCTTGATTTTAAGAAGATAATAATTGAGGAACCTGAAATCTGGGCTGAGTAGGAACCAGAATTGATATAGGCCCCCTATAAAATGATACAAACGACTGTGCAGCCCATTAGCTCTCCTTTGAACCAGAGCTAGCGGCCCCTTATCGTTGACTTGACTCCGCATAACACTCGCCGTTGAACGCTTTCGCCTTCCTTGCTCCAAATGAATGTTTCTCCCAGCCACAACCGTCTCTTATTTCTCAGATCCACTTCTTCTCCTCAATGTCTTGACATCATTAAAGCCGCCATGCTTTTCAGACATAATTTGCATCACTAAAGCTGGCATACTTTTCAGACAGAGATGAAGAAATAAAAGCAAATAGTGAGAAATAATCCGCCTCCAAGAGAAGTTGCACACGAGATGATACTTTTTCCATGTTTCCTCTCCTTTTGTTCTAAATAGCTCTAAAGTACCTAAACACTCAAAAGGAAACATAAGATACATATTTTACAAGAAAACTCGCAAAAGAAAGCATAAACTATAAATAAATATCAAGGTGTTTTAGACACCTATCAAATTCCCCCACACTTTGACTTTGCTAGTCCTCGAGCAAATCAAACAAAATAATTATAAAATATACATACAAATCCGTCTCGTCGAGGCTACGGTCACTTTTAGCATAAATAACAAGCCTTTGAACCCCTATGTGTCCCTAGTGGATGAGTTTTAGTCTCGTGAAGGTTTACAAGAGGTCTTCCTACAAAACCTATATTTCCAACTCCGTCTATTTGTGACAAATCAATGAACAAATCCAAAATGACTACATGAGGAGGTACCTTGAGCAAATTCAATTCATATTTAAGTAAATAAAGCTCTAATAAGATAGTCGAACAAACCACAATACTCAGAATCTAACTAACCACAATCACAATGAAAAGATTAAGAAGATGGATATAGATGTATATGTTGGCGAATATTAACAAGTGATCGGTGTTTCCCATATCTGTCTGAAGGTCACCGCCAAGATGAACCTATGCATCCTATTGGATTGAGCCACCGGTCTGAATTCTAGTGTCAACACACTGGCATATACAAGGGGAACCAGTGGTCAACAATCTTAATTCTACATCAACTCAACCGACATATACAAGGGAACTAGGAGTCGACTTTATTCAACACATTAATAATATTTTTTTTCTTTTCTTTTTCTTTTTCTTTTTCACTTTTTTTTTTTGGACTGCATGATTAGATCTTTTGGATCCAAGCGCATGCTTCTTTGTCAGCAAGTATGTGATAGTTACCTTGGATCCTGCATTCCACGCTTGTTTATGCGACGGAGGCAAGGACAACATTTCACACATACTGCTATCCAAGTGTCTTTTTTATTCCGTTTGGTCTAATTGGTCGGTCTTTTTTTTTTTTTTTTTTTTTTAGCAACTCAATCACTCTATTTCATCCTAGCAGTAATAACAAGTTGATGTTTAGTGACCCACCAAAGCACTTAGAGAACAATAGATAAATATGGAAAAATAAAAATAGAAAGTGATATGGTGATATTCCGAGATATGGTAACAACTATCATGGTATTTATAATTTCTGAGCTATGTTCATCCCTTTTAGTTAATTAGTTCCTCAACTCCTGCAATCAAAATGGTTCCATCCACTTATAGTGTCATCCTAAAGGCACAAGTTTCTAGATTTCGGAGTTCAAAAAGCATAATTTTTTTCTTGGTTTTTCTATTTTTCTATTTTTTTTTTTACTAAAGGCATAAAACAAACTAAAACAAACTATACAAACATATAAATGCTCCCCCACACTTAAACTTTACATTGTCCTCAATGTAAAATTGAATCGTCCAAAGAAAGTTCAAGGTGGGAAATTCCGCAAATGATATGCAAAAACAAGAAAATAAAGATAAAATGCATAAAGAATAAAAATATAAAGGTAAAGATACAAAACCGGTGGGTTGCCTCCCACTTAGCGCTTGGTTTAAAGTCGTCAGCCCGACGTTCTACTTGTTTGCTAAGACTCCTCCAGAGGGAGCACTTCCAAAAGGTTAACTCCTTCCACGACGTCTGAAGAGAAGTTCTCATAATATGGTTTCAACCGGTGTCCATTCACTTTAAGTTCATTTCCTGTAGCTAAAATACGAATTTCAACTGCACCATGAGAAAACACATTAGTCACAATAAAAGGTCCAATCTAACGTGACCTTAATTTACCCGGAAATAATTGCAAGCGAGAATTAAACAAAAGCACTTTCTGCCCAATGCAAAATTGTTTCTTTGTAATCATATTATCATGTAATGATTTCGTCTTTTCCTTGCAAATTCGTGATCTTTCAAATGCATCATTGCGAATCTCTTCTAACTCTTGAAGTTGCAACTTCCTTTGTTCCAGCACCATCCAACTCCATATTACATTACCTAATAGCCCAAAACGCCTTATGCTCAATTTATATGGGTAAGAGACAAGGTTTACCGTAAACAATCCTAAAGGGAGACATCCCAATAGGTGTCTTGTATGCGGTTCTATACGCCAACAAAGCATCATTGAGTCTCAAACTCCAATCTTTCCTTGTTGGATTTATCGTCTTTTCTAGAATGGATTTCACCTCTCGGTTGGAAACCTCGGCTTGTCCATTTGTATGTGGATGGTATGGTGTTGCAATCCTATGCGACACATTGTACTTCCTTAACAAGCCTTGCAAAAACCTGTTTTTGAAGTGTGAACCTCCATCGCTAATTATATCTTTTGGAATTCCAAACCTTGCAAAAATATTTGCTTGCACAAAATCTAAAACAACTTTAGAATCATTAGTTGGGGTGGCCTTAGCTTCCACCCATTTCGAGACATAATCAACAACAAGCAAGATATAATAATTTCCACTAGAATTGACAAAAGGACCCATAAAATCAATTTCCCAAACATCAAAAACCTCAACAAATTGAATAATAGTTTGTGGTATTTGATTTCGGGCACCTAGATTGCATGTTCTTTGGCACCTATCATATGTGGTACAAAATGCATATGCATCCTTAAACAAAGTCGGCCAATAAAAACCACATTCTAGTACCTTGAGAGTGGTTCTCTTGCTCCCAAAGTGTCCTCCACAAGCATAAGAGTGACAAAAAGACAAGATATAGTTAAATTCAAATTCGGGAACGCACCTTCGTATTACTTGGTCACTACAATGTTTCCATAAGTATGGATCATCCCATATGTATTGGTTTCCTAACTTCTTAAGTTTATCCCTCTTAGCACGAGACAAGTTCTTTGGGATTTGTTTAGAAACCAAGTAATTAATAATATCAACGTACCATGGTTCTCCAAAGGAAATTGAGAATAGTTGCTCATCCGGAAAACTTTCATGCAACGGGATAGTTTCCTTTTCCACAGCAAGACGGCTCAAGTGATCCGCAACGGTGTTCTCGATTCCTTTGTTGTCTTTGATTTCAATATCAAACTCTTGCAAGAGTAAAATCCATCGTATGAGCCTCGATTTCGCCTCTTTCTTTGTAAGCAAGTACCTAAGTGTTGCATGATCAGAAAAAACAACAAATTTTGTACCAATTAGATAAGATCGAAACTTTTCCAAAGCAAAAACAATAGTTAATAACTCTTTTTCAGTGGTTGTGTAGTTTTGTTGGGCCTCATTTAACGTTCTAGAAACATAATAAATGGCATGAGGTATCTTCCCCACACGCTGCCCAAGCACCGCACCAACTGCATAATCACTTGCATCACACATGAGCTCAAAAGTCTTGCTCCAATCCGGTGGTTTAATGATAGGGGATGAAATCAAAAGTTCTTTCAAACGATTGAATGCCACCATACAATTTTCATCAAAGTTAAAAACCACATCTTTTTGCAATAAGTTGCAAAGTGGTGATGATATCTTGGAAAAATCCTTGATGAATCTACGATAAAAACCTGCATGACCAAGAAAAGAACATATCTCCCTCACCGTAGTGGGAGGGTTTAGAGCACGAATAAGGTCTATCTTAGATTTATCAACTTCCAAGCCTTTAAAAGATATTATATGGCCTAAAACTATGCCATGATTTACCATGAAATGGCACTTCTCCCAATTCAGCACAAGGTTCGTTTCAACACATCGTTCAAGGATTAATGACAAATTGTTCAAGCAAAGGTCAAATGAATCACCAAAGACACTAAAGTCGTCCATGAACACTTCGATTATGTTTTCAACATATTTTGAAAACATACTTACCATACACCTTTGAAAGGTAGCTAGAGCATTGCATAAGCCAAAAGGAATCCTTCTATAAGCAAAAGTACCGAAAGGACAAGTGAAAGTGGTTTTCTATTGATCCTATGGTGCTATCACAATCTGATTGTAACCTGAATAGCCATCAAGAAAGCAATAATAAGAGTGTCCAGCTAAACGTTCAAGCATTTGATCAATAAAAGGTAATGGAAAGTGATCTTTTCTAGTATTGGCATTTAATTTCCTGTAATCAATACAAACCCTCCAACCGGTTTGCACACGAGTTGGGACAAGTTCATTCTTATCATTCTCCACCACCGTCACACCTGATTTCTTTAGTACAACTTGTACCGGGCTCACCCACTTGCTGTCGGATATAGGGTAGATAACACCCACTTCCAAAAGCTTGAGTATCTCCTTTTTCACAACTTCCATCATGAGAGGGTTCAAACGACGTTGTGCTTCCCTTGTAGGCTTTGCATCGTCCTCCAAACAGATCTTTTGCATACGAATGGCAGGGCTTATACCCTTGATATTGGAAATTGTCCATCCTATGGCCGTCTTGTGCTTCCTTAGCACCCTTAGAGGTTTTTGCTCCTATAATTCACTAAGCTCGTTAGAAATAATCACAGGTAACTCTTCATTGTCACCCAAGTACAAGTACTTTAAGTGACTTGGAAGAGGTTTCAATTCCAACTTTGGAGATTTAACAATTGAAGGTACAAGCTTTTCATCATTGCAGGGTAAAGAAACATATGAAATATTCTTAAGTGCAGATTTTTCCGGTAATGAGTTAAGAGAACCAATGGCTTCCTTAATCTCATCATAGTACTCCAAACCATCATCAATAGTTGTAGTGAGCATGGTTTCCAAAGAATCATCGATATTCAACTTAAACATTTGTTGCGCCAATGTTTCCATCACATCAACGGAGAAACAAGAGTGGACATCACTAGGATATCTCATCGTCTCGAAAATGTTGAAACGTATTATTTCTCCATCAAACTCCATAGTCAGCGTTCCCTTGTCAACATCAATAATGGTTTTCGCCATTTTCATGAAGGGACGCCCAAGTAGCAATGGAATAGACGAGTCCGGAGAACCTTCATCCATCTCTAAGACACAAAAATCTGCTGGAAATCCTAGTTGATTAACCTGCACAAGAACATCCTCAACAATACCCATTGGGTAGACATTAGAGCGATCGGCTAATTGCAACACAATTCCATCCTTTTTAAGAGGACCAAGATCAAGTGAATTATACATGGATGCAGGCATAACATTTACGGATGCACCTAAATCCAACATAGCTTTGTTAAATGTAGTGTTACCAATAGTGACGGGAATGTCAAAGCTACCCGGGTCCTTGCATTTCAGTGGGAGTTTGTGTTGTAAGATTGTCGAAGCATTATCCCCCACACTTAGAACTTCATTACCTTTGAGCCTTTGCTTATTGGTACACAAATCATTCAATACCTTTGCATACTTTAGAACTTGATGTATAGCATCTATGAGTGGTATGTTCACATGGATCTTCTTGAGAACATCTAAAATCTCCTTTTCTAGTGCCTCCTTCTTGGAATTTGCAAATCTGCGAGGGAATGGTAAAGGAGGAACATAAGTAGAAACCAGAGTTTTAGAGTTAGGAATAGGTACCTCAGAAGTTTGGGGAGAATCCTCATTCTTCTCCTCCAAAACAGGTTCCTTTGGTGTTTCCACCTTGCCCGAATCAGTAAATTCGGGTTGCATAAGTTGTGTACCACTTCTCAACATAATTGCATTGACACCATATTTTGGGTTGATAGGTTGAGAAGGGAGTTTCCTACAAATTTTTGCCTTCACTTGGTTCAACTCAGTAGCCATGGAACCCATTTGTGTCTGCAAATCCTTTATCGCACTCTTAGTCTCTTGTTGGCTTTCTTTAAACATAGTAGAAATGCCTTGCATCATTGTTTGAAACTTTGAATCGATATCAGAGCCTTGATTTTGCATTGATTGTTGTGGTTGTTGAAATTGTTGTCGCGGATGGAATTGTTGTTGTTGAGGTTGAAATCCACTCGAATTGTAGTACCAGAATATCGCTACAACGCTATTCCTGCGATATTAACAACATTTCTGCGAGAATCCCAAACATTTCTACAATTATTAACAACACTTTGACGAGATTGTCGCAAGATTCTTCAACAACATTTGGCGAATGTCACAAAAGAGTGATCTAACGGTTAACGATTAAATATATATGAAGAATAAGTCTGCTTCATGATGGTCATAAAGTTGGCGATGGTGAAGACTAAAGTTATGGCGATGAGATCGCAGAATAGATCCGAATTAAGGGGAAATCTTAGCTGTCTTCCACTATGTATTTTCCTATATAAAGGGTTCAACTAAATCCAGAAAAGGATGATGTACTTTTGAGAGATGAGAGAATTTTGAGGAGAGAGAAACTCCAGAAAGAAAGTTGTATTTTTGAGTTTTGATATTTCTTGTAAATCTTTCTGAAAGTGAATTAATAAAAGTGTTGTTGTTCATCCACAATTATGACTTAGTTTTCATAGATTCTCGACAAGGGTGTAGTGTGGGAAATCCTGCAACTACATTTTGGCGCCCAAAACAGGGAGAATCAAGTTAAGAAATCTGTAATTACAACTTGAAAATTGAAGAAATTGTTAGAATTGAAGAAATGGTTAGAAGAAGAAGAAACACATCCGAACCACCACCAACTGTGAGGAGGAGTAAAAGACTTGCAGGTGAAGGAACAGGTGAATTAGAAGAATCTTTAAGAATAAGATCAGGAAGAAATATAACAAGAAATGAAGCATAAAATTCAAATCAACAGCCGAATCAACAAGCACAAACTCAAGATAGGGATGTGGATTATGATAGAGTGAGCGTACACACTTGGAGGTCGGATTCAATGGAAGAAGCAGAAAATCGACAATTAAGAAATGGAGAAGAAGAAGAAAGAAATCAAAGAATGGCTGGAGAATTAGTTCATGTGGGACGTGAAAATGGGACAGTAGATGATCTAAGGCAAAGAACACAGGAAGAAAGGAGATTAGAGGCTGAGGAACGTGTAAATCTAACAAGACAAAATCATGAACTAAGAATGGAGAATTTGAGGTTACAAAGAAGGAGGTCAAGAAGTACTGTAAGATCAAATTCAATATCATTCAGAGAAGATCCAAGGTGAAATTCCCCAATGAGAAATGTTAGAGAAGAAGTGCAAAATTTAAATGGAGAACAACGTCATAGAGAAGAAGAAATAATTGGCGATCGTTATAATCTGCGTGACAATAGAAATCAAGAGGGAAGAAACAACCAAATTGAAGAAGAGAATCCAGAGGAAGGAAGGAGGATATTGCATGGGCGAGAGAATCAAAGGAATCAAAGAATAATTGAAGAAGAAATTGAGAGATGCTATGCTGAACAAGCACGCTTGGCTTGCGAGAGAGAAAGATTAAGAGCAGAAGTAGAAGAGCAAGAATTTCAAGAGGCAGTAAGACAAAATAACCATGAAAATCGATAAAGAAGACGTACACAAAATCGCTATAATGATAATATTCAAGAGGAGTATGATAGGATACAAAGGAGAATAGAGAGACAGCGAAGAGAAATGAAGAAATTCGCAGAGAAGAAGATAGGCAACTGCGATTTCAAGAGGATGGTGAAAGAGAAAATCGCAGAGAAATACAAGATGATGATGAAGAAGGAGATACGCAAAATATCGCAAGACAAGAAAGACAAGAACGCAGAAGAAGGGAAACTGCATTAAAAAGGCCAATGGAACAAAACTCAGTTGAGAATGAGAAAATTTTGAGAGAGTTAGCAGAAATGCGAGGAATGATAAGCAATAGAAGAGAAGGAGGTAGAAGGCAACTTGATGAGGCTATTGAAGAAGCTGCGAGGACTCCATTTACTCAAGAAGTACAATTAAGAGGAATACCTCCAAAATACAATTTACCAGCATTAACCAGCATTTTTGATGGAACTACTTGTGTTGTTCAACACGTCAAAGCTTATGTTAGATGTATGCTATAGTGGGAGAATCATGATGCTGTGATGTGCAAGTATTTTGCATCTAGCTTAACTGGCGAGGCGTTGAAATGGTTTGAGGGATTACCAAAAAATACCATAACTTCTTTTGATCATTTACAAGCTACATTTTTAGGAGCGTATATTAGCAACAATTCATCGCGGCCAGGTATTAAAGATGTGTTTGGGTTAAAACAGAGAGTTGGCGAGAGTTTGAAGCACTTGACCATAAGGTGGAAATCAATGTGCATTGAGATGGATGGAAGAGTGGATGAAAGATACCTAATCTTATACTTCATTAATGCAATGTTTGCGACTAATTTGCTGTACATTCAAATTTTCAGAATCAAAAATACCATTACCATGACATAATTGCGAGAGTTACAGGAAGAATACATTGCTTTGGAGGAGAAACAAAATGAGATGGAATCATATCCAATCGTGAACACCAGCTCGCTAGCGGCAAGTGGAAGTTTGCTCCCTAAAATGATAAATAATGTGGCGAGCACCTCGCAGCCACAATAAGAGAAAGTGGTGATGGATAACCAACAAAAATTGGTAGCGATGGGAAGTCGAGATCAAGAAGAATATGATAGGGAGAAGAATTATTATAATCGCGGTGGGAACAATAAGATTCAGAGACTCGATCAACCTCAAGAAACTTATGGTGGACAAAGGAAGAATAATTTTAAAGGAGAAGGTAATCAGAGGATAATCTGGGAAGAAATTAAGATGCCCGCTCTCAATACTAGCATAGAAAATATTTGGGAAGCTATGATTTTAATGGAAAATATACCCTCTCCATGGAACATGGGAAAAGAACCCCATCCAAACAATCGAAGTCAAGAATTATGTCATTATCATCATTTTCATGGTCACTCAGTAAACGAATGTAGGAATGTGAAGAGAATAATCTTGAGGATGATTGATCAAGGAAAGTTAAATCATTTTCTAGTAGGACATCCGCAATCTCAGCAATTACCTCCAGCACCAGAAACTCGCAGAGTGAATGCTGTAAAAGGAGCAGAAACATTCGTAATAGAAGTTGGAGCCAAATCAAAGAATTTTTTTTGTAATTCTATTGTACATTCACGCAGAACTATAGAGGATTTCCATGACAATATTTTAAGCAGGGTTTTCGCGAGAGACACAGATGGAAGAGAGATATTGAATATCGCGAGATCCTCGCCATTAGAGGAGTGGCAGAAGCAAACTCTATATTTCACTGCGCAAGATGTACCTGAGGTTGGCGAGCAGCACGATAATCCATTGGTCGTACGATTAGAGATTAATCCAAAACAAATGCAAGAAGAAGATGAAGAGAATGATAATAAAGTTGAAGATTCTTGGGCCATCAACAGAGTCTTAATAGATACAGGGAGTTCTGTTGATATCTTATTTTATCATACCTTTAAAACCATGGGAGGAAAAGACGAAGATCTAATTCCATCAACATACAAAATCTATGGTTTTAATGGCACAGCCAACAAACCAAAGGGGGAAATTGAAATGCATATATCGTTAAAAGGAATATCTTCAAAAATCTTATTCTGCCTTGTGGACATCGAATCACCTTACAATGCCTTGATAGGACGACCTTGGTTACACGGGATATTGGGTGTAGCATCTACTTATCACCAGTGTATCAAATTTCCTCATCCAAAAGGTGTTGGATTTATTAAAGGAGACTGGGGAGAAAGCAAGAAATGTTATGAAATTGATATGAAGTCTTGCGAAGAAAGAGATGAAAAGAATAGCAATTGGAAGTGCAAAATCAAGCAACGACAGAAATGTGAAAGGTTAATGATTGATGCAATAGAACGAAAAGAGGATGTGAAAGCTGATGGCGAGCGTCTCGCATAAAATGAGACAATAGCAAAACGCAGCAGAAAAGCAGAATCAGAAAATAGTAAGTAGAGAGGTAAAATGATGAACCTTAGAGAATTCTACGAATAATTTGTTTGGAAAATATGTAATTGAACAAAATATTCTGCTTGAAAGAATCGCAAAAACTTTACCAAAATGATCAAAGTCATGAAATCCAATCAGAGTTATAATACTCAAGAGAAGCGCGAATAAAATTTCGCAGAGACATAAGAATGGGATGAACTTTTATGGCGTGCACCCTAGTTCGTGAATAAAATTTCGTAAGAGGCAAATGTAAGACCTAATAGTGCGTTATAAAGGGGGTATCTCTTGACATGACTCAGCGATAAGGTTATACCGCTGCTGGAACCTGAGTCATGCAGATGTTGAGGTTAAAGAAAACCTATCCGGGAGAGAGATCTTAGATTTCCAACTATATATGATTATACCCTGGTTGGACGACTAAGAGTCTCTTCCAAGAAGTGCAAAGTATGACCAAGGCGCGGAGGTACACGGTTGAGCCAAGGGTGCCCGGAGCGTACGAAACTCTCTTTCTATCCTTGGTAAGTCTTGGCTACAATGCACTTGGCCTGAAGAAAACCCCACCTAGGGTGCAGTCTTGTAACTATAAGCCATATAGGCATAAAGGACAAGAGGCTGTGAAAACAGCTGGTTGTTGGTAAATCTGGATGGGAGGAGCTAGTCTTGTATGGCCGATGTGCCCTCCTTGAAGGGGCAACCAAGGGGAAGATAAGGGAGGCACCCTCCATTAGGGAGCTGATAAGTGTCTTAAGACGGCAATGTCATGGGGCTTTATGATCGCAAGAACATTTAGACCTGTCATATTGTCGCATGACGTAAATTATGCAGAGGCAACAAGCCACGAGAGCAATGTTAAGATGAGATCAATGGGTTTTTACATGAAAATGTAAAGACATCCTGCGATTTCATCGCAAGACGACAATGTCACGAGGCTTTGATCTCGCGAGAGATCTTAGACTTGTCATATTATCGCAATACAATCAAGATATAAAGATAAGACAAGATCAATGGGTCAATACATGCAAATGTAAAGACGTCCTGCGATTTTGTCGCAAAAATAAAGAGCGTGTCAAAGTAAGACCTTTAATTAGGAAGGAAAAATAAGACCACAAGATTACTGCGATAATACTCGCAGATGTTACGAGAATTGGGATTTCACGCAATTATTATTGACGGTAAGATCGCCAATATTAAGGCAGATTTTGAATTTTTATTTAAACTTTTAATCAATTTTTATATTGCAGATGAATAATAGAGGCAAGTATGGGAATGCATGAGAACGATGAAATTATTATTCATCTATCATATAAAAATTGCATAGAAATAGGCACGCAGATAATTAAAAGAATAATAGTTATATTGATTGATTAACTTGCAGAAAAAGAGCTGTTTTCTGATTCTTACAGATAGAAGCAAAGAGGCAAAAGAAATTTACAAATTTAGAGAAGCTAACGGCAATGTTACAGGAAAAAAAGAAGGAAAAGGAAGAACTAGTTAGATCCATCGCCATCTTCTTTATCAGACTCCTCTTCATCGTTAGATTTTTCAACTTCATCATCATTATTATCATTTTCTTCCTCGTCAGAATTCTCAGCGTCACTATCAGAGATGTCGAGATTTGGAATCACTTCGGGTACTCTCTTTGCAAGATCAGGATATAGAGAAGAAGAAATCCCATGGTCGTTGCTAACCAAATTAACAGAATCATTGCGAACAACAATGAGAGATCTATTGAAGTTCGCGGTAGTAATACCAAATTGCTTATTCAACTGTGAATATTTATTATTACGAGCAGCAAGAGTATTCGCGAGTTGACTTTTCTCCTCTTCAAGCTCCTTGATTCTTTCAAGATAACCTTTCTCATCTTCTACAAGAATATGATAACAAGTTAGAAATTTTATAAAGAAGAATAATAAAAACAAGAAATTAGCGAGAAGAAGATTAGCTAATAACCTTCTCTGTTAGAAATCATATCTCTAATTAGAGCCGCCTGTTCAACTTGAAGGCTAACATTTACACCTAAATCATTTCTGGCATTGTCAAGAACCTTCGCATCCCAAAAAACTCATCATCACTATTAATGAGGAGACGAGATTGAATCTGAGTCTCCCTCGCAAGAAGATATTCATTCTCGCGGATAAGTTTATATCTGACCATTTGAACGTCAAGGAGAGTTTTATGAAAATCTGCAAAGGTTTTAGATCCCTTTTTTATGGCAAGATCCTTCTCGTCAATAAGATCGTTATTCTTCTGCCTTAATTTATCTATTTCTTTCTTTGAATCAAAATAAAGGCGCCTATATTTGTCAGTTAAGCCTAAATTGAATCTGTGTTCAAGTTTTAAGAGATTAAACTTGGATCTAAGTTCGTCTATGGGAAGGGAGTTAATCTTATCATCTGAGAAATTACTTAAGGAATTATTGAGACTAGTAAGAAGAGTATGATCATCTACAGGTTCAGGGAAAGTTTGAAAGATTATAGCCTCGTCAGTAAGACCATAAACATCTGCAAGTTAAAAGTGATTGCTTGAATAAGCCGCGATAGAATAAAAGGAATTAAGAGAAATGGGAAATCAGTCATACCATAGAGTTGTTGGTTAGCCCTCTCAAGATTAATGATCTTTTGCTTATTAACAAAAGCTTCTGTCTCCAATTGTTTATTCTTCTTGCGAAGCTCTATATTTTCAGACTCTAGTTTTTTCTTATCTTGGCGAACTTTAGCTGCTTTTTCTTCAGCGTTGATGCATCTTTTATATAAGTCAGAAGCAACAGCAAAAGAAGCTCTTCCAACCTACGAAGAAAAGAAATAAATTAAAATCTAGCAATAGAGAAAATATGAACAAATTGAAGAAATGAAAACATACCAAGGCACCAAGAGAGTTCAAGAGACTGGAAGTCAGCGATCTTGAGATTCCTTGGATTGAATCATTATCCACTAAAATAGGGGCATCGCAAACTTGAGCAAGAGCTTGAGATGTCTTTTCAATCATTTTATCCTCATCATTAGAAGTCATGTTGTGGGAGATATCACTAAAAATCCTAGATAAATGAGTCATTGAAGAATCAGAAGAAGACAAATTTCTTATTGAAGGAAAATCGCCAACATTAAACTCCTTGTCAATATCCTTATCAAGAACAACACTGGGATTCTCTGGAATTATTTGAGGAGTTGAAGAAGAAAAAGGTTGAGTTTTGCTTCTCTTTAGCGGAGGCTCGCTAGATTCATCATTGCGAGGGGCAGAAGATCTTCCCCTAGAAGAAGTAGTATACTTTTCCTTTATAGATTTCCCAGATGGTTCCTTTGGAGATTTCTCCTTGATTTTTGGGGGAGGCAGTGGTTCTAATTCTTCGATTTCCTGCGAGCACAGATGAAGATAAGAAATAGGGGCAACAATATATTGTTAAAATTTATAAAGAAATATTTCTTACTTTATCTATAAAAGATCTCAGAGCCAGGAGAATGCTGGGTTTCCTAAGAGTTTGATAGCTGAGTTTCATTCTATCAATCTTAGAAAATCAAGAAAATTAGCGAGAATATAAAGAAGAAAATAATTAATAATAACATGAAAAGTTGAGAGAATATACTTCTTTAGATCTTTCAGTCCAGCTGAAGACCCAGGGTTGATATTCTGCAAGATTCGCGGGAAGTTCGCGAGAACCAGATATATAAGGACCTTCAAGACTTAATGGGAAGATGAACCACTTGTCATCTCTAGAATGAAGAGGACCTTGGTTAGTATATGTATAAAAGTCAATATACATCATAAGAGCATTGTCACCAGTGAACTTCTCTTTCTTCAAACGAACACCCCAACATGTACTATCCCTCTTCATAGGGACAATACTATAGTTAACAAAAAAGTTGTCCACAGTATAATCGCAAGAAACAATGGGGACATCTGCGAACAAAGGATTCTTTGGTGCTTTGGGATATCGAGTTCATTTACCAGCACCACGAGAATCATATTCAAGTAGTAATCTGATGCAATCCCCCACCTAATTGGTATATTGCTCACGAGAATCTCTCGTCAGAAATTATTTGATAAAACAGCGGAAGCTCGGGATCATAAAGAGGAATGGGAAGACCAGCTTCAAGTTGTCCTAGCGATACTATGATTTTCTCGCGAGAACATTGGTCATCAGTAAATAGTTTAAGGGAAAGTTGTGATTTGGAATCTTGATCTGGAATCAAAGATAAGTTAAAACCTTTAAGTCTGAGTTTCTCGCGCATTCCATTGAAGGCCTTCAAATTTTTAGCACTAGCAGCAACCATTTTTGAGTATGGGAATGAAAGAATAAATCATAGTTGTGATGAAAGCGCAATTCACGGAAGAACAGTAAAAATTGCAGAGAGAATACTGAGAGAAGGAAGAAGAAAGTGAAAGAGAAAAGGGAGAGGAATGAGAAGAGTATTTATAGAAGAAGAAATTTCTCGAAGAAGATGAAGGCAATTAATGCAAATAAGAGACGTGGATGGTCAGATCGCAGCGGTTACAGAAGACGTGTCAAAAATTTATTAGAAGAAAAGATTCATGAAAACAGCTGGCGAAGGACGAAAAAATATGAAAAGATAAGAAATTATGGCATTTTAGATTCTCATATCTTCTCTTCTTCGTAGAAAAGACATGAGAGGAGGCAAGATGTAGTACCAGAATATCGCTACAACGCTATTCCTGCGATATTAACAACATTTCTGCGAGAAGCCCAAACATTTCTACAATTATTAACAACACTTTGACGAGATTGTCGCAAGATTCTTCAACAACATTTGGCGAATGTCACAAAAGAGTGATCTAACGGTTAACGATTAAAGATATATGAAGAATAAGTCTGCTTCACGATGGTTATAAAGTTGGTGATGGTGAAGACTAAAGTTATGGCGATGAGATCGCAGAATAGATCTGAATTAAGGGGAAATCTTAGCTGTCTTCCACTATGTATTTTCCTATATAAAGGGTTCAACTATATCCAAAAAAGGATGATGTACTTTTGAGAGCTGAGAGAATTTTGAGGAGAGAGAAACTCCAGAAAGAAAGTTGTATTTCGGAGTTTTGATATTTCTTGTAAATCTTTCTGAAAGTGAATTAATAAAAGTGTTGTTGTTCATCCACAATTATGACTTAGTTTTCATAGATTCTCGACAAGGGTGTAGTGTGGGAAATCCTGTAACTATACGAATGGTTGAAGTTAGGTTATTGAGCCTCTCCTTGCTTGTTTGCATAGCTAAAATTAGGGTGATCTCTCCATCCCGGATTGTAAGTGTTTGAATAAGGATCGTACCATCTTTGCTGATTTGGAAAGATCACATTATCTTGCTCATTGACGTCTTCATACCCATGAGAACTTGGTATCACCGCGGCTGCGACTTGTTGGATCATTGCTGACATGTTACCCATTTGTTGACGAAGTTCCTCTACCTCGCTCACTTCATTTACTCTCCTAAGAAGCACATCCGAACCACGACTCAAGAATTGTTGGGAGTTTGCTGCCATATTCTCAATCAACTCTCTAGCTTGTGCCACCGTCTTTCTCACTAGTGCACCACCACCCGCAACATCAATAAGATTCCTATCACTTTATTGGAGTCCTTCATAGAAGTATTGGATGATCATAGCGTCGCTGAATTGGTGATGAGGGCAGCTTGCCACCAATCTCTTGTATCGTTCCCAACAGTCATATAAGGATTCTCCCACATTTTGCTTCATTCCGCAAATCTCCTTGTGAATTTGAGTAGCCTTTGATGTAGGAAAATATCTCTCTAGAAAGAGTTTCTTCAACCCATTCCATGTTGTGACACTTCTGGGAGGCAAATAATATAACCAATCCTTAGCATTATCCGCCAAATAGAATCGAAACACTTTCAACATAGCACCATATGCCTCAACATCCACTGGGAGCATGGCTGTGACAATGGTGTGGAAGTCCATAAGATGCTTGTTTGGGTCTTCATTCACCATGCCATTGAACTTTGGCAATTCCCTAAGAAACCCCGGCTTGATCTCAAAAGTAGATTTTGTTTGAATACAACCCTGCTGTGTATCCAACTTGTTAGAAGCTAAGTCCTTGAGTGTACGATTTGCATCACCCATTGCTTCTTCTTCTTCTTCCTCTTCAAAAGATGGTTCTTGTTCAACTAGAACCTCTTGTTCTACAACTTCTTCTTCTACTTGCTGGAAAGTATCGTGTTCTACTTCCAAGTTTTCTTCTTCCGTTGTGCCTTGCCTTGGTTGGAGTATTGTGCCTTTTAGAGTATCTATCCCGCACCTTGGATAATTCCAATCTTTAGAAGCCACGGATTTGGTACCTGAAAACAATTCTCGCAAACAAGTGAGAAACAAGACAAGAAACTAAAAGCAAGTATGCAAGCAGAAATAATAAAAAGAAACTAAAAACTTAATAACTAGTCGAATGCCTCCCCGACAACGGCGCCAAAATTTGATCGGTTGTCAGCCGAGAAAAAATAATTTCACTTTATTACTCAACAAAATATAAATGAAGTATAAAGTAAGGAAGAGTTCGTATCCACAGAGAGGCGATTGTTGTTATCAAATTCTAGTTTCTTAATAACCAAAAGGGGGGGATTTCTGATTTTTGTAAAACAAAGATAAAATAAAAGCAAAGTAAATAGTTGGAAGTAATCAATGAGAGAAAGATATTGGTCAAGGAATTAATCTTCAATCTTAAACATGTGCTTGCATAAATGATTAGAATTACAATTTAATCTATTTTATTATCAAAAGCCTAGAATATCGAGAGATCAAGATAATATAATAATTTCCTAAGTTCACCAACACACACATTAGAGCTGCGTGTGCGAATTCTACCTAAAGAATAACCTAACGCCTTGCGCTAATTAAGTTCAATTCCTAGGAGCATTAAGTTTGGGAAATAGGCTAATCAATGCAATTTTCATACATTGCGCATGACAATTCGGACAATTGTCAAACTCTACATATGATTACAAGAGTGTATCACTACAAACTATAATCATATCATGCTACTTGTATTTGGGTTATCGCTTGATGAAAAACCCTAAAATAGTTATGGACAAGATGCAAGTTCAATTAATTGGCCACTTAACTAACCAAACATCTAAATCCTATCACAATACATCAATCATGTGATTATTAAAGGCAGTAGAGATTTGAACGAAAACAAAGAGAGAAAACTAATACATAACTCAAGCACAAGTTTTAGAAATAGGACTACATCCTTAACCAATAATATAAGATTTAGCTACACATAGCTATGGAGTTCATCATAATCAATAATAATGAATTAAAGAAGATGAAACAAAAGCAAACCCTAGTAGCGTAAGTTTCAACCGCTCTCTCCAGAACTCCAAGAATAAAATACGTCCTCTGAAAGTTGTAGAAAACTTTTCTTTTTGTAGCTTTTTTTCTCCAAAATTAGGTCCAAGTCTTCAAAGTCCATTAGATGAAAATCCACCAAGCCCATATGTGAGAACAACCCATGTAGAGAATATGCCCCAAAAACTGTCGCCGGAAAACTGGTGCAACCGCCGGAATCCGGCGCCGAAAAAATCTCAGGTGACCGGCAAAATCCTCCCGGTCACCGGTAAACAAGTCAAGTTGGTCAGATATTTGAGTCAGGTTCAAGTCAGTCTTCTGGCTCGGTTGAGTGGGAAAACTAGGCTGAACTGCAAAGGCCTGAGCTATTCCACTCTTACATTGTCCATATGTTGTGATGCGCCATCACAGCTGCAGCCTCAACTTACAGTTCTTCCACTCAAACCTCCCTTCCAGTATCAGTTCACAGCTCAACTACTTGTGCTTAGTTTCTAACTACACTTCATAAACACCACCAATGCTGATAACCCATTCTAATATTCACAGCCGCGACATAATCTGCTCATCTATTCTATCACCAGTTCATGCTCAAGCCATAAACTCTCATTCTATCTCCATACAGCTGCAACACTGTCACAGCCATCATGACCAACTCTGTGGCTTCACTGCAACAGCAAGATATTGCAGTTGCAACCTTTCCATACTCTTATCAGCCGAATCAACTCCAGTTGCAATCTCAGTTCAATAGCTTGCAAACAAACATCTGTAACTTGGTCTACTTTCAGTTACAGCTGCACAACCTCAAACCATCCATCTTCTCAGTACCCTTCTAGTTCACTGCTTCAAGATTTGACCCATTTTACCATTACATTCCCTGTGATAGCAGCAGACACACACACACATACAACTTACATGTAATAACCCATATCTCCATTAAGCTTCCAACATGACCCCTGACCATGGAAGATTCATAACTCATTCACCATCTGTAACTTCACAAACATCATAGCACCAATTCTATCTCAGTCAGACAAAGCATCAGAACTCATCTCCATTCCCTGAATTCATAACCGCCACTGCTTTAATCCATCTCTGCCACTTTCTCTCAATCTTTAGACATCAAAATTAGCTTCAAAATTCCTTGAACAACTCATTGAGCCATACTCAGCCTTGCAATTGTTGTTCCCAGCCAACTATCACTATATTGGATCTGTAGTTTCACTATCACCAATTCCTTCTCAAACCAACCACTATCAACACTTGAAGCTTATATTCACCTGCAATTTCTTCCCTGCACTTCAGTTATCTCCTTGTTGCATTTCAATACACATTGATCACTTCCACCGGCATCTGTAATAAGCTATCATGATATAAGACATGGCTTCACTGCACCTGTGGCTCCATCTCTACTGCAGCTACTTGACCTAACATTCATATAACCATTGCAGCTTAAGTCACACTCTCATTTCACCATCCATATTCTTTCCCATCATTCATCATTCAAGCCCATTTCATTCTACATCAACATCAACGCAGTTTTCTTGCTTCCCTGTATCTCCATTGTTATAGCTTGTAGCTTCTCCATCCTCAGAAACACCATCAATTCAAAACCCTAACTCAATAACATCTTCTCTGATTTCTTGATTCAAACAACCCAACACCTAATTAAACCAAAACCCATTCTTAACCCTGTTCTAGCTCACCAATTTCCTTTTAACTTCATCACCTTCTTCTACCAGCAAAATCAACTAACAGGAATCCCTAATTTCTTAGATCTCTCAACCACAACAGCAGATTCAAAACCAGATCCTTGATTCGAAACCCATATCTTCAATTTCAACATATTCTCGATCTCCTTCTGTTGATACGAAGAACATCTCTAATTTCTTCCACCATAGACAATCAACACCCTAACCTCCTTCCTTTCTCTGAATTTCTCCCGATCTCTCAAACAACAGCCATTTTTCTCTCTGTCTTGATTTTAAGAAGATAATAATTGAGGAACCTGAAATCTGGGCTGAGTAGGAACCAGAATTGATATAGCCCCCCTACAAAATGATACAAACGACTATGCATCCCATTAGCTCTCCTTTGAACCAGAGCTAGCGGCCCCTTATCGTTGACTTGACTCCGCATAACACTCGCCGTTGAACGCTTTCGCCTTCCTTGCTCCAAATGAATGTTTCTCCCAGCCACAACCGTCTCTTATTTCTCAGATCCACTTCTTCTCCTCAATGTCTTGACATCATTAAAGCCGCCATGCTTTTTAGACATAATTTGCATCACTAAAGCTGGCATACTTTTCAGACAGAGATGAAGAAATAAAAGCAAATAGTGAGAAATAATCCACCTCCAAGAGAAGTTGCACACGAGATGATACTTTTGCCATGTTTCCTCTCTTTTTGTTCCAAATATCTCCAAAGTACCTAAACACTTAAAAGTAAACATAAGATACATATTTTACAATAAAACTCGCAAAAGAAAGCATAAACTATAAAATCAAGGTGTTTTAGACACCTATCATGATACTAGTTGTATAAGCTAGAGTCGATTCTCCTTTAACCTTAGGTTTCTATCGAGACCCTATAGGTTAACGAATTGAAGACTTCATTGGGATTGTGAAGCCAGACCCAACTATTTTCTCTGTAGTTACGTGATCTGATCTTGTTGTTTCTATCGTATTGAGTACAATTGTAAAATTGGCTCGAAATTAATTTCTCCAATAGGCAAGATAGAAAAGTAGTCACAAACATCTTCGTCTCATCGTTTGTGATTCCAAAATATATATCTTGTTTCGCTTGTCGATTAAGATTATTATGAGGTGATTGATAATTCTAGGTTGTTCTTCGGGAATATAAGTCTGGGTTATCGAGTTCTTGTGCACCTTAATTTATCAAAAGACGTGATAAAACGCGTAGGTATTTCAGTGGGAGACAGATTTATTTTTACTATAGACTTTTTTATATGATACAGATTTGTTTATTAAAGTCTTTGGCTTTGGGACGTAGCAACTCTTATTTGTGGGTGAGATCAACTAAGGAAATCAAGTGCGTAGTATCCTGCTGGGATCAGAGACATAAGGAGCGAAATTGTACCTTGGATCAGTGTGAGATTGATTGGGGTTCAACTACAGTCCAGACCGAAGTTAGTTTGTAGTAGGCTAGTGTCTATAGCGGCTTAATACAGTGTGCGTTCAATCTAGACTAGGTCCCGGGGTTTTTCTACATTTGCGGTTTCCTCGTTAACAAAACTTCTGGTGTCTGTGTTATTTATTTTCTGCATTATATTTTGTTATAGAACTAGCCCTTAACCCGTGCCATAACGGCACGGGCCATGATGTTGGTTCATTTTTAATATATCGTTTAATTTGTGTCCCGAATACTTATCAACTCCTTATGATTTAATATGGGTTTGTCATAAAAAATAGTTGGGATTTTACTCTCTTTTTTCTCTTATTTTTTTCCTTTAATATTTTACCGCCGGAGATTTGCTCAAACGAAAGAAATATAATCTTAACTTCCAAACACTTTTTTATTTAGGTTTATCGCTTATAATGAGATAATTCTCTACATGAACATGGAAGTTTAAATAGTTTATGGAAATATGTCGTCAGCAGCGCTCATCTCAGTGAAATCAACTAATCAATACCGTCCATAAAAGTCTTCCCATGCTCTTATTTCGCTCCAGCTGACTCATCTATCATGGTCATGTTTTCGATCCTCCAAATAGGAAGAGAATGTTATTTTTTTTGCATCGAACGGATGATATAAACTCTCCAATGTGACATGATTTTCCTGTAATTTTTCAACACCCATTAGATGACAATATTTAAAATGTGCACCTGTTACCTTTTCGAAGGGATTGTATATATGCGAACCTCTGCCATTAAATATTCAACAAGGTATTGTGCCCAGCAGTTCGTCTTAACGAAGGCTTTAGTAACTTCAAAAGTCTTGGACATTTTGTCACTTCTATATGTTTCTACCTTCACTTGGAATACAATCTGGCGACACATTACCTCATAAAGAACTTTGATCCTATTTCAAATTAATAGGTTGTCAATAGATCCTTTAACAAAAGTTGACATCTTCTACGTTGAATATTTATAAAAAAAAAATATGGTATTGTGGATCGTTGCTTTCTAATATTGTAGTTTTCAAAATTGGCCTCTTCAAGTCCCACGGCTTTCTAAGTTTATATATTCTGTTTGTTTTAACATTTTAGTTAGCCATATTATGTTTGTTACTAACTTTAAACTTGATGTCATCTTCTACAGTGAACTTTATGTGATTTCAGAATCGAAATATTTATACATCTTTCATTCGTATCAAGTAATCCGTTGTATATCCCAACAATTCTTCTACAACAATTCCTTTCTTTTTCCGTTTCCGGACCATCAGTAACCATTATTGTCAAACGCAATCTGTCTAATTTTTGTTGATGTTATGTATTTGCAATGTTTATTTTTCTTAAATAAATAGATTGTGGAAAAACTAAAGAAAAAAAAACATAAGTATTACATCGGGTCTAAGTTACTATATCCAAAATACTCTAGACAATGCTTCTGGTGCCTTGTTTCCTCAAATTCCTCGTTGGATTCTAGACAGTAGATGCAACACCAATTATTTGTGAAGTGAGTTATTTGCGCAAGTGTGGTCAATGTATCCCTTACCTGTAGTAATAATAACAACACGTCAATGTTTTTCAAGACATCCAGTTGTAAATGGTATGAATCTAATAGATTTGAATTGTACCTCAATCTTAGATATCACCTTCTTCTCACATAACATATCAATTGAGGAAGGACAAATCTTGACCACTCTTTACATAGGCAGAGTTAGCCAAACTATGTTTTGTAATTATCTTACGTGGAAATTATTATTAATTTGTATTTTAGTCGGCTCCTATCGAATGTGATCTAATTAGTCCTATACAAAGTTAATCTTAAGATTTTGACCTTATTTCTTGACCAAATTATTGAAGTATTCTCAGTCATGTTCTGCTTTGTGTGATCTACCCATTTGTATATACTATACCTTCTAACCCAGTGAATGTCACATATACATATTGATCCGTAATTTGATATTGTTGATTTGTAACCAAGAGGTCGCATGATTTGAGAATGTAAAATATAAAAAATATTTTATAAACATCGGAGGTGAAATTTAGATTTATGATTTAGAGTTTTTAAAGATGATTTTGATGAACAAACATAATTTTCAAACAAATATTTTAGAATGCAAATACAGTTTCCCGGTCAATAAGGTTTTATATCGAGAATTGAGTGAAAGTTGTTGTCTTTGTAGGTAGTTGTCGCAAAACAACTCGAAATTGATGGTCTTTCAGGAAAAAGAATGTAATAGTACTTGAGAGAGTGATAATGTTCTCTTACGCGGGTACACCAATTGTGTTTATATAATACGGATACCGTTTCGGTGATCCAACAGTCATGATCATATTGTCTTATACATTCCGGTATCATCTTCGAAATATTTGATTTTTGTCCTTATCAATCGTGCTAAAAACAACCAATTACATCTTTCACAATATAATGTTGCATGTTGAGTATTTATTATGTGAAATTAGTGAAACACTAACTAAAGAATATTTTACAATGAATAGATTATTTATTATGTGCAATTAGTGAAACACTAATTAATAAAAAAATTATGATGTTTAAGTTGAACAAACCACCACCGTTGATTTATCTTTTCTATTAATTCCAATCAAGGTGGAACACTGGTTAGAGTCCACTCTTATAACACAATAGGTCATGAGTTCGAACCTCCCCATTTTAATATTTAAAAATCCATATCTTGATTTGAGTATTCATTTTTCATTCATAATATTGGAATTAATGCCACACATGTGAGTTGTAGGGAGTGGCATGGAGCACCGCAACCCTTGATTTATCCTTGTCTGGACAAATCCTGACCTCCACTAACAAAGGCAAACTTATCCTAGCTTTGTTTTGTACTAATGATTGTAATATCATAGGTTGTGCGTCGAATCAATCAATTGGGAAATCCGACCTTTGGTTGTGTAGGATCAGAATATCGCCATAGCAGTGATCTTGCGAAATTTATAAACAATGTTTCTGCAAGTTCTTCAACAACACTCTGCGAGCGTCGCAGACTGACTCAAAGAATGACGTGACAGATGACAGTGGTAGAAACACAGGGATAGCATGACGATCCTGCGAAGATTACATCATCTGCGAGAATAAGCATTATAACTGCTGCGAGAATATCGCAAGTAAGATTCGAAATTAAAGGGCATCTTAGCTGTCATCCATTGTGTAACTACCCTATATAAAGAGAACTATTAGACCCAGAAAAGGGAGATCATTTTTAGAGTCTGGAGAAAGTTTTAAGGAGAGAGAAAGTTCTTGTGAGCGGTTGTATTCTTGATTTTTTCCATTTCTTGTAATATTTCTGAGAATTAATCAATAAAGTGTTGTTTTTAATCTTCAAATATGAGTTGATAATTGTGGATTCTTGTGAGGGGTGTAGTGTAGGAATTCCTGCAACTACATGATGATAGATGTGATAATAGAAATTAAGAGGGTGGAAATAACCAAAATGGTGAAGAAAATCGAGAAGAAGGTAGGAGGATATTACATGAGCGGAAAATTCAAAGAAATCGAAGAATAATTGAGGATGAAATTGAGAAACATTATGCTGAGCAGGAACGTTTAACCTGCGAAAGAGAAAGATTGAGAGCAGAAGTGGAAGAACAAGAGTTTCAAGAAGCAATAGTCAAAATAATCATGATAATCGAGAAAGGAGACGCGCAAGAAATCGCAACAATGATAATATCAATGAGGAATATGATAGAATACAAAGGAGAATAGAAAGACAACGAAGAGAAATGGTGAGAAATGAAGAAAATCGCAGAGGAGAAGATGGAAGGCGTAGTCATTTGCGAATTCAAGAAAGAGGTGAAGAAGAGAATCGCGGAAGAAGGCAGAATGAAGATACAGAAGAAGAAGCACAAAATCTCGAAAGGCAAGAAAGACATGAACGCAAAAGAAGGGAAGCTGCACTGAAAAGGCCAGTGGAGCAAAGTTCGACTGGGAATGAATAGATCTTAAGAGAGTTAGCAGAAAAGTGGGGAATGTTAAATAACAGAAGAGAGGGAGGCATAAGAAAACTTGATGAATCCATTGAAGAAGCTGCAAAAACTCCATTCACCCAAAAAGTACAGTTAGGAGGGATACCCTCAAAGTGCAACTTGCCAGCATTAACCAGTATTTTTGATGGTACTACTTGTGCTATTCAACATATCAAGGCTTATGTTAGGTGTATGCTGCAGTGGGAAAACCAAGATGATGTATTGTGCAAATATTTTGCATCTAGCCTAACATGCGAAGCTCTGAAATGGTTTGAAGGGTTACTGTATGCGTGTCGTAACCACAACAAATTAATTAATACTTTACTACCTAATTAATAAGTAATATAGGGTAGTCAAGGTCGATCCCACGAGGAGCATGAGATTCTAGTTGTAAATTTGTCACACAAAAGGGGGTTGAATTGTCACAAAAAGTAAATAAAGCAATTAAAGAGATAAGAGAAATCAATAAGAGAGATTAGATCAAGGAATCCTTCTTCGCTGCAAAACAATGATTAAAGTTATGTTCTTTTCCACTTCTTATTAGTCACAGATTATCACCAACCGTAGGATAGCAGGTTCGCTTAGCTAACCCCAAAATTCCTTATTTCACTGAGTAACAGGTTCGCTTAGTTATCAGATTCTATTCAAAAGAACCACCTTGAGGTTCGCTTATAAGATGTAATTCCCCAAACGCATTAAGATTTATGAACTTAGGTTTAGTACTAGTAGTTAGACTAGGTTCGCTTGGTCCACTTTCTAGCGTTGTTTTCACACACAATTGCTCCACGGAATCCCTCCACAAGGTCTCATGTTTTCTACTTGTGTAAAGAGTCAAGAAACGATTATTTATCCCCTAACTTTCACTAGCTTTAGATTAATTAACAAATCAATTTAGTATGCATCCTAAACGACCTATCAATCAATCATAAACACTCTTAATAGCAAAAACAAACGATAATCATGTGAAAATTCAAAGTAGATTTAAACAAAACTCAAAACATGTTAAGAACTAGGAATTCATCCTCAATCAATTTAGTTACTCATGCTTAAGAAGTTCACACAAAGAGAAAAGTATTGTGTGTGTAAAAGTGTGCAAAAGAGATGCAAAAGATGTTGTAAAAGATATGTAAAAGATGTGTGTAAAGATGTTTTTGGAAGTGTAGAAGTTCTTCTCTATTTATAGGCTTCAATGCTCTCCAAATCTTCCAAGGAATAGAATCCCTTTCCCTTTGTAGATCAATTTCCAAATCCAAGCCTTTCTCAAATCTTCCATCTCCTCTTTCCATATTCCAACCAAATTCTTCATTCAATTCCAAGTCCAACTCTTCACATCCCACGGGAGAAATCCACACAAAATTCTGCAACTTTGGATCGCCGGAAAACTGGGTTTTTGGCCGGAAATAGGCCGGAATCCGTCGCCGCCGGCAACATGAAAATTCTCCTCCGATAAGGAATATTCTGTCCAAGATTCCGTTACAGTTAGGTCAAACTAACGGTCTTAGTTAGTCAAATGGGTCAAGCGGGGGACTGAATCAGCCAAGTCAGCTGTCTTACTCGTTCTTACTGGATCTAACTCATTCGAGTCAAATCGTTGGATCGGTCATCGGCCTCGTCATCGGCGGCTACCGAGTCAACTCGCCGGAGCCAAAATCCGGCCGAGTTCTGTTTGATTACAGGACTTCTCAGGCCACATTCAGGCCTCAATTCTTTGGTCTTCTCCTGTGACAAACCTATCATTCATCTAAGAAATTTCATACCCCATTCTAGAATCAGCAACAATACTTCAGAAACCAAATCCAGCTTTGATTCACTCTCGATTTCAATCAGCAAAACAGCTCCATCTTCTTCCAGTTCATAACAGCAAACCCATCTCCAATTTGATTACAACCTTAAATCAAACCAAAACTTCACTCTGAATTTATAGCAGCAACAGAACCCATCTCATATGAATCTGTCACAGCTGCAACATCAATTACAATCATCATTCATAGCCGCAAACCCATTAAATCTCTCAATCACAGAATCCATCCAAACCCTATTTTCTTAGTCAATCGATCTTTTCCTTGGAGACAGTAGCATAAATTTCTTCTTGTTCTTGTACAGATTCAGTTCAACTTCAATTCCTAATTAATCACCACAATGACAGCCTCCCGATATCAAGCTTTATTACTCACGATCACCAGCTCTTCTCAATTTCTCTGCCTTTTTCAATCTCTCGATTTCAGGTCGAGCCTTCATCTCTCGATTTCAATTTCTCGGACATGGCTGCTGTGTAAGAACGAATAAACAGAAGAGGGAATATCGATTTTAGGGTTGGAAGATATTTGGGGTGGCTATTTGCGCCCCATGACAAGTACACCCTCTGCTAATTACACCCTTTGATAATTTATAAGGGATACCCAGATAAAAGCCCCTTATCCACAACTGGTCATTGCTTAGTACTCCTCCAAATCAGAGACGCCCCTTAATATTGGCTGGGCTCCAGATAGTGCTTGCCCTAACAATTCTACCCCTTTTTTGCCCAATTTTGGTGATTTCTCCTTCTTTTCGTCCGTGTGACTCCAGAGTACCTAATAACTCAAAAACACATGTAAAAATACATAATTTACTAGAAAAATAGCAAAGAAAGCATAAACTACTAGATAGTAAATACGGTGTATTCTACACCTATCAAATTCCCCCATACTTAGACTTTGCTAGTCCTCGAGCAAATCAAACCAAAACTTACAACTTCAAAGCGTTCCAGCGTCCCAAGTATCCTTAGAGCTATGAGGACATAGAGCTTTTGCATGCTATTAATAAGAAGTCAGAAATACTAAAGAACATATTCTCATTCTTAAATGTTGAGTGAGAAATAACCACACCATAATGAGAGAACACGTGTTTGAGAAACGATCAATAAGCATTTCGCCTCGACTTCTAACTCACCAAAAGGGTTTTATGATAATTGCACTAAAAAAGACGGCTTTTTCATGGGTCTCACATGTGCGCAGGTAGGAATGAAGAGAGAATTCCTGCAACACGTTGAATGGTAGGAAGGATAACTTCCGAAATTTTGAAAAACCCACATCTTTTAACATTTTGAAAAACCATTTTTCTAACGATCTCTAAGAAAGGAAATCAACCACTTATATCGAGGATGAGATTACTTACTTACCTTCACATCCGATTGCCAATTATGATAACACCACTCTCACGGAATCCAAAAGAAACGTCTTCCGCTCCTTGTCTTCATCTTCTTGATCTTTGGCTTCAACTATTGATGATAAACTCTTTAGCTTCATAGATCCTTAACAATTTGTAACTTTTTTTCTTAACTCCTTGTCGCTTGAAACTTCCTTATAGATTTTCCTTCCCCACGGCTTAATCAAAACAAAACAATAATAGATATTTCTCTTGTCTCATATTTTTTTTTTTTTTTTCTTTTTTTTTTAGACAAGAGAAACAAAACACAAATCAAAGTGAAAAATAGAACAACCATGGCCGTGGAAAAGTACTTTACCGCTTGATTCTTCACAACTTGTATCGTCTCGAAATCATAAACTTCAATAATTTTCACCTTTTACTTTCTTCGCTCTTGTAAGTTAGTCTTAATATTTGAATATAGAATTACCTCATTGTATTGTAAGTCTTCAACTTGTATGTAAAATCCGCTCATTGTATGTTGCTTTACTTGGATATAAAAAATTTGCTCTTTTTCTTGTTCCTTTGTTGCTTGCAAACCTTGAACCTTTTCAACTTTCCTTGTAGATTTTGATGTCGCTTCCTTGTTGTTAATGATTATGGTGTTTCTATGGACCCGTTGTTGTCGAGCGAGAGAATGGTGCTAACTGCAAATCGAAATACAAGAAGGTAGTTTTCATCATAGACGTCACCCTCATGATTGACAAAAATTAGCACTCAAGAGATCAAAATAGTGCTGAAAATTGGTGTGAAATTGGGTAGCTCACCATTCTACCCGGAATTAACATACGGTGACACACACTCAAAAGAAGCTCTTTAGTAAAGGAAGAATTTCTGGTTGGTGCCTCTCATGATATGAAAATGGGTAGTCTCCACTAATGATTGATCAGCAACTCTAATAACGCACTTCTCCCTGCACCAAATTTGCATCACCGGCATGATTAAATCCATTATTTAATACTCTAACAAGCAAGAAATCGAACGTAGTTCCCTAACATTTCCAAGTTCAATTATGTCGGTCAGAATTCTCTATGTAATCATACCTAGAAGCATGCTAGTGACTCTAAAATCTCTAAAAGTTGAAGTTTTTATGCAAAAAAAAAAAAAATCTCTTTTTTTTTTTATGCAAAAATATATGCTTAGCCACTCCCCCACACTTAAACCTTACATTGTCCTCAATGTAATTGAATCGTCCAAGTAAAATCAAGGTGGGAAATCCTAATATGATATGGAACAAGAAAAATAAACACACAAAACAAAACACAAATAAAAACAAAAGGATAAGAGATACAAAACCGGTGGGTTGCCTCCCACTTAGCGCTTGTTTTAAAATCGACGGCCCGACATGGCTCTTGTAAGACTCACTCCCCATATACTAACAATCGGAAAATTTGGGGATCCTCCCATGGTACCTGTTTTGCAAACAATAGCTCCATGCAAATATTAGCACAAGAAAATAATAGTAAAGTTATATCTCGATAGAAATTTCTCCCACACTTATTCTTGTCCACACTCGGAAGTGTATAAAGAACATAGAATTTGGGAATTTCCATGCATTCCTCTTGGAAAACCTGCATAGTGTTAAAATCAAGTGTTTCCAATGGCGGATATCTAGAAACAAAGTCATTCAAAAATACTTTCGAAGCACATACATTCAAACCAATAAGAGGTAAAGGAGAAGAATCAATATGCAAAGGGTTAGACAAACCTTGCACAATTTCTTGTATTACGGTATCCTCCTCATTCTTAAAAAATTCGAGTGAATTAGTTACCTCTTGCATATCGTGGTCCTCTATCAAACTTTGCAACCATTCCTCATCATTTTCTACCTTAACCAAAGTCTCGGCATTATCATAATCATTAGCAAGTTCAATTGGGTCTTCCACAAATTCAATCAATTCGGTTTCATTAACGAACATCACCTCTTCAACATCTTCATCATCGGAATCGGGCCATTCACTAAAATGATTTTCGTCGGTAAAAATTATAAGATCTTCTTGTGAGGGTGTTACACCGTTTACAACAATAGGCAAGTCACACACAATATCCTCCTTTTGAATAGGTGAAGGATCGTTATTATGATCCGGAGTTGGAATAGCTTCCTCATGGTTGAAACTTTCATACACTTCTGTGGACTTATAATTTTCCCTAAGGAATTTTTTCCAAGCACTAAATGCATCTTCCTCAATCTCTACCTTTTGAATAGGTGATTGATCATTATTAAGATCAAGACTCAAGTAATCTACACTAGCGTCATCAAAAGTTTCCAAAGGTTGGTCCTTTTCAACACAATCATCTTCATTATCGGAATCACCATAATAAGAATCTTCATCGGTTTCATAACCTTTATCTCGACGTCGTTTAAGTTCCATATGAATGGTCCTACTAATTTCTGCGATAAGCTCTTCCGAGTCTCCATCATCTTCCAATTTGTATAACTTTTGTGCAAGTTTACGGACATTAACACGCTTACCACCATGTATAGAGTTTCTAGATTGTATATCCTTAAAAAGTGAAGGAAAAACACGATTAAGAGGAGTATATTCCCAACTCTCCGTCTGCACATTACTAGAAAACAATGTATTAGAAGCATAATTATCCGACCATCCTTGTAATTGTCCACTTACATACCCGTCATAAGGTTGTTGATATGCATGAGAATATCCATAAGGCTCCAAAGGATTTTGATCATAGCCAAAAGATTGGTTTTGATTGTATCCTAAGGATGGTTGGAAGTTGCCATGATGTTGAGGTTGAAAATCGTATTGATTGTTGAAATATGCTTGCTCTTGTCCACCATACATGGAAAACCGGTACCTGAAAAACAATTCTCAAAAACTAAGTTAGATACGATAAAGAATCCAACAAAGCAAGAATAAAGCAAAAAGTAAAAAGAAAACAACTAAAATCATATGATGCTCCCCGGCAACGACGCCAAAATTTGTATGCGTGTCGTAACCACAACAAATTAATTAATACTTTACTACCTAATTAATAAGTAATATAGGGTAGTCAAGGTCGATCCCACGAGGAGCACGAGATTCTAGTTGTAAATTTGTCACACAAAAGGGGGTTAAATTGTCACAAAAAGTAAATAAAGCAATTAAAGAGATAAGAGAAATCAATAAGAGAGATTAGATCAAGGAATCCTTCTTCGCTGCAAAACAATGATTAAAGTTATGTTCTTTTCCACTTCTTATTAGTCACAGATTATCACCAACCGTAGGATAGCAGGTTCGCTTAGCTAACCCCAAAATTCCTTATTTCACTGAGTAATGAGGTTCGCTTAGTTATCAGATTCTATTCAAAATAACCACCTTGAGGTTCTCTTACAAGATGTAATTCCCCAAACGCATTAAGATTTATGAACTTAGGTTTAGTACTAGTAGTTAGACTCGGTTCGCTTGGTCCACTTTATAGCGTTGTTTTCACACACAATTGCTCCACGGAATCCCTCCGCAAGGTCTCGTGTTTTCTACTTGTGTAAATAGTCAAGAAACGATTACTTATCCCCTAACTTTCACTAGCTTTAGATTAATTAACAAATCAATTTAGTATGCATCCTAAACGACCTATCAATCAATCATAAACACTCTTAATAGCAAAAACAAACGATAATCATGTGAAAATTCAAAGTAGATTTAAACAAAACTCAAAACATGTTAAGAACTAGGAATTCATCCTCAATCAATTTAGTTACTCATGCTTAAGAAGTTCACACAAAGAGAAAAGTATTGTGTGTGTAAAAGTGTGCAAAAGAGATACAAAAGATGTTGTAAAAGATATGTAAAAGATGTGTGTAAAGATGTTTTTGGAAGTGTAGAAGTTCTTCTCTATTTATAGGCTTCAATGCTCTCTAAATCTTCCAAGGAATAGAATCCCTTTCCCTTTGTAGCTCAATTTCCAAATCCAAGCCTTTCTCAAATCTTCCATCTCCTATTTCCATATTCTAACCAAATTATTCATTCAATTCCAAGTCCAACTCTTCACATCCCACGGGAGAAATCCACACAAAATTCTGCAACTTTGGATCGCCGGAAAACTGGGTTTTTGGCCGGAAATAGGCCGGAATCCGTCGCCGCCGGCAACCTAAAAATTATCCTCCGATAAGGAATATTTTGTCCAAGATTCCGTTATAGTTAGGTCAAACTAACGGTCTTAGTTAGTCAAATGGGTCAAGCGGGGGACTGAATCATCCAAGTCAGCTGTCTTACTCGTTCTTACTAGATCTAACTCATTCGAGTCAAATCGTTGGATCGGTCATCGGCCTCGTCATCGGCGGCTACCGAGTCAACTCGCCGGAGCCAAAATCCGGCCGAGTTCTGTTTGATTACAGGACTTCTCATGCCACATTCAGGCCTCAATTCTTTGGTCTTCTCCTGTGACAAACCTATCATTCATCTAAGCAATTTCATACCCCATTCTAGAATCAGCAACAATACTTCAGAAACCAAATACATCTTTGATTCACTCTCGATTTCAATGAGCAAAACAGCTCCATCTTCTTCCAGTTCATAACAGCAAACCCATCTCCAATTTGATTACAACCTTAAATCGAACCCAAACTTCACTCTGAATTTATAGCAGCAACAGAACCCATCTCATATGAATCTGTCACAGCTGCAGCATCAATTACAATCATCATTCATAGCCGCAAACCAATTAAATCTCTCAATCACAGAATCCATCCAAACCCTATTTTCTTAGTCAATCGATCTTTTCCTTGGAGACAGTAGCATCAATTTCTTCTTGTTCTTGTACAGATTCAGTTCAACTTCAATTCCTAATTAATCACCACAATGACAGCCTCCCAATATCAAGCTTTATTACTCACGATCACCAGCTCTTCTCAATTTCTCTTCCTTTTTCAATCTCTCGATTTCAGGTCGAGCCTTCATCTATCGATTTCAATTTCTCGGACATGGCTGCTATGTAAGAACGAAAAAACAGAAGAGGGAATATCGATTTTAGGGTTGGAAGATATTTGGGTTGGCTATTTGCGCCCCATGACAAGTACACCCTCTGCTAATTACACCCTTTGATAATTTATAAGGGATACCCAGATAAAATCCCCTTAGCCACAACTGGTCATTGCTTAGTACTCCTCCAAATCAGAGACGCCCCTTAATATTGGCTGGGCTCCAGATAGTGCTCGCCCTGACAATTCTGCCCCTTTTTTGCCCAATTTTGGTGATTTCTCCTTCTTTTCGTCCGTGTGACTCCAGAGTACCTAATAACTCAAAAACACATGTAAAAATACATAATTTACTAGAAAAATAGCAAAGAAAGCATAAACTACTAGATAGTAAATACGGTGTATTCTACACCTATCAGTTACCCAAGAACACTATAACTTGTTTCAATCATCTACAAACCACATTCTTGGGGGCGTATATAAGCAATAATTCTTCACGACCTGGTATTGAAGATGTATTTAGGCTAAAGCAGAGGATTGGAGAGAGTTTGAAACATCTAACCATAAGATGGAAGACAATGTGCAGTGAAATGGCAGGAAGAGTAGATGAGAGATACCTCATTTTATCTTTCATTAATGCTATGTTTGCAACCAATCTGCTGTATATATAAATTTTCAGAATCAAAAATACAATTACCATGACGGATCTGCGAGAGTTACAAGAAGAATACATTGCATTGGAGGAGAAACAAAATGAGATAGAGTCATATCCCATCGCGAACACTAGATCAATCATATCAAACGCAAGTCTACTCCCCAGGTTAATAAATACAGTAGCGAGCACTTCGCAGGAGAAGCAAGAAAATAGTATGGATGATGGACAACAGAAATTAGTAGCTATGGGAAGCAGAGATCAAGAAGAGTTCGAAAGGGAAAGAAATTTCTTCAATCATGGTGGAAATAATAAAATTCAGAGGCTTGATCAGCCGCAAGAGACTTATGGTGGTCAGAGACAAAATTATTATAGAGGGAAAGGAAGTCATAAGATAATATGGGAAGAAATTAAGATGCCACCTCTAAATGCTATCATAGAGAAAATTTGGGAGGCTATAATTTTGATGGAGGACATACCCGTAACCTGGAATATGGGAAAAGAACCACATCCAAATAATCGAAGTCTAGAATTTTGTTCTTATCATCATTTTCATGGTCGCACAACAAACAACTGAAGGAATGTAAAAAGAATCATTTTGAGGATAATAGACCAGGGAAAATTAAACCATTTTCTAAGAGATCACCCACAGTCTCAGCAACTACCCCCAGCTCCAGAAATTCGAAGAGTGAATACAACAAAAGAAGGAGAAACACTTGTGATATAAGTAGGAGCAAAAGCGAAGAATCTATCATGTATCTCTATCATACATTCATACAAGACTATAGAATACTTCCACGACAATGTTTTAAGCAGAGTCTTTGCGATAGATGCAGATGGAAGAGAGATAATGAACATTGTGAAAGCTTCGCTATTAGAAGAGTGGCAAAATCAAATTATTTCTTTCATAGCACAAGAGGTACCAGATACTGGCGAGATACATGACAATCCACTGGTAGTAAGATTAGAAATAAATCCAAAACAAATAGAAGAAGAAGATGAAGAAAATGAGGATGGTGAAACTGAAGATTCTTGGGTCATTAACAGAGTTCTGATTGACACGGGAAGCTCAGTGGATATCTTATTTTATCATACCTACAAAACCATGGGAGGAAGAGACGAATATCTAATACCGTCAACTTATAAAATCTATGGTTTCAAAGGTACTGCCAACAAGCCCAAATGGGAAGTTACAATGCGCATTCCATTGAAGGGGATATCTTCTAAGATTCAATTCTGTGTGGTTGACGTTGAATCGCCATACAATTCCTTAATTTGCCGGCCTTGGTTGCATGGGATTCTAGGTGTAGCGTCGACTTTCCACCAGTGCATTAAATTTCCTCATCCCAGCGGTGTTGGAGTTATAAAGGGAGATTGGATCGATGGTAAAAAATGCTATGAAATTGATATGGAATCTTATGAGGAAAGAGTTGCGAAGAACAGAAACTGAAAATATATCATCAAATAATAGCAGAGAAGTGAAAGGCCGATGTTTGACACAGTAGAACGGCGAGAAGAAGAAATGCTGCGAAGTTAACATGAGCTGAAACACATAGATGGCGAGCGTCTCGCAGATGGAGAAAATGTAAGAAAGCGCAACAAAAAAGCAGAAGCATAAAATAGTAAGTAGAAAAGGTAAAATTTTTAGATCGTGAAGTATGAGAAATGTATAAATGATTTGTTGAAGAGAATTTTACAAAAATATGTTTCGATTCAATGAAAAAGATGAAATTGAAAAATTATACAAGAGCTGAAATGCAAAAAGAGAAAATCAAAGACTGAAGAAACGCGAATAAAATTTCGCAGAGACATTAGAATGGGACGAACCTTTATGGCGTACACCCTAGTTCGCGAACAAAAATTTCTCAAGAGGCAAATGTAAGACCTAAAGTACGTCATATAATGGGGTATTTGTATGCATGGCTCAGGGATAAGGTTATACCGCTCCTGGAACCTGAGTCATGAAGATGTTGGGGTTAAAGAAAACCTATCCAGGAGAGATACTTTGGATTTCCAACTCTATATATATTAACAGTTGGATGACCGAAGGTCTCTTATAAGAAGTGCAAAGTATTACCCAGGCTCCGAGGTACACAGTTGAGCCAAGGATGCCCGGGGCGTATGAAACTACCCTGGCCATCCATGGAAAGTCTTGGCTATGATGCACTCGGCCCAAAGAAAACCCCACTTAGGGTTCAGTCTCGTAACTATAAATATAGGCAAAAAGGATAAGAGGCTGCGAAAAAAACTGGTTGCTGTCGGGACCGAATGGGAGGAGCTAGTCTTGTATGACCGATGTACGCCTCCTTGAAGGGGCAACCAGGGGGAAGATAAGGGCGACACCCTCCATTAGGGAGCTGATGAGTGTCTTAAGACGCAAATGTCATAAGGCTTTATATTTGCAAGAATATTTAGGATTTTCATATTTGTGCAACAATCATACATAAGCAAAAAGCCAAGAAAAAAAGATAAGATGAGATCAATGGGTTTTTACATGAAAGTGTAAAGACGTATTGTGATTTCATCGCAAGACGGAAATGTCATGGGGCTTTGTTCTCGCAAGAAAACTTAGGCCTGTCATATTATCGCAACAAAATTGACAAAATAAGGATAAGACAAGATCAATGGGTCTTTACATGCAAATGTAAGGACGTCCTGCGATTTTGTCGCCAAAACAAAATGTAGCTAAATAAGACCTTTAACTAGGAAGGAAAAATAAGACCACAAGAGATCAAGATTTAATGACTGCGATATTTACGCAGAGATCATGTGAGTAAGCAGATATGACTTGCAATATTTATGCAGATATTGAGGCAAAAACTTACAAACATATCTTATTCGTAACTAATCAGCTCAATCTTTCATATTGCAGATAAATAACAGAGGCAAATATGGGAATGAACAGAATAATAAAATTATTATTCATCTTTATATGACATATTTATGCAGATAATTAAAAAATTAGTAAGCATATTGATTAACCATATTGCAAAAAAGAATTGTTCTCTAATGTATGCAGGTCTATACACCAAAGAACATTAGAAGCTGGAGAAATTCACATCAATATTTTACAAGAAGAAAGGGATAAGTGTACAAATATTACAAAAAGATTAAAAAGGAAGACAAAACTATTTAGATCTATCATTGTCTTCACCAGATTTTTCTTCTTCTTTAATTTGATCTTCATCTTCTTTAGACTCCTCAGCTTCGCTATCGGAGATGACAAGGTCAGGCATATTCTTTGGAATTTCGTTTGCAAGATAAGGATAAGTAGAATGAGGAATTTTATGATCATCGCAGACCATCTTAATAGAATCATTGCGAACACCAACAAGAACATTGCTGAAATTCGCCAGAGAAATTTGAAGTTTCTTCTTGAATTTGGAACATTTCTCGTTGCGAGAAGACAGAAGTCTTGCGAGATTTCCTTTTTCTTATTCCAACTCTTTAATTCTTTGGCAAAAGTTTTCTTCAGATACTGCGAACAAGTGACAACATATTAATAAAATAGTGAAGATGCAAATACAAAATGGATTAGTGAAAAAACAAGAATAACAACCTTCTCTTTGCAAGATCATATCCTTAATCAGGGCAGAATGATCAGCTTGAAGACTAACATCTACACCTAAATTGTTTCTGGCATTATCAAGAATTTTCGCATCCCAAGCAAACTCATCATCATTACTAATGAGAAGACGAGAACAAATTTGGTTTTCTCTTTCAACAAGAGTACTATTCACGAAGATAAGTCGATCTCTTTCAATTTGAACATCGAGAAGAGTCTTATGGAAATCTGCTAAAGCTTGAGCACCTTGGAGAGAAATACGATCCTTTTCATCTATTAGATCACTATATTTGGCATTTTAACTTACGGGTTTCTTCTTTAGAGTTGTGAAAGAATTGTCTAAATTTATTGGTCATACCCAAGACAGATCTATGTTCAATTTCTATAAGACAAAGCTTGGATCTAAGCTCATTTATGGGAAGAGATTCAATCTTATCATTGGAAAAACTATTTAGAGAAGTATTTAGATGATTAAGAAGGGCATCATCATCCATAATCTTGGGAAATGTATGAAGAAAAATAGCTTCGTCAGTGAGACCTTAGTCGTCTACGAAAGGGAAAACTCTATAAGAAGAAATTTTTCGGATAAAGATAATAAAAAGGAAAGAAAGAGAGTCTTATACCATAGAGTTGCTTATTGGCATCTTGAAGACTAGATACTTTTTCCTTCTGAAGAGAATTATCTGATTCCAATTGTTTGATTTTCTCGCGAAGATTAACAGCTTCGATCTCTAATTCTTCATTTTGTTTATTCTTCTCGCGAAGACCAGCAACTTCAATATCCAATTCTTTATTTTTGTTGAGAAGTTTAAGATTCTTCTTTGCGAGGACCGCACGCCTCTTTTCCAAGTCTAAGACAACATGAAAAGAAGCTTTCCCAGCCTGCGAAATAATACAGCGAGCCTTAAGAATTAATTATAAATTCAAAATGAAAATAAAGAGAAGGAAAATGTAAGTATGAAAATTTACCAAGTTGTTAAGTGAATGCAAGAAATTTGGAGATATAGATCTTGATACCCCACGAAGAGATTCATTATTCTCTAAGAGAGGGGCATCGCAGATGGCAGCTATATACTTGCAAGCATTAGTCAGATGGGTATCACCAATTACTTGCATGGTATATTAGCAAAAATGCTGGATAGATGAGCCATAGAAGACTCAGGATGGGAGGATTCCTTCGCGGAAGAGATATCAACATCATCATCATCATCGTCATTATGAAATTTCAATAGATTGAGGATTTGAAGGAGAAGGAGATTGAGCTTTTATTTTCTTTAAAGGAGGAGCACCAGAATTCTCCTTGCGAGAAGCATCAGATTTCCCCTTACGAGCAGCATCTTTGTCTTTTCCCTTGGTCCTTACAACTTTAACAGGATCTATTTCTTCGATAACCTTCAAACACAGATAAAGATAAGAAATAAAGGAAACAATATATTGTTAAAAATCACAAAGGAATATTTCTTACTTCATCTGGGAGTAACTTAAGAGCTGATAAAGTACTGGGTTTCCCAAGCTTCTGGTAGCTAGTTTTTAGCCTGTTAATCTGGAAAAATTGGAGTAGTCAGTGAGAGTATAAAAGCATGAGGAAGATGATAATGATAATTTATGCAAAAAATAGAGAGAACATACCTCTTTATTTATTTCAATCCAGTTGAACACCCATGGCTGGTACTCTGCGAGATTCGCAGGTAAAACATGAGGACCGCAGATGTAGGGACCCTCTAGAAATAATGGGAAAATACACCACTTATCATCACTAGAATGGCGCGGACCTTGATTATTACCCGGATGCCAGTTAATATCCAACATGAGAATTTTATCTTCAGCAATATCATCCTTCTTTTGTAAGCGGACACCCCAACAAGTGCTATCTTTCCTCATGGGGATTATATCATAATTCGCGAAGAAGTTCTCTATGGTATACTTCGCAGGAATAATTGGAACATCAGCGAATTTAGGATTCTTCGCTTTATTAGGATAAAGAGATTTCTTACCAGCACCGCGAGTAGCATACTCCAGCATCATACGAATGCAGTCCCCACTCAACTGATATATAGCACGTGAGAATATCGTATGAGAAAGTATTTCATAGAATAAAGGGAGCTCAGGATCATAAAGAGAAATGGGAAGACCAGCTTCAAGCTAACCTAGCGAGACTATAATCTTCTCGCGAGAACACGAATGATCAGAAAATAACTTAATGGAAAGTTCGGCTTTAGGGCAGGGATGGTAGATAAAGCAAAACCTTCGTCCTTAAGTTTCTTTTGCAGTTGCTCAAAGGCGATGAGATTTTTACGACCAGCTGGAGCCATTCTTAGTAAGTATGGGAATGAAAAAAAGAGTAGAAGATCAAAAGAAAGGTTGCAACAGCAGCGGATGCGGAATTTACGGAAGAACAATGAATTTGCAGAGATATTGCAGAGAGAAGGAAGAAGAAAGTAAAAAAGAAGAAAAGTGAAGAGTGAAGAAGATATATATAGAAGGTAAAAATTCTCGAGAAGATAGGTGCAATTAATGCAAAGAAAAGACGTGAATGGTTGGAGCGCAACGTTTGAAAAGAACGTGTCAGAAGTTGAATGGATAAAAAGATACGTGTAATAAATCTGGAGAGGGATGCAGATACGTGTCAGAACAAAAGAACGTGAATAGATAGACAGCTGCGGCATTTCAAAAGATTTCAATTTCTCATGATCTTTTCCCCTTCGCATAAAAGACATGATAAGAGGCAAGATGTAGGATTAGAATATCGCCACAGCAGTGCTCTTACGAAATTTATAAATAACATTTCTGCGAGTTCTTCAATAACACTCTGCGAGCATCGCAGACTGACTCAAAGAATGACGAGACGGATGACGGTGGTAGAAACACGGGCATGATGATCCTGCGAAGATTACAACATCTGTGAAAATAAGCATTACAACTGCTGCGAGAATATCGCGAGTCAGATCCAAAATTAAAGGACAGCTTAGCTGTCATCCACTGTGTAACTACCCTATATAAAGATAATTATTAGACCCAAAAAGGGGAGATCATTTTTAGAGTCCTAAGAAAGTTTTGAGGAGAGAGAAAGTTCTTGTGAGCAGTTGTATTCTTGATTTCTTCCATTTCTTGTAACATTTCTGAGAATTAATCAATAAAGTGTTGTTTTTAATCTTCAAATATGAGTTGATAATTGTGGATTCTTGTGAGGGTGTAGTGTTGGAATTCCTACAACTACAGGTTATCGATTGAAATTGATTGATACTTGAACATTGGTCTTTGGTACCGTTCAAGTTAATTTCTCTTGTATTCAATTAGACTCGCAGATTTCTATTTGCTTGAGTAAGTATTGAATCGAGAAATTAAGATATAACTCTTTGATATACTTTTTATTAAGATTGAGTCTGACTGTCTAGTTGATTCTCTTAAAAGTATATTGGAGTTAGTCCATATATATTTCTAAGAGAAATATTGGGTGAGGTTGTTGTACCCCCACTTTTTCAATTGGTATCAGAGCAGGAAAACACGTTTAAAACCTTATAAGTATGTGTTTTTAGCGATCTGACTCTATGTACAGAAGTGTTATCTCTGTAAATGTACCACCAGTCTTCGATGGCTCAAATTACTTGTGGTGGAAAATTGTTATGCATGCCTTTATTCAAGTACGTGATTTTCAATCATGGGTTTATGTAGTCAATGGCCATGATGCTCCATTTGTGGCAGTAGGAGATACAACCATACCTAAAGATATTGGTGCATATGATGATGCTGATATACTTGTTGCAAAGAAAAATCCCGATGGTTTTAATGCCATCATACATGCCATTACCCAGATCTTCAGCACCATGTGACTATGTGCACTCGGTATAAATATGGTTGGGATATCTTAGAAACCGCATTTGAAGAAATACTAGTGAAAAGGAAGTCAGGCTTCAAAATCTAAATTCCGATTGGGAAAACCTTTTTATGGAAGATGAAGATTCATTTGATGAGTTTAATCACAAAGTGTCTAAAATTGTTAATGCATCATCTGCATTGGGTAAGACTATTCCTGAAAAGGACATTGTGATGAAAATTCTTAGATTGCTTCCATATAGATACGATTCTAAGATGCATGCCATCGTTGATGGAAATAACCTTGATGCTCTCTCCAGAAATACGTTGGTTGGGAAGCTAAAGATCTTTGATCATGAGCACACATCCAAAACCGGAAAGGATGTTACCTTTAAAGCACTAAAGAACACCAAATTACTTGATAAAAGTAAAAGTGTTTGTGTCTCTGAGGATGATCTTTCAGAGGCTAATTCATCAGATAAATATCTTGATAATTCAGTCACGTTGATCATAAGACAATTTATATATCTTCTATTGAAGATAAGTAAATGGTTCTCCAGAGACAGACCCAGATCATCAGATAAACCTCACAATCGCATTCCTCCTAAAAACAGGGATGCTGATGAGGCTGATGATGAGGATTTGCCATAGTGCTTTAAGTGTAAGGGTTTTTGTCATTTTGCAAATGAGTGTCCAAATCGAAAGAAATACACTGAAAACAAAGGTCTTGATGCAACTTTTGATGAAATGTCTGACAACTATGATTCTAATGAAGACGAAAAGTCAAGTGTTGCACTTCTTTGTGAAAATATTGATTTTGATAATTGTAGCAACACATACATCAATCTTGATATTCTTTCAGAAGAGAACTTAACCAATCTGGAAGAAAAAACTGACCTTTCCGTTGGATACTCTCTGTCTAATTTTTCAGGTTTTAATATGTGTCTAGCAGATTGCATATCTCGGGTACCTGAATCATATTCCAAGTTGACATGCTCATATTGTTCGCTCAAGGGTCATGAGCTATCAAAGTTTTACAAGTACAAACACAAATTAAGACATGTCAACAAACTTCAACGAAGAGCAAATCAATTAGCAAACAAGCTCAAACTTGTTCAAAAAACCACAAAGGTATGTAAGATTTTATCTTCATCAAAGAAGTTAGTTTCCAAGGATTTGTCAAGACCACTAGAGAAAAGAGTATGGTCTAAGCATTTTGATAGACATGGTTTTATGAATTCCAATCAAAAGGGATATGATGAACAAATTATTGTTCATCCCAGCACAACTTAAATAGTGTTGATTAGTGCATCTTGTCTCATGTGCCTGATTAAAAGAGACAAGATTTTACACACCTCAGGCTTTAAGAAAATAAAATTATTTAGTTCTTTTTGTCTTTCTTTTGTTTTTTCTCTAAGAGAATTGTAAAGTCTGGAATTCATGCCGCTTTTCATATCTATTTGATATTGGAAAGGAATTCCCTGGTTGATCAATAAAAGAGGGTTACAATATACAATTATGCCTTTTATAGGGTTGAGAGTTGTGTGTACACGAACCTGTATGTTTAAAGGTTTCGTAACCCTACATATCTTTTTCCTTTCCTGAAACCCATTTTATCTTAAGACTGCTTGTTGAGACTTAAGTTGTGATTTCCTCTCACAAACCCGTACGCATATGGATACTCCAAGCATCATGTATTCTGATGGAAAATATGTTAATATGATTGTTAAGCCATCAATCATGAAAGAAAAAGAAAGATCTCCGTTACTTCCAACTTTGAAAAGAAAAAGAAGGAATATGAGGAAACCAAGAGTTGTTCCTTCAAATTATCAGAATTTTTATGATGTTCTTGAAGAGTTGAAGGAAACAAGGAAGGAGATTCAACAAATAAAGGCTTTCTTTTTTAGAACTCTTGAAATTCAGAAGGCTCTGGTTCGACATTATCAACCTAGGAGGTTTGTTGGAATTGACTCCTATCTTCACGAACCGTATGTTCCAATGGTTGTTGACGACAAGGAGTTCGGGGACGATAAAGAATTTTTTAGAGGTCTCAATGTCTAGGAAAGCTTCTTATGATAATTTTATTCTTGTGTTTTTAAGAAGAATAACTAGAGTTTGGAATAGTCATTATTGTGATTACACATAGCTATGTCCAGCGATTTTCAAATTCAATATTTTTAGATTTATTTATTTAAATTCTAAAGTTTGTTTGGAAGATAATTTTTGTCGTATTAATCTTTATGGTTTTATATATTGCATTTTGTTATGGGATATGAATGTTTGCGTGAACTATAATTATTCCATACATAGTCAAAACTTAAGTATTTCGTACGTCGATATGCAAGTACTGATAAAAGAATGAATGAACTTTTGAAAAAAACAAAAGTTAAGCCTTTTATGTCATTATGCAAATATTGATGGAAGAAAGAATGAGATTTTGTTTACAAAGATTAAGTTTATTATATGTCATTGTGCAAATTGTGATGGAAGGTAGAATGAAACTTTGTTTATTATGCAATATTGATCTTCCCTGATCCATATATTTTATGTATATATTGTGCCGCTTCATAAGTTTTCTTATGTTAAGCATTTTCCAATTAGATTAATCATGGGTTCTCTTGTGGTTAATTCAATTGAGTATTTTGGATACAAATTCATATTCTTATGAGATTTTTTGTTGTCCAAAGAAATCCTTCTTTTCTTGAGAAGTAAGGTCTCTCTTGTTGTTCTTTCGGAAATGACATTTTATGGAGGAGAGTTCTTAATTGAATTTGTGCTTAATTGCCAAATATTTGTGGGGAGTGCGGCTGTGGAATATTATAGGGGTTATCTCGTATCTTTATAAACTCCTTGATGAATGCATTTAGTTTTGACTATATGATTGCATCTAAAAAGTTGATATGTGCTTTCTTTTGGTCATGAAATGTCTCTATGGAAATTTCATTAGGATACCACTAGTTTTCTTACCTTTGCCAATTTTATTGACAAAAAGGGGGAGAATTAATGTGTAGTTCACACTACAAATACATATGGTTTTCATAACATTATGTAAGGGGGAGTGGTTTCCATGTGAGATGGAGTATTGACTAAGGGGGGGTGATACATATCACCTGTAGTTGCAGGATTTCCCACACTACGCCCTTGTTAACATCTTGCTATAATCAACTCATAATTGAAGATTAAAAACGACACTTTATTATTTTGTTCTCAGAAATGTTTACAGAAATGGAAGAATTCAAGATTACAACTATTCTCTTGAAGTTTCTCTCTCCTCAAGACTTTCTTAACTCTCAAAAATACATCATCCTTTTTTGGACACATTGGGTCTATATTTATAGGGTAGTTATATAGTGGATGACAGCTAATTTTCCCCTTATTTCGGGTTGATTCTGCGATTGTACCGCGATAGTTTCAATGTTAAATCTCGCAAGTTCTGTAACCATCGCAGAACAAACATGCTTTTCTCAAGTTTTCTTCAATCGTCAGTTATTACGTCACTATTTTGAAGGCTTTTGTGACACTCGTGAAGTGTAGTCGAAGATCTTGTGGTGATGCTCGCTGGGAAGTGTTGTTAATCTCACAGAGAATAGATGTAGCGATATTCTGGTCCTACATCTTGCCTCTTCTCATGTCTTTTCTGCGAAGAATAGAAGATCATGAGAACTTTAAAATGCCGCAACTACTTATCTCTTCATTAATCTTTCTTCTGACACGTTTCTGTATCCTTCGCCAGCTATTTTTCACATATTCTCTCTTCTAATGAATTTACGACACGTCCTCTCTAACCGCTGCTGTCTGACCGTTCATGTCTTTTCTTAACATTTATTGCATTCACATTCTTCGAGAAATTTATTCTTCTATAAATACTCCTTTCATTCTTTTCTTTTCCTCTTTTTATTTTCTTCTTCTTTATCTGCGTAACTTCTCTGCAAGTTTACTGTTCTTCCGTAAATTGCGCGTCTGTCATTTCTTTCTTATTTTTCAACCTTTTTTTTCATTCCCATACTCAAAAATGGTTGATGCTGGTGCTAAAAACTTGACTGCTTTTAATGAGATGCGAGAAAAGCTCAAAAGCAAAGGTTTTACCTTGTCTACAATTCCAGGTCAAAGCCCTAAATCTGAACTTTCTCTCAAATTATTTTCTGATCATCAATGCTCTCGCCAGAAAATCATAGTATCGTTAATTCAACTTGAAGCTGGTCTTCCCCTTCCTCTCTATGACCCAGAACTACCATTATTCTATCAAATAATATCTGACGAGAGGTTCTCGCGAACGATATATCAATTAGGTGGAGATTATATTAGATTGCTTCTTGAATATGCTTCTCGCGGTGCTGATAAAGGATCTCGCTATCCTGAAACTGTGAAGAATCCTCAATTTAAAGATGTTCCCATTATCTCTGCAGATTATACTATGGAGAATTTTTTCAAAAATTACAAGATAGTTCCTATGAAGAGGGATAGCACTTGCTGGGGTGTTCGCTTGAATAAAGAGAAGATCGATGTTGAGAAAGCTTTCATGCTGGACATTGACTTTCATACACCTACTAATCAAGGTCCTCGCCACTCTAGCGATGACAAGTGGTTCATTTTTTCATCATGTCTTGAAGGTCCTTATATATCTGGTTCTCTCCCATTACCTGCGAATCTCTCAGAGTATGATCCATGGGTCTTCAACTGGCCTGAAAGATCTAAAAAAGTATATCCTCTCAACTTTTTGCATTATTATTATTCACTATCTTCTTCATGTTTTTATATTCTCACTAATTATTTTGATCTTTCTCAGATTGATAGAATGAAGCTCAGCTACCAAACTTTTAGGAAACCCAGCACTTTCATAGCTCTTAAATCTTTCACAGATGAAGTAAGAAATATTTCCTTATAAATTTAACAATATATTGTTGCCCCTATTTATTATCTTCATCTGTGCTCGCAGGAAATCGAAGAACTAGAACCAATAAAACCCGTGAGAACTAAGGATAAATCTACTGTTCCTCCCAAAGGGAAGTCTCCTGCCCCTCGTGGTGAAGAATCGGGCGATCAGGATAAATCTACTGTTCCTCCCAAAGGGAAGTCTTCTGCCCCTCGCGGTGAAGAATCCGGCGATCCTCCTTTGAAGAAAAGGAAGACCCGACCTTCTTCTTCTTCAACTCCTCAACCCATTCCAGAAAATCCAAGTGTTGATTTTGAAAAGGACAATAATGATGAGGATTTCAATGATAACAGCTTCCCTTCTATAAAGAATTCTTCTTCTTCTGATTCTTCGATGGCTCATTTATCCAAATTTTTTGGCAAGAACATGTTTGGTATCCCAAATGAGTATGGAGATGAAGCTATTAATGAAATATCCCAGTCCCTCGCCAAAGTCTACGATGTTCCCATACTAGCTGAAAGTGATTCCCTTCGCGGGGTTTCAAGATCGCTGACTCCAAGTCTCTTAAATTCACTTGGCAGCCTGGTATGTTTCTACTTGTTCATCCTTTTTGTGTATCTATTGATATTTTTGTCAGACATTGATTTATATAGTTCTATCGCAGGTTGGAAGAGCCGCTTTTGCTGTTGCTTCTGATTTAGACAATAGGTGTATCACTTATGAAAAGAAATCTGCTAATCTTCGTCAAGATAAAGAAAAAATAGAAGTTGAAGTTATTGATCTTCGTAGGAAAAATAAGCAGCTGGAGACTGAAGCTTCAGTTGACAAGCAAAAAATCTCTGATCTTGATAAAGCTAATCAACAACTCTATGGTATGATTTATTTCTTTTCTCTTTTAATTCTTCTCACCCTATCGCAACTTATTCAAGCAACCATTTTTGCAGATATTTATAGTCTTACTGACGAGGCTACATTCTTCCAATCCTTCCCTGAACCTGTAGATGATAATACCCTTCTTGCTTGCCTTAATAGTTCTTTAAGTAACTTCTCAGATGATAGGATTAGATCTCTCTCTATTGATGAACTTAAATCCAAACTTAATCTCTTAAAAATTGAACATAGGTTCAATTTAAATTTAACCAACAAGTTTAAGAACCTTTATCTTAGTTCAAAGGAAGAAGTGAATAGATTAAGAAAAATGAATAGTGATCTTATTGATGAGAAAGATCTGGCTGTTAAAAACGGCTCCAAGACCCTAGAAAACTTTCATAAAACTCTTCTTAATGTTCAAACGGAAAGAGATAAACTTATCCGTGAGAATGAATATCTTCTTGCAAGGGAAACTCAAGTTCGATCTCGTCTCCTTATTAATAGCGATGATGAGTTTGCTTGGGCTGCGAAGATTCTGGATAACGCCAGAACTAATTTAGGTGTAGATGTTAGTCTTCATGCTGATCAAGCGGCTTTAATTAAAGACATGATTTCTGAAAGAGAAGGTTATCACTCTTATGATTTCCCTGAATTATTTCCTAATTGAATCATCCTTATATGTATTAACTTTGTTATCTTTTGCTCGCAGCATCCGAAAAGAATTATCCTAAAAGATTTGATGAGTTAGAAGAAGAGAAAATCCAACTCGCTGGAAATCTATCTTCTCGCAATGAAAAGTATTCTAGATTGAAGGAAAAATTTAAAATCTCATCTTCAAATTTTAGTAATTCCCTTCTCCGTGTTCGTAATGACGATGTTAAACTAGTCTGTGATGATCATGGTATTCCTCATTCTACATACCCCGATCTTGCAAAGGAAATTCCAGTTGATTCCCCAAATTTAGTTATCTCTGATAGCGAAGCTTAGGAGTCTAGCGAAGATGATAATGATGAAGAATTATCTAGCGAGGAAGAGAAATCTGACGTAGATGGAGATAATAATGATAATGATGAAGAAGAGAAATATGGTAATGAAGAGAAATCTGAAAAAGAAAAGAGCTCTGATGAAGGTGGTGATGGGTCTAATTAGTCTTGTTTCTTCTCTTTTTCTTCGTTATAAATTTTGTACATTTATTTCTTGCTTATCGTAACATCGCTGCGAGCTTCTCCAACTTGATGTGTAAACTTCTTTTGCTTTTATCTGTATGAATTAGAAAACAATTCTTTTTCTGCAACATAATCAATCAATCATAATTATTATCCTTTAATTATTTGTATAAATGTATCATCTATGCAATTTTATCATATGATAGATGAATAATAATTTCATCATTCTATGCATTCCCATACTTGCCTCTATTATTCATCTGCAATATGAAAAAATTGAGTAGAGATTAGATATTAGTTGTGAATCAAATTAAATTTGCCTCAATATCGGCGATGTTATCGCTAGTAATAATGGCATAACTTTACGATTTATGCGTAGAATCGCAAATCTCATAAATTCTGCGAGCATTATCGCAATAATCTCTTGGTCTTATTATGCCTTCCTAATTAAAGGTCTTATTTTGCCACATTTTTCTTTCTGCGAAAAAATCGCAGGACGTCTTTACATTTGCATGTATTGACCCATTGATCTTGTCTTATCAATATTTTTTCAACATCTCTGCGATAATATGATAAGTATAAACTCTCTTGCAAGAATTAAACCTTATGACATTGCCGTCTTGCGATGAAATCGCAGGACGTCTTTACACTTTCATGTAAAAATCCATTGATCTCATCTTAACTTTTCTCTTTTAGCTTGCTGCCTTTATATAATTTTCGTCACGCGACAATATGACAGGCCTAAATGTTCTTGCGATCATAAAGCCCCATGACATTTCCGTCTTTAGACACTTATCAGCTCCCTAATGGAGGGTGCCGCCCTTATCTTCCCCCTAGTTGCCCCTTCAAGGAGGACACATCGGCCATACAAGACTAGATCCTCCCATCCAGATTTACCAACAACCAGCTATTTTCGCAGCCTCTTGTCCTTTATGCCTATATGGCTTATAGTTACAAGACTGCACCCTAAGTGGGGTTTTTTTCAGGCCAAGTGCATCATAGCCAAGACTTGCCAAGAATGGCCAGGGTAGTTTCGTACGCCTCGGGCACCCTTGGCTCAACCGTGTACCTCGGCGCCTTGGTCATACTTTGCACTTCTTAGAAGAGATTCTCAGTCGTCCAACCAGGGTATAACCTTATATAGTTGGAAATCCAAGATCTCTCTCCTGGATAGGTTTTCTTTAACCCGAACATCTTCATGACTTAGGTTCCACCAGCGGTATAACCTTATCACTGAGTCATGTAAAGAGATACCCCCCTATATGACGCACTATTAGGTATTACATTTTCCTCTTGCAAAATTGTATCCGCGAACTAAGGTGAACACCATAAAGGTTCGTCTCATTCTATTAATCTCTGCGAAATTTTATTCGCGTTTCTCGCGAGTATTGTAACTCTGATAAAGTTTTATTTCTTTGATTTTCTTGTAAAATTTTGCAATTCTTTCAAACAGAGTACTCTTTTCAATTTCATTTTCTTCAAACAAATTCTGCGTAAGCTTCCTTAAATTTCATCATTTTACCTTTCTACTTACTATCTTCTGGTTCTGCTTTTCAGTTACGTTTTGCTATTTTTTTCTTTATCTGCGAGCTTCTCATCATCGTCTTCCTCTCGCTGCTCTATTGAATCAATCATCAATTTTTCACATCTCTGTCGTTGCTTGATGTTATACTTCCAATTGCTCTTCTTCTCAGCTCTTTCCTCGCAAGATTTTATATCAATCTCATAACATTTCTTGCTTTCTCCCCAATCTCCCTTAATAACACCAACACCATTAGGATGAGGAAATTTAACACACTGGTGGAAATTAGATGCTACACCTAATATCCCATGTAGCCAAGGTTGACCAATCAGGGAATTGTAAGGTGATTCAATGTCAACAACACAGAACAAGATCTTGGAAGTTATTCCTTTCAATGGAATCCGCATTTCAATTTCCCCTTTGGGTTTATTGGCAGTACCATTAAAACCATAGATTCTATATGTTGATGGAATTAGATCTTCGTCTCTTCCACCCATGGTTTTATAGGTATGATAAAATAGTATGTCAACTGAGCTTCCCGTGTCTATTAGAACTCTATTGATATCCCAAGAATCTTCATTTTCATCACCATTTTCTTCATCTTCTTCTTCTATTTTCTTTGGATTTATCTCTAATCTTACCACCAATGGATTATCATGCTGCTCGCCAGGTTCTGGTACTTCTTGTGCAGTGAAAGATATAACTTGTTTCTGCCATTCTTCTAATGGCGAGGCTCTCGCGATATTCATTATCTCTCTTTCATCTGTGTCTCTCGCGAAGACTCTGCTTAGAACATTATCATGGAAGTCCTCTATAGTTCTGTGTGAATGTACAATGGAATTACAAAAAAAATTCTTTGCTTTAGCCCCAACTTCTATTACGAATGATTCTGCTCCTTTTACAGTATTTACCCTGCGAATTTCTAAGTCCGGAGGCAATCGTTTGAGATTGTGGATGTCCTACTAAAAAGTGGTTTAGCTTTCCTTGGTCAATCATCCTTAAAATTATTCTCTTTACATTCCTACAATCATTTACTGTGTGACCATGAAAGTGATGGTAAGGACAAAATTCTTGACTACGATTATTAGGATGTGGTTCTTTTCCCATATTCCATGGAGATGGTATATTTTCCATCAAAATGATAGCTTCCCAGATCTTTTCTATACTAGCATTTAGAGGCGACATTTTATTTTCTTCCCATATTATCTTCTGATTTCCTTGGCTCCTGAAATTGTTTTGCCTCTGTCCACCATAAGTTTCTTGCGGCTGATCAAGCCTTTGAATCTTATTATTCCCACCGCGATTGTAATAATTCTTCTCCCTTTCATTTTCTTCTTGATCTCGACTGCCCATAGCTACCAATTTCTGTTGGTTATCAGTCTCCACTTTCTCTTGTTGTGCTTGCGAGATGCTCGCCACATTGTTAATCATTTTAGGAAGTAAGCTTCCATTTGCTGTTATTGAATTGGTATTCGCGATTGGATATGATTCTATCTCATTTTGTTTCTCCTCTAAAGCAATGTACTCTTCTTGTAGTTCTCGTAGTTCAGTCATAGTGATTGTATTCTTGACTCTGAAAATTTGTATGTATAACAGATTGGTCGCGAACATTGCATTGATAAAAGACAAGATTAGATATCTCTCGTCTACTCTTCCTGCCATCTCACTGCACATTGTCTTCCATCTTATGGTTAAATGTTTCAAACTCTCGCCAACCCTCTATTTTAACCCAAACACATCTTCAATACCTGGCCGCGATGAATTGTTGCTTATATATGCTCCCAGAAATGTAGCTTGTAAATGATCAGAAGAAGTTATAGTATTTTTTGGCAATCCCTCAAACCATTTTAGCGCCTCGCCAGTTAAGCTAGATGCAAAATACTTTCACAATACAACATCATGATTCTCCCATTGCAGCATACACCTAACATAAGCCTTAACATGTTGTACATCACAGGTAGTTCCATAAAAAATGCTGGTTGATGCTGGAAAATTGCACTTTGGAGGTATTCCTCTTAACTGTACTTATTTAGTGAATGGAGTTCTCGCAGATTCTTCAATAGCTTCATCAAGTTTCCTTCTACCTCCTTCTCTTCTGTTATTTATTATTCCCCTCATCTCTGCTAATTCTCTTAAAATTTGCTCATTCGCCGTTGAATTTGGTTCCATCGGTCTTTTTAATGTAGCTTCCCTTCTTCTGCGTTCATGTACCTCTTGTCTTGCGAGATTTTGTGTGTCTTAATTTACACCCACATTCCTTATTTTGCGATTTTATGCTTCACCTTCTTCTTGAAATCGCAGCTGTACCTCTCTGCGAATTTCTTCATTTCTCATCATTTCTCTTCGCTATCTTTCTATTCTCCTTTGTATTCTATAATACTCTTCTTGGATATTATTATTATAGCTATTTTGTGTACGTCTCCTTTCTCGATTTTCATGGTTATTCTGTCGTACTGCCTCTTGGAATTCTTGTTCTTCTACTTATGCCCTTAATCTTTCTCTCTCGCAAGCTAGTCGTGCTTGTTCATCATAATGTCTCTCAATTTCTTCCTCAATTATTCTTCGATTTCTCTGGATTTCTCGCCCATGTAATATCCTCCTACCTTCTTATGGATTATCTTCATCATTTTGGTTGTATCTTCCCTCTTGATTTCTGTTGTTAAGTCTATTATCCAAATTTTCTCCACGCGGATCATGGCGATCTTCTATTACCTCTTCTTCTCTATGACGTTGCTCTTCATTTAGATTTTGCATTTCTTCTTGGACATTTCCTCCAACATTTCTTATTGGGGAATTTCGCCTTAATTCTTCTCTTAATGATCTTGAATTCGATCTAATAGTACTTCTTGATCTTCTATTTTGTAATCTCAAATTCTCCATTCTCAACTCGTGATTTTGTCTTGTTAAATTTGCACGCTCTTTCGCCTCTAATCTTCTTTCCTCTTGTATTCTTTGTCTTGGATCATCTGTTGTTTCGTTTTCACCTTCTCCATGAATTAATCCTTCAACCACTCCTTGATTTCTTTCTTCTCTTCTTCCGTCTCTTAATTGTTGATCTTATACACCTTCCATCGAATCCGATCTCCAAGTATGCACACTTACTCTATCATAATCCACATTTCTATTTTGTATCGGTGTTTGTTGATTCGGTTGTGGAATTTGATCTTCTCCTTCAATCCTTGTTCTATTTCTTCTTGTTCTTATCCTTGAAGATTCTCCTAATTCATTTGTTTCTCCTGCAAGTCTTTTACTCCTCCTTACAGTTATTGGTGGTTCTGATGTATTTCTTCTTCTTCTAGCCATTTCTTCAACTCTATCAATTCCTTCAAATCTTCAAATTGTAATTAGAGATTTCTTAACTTGATTCTCCCTGTTTCGGGCGCCAAAATGTAGTTGCAGGATTTCCAAAACTACACCCTTGTTAAGATCTTGCTATAATCAACTCATAATTGAATATTAAAAACGATACTTTATTATTTTGATCTCGGAAATGTTTACACAAATGGAAGAATTCAAGATTACAACTATTCTCTTGAAGTTTATCTCTCCTCAAGACTTTCTTAACTCTCAAAAATGCATCATCCTTTTCTGGACACATTGGGTCTATATTTATAGGGTAGTTACATAGTGGATGACAACTAAGTTTTCCCCTTATTTCGGGTTGATTCTGCGATTGTACCGCGATAGTTGCAATGTAAATATCGCAAACATTCCTTTCTCCAGTTTTCTTCAATCGTCAGTTATTACGTCACTCTTTTGAAGGCTTTTGTGACACTCGTGAAGTGTAGTCGAAGATCTTGCGGTGATGATCGCTGGGAAGTGTTGTTAATCTCGCAGAGAATAGATGTAGCGATATTATGGTCCTACATCACCATAGTATTGTTGTCAAAGTTGTGATATAATTGAACTTTGATACTGTGTAATAATACTATGACACTGTGTAACAATGATTGAGAGATTTTGTTTCTTATTATTATGGCTATGCATCTTCAACAACGGTGATGCTGATTTGGATATCTTTGAAATCATTGGAGTACTTGGAAGTGACGAAGATTTCGAGTAATTTTGAAAAACCAAGGAGATCATGCATGTGGAAGACAAGTTGAAAATTTTATTTATTTTGTATTCCATATGTATTGATAGTTTTGTCACTAAAATTGACAAAGGGGGTGATTGTTAGAGCATTGCTCGGTCGAACTCGCAAGCGTTGCTATCTCAAGCTTGTTATCAAGTTTAGTTTCCAAAACTATAAGTCTTGATTTCTAGTCTACTTAAAGCTAAGTCTCGAACTAGGATAGAAAGTGTAGTTGAGATCTAGACTCTACGACGTTCATCATACAAAGACGAAGAACTACTCAAGAAACTGGTGGAACTTCATCGACTAAAAAAAAAGTGGAGACTTGAACTTATCTATCACTAAAAAGTCTATTTACTCTATCTCCTATCTTGAGACAAAAGTCGTATTTCTATATAGACTTCGATTATACACATTTGCTATTTTGAGCCGAGTTTTTCTCGCTTATCTTTTTCTTGAAATATATGTTGGTAAGATTTTCGCTTTGGCTAAGTTCATCTTTACAAGTGACGAAAGTCATGTTGGTTATTTCAGTATCTTGAAAATTGCTTTGATGAAAAATAGTGTGTGAATAACCTCTATTTAACATCCTCTGAGAATGTTTCAATGATTGAAATGAAAGTTTAGAATATATAACCATGAATGGATATGCACATTGTATGTGAACTCATACGTGAGTAAGTCCTAATCCTTGAACCAAAGTATTCTTACTTTGCTACTCATGATAACTGGAACTAAAGTCCGCGTACCCGTACGCATACTGCCTGCAGTTCATGTCCCGTGAATTTCTATTGGAGTTTGTGAACTGAAAACAAACTTAATCCGGGTACTTAAGTATGCGTACCGGTATGCATACTTGAGTAGGTTATTTTCTAAAAACGGTTTATTCGTGAACTTAAAATTATATAAACAAAGGAATGCATATTTGCAAAACGTGGCTATAAATTAAGTTCATGAATTGATTCGACTGAATCAAAATCGTTTTTGCTTCGATTGTGTCTTGTATACTTCTATGAGATCTAAGCAATTGAACAACTCTCTAACCAGTTCTTTTGAGTCATTTGAACTAGTTATGGTGAAGATGAATAAGGTTGATATGAAAGTGCTCATATGGCTAACAATTTGGTTAACTACTATTGAACCAACTAGGTGTACACGTCTAGGCACGGTTACACAAACTTAAATGGACGTGCATTTTATTTGTGTATAAAAATCTAAGTACCATCTAACGGTTAAAATAAATTAGCTTGAATCTAATCAGGTTTTCATCAAACGATGAATATTGAATGCTTTGTTACCAAGGTAACTTATATTGCAAACCCTGATTTGGAGACTATATAAAGGAGAACTCTAGCAACTGGGAAAGTTAATCCCCATACCTCCTGGATGACACTAGTTGTATAAGGTAGAGTCGATTCTCATTTAACCTTAGGTTTTTATCGAGACCTTGTAGGTTAACGACTTGAAGACTTCATTGGGATTGTGAAGACAGACCCAACTATTTTCTCTGTGGTTGCGTGATATTTTCTTGTTGTTTCTATCGTATTGAGTACAATTGTAAAATTGGATCGAGATTAATTTCTCCGATAGGAAAGATAGAAAAGTAGTCACAAACATCTTGGTCTCATCGTTTGTGATTCCACAATATCTTGTTTCACCTGTCGATTAAGATTATTGTGAGATGATTGATATTTCTAAGTTGTTCTTCCGGAATATAAGTCCGGGTTATCGATTGGTTCCTGTTCACCTTGATTTATCAAAAGACGGAACAAAACTCGTAGGTATTTCTGTGGGAGACAGATTTATCTATTACTGTAGACTTTTCTGGGTGATACAAATTTGTTTATTAAAGTCTTCGACTTTGGGTCGTAGAAACTCTTAGTTGTGGGTGAGATCAGCTAAGGGAATTAAGTGCATAATATCCTTCTTGGATCAGAGATGTAAGGAGCGCAACTGTACCTTGGATCAGTGTGAGATTGATTGGGGTTCAACTACAGTCCAGACCGAAGTTAGTTTATAGTAGGCTAGTGTCTGTAGCGGCTTAATACAATGTGTGTTCAATCTGGACTAGGTCCCTGGGTTTTTCTGCATTTGCGGTTTCCTTGTTAACAAAACTTCTGGTGTCTGTGTTATTTCTTTTCCGTATTATATTTTGTTAAACAATTGATATATCACAGGTTGTGCGTTGGATCAATCAATTGGGAAATCCGAATTTTGGCTGTTGATTGAAATTGATTGATACTTAAACATTGGTCTTTGGTATCATTCAAGTTAATTTCTCTTGTATTCAATTAGACTCGCAGATTTCTATTTCCTTGAGTAAGTATTGAATCGAGAAATTGAGATATAACTCTTTGGTATACTTTTTATTAAGATTGTGTCTGACTTCCTAGTTGATTATCTTAAAAGTAAATTGGAGTTAGTCCATACAGATTACGAAGAGAAATATTTGGTGAGGTTGTTGTACCCTCACTTTTTTAGGTGTTGAACCGCAAATTGAAGATTCAGTGTCCAAACACCGTTAAATCTTCCAGAATGTTAAGAATCGAAAAACTCAACATTTATTTTACCATTCGATTGGTTGGTAAGATGGATGAATTTGGGTTTTAGGAAAACTGCTTCTGGGATGATTACAGATAGGATTTCTTGACGACCTATCCATAAAAGGTTAGTTACAGTTAGGCCTCTAAGAACTCCGAGCCATGAAGTCCCACCACGATTAGGTCTTGCATTTTTTCTAGCCGTGAAGTCCCAACTCGGTTGGGACTTCCTAGCCGTAAGTTGTCCTGTATTTGCTGAAAACTAAAAAAAAAACTTTTGATTCGGCTAGGAATTCCTAATTGTTACAGTAGTGTCCCAGCCGTGACACTAGTTTTCCAGATGTATAACCTTTTAATGGTTAGGTTTTGCATTTTTTCTAGCCGTTAGTGGTTCTGTATTTGGAAAAAACTAGAAATTTTCCTTGTCTTATATAATTGTGTCATTTTTAGGAACCAAGGAAAGAGAAAAGGCGCACATATTTCATAGGATTTCATTGAAACGAAAATGCATGCATATTTCATAGCATAAAATTTAAACAAAAAATCATTACATTGGAAACATGAGTCTTAATAATAGGGGTGGGACTTGGGTTAGTTGGGCGGGTTAGAAGGTTTGGCCGAGGCAGACCCGAGCTAGGAATCCTTTGCCCAGATTTCCCATAAAACCCATGGAACCCATGGAGGTACTGCCCAAGTCCGCCCAACTTATGTTCCTCGGGTTCCCCGGGTTCCTCCGTTTGGCCCAAGTTTTCCTAGACATACGAGTTTGTTAATATGATAATAACAAATTTTAGTAATAATAGTATTTAATTGCTCTATTTATCTTAAATTTTCCAAATAACTGAAGATTATATACAATAATATAAAGGGTTATTTTGTTTTTGGTACTCAAGTTTTGACCAACTTTGTTGTTTGGTCTAACATTTGTCCAGCTTGGGGTTGGTACTTGGAATTGACGTGGACTTACGTTGACTCTTGACTTCTGTTTAGTATTTATTAAAAATTAATATAAAATTTAATAATTGTCTGAAATTACGTAGTTACCCTCAATGAATTTATTAATTTACTTATTTATTTTAAATTTTTTTGATTTTTTTATTCAATTTTTTTTTATGTATTTTTTTTAAAGATTTAAAAAAAAAATCTTTAAAAAAGTTTTAAATTTTTTATAAAATAAAGAAAATTATTTTAAAAAAAATTATTAAAAAGAAAATAATAATTTTTAAAAATAATAATAGAAAATAATAATTTTTAAAAATTAGAAAAAATATTTTAATAAAAAATTTAAGGTTTAAAAATAATATTAAAAATTAAAAATGGAGGGGTAAATAAGTAAAAGACTAAATTATTAGTAATAAAAAAAAGAGAAATATAAAAAGATTGGGTCAAATAGAGTCAATCACGGTCAAACGTCAATTCCAAGTACCAAACCCCAAGCTGGACAAATGTTAGACCAAACAGCAAAGTTGGTCAAAATTTGAGTACAAAAAACAAAATAACCCTAATATAAACTTTTTTTATATTGAATGATTAATGAGATAGATATAATTTATATTTTCACTATTAGATATGAAGATAATATCTAAAATTATTGTAAATAGATAATAGTACCAATTATAAAAATAGTTTTGTATAACTATATCATAGTTCTTCGGGTTGGGCGGGTTGCTTGGGTTAGAAATATTTGCGCCCATGCTTGCCAAATTTAAATTGGGTTTATAAATTTTATACCCAAGTTTGCCCAAAGTTTTTAAATGCGTTGCCCATGTCCGCCCAATGTTCGGGTTGGGCATGGGTTGGGTGGGTTAACCCAACCCAAGTCCACCCCTACTTAATAATAGTGATCGAAATCAGCATAAGTGCTTTCTTCCAAGATATGATAGAAACCATGAAGGTCAAACGTCTTCCCTTTGACATCCTTATAATCGGCTTCGGCCATCTCTCACTGAAAAACCAAATCAATTATAAGTTAGTAGTTTTCAAAAATGAATTTTGATGGACGAATTATTGACAAATTTACTCTTTGAGCACGTGGCATATTAGGAGGCTTCATCTATGTAAATGTTTATTTCTTCGTAATGCTTTGTTACCATTAGCCACGCTATAATGATTGCAACATCTTATTCGGTAGAATAGCAAATAACCATGCTTCTTCTTCTTTTTTGGAAACAATTTGAGAGTTTGAGGGTTTGAAAGAGTTTTTGCAAAAAAATCTTTGTTGAAGAAGGGTCGTTTTAATGACCCAACGGCTAGTTTTTTGAAAAAACTAGTCGTTCCTCAAAAAACTCAATAAAATAGCTCAATGCAAAACCTAGATCTATGGCCATGATATATAGAGGAGACCAGGCCGTAAACAAACATTCGAATGGGTTTTAACCCTTACAAATCCATGAACCTGAACTTTCCAAGTCAATTCAAATGTAATCCCAGATTTACGGCCAGGATATATAGAATAGACCAGGTCGTATAGGGACTTACGACTGGGTTTTGACCCTTACCAAGTCGTCAATATGAAATTTCTCAGCCGATTCATGTACACGTCCCAGTCGTACGTTTATTTGTATCATCTATGTCTATATTTACGGTTGGACCTCTTCTATATAACCCGGCCGGACCCAGCCGTAGATGCTTAAATGGTATGGTATCCTTTATAGATACTAGTCGTAAATCTAGGATTAATTACATTGAGTTATTTTTTTGAGTTTTTCGAGGAACATCTACTTTTTTATATAAAAAGACTCTTCTCCAATAAAGAAACTGGAGTCCGGATGTCATGGGATTATCCTCATGTTAGATCTTGTAAGGGCTCGCTTTATAACCATTGATATGACATCCTAGATATGTACACATCTCTAGACAAGAATAAGATATTTAAATCATTTTTAATTATTTTCTCTAATCTCTGTATGCATTTATCAACATTTGATTAATTTTATTTGTTACTTGGTCCTATAACAATCCAAACTAACTTTATTCAACCCTTGAGAAGTAAGAAAATCGATCATATGGTATTTATCTCAATCTTATCATTAATCTTTACCGATTGTTTGTAAAAAGAACTGGTAATAAAATTAATCTTGTTGTATTAAAGTGATTGTTCATGTAAGATCAACAAACCTATATTGTCTTGTCTCAATCGAGATTGATTAATCTGATACAGGAAATGGGGAGATGATTGTTTATATTGGAACCATGGATGGTGATACGGCATATGAAGTACTAAAATCGGAGATTAGTGGACTAATATATTTGTTATGTGAATTATGATTGGCTTGAAAATGGAAAAACATGATATGAATTTTTAATACTAAGGTAAACTGCAATGCGTTATAGTATAGACTATAGAGCCATATTCAGTGTTAGTGCTTAGATCGAACCTGTCCTATAAGCTTGTTTGTTTTTACTGATCCATAAAAAAAAAATTGAGATAAATCCCATTGTCTCTCCCTGTTAAATCTGTTTTACTTTTTCATTCTCGAGTTTTCTTAAGTACTTTAAATCTTCAATGGTATTTTAAGTGAATAAGTATCATAACTTCTACTTTAAAGCCATTTCAGGTTCAATCACTTTAAAGCCATTATGATCAAAATCAATTAAATCCTCTTCCATATTTTAAAAGCAGAAAAATTCACATCTTGATCCTAAGTTTTTACGCAACAAGAAAAGAAGAAAATAAATTTTTCAATAATGAAGTTTCCGATTTGTTAAAGGGACTAATAAACAAATAAAATATAAAAGGGAAAAAAGATAACAAAAATAATTTAAGTATCTAATTTTGTCTAGGTTTATGTGCATATCTAAGATTTCATATCCAATGGTTATAAGGTGATCCCTTACAATAAGATATCACAAGGGTGACCTTTTCACAGTGCGACTCGATAAATTGTGCAAAAACTCTCAAATTTTTTCAAACTCTCAAATTGATGCAACAAAAAAGAATAAATATGGTTACTCGCTATACTACCAAAGAAGATATTGCAATCATTAGAGAGACGCTCACGGTAAGAAAACATGACGAAGACCAAGGCATTAACGTGGATGAAAGTAATGATTCTCAATGGAACTATCTACTTATGGTCATTGTGGCCATAAATGGTAATGAAAATGAAAGATCAATGAACCAAATAAAGAAAAGGTTCGAGGAGATCTATCTAGGAATGGAAGCAACTGGAACGACGGAAGGCGAAGAGTCCCGAAATGTTCTTTTACTGAAGAGTGAGTATGTGAAAATATTGTTCATTAAGCTAGTTTTGAATAATATACTTAACTTAATATTGATTCGTTTTTTTAGGAAGCATTGGCTCTTTTCCGATGTAACACCCCGAGTTCCGGTCCAGGGTCAAACTCTTATGGATATCCAAACACGAAGCGTTACGGGTCGGAAAGATACTTTTGCATATAACTCTTCTAATTTATTTATTACAACAAACATAATTTAACTTTTCTGACATGAGTTTAAGAATTCGCTAATCATTTTTAACAATATTTTCAATAAACTTATTAATTCAAATAACAATTCAAGCAATACAATAAAACAATAGAGTAACTAAACTAACTTCATAGTTTCCACTTCCAACTTCTATAAATATGCAAGGAATGTCAATTGGGGTGAGATGAAAGCTCAATAGAATTCATTCATAATCCCAAAATATTCGTAACAATATAAATGAGGCAAATAACATGCAACATGAGTATACGACATAATTTTCAGCAATCGAGGATATATATATTCAACCAACAAGATTACTACACAAGTATAATTTATTTGTTCAATCATAAATTCAAAACACGAATAACATTTTCAATAATTCATTTAATTATATTTCATAGATGAGTTCATGGTATGAATTTCCTTGGTTCGTACACCCACCTATCGTTTATCCGGCACGGACAACCGCCATCGATGGTCAGGAACAAAACTTACTATGGGGATTCGTACACATTCACTCTCAGGGATCATTACTCATTTCATTCTCGTTAACCGGCACGGACGACCGCCATCGATAGCCAGGAACAAAAGATTCTACATGGGGATCATTACCCATTTAATTATCGGGGATCATTACCTTCCGTTAGCATGAAACCATGTTCTATATAAAGGTAAAACATGAACTCATTTCATATTTTTAAATCATTTTTATAAACAATACAAGCAACCATGGCTTAACAACATATGACAAACAATATGAGTTTCTTTTGAGCATTTATGCAAACAAGCTAACTGCACACATTTTACATCATGCATCTCACAGTGATTACTTTATCCAATATTTCTAAATTTTAGAAGAGCATACATAACTCAATAAATAACCACATATCCAAATTTTACATTAATCTAATGGCTTAGTCAAAAGATAATGTTTTTATATTATTATCTTAAAAAACTGTGCAGATTACATGTCATTACCAAATAATTCATATTAAATTCACAACAATCAGGAATTGAGAAAATCCAAATCCATATGAAACATAATATATAGACCTAAAACTTTCATGAGACTACACATTATTTTAAAATCATCAAGATTACCTAAATCAAACAAAAACATGATAAAGCAAATCTGTCCAGAAATTTCAGAAATTATTATCCATATTGACACAAACATTCAACGGTGAATTTACAGTAGATTATTCTCAAATTTTAACTAGTGATACATAATTATGTTATCTACCAATAATATTGATCATCAATCGGATGCATAAAATTAAATAGATAAATTTCATAAACCTAATGATATAAGATTTAACTAAAATAAAATCAAGTAAAACAAAACACAAAGAGAAGAGGGATTTAAAATTCTACATAAATTGAATTGATCCTCTACTGATTTTCTTAACTAAGATTTATCTTCAAGAACCTTAAGTCCATATCCTTCTCCTTTCTCTCTAGCTTTTAGTTTTCCTTTAACTTCTCTCATTCCCTTTCTTTCTACTTTATTTTAAATCCTATATAAATTAATACTAATATGTTGTAGGCCTACGTCCCATAGATGTGCGACCCAAGTTGATACATAGAGTTTTCCTGTCTATGTATATAAAGGATACTATAAATATGTAATACGATTATTCATATCAATAAGAAATATTTCTCCTTCTCTGTCTCTTTATCTTCTTCTTCATAATCCACTGCAAAACATTATCACCACGATGCTCAACCGCTGCTTCAAAGATTGACAAAAAAAAGAAAGAGGGTTATTATCCAATGTTACATGCTTCTATCAAAAAAAAATTCAATCAGATCCGAAAAAAAAAAAACTAGATTAGATTTGGAAATGAAATCAATAATCGAATATAGAGGAGGGAGAGAATTTGAGGCAGTCAGAAGATATCTCATCTTTTTCTGGAAAATCATATGTTCGTCGAAAACCTGTTCTTCTTCTGGGAAGCAGAAGAAAAAAACCCGTTCGTCTGTCGCGGTCCTTTCCAACTGAGCCGAAATCTCCGTCCCTTTGGATTTGTGCTTCTGTTCCTGAAATGAATCGCAAACAATATGGCTATTGTTCATTAAAACGGTATGCCTATTGTTCATCACAAATGATATGCCTAAACTAGTATTTTCTTTTCACCGAACGTGATTTACTAAACTAGTATTTTCTTTTACACCGGACGTGATTTATGACTGGATATTGTTGATTGTCTGCCATATTTTGATTATTATAATAAAACATCAAATTATTTGCTCACATGCTTTTTTTCTGATTTTGTTTGTCATAAGTAATTCAGATTTTTTTTTCTTTTAATTTTACTCCGACCATAACAGGTCAATGTTGTTATGGATAGATTCGATGTCCTATTGCTAGGTTAATTCATAGATTCAGTGAAACCATGATTGAAAATTTTTCAGATGATTGCCATGAGTGATGTCATTGTTGGTTGATTTTTTTTTTCCTCTCATCATCTTCCATACTCCACAGTTTCCTCTTGTTTTTTTTTTAATTTATTAATAATCTTTGATGATATATTTTAATTTATTATATTAATCTTCGATCGTATTGTATGTGTGCGGCAGTTGAATATTCCGTCGTTCGGGATTCTGTTACGATCCTGGAAAAGAGGAGAAGGAAGAGCGGGTCCGGTCCACCTCAACCTGGTCCGGTCCACCCGAACCCGGCTGTGTGGCCTGTTTCGACCCTGTTCCAGTTGTATGTCCTATTCCGTTTTGTTTTTTGTTTGTGGGCCGTGCGCGACCGAGGAAGTTCTGGTCCCGTTTATATAGAGTGGGAACCAATACATGTACATGTACATGATATGAGGTATGTAACTAATGTTACTTGGACTTTTACATTGAATACCTGTTGGGCTTATTTATTTGTCTTTTATAACATGTCTAGTTCTATTTTTTTTTTCTTAAGATAAGTGAGTGTTGATCTCGATAGTTAAAATTTTTGGTCTTAATGTTATTTTTTTCTTTTGAATATGATATTGGCTATAGTTGGATGGTGTCTTTTGTAAAATTGGTTGTACATTTTGATTCAAATGTATGTATTTGGGGTTTAGAAGTACTTGAACACCATTATTGCATATTTGATATTTTCTTCCCAAACTTGAATGTTCCGTGGAATGTAATACACTTGCGCGACTATTAAAGAGTCGGTTGTTTTAAAAGACACATTGCAAATAAAATCACTTGTATTCCATTTTTTTTGTGGAATAACTCACAATTTATTTATTTATTTATTCGAGTCAAAAATTCTCATTTCTTTACTTCATCCATGATACTAATGAAATAGTACATGTTGAAGTGTGACAAGAAGGGAATTACGTTTAATAATCTCCTCAACCTAAAGTAAATGGCTTGACATGTCTAGTGAGAATCTCTTGGAATTTTGAGATAAAGAAATTTCTCAAATTAAGCTAAATGTAGCAAAATTGAAAATGGAATGAACTCTGAAGTAATGAGGATTAGACGTACCGACTCATATAAAGAACCTAAAAAGAGGCATATATCACGAGACAAAGATGTATTTTCTTCCCCCGTTAGTAGTGACACCAAAGGTATCAACTGAATATGGGATGAAGCTAAGATGTAATTATAGCTCTCACCAATGACTCGGGAATGAATCTTCTTATCGGTATTGGTACAAGCAATGCAATGCGAGTACCGTAGTAGGAACCAATTTCCATGGAAATATGATACATTAGACATCAGCTTTAATGACAAAAAAGAAGTTTTCCTGGCCAATTGACTATCTTATTCAGTTGAACTAGATCCAATATCTGCACTTATGGAATGAAAACACGAGACATAAATTTTCTAAAGCACTTAATATATATTGGGTGAAACGTAATATATGTTCACTCTAAAGTACTTGAGTTTAATCCCACTTTTGTTACATAATAAGGGCATACCACTTAATAAAACTCTCAAGACCCAAATGTCTACCTGATAATTGTTTTTATTCCACTAATTTAAGGAATTTAAACTAGTTTTTGAACTATTTCCTTATAATGTGACTACTAGGATTGGATCATCGAGCACAACATTGCTCAAAATTTGTTTTCAAGATAGAACAAAGGCGTTGTAAAATCTCTAATGTACCGATAATTAATCACACCTTCTTCAATTTCCAAGTAACCCATGCAAATGGATTTCATGTGGAACATCACAATGATGAGAATGTAATTGAATGCATCTTTTATAGTCTCTAATTTATTTGGAAGGAAATATATTTAGAGAAACTAATGAGCAAATCTAGTGAAATGCAATTCACTATAATATTTGGATTATAATCCATATTGACTCTGACGATGAAATGTTGAGAACTGACTCATACAGGCTTTGGGCATAACCATAAAGAAACTTTGGTTGTGACATGATGATTGGTTTGAAAGAACTCATACGAATATCACTTTATTTGAATGAACGAAAATGGGAAAAAGATTAATAGAATGCAAAGTGATGGCATATCTCTTAATAAGTGTTTTCTAAAGTACTAGATGCACAACCCCCCTTCCCATTATTCTTTTAAGTAAGAAAGCATATCACTCATTTTATAAAGTCTTCAGTAAAATAGGATCGAGACCATCCTAAGATGCAAATGGTAAACAATCCATATTACAAAGAAACCGAGGTAAAATTTAGAAAAATATTCATGCAGTTGGCGGACCATTAAAGTGACTTATGGCTCTGGTGAATGTTTTGATATTTTGGACTAGTTATAGTTCCCAAGAAATTTGCGTTTAAAAATTCCTAGCACATATTACAAAATACAAACTGCAAAGGCTCACCACCCTTATTAATGCTAGAGAATTTACATCAAAAGGACTTGATGAATATTGCATGTTTAATAGGATCAGTATAGAGCATCTTATACCCACTGGTCTCGCAAAGTCTACCATCAAAGGTTACAGATGGTGCCTAAGGAATAGGTTATGCGTACCAACCTATCTTTTATTGCTTTAGGGATATTCAATATTACATGCATCTTACTTAATTCGTTTTTAGAACCCAATATTAGTCAACCTTTTCTGCGCACCAGTTGGTAATTGGATTTAAGCCTGACATTCGTGTTTTTATGCATTTTTGGCTGCTCTATATATGTGCCATTATGAATCCACATCGTACTATGATGGGTCTTCAAAACTGTTAAGTAGTTATGTTGGAAATGAATTCCCAACAATTATCCGCATTTTGAAACTTTTGGCAGGAGATCTCTTACCGCTAGATTTGTGGGTTATCACTTTAATGAGACAGTATTCTCGTCGTTAGGGGGAGATAAGAATATTTATTTTCTAAGGGAACGACATGAATCGTCTTGGTGTGTTCCCATTGTGTCTCATATTGATTCTTGTACTCCACAAATGTAAATGTGAAGTGATAAAGAATATTCAATTTTCAGAATGTGCACTAATGTTGTAAAGTGATGAGATCACACATACCGGCTGCAAACCTACCTGCAAAGTTACAAATCCTCAATACATGATATACACCATAAACTAAGGTGTTGCAACTACACTCAGTGGGAGTGTGGTTGAGGCCGTGGCTCCATAAATAAAATTGGTGAGACCACTTGGTTTGATCAATCCTCACCTAGAAAGGAAGTGGGTGAGTAAGGAACAACTTATTTATATCATCAGAAATCATCTCATAAGATTGTATCTGAATATATCCATGAATCAAGCTGGAGGACGCTCCGAAGTTTTAAATGATTCTAGAGAATAATGAAATCCTGACGGATTATGAGAATGCATATGAGTCAATGGAAGGATCATGCGTGCACAATGATGATATAATCCATAAATAGTTGCTCCAGAAGTAGAGCACAATGAGATCGAACCATGCTTTATTTTGATTAATCTCAAATAAATAGCATATTTGGCCTACGCAATCCAGGCCGAACTTAGTTCTTTGACAAATATACGGGTATTTGATGTGGTAGTGCTAACCAACATAGTGTAAAGCCTGTGGAACATATGTGGTTATTTGTCACAAAGTGTAGTGAGAATAATGAGGTCTTAAAGTATAAAGAATAACCTTGTGGCGCGAGGTTTCTCACAAACCCCTGGATCACTTACTCTTTTGAATATCATAATGTTCAGTTAATTAGTTTACTTGGTAGTTTTAAAAGAACTTGAAATATAGTAGATGTGGTTATATCTCTGGAGATTTAGACTCAAAGATATTTGCAAAAGTGCATGATGACCTTTTTCTTCCCAAGTCGAATGACTCTAAACCACGGAGTGTGTTTGCAGTTACACTGGAACACTCACTTATTGATTTAAACAATCAGGCGGATGTGGTATTCCCGTCTAAGTGACTATTTGATTGGGAAGGGATAAACAAGTAAGGTTTCGTGCCATGCGTATTAAATAAGTTCCTGATTTAGAATTATAGCTATCTATGTCGACGGTATGGACGTGATAAGTACTCTTAATGGAATAAAAGATCTTACAAGCTATTTAAAATCTGAATTTGAGATGAAAATCCTGGGAAATCTGGATCTTATCTATGTTCTAAACTAGAAGACCGAGCTTGTGGTATATTATTCCACCAGTTTGCATATGTCCATTGTCAGGAAATTTAACAAGGACGTGCATGCTTCTAGCACTCCCATGATTAGTCGAGTTTCAAATGTACATAAATGACTAATTCTTCTAAAGGATGATGACGAAGTTGGGTCGGGAGATAAGCCTTACTAATCTAAGTCAAATAGACGCATTATTGTACTTAGCATAATGTACTCGACCAAATGTTACATCCTCAGTGAACTTGTTAGCTAGATATAGCTCAGCGCCAACGCAACGCCATTGGAATGGTATAATGAATGCAATCATGTGCTTAAAAGTAACCATTGACATAAATTTGTTTTATTCATGAAAATACATCAAAAGGAATGCTAACGAAAGTGCAATCCAAAGGTTGTTGATTATAAAGGAACAATAATCTCTTCTCCAACGAAAGTAATCAGGGGGAGATACGGTAGACTATTTTCTAGGTCATTACCGGTATTCAGTTTCGAAAAGTACATGAATAAAGGAACAGTCTGGAACAACTCTGAAAGTAATCAGGGGGAGATGCCTACATCAGGGGAAGGATCCAAGGATATGATGTCAACATAATTTACTTCGAAATTGAAGTTGTATTGTACTATTTTTCCCTTAAATCGAGAATAATTTTTCCCAAAGGGTTTTGTTATTCGACAAGGTTTTTAGCGAGACAATGCTAAAAGCATGGGATATTTAACGTTTGGTACCCATCAAATGTCCAACACCTAGCTTTGGTACCCAATATATCAAATATTAAGGGTTGGTACCTTGACCGTCAACTACCATTAAATACTCCATTTTGACCAAATTATTTTTATTTACTCTAATTTCCATTAAAACATAAAATTGGTTTTGACGACCTTACCCTTCACAAAAACCATCTTCTTCCTTACTCTTGTTGCTCGGTCTCAAACCACTACCCCAAATCCTTTACTAACTCAATCTTCTAGTCAGCTTTTACTCATCAGAATGCCCACACAACCATCACAACATCAACTAACAGAACTATTAGCAATGTCATTCTCATCTCAAACCATCCCCACGTCACCTCCAATTCCCTCTCAACTCGCCATAGACTCAAATCCATTCACCACTATCTACAGCCAACAACAGCGCGCATTAGCTCATATTTTCCCATGTCAATAAAGCAACAACTTTCTCTCGATATGAAATCCAAAAAAACCCATTGCAAACTTGGTGGGAAAAAACTATTTGTTCAGCGTTTTGTCGAGCATCTCTTTGTGCATATTTCTAGTTATGAGGAGATGAAATATTTTGTAGATTTCTAATTTATTTCGTATGGTTTCCTTCCCCGCAATCATTAAATTCATTGTAACCATTCACGCATAATAAATCAACAGAAACACCGCTTGTGAATTCTTGTTTTCCGGCCAACACTTGTTGTACAATACTCCCCATATCTCCCTTTCATTATCCAACCAATTTGTCTTGTACAAACTTATAAATCTATCGTTAACTCAAATCCAGCACCACCCAACTTCTAATCCCATCGAAACTCTGACCGCATCATAAATCTACTCCATCCATAGCTAAAAAAAATCAACAACTTCCAGAACATTAACATCACGCAAAAAATTCATTACATGAGCAATACCACCATTTCACATGCACGATTCTACCCCAATTTATTCATTCAAACCACCAATCACCGTTAACGCACCATAATTCGAACAAACAAATGAAAGGACAATTATCTCGGGAATTTCTCGATGAAAATCTATTGTTGCAAGTGAAGAATTATTGTAGGATGAAGAACACAAAGAGGCTAATCACCAAATTGAATGATGTAAAACTGTAATAATGTATGGATCCAAATGAAATCCTAAAAGACGACTAACTAACCAATTCGAGCAGAAATTACTTGAATCCCCAATTCTACTCAAGAACCTTCACTATCAGATCTCTAATTTAATCTGGTGCCGACGAAGACTTACTGGGTTGATAATAAAAGCTAAGGATGATGTTGGTTTAGTCTTTAGGACCGTCGGATTAGTGGGTATTTTTGGGTTTTAAAATAATAGTTGATTTGTTAAGTCAATGGTTTGACTTGACAGTCATTAACAAGTCTAGGTACCAACCCTTAATATTTGAAATATTGGGTACCAAAGCTAGGTGTTGGACATTTGCTGGGTACCAAACGTTAAATAACCCTCAAAGCATCAGGTATGTTGAACATTGAAGACATAAAGATCGCGTTGATATTATTGAAAATATCTGAATCAAAGAAATGAAACACGATAGTCCGTTAAGCAACGTAACTTCCAGAATCAACAACATGGTTCTATAAACATCCAAGTCACCAAAATAAAGTGTGATAAACTCTTTTTGACTGCATTAGACTAATGAAAATTATCTCACATCAGGGGGAGAATTTAAGGGTATGTAGAACTCTTTTCCTTCACTGAGGTCACTTTTTCCCACAGGGTTTTGTTGCTCCGCAAGATTTTTAATGGGACAACAACAAACATTGGGAAGTAATTTCCCAACTAAGGCTATTGTCTTTTCCACAAGGATTTTCTGCCTTAGGAGTTGTGAAGCAACTAGTCAACTTCAACGTAACAAAGTGATTATCTGCAACAAATCACCTTTACTTGCATCTGTCACGTTGTACTCTTTTTCCTTGTCAAGTTTTTAATGAGGCAATATATTTGAGTCCAACTATGTTCTAAGTTTTCTTAATATTGTACTCTTTTTCTTTAGTTCAAGTTTTGTCCCTCTTGGTTTTCCTGATGAAGTTTTAACGAGGCAATTAACTTAGACTCGTCGATCTTTGAAGATCGTATTGCATGTAATGAACTACATGTGAAGAGTTGTACCAAAGTTTTATCCCACTAGGTTTTTCCTTGTCAAAGTTTTAATGAGGTGATTAATTTTGGCACAAGTCATCAAGAAGAGGACGATATTTGAAGACCTACATTCAAAGCACTATATGTGAAGCACTGCATAGGAAGTTCTATTGGACCGCACAAGGGGGAGTGTTTTAGGCCTATGGCCCATAGATGTGCGGCCCAAGTTGATACATAGGGTTTTACTTTCTATGTATATAAAGGATACTATAACTGTGTAATAGGGTTATTCATATCAATAAGAAATCTTTCTCCTTCCCTGTCTCTTTATCTTCTTCTCCATAATCTACTGCAAAATAATACTAATTAATACCACAATTATATTCTTAATTTCAAAACCAATGTATCTTATTCTTGTGCTGTATTTTTTATTTCAAAACTATATGTTGTTCTCTATATATGCATGGATTGTTGTTGCTTTGAGAGAGGATTTTGCGAAGGATTGTACTTTTTAATAACGGTAGTTTAGTCAAAAGTAGGAAAATATATGGTGTCGGTCATAATTAGTGAGACAACTACAATCTTTCTCTCTTTAACATCTACATGAAGTGACGGAGGCTACTGCTAATCTGGTAACTATCTCTAAAAACTATCTTTTTCTGTTTTTTACCACAAAAAAAAGTTATGTTTCCTGTTCAATAGTTTTTATTTAAACATGAAAATTTTAGCTAGGAATGTCTAAAGTTTGGCAAAAACAAATTCTCTAGATACCAACCTTTTGTTTTAGTTAAAAAATAATCTCCTGATTTTTTATTTCTTTCTGAAACTAAAGTTGATAGTGACAGAATGATACATCTAGCGAATTCTTTAAGTTACCATAATCATGTTCATATAGATAGAATATGTTTGGATGGTGGTATGATTTTCATGTGGAAATATGGTATTCATTGTGAGATACAAGATGTTTCTAACAATATGATACATGTTGTCACTAAAATAGATCCTAGTCATCCTGATGTTCTCGTCAGTTTCATGTATGGATCCACATACTTTGATAAAAACAAAGAGCCATGGGAATTCATGTTGAGAATCGGTGAAAATATTATGCAATCCTGGTTAGTGATAGGTGACCTTAATTTCCATTTGCATGATTTGTCTGAAGCCTCCAACTTCTCCACTGAAGACAAGTATGTTCAAGATAAAATGAATATTCATGGTATCATGGATGTTGGTTATGCTGGTAAAAAATTTACTTGGCCAAGCAATAGCTTTAGAACTGGTAGTAAGAAATCCAGATTAGGTATGGGTTTAAATAATAGTTAGTGGTGTACACTTAGTTCAAGATGGGTCTCATCATTGTCCTATTTTACTGGTTTCTAATGATCTCAACAGAAATACTTGGAGACCTTTTAAATTCTTTCCTATGTAGATGAAACATTTTGCTTTTAGAAATCAGTTGAATCTATCTTGGAATTCTGATGTTTCTGGCTCTCCTGATTTTAAACTTTTTGCTAAACAACATAGTACTAGGAAAATATTAATTATCCCACTGCAACAAAATTGAATTTGGAGATATTGGTAAAAAAAATATTAGTAACTTGAAAAATCAACTAGAAACTGTCCAAAATGAACAATTCTCAGAATCTCAGCATGACAGTGTTGTTAGTATCACTAAGAAGCTTGATGAATGGTTTAGCATTAAAGCTGAATTCTATAAGAAAAAATCTGGAGACAAATTTATCACTAAAATGGATAATAATACCAAATATTTCACTTATTAGCAAACAGAAGAATGTTTAGGAAAAATATTGATTGTTTATGTGATTCCAATGGAGTCTGGCACAATGACAGTGAGGAGATTGCTAATATTGTTATATATTTTGATTCTGTTAGTAAGACTACAAATATTATCTTTGCTGAGCATACTTTTAATATAATACCTACCATAATTTGTTCTCAGGATAATCTCTTTTTCTATAGAATACCCACAAGTGAAGAAATCCATCAAACCATTAAGCATATGACTGCTTGAATTTTACCTGGTCCTGATGGTTTTCAAGTTGGCTTCTACTAATATAATTGTGACATTGTAGGTGAAGATGTTACCACTATTATTCAAAGTTTTTTTGAATCTGGGTGGTAGGACTAGAAAGATACCTACAATATTAAACTGCAAGTGAACAGTGACAGTTTGTGTAAGGTGCAAATACAAGTCGATCCCACAGAGACTCGGAGGGTGTAAAGTTGAAGCTATGCTCTTTTTTCTAATGATTCAAATAAGAAGATAATAACACAAAAGAGTTGTTTTGTTGGGTGTCGATACGACAATGATGTTTGATAGTAACAGAAATGGTAAAACAGGATGCAAAGCAAGATGTTGTAAAACAAATGATGAGGAAGGTACTAGGGCCTTTGAGTCCACCACTAACTTACACTAGTTATCCTTCAATGATACTAACCTTGTCCTTATAATTGATAACAAAAGGGATGTCAATCCTCTGTGTATCTAAGGTTACTTTGATATGAATGATTCAATCATAAATAAGGTATTTCTCCTAAGCATTAACTATATTTTCAGGGCACAACTAATCAAAAGATCAATATATAGGATTAAGCACGAGTTGCAGTTCACAACACAAGATTATTCTAACTACAATGGATGCCTGACATACACTTTGAAAGTAAAGTGTTGAGCCCTAAGATTGAATTTCAATCTGAACATTTAATCACAACAAGGTTACTGCCATTGATATGAATAACAAGTAGCAAACTAAGGCTTCATCTAAAACCCTATCAAACGAATTTAGAACATGATAAACAAGATGAAAATACAAATTATATTAAAACTAATTGAACCAGCTAGTCTTGGATAATTTGTTACAAAGAAGACAACCCTATTTATACAAAAATCCCCTCCATTTACCTTCAATTCGGAAATTAAATGCAAACCCACTCACCCAAAACGGGTCTGAATTCGTTGTCCCCTCTTCAATTCTTCTCTGCAAGCCATTAATGTCTTGTTTCCTTCACTGTCGAAAATCCCTAATATTATCCCTCTCAATCCTAGCTTCTAGGGTTAGGAAGGAAGATAGGATGGAGAGAGATAGTGATTAGGAGTTTGTGGTGATGGATGGGTTGAGAGCAGAGCTGGTCGGGGGGAGAAGCTATTGGTTTTGCAGAAATGGGGGGGGGGGGGGAGAAACGTAGTTTTGCAGAGCTTGGAAAAGATGAGAACGAAATGGAGAGGAGTGTTTGGCTTTCTGTTCGATTTGGGAAAGAAAAATAGGAGCTGAGGTGTGAGTTGGGAGCAGCAAACTATGATATACCATGTGGAGACGCTTTGGATGCAGCTGCTAAATCAAATCCAATGTCTCAGGATAGAGACGGGTTCGGGTATGGGTTCGGGTCTTGGATAGCTTAAGCCCATGTATTTGCAAACATATTGCAATTGATGCACAAGTGGGTTGCAGATTCTCTTGCATAGTCGCTAGTCACCATTCTTCTGCTCTTTTGGCTTATCAATTCATCCAAGCTTTATTTAGTACCTAAATACACAAAGTTAATTAGTACAAGAATTTATTCTTGAAAACAATGAAAATACAGAATTTGGGATACTATATGATTTTAAAGCGCAAAAGATGAGTTAAATGCCAATAAAAAGGTGTAGAAATATGCAATATTTGGCACTCATCACTGGGTTTATGCCTACTGAATTCAACAAAACTTATCTTAGCCTAATAACTAAGTCTGATATGTTGACTTTAGATCTATTGGTTTGTGTAACACTCTTTATAAAATTATTTCTAAGATTATTGCTGATAAAATCAAACCTCTTTGAAGCATTTAATCTCTTCTTATCAACCTGCTTTTTTTCTAGGTAGGGATATTCGTGACAACATTATTGTTGCTAATGAAATGGTTCATACAACGAAACATAAAGAAGGTTACAGTGGAACTATGGCCTTAAAACTTGACGTTTCTAAGGCTTTTGATAGGATTGAGTGACCTTTCTTATTGGGTGTTCTTAGAAAGTTTGGTTTTGATGAGAAATTTTGTGGTTGTATAGAACAATGCATCTCTATTACTCAAATATCTGTGCTTTTTAATGGTACTCCTACTCATATTTTTACTCCTTATCGAGGTATTAGGCAAGGTGATCCCCTTTTACCTTATATGTTCATTCTATGCATGGAATACTTGTCTAGACTTCTTTTGAATGTTGAGACTAATCATTTGATTTCAGGTGTTAAGGCAGCTAGAATTGCACCAGGTATCATTCATCTAATGTTTGCTGATGATATTCTTATTTACTAAAGCTGACACGCATAACATTGCTGGTATCATGAATGTTTTGGATTATTTTGGTAAAGTTTCTGGTCAAATGCTTAATCTGGATAAGTCTAGTGTCTATTTTAATCATAATATTAGTCTTAGTGCTAGATATGTACTTCCCAAAGAACTTAAAATGACTGAAATGAAAGATATTGATAAATATTGAAAATGCGGGGGGTACAACAACCACCTAATAATTCGTTTGGAAATCTGAGAGGAATTACTCCAATATACTTTCCAGAGAATCACCTAGACAGTCAGACTCAATCTAGAGTAAACTATATAAAAGAGTTTATATCTCTGTTTCACAATGTAATCAGCAAATCAAACAAACAGAAATCTGTGAGCCTGATTATTATGTGAAACAACTTGAACGTTACCAAAGACCAATGTTCAAGTGTCAATCAATTTGAATCAACAACCAAAGGTTGGATTATCTAATTGATTGATATTAACGCACAACCTGTGATATTTCAATTATATAAAAAAATATAATACTAGAAAGAAATAACACAGACACCAGAATTTTGTTAACGAGAAAACCGCAAATGCAGAAAAACCCCGGGACCTAGTCCAGTTTTGAACACCACACTACAGATACTAGCCTACTACCAATGAACTTTGGACTGGACTCTAGTTGAACCCTAATCAATCTCACACTGATTCAAGGTACAGTTGCGTTCCTTTCGTCTATGATCCCAGCAGGATACTAAACACTCGATTACCTTAGCTGATCTCACCTACAATTAAGAGTTGCTATGACCCAAAGTCGAAGACTTGATAAACAAATCTATCTTACACATAAAAGTATATAGAATGAATAAATTTGTCTCCCACAGAAATATCCAAGAGTTTTTGTTCCGTATTTTGATAAATCAAGGTGGATAGGAACCAATTGATAAACTGGACTTATATTCCCGAAGAACAGCCTAGTATTATTAATCACCTCACAATAATCTAAATCGTATGATGGCGAAACTAGATATTGTGGAATCACAAACGATGAGACGAAGGTGTTTGTGATTACTTTTTATCTTGCTTATCGGAGATTAAATTTCGAGCAAATCTTAGAGAAGATAGTACTCAAACGATAGAATCGGGCAAGATCAGAACACGCCACCACAATGGAAATAGTTGGGTCTGGCTTCACAATCCCAATGAAGTCTTTGAAGTCGTTAACCTACATGGTATCGATAGAAACCTAAGGTTAAAGGAGAATCAACTCTAGTTGATGCAACTAGTAACACACAGGAGGTGTGGGGATTAGGTTTTCCAGTTGCTAGAGTTCTCCTTTATATAGTTTTCAAATTAGGGTTTGCAATCCAAGTTACCTTGGTAACAAAGCATTCAATATTCACCGTTAGATGAAAAACCTAATTCAACCAAGCTAATATTTTTCAACCGTTAGATCGAACTTAGCTTGTTACATACAAATGAAATGTAACCTCATTTAGGTTTATGTAACCGTACCCAAACGTGTACACTATGTTGTCTCAACAATAGTTAACCGAAGTTATCCATATGATTACTCTCATATAAACCTTATTCATCTTAACCATAAATAGTTCAAATGACTCAAATGATACTAGTTAAAGAGTCGTTCAATTGTTATATTCTCATAGAAGTATACAAGAACACAATTGAAGCAAAATCGATTTGATTCACTCGAATCAATTCATGAACATTATAGCCACGGTTTGTAAAGATTTCATTCCTTATTTTATAAATGTTTAAGTTCATGTACAACCAATTTTAGAAAGTAACCAACTCAAGTATGCAAACGGGTACACATACTTAAGTAGCCAGACTAAGTTTGGTTACGCCAGTACGCGTACGGGTGCGCATACCAATTCACACTTCCAAACTCCAGCAGAAATTCACGGACGTGAGTCTTTCGCCAATATGCGTACAGGTACGCATACTTGCTGATAGGTGTCTAGAACACCTAATTTTATATCGAGTATTTATGCTTTCTTTGTTGTTTCTCTTGTAAAATATGTATCTTATGTTCACTTTTGAGTATTAGGTACTTTGGAGTCATTATGAGCAAAAGAAGGAGAAATTACCCATTTGGAGCAAAAAGGCAACAAGTTCAATTCACAGAGCGATGTTTGGAACCATCTAAGGTTGTGCAGCGAAGGAGAGGAAGAATGAACTGTCATTTGCCCATAACTGACATGCCAAATTATTTGAGGGTATCCCTTATCTATTTTACCTGGGTGGTTATATCCAACCTCATTTCCTACACAAGACCCTAAAGATCATAGCAGAATTTTTCTTATCATTGGTGGGTTCAATTTCTACCCTCTTTACCTGAAACCAATGGAAGAGAGAATGGTGGCTTTATTCTCAGAGGAAGAAAGAAATCGATGAAGTGATGTTATTTCAGTCGATCGGGAAGGAATTCATTACTGTTGATGAAGGTTAACGAAGAAGTCAGAGATTCGATGGGGTTTTGAGTTAATTCAAGTTTTGAGTTGTTGGTGAAGAAGCATTAGAAGAATCTGGGAGTTCAGAGGGAAACTGGGATTGCAGTTTGGGGATTCGTTGATGGTTGAAGTTGAAATTCAAGGGATCATTTCTGACCAGGTATTTAGAAGATAGATGGGTTCTGGATTGACTATAATGGGCTTATGGAAGTGAATAAGTTCAATGGTTCTAGTTGTTTATTGAAGACGGGTTAAACTCAATTGAGTTTGGTTTGATCTTGGTGAAGAATGAAAAAAGATTTTGCTACTCAGGGATGGTGGTATAAATCTAGGGTTTCTCAAGATGGGTATTAAACTGAAATTAAATGATTGAAGCAAGATGGTTTTGGTGCTTTGTCTAAACTGATGGTGATTCTGGTGGAATTCAGATTGCATTGGTACTAGCTGAAAAATATGTAAAGATTCTTTAGATGTATGTCTAGGTTTACAGTGATGCAGGTGATGTATTATGGAATGGTGTTACTTCAAGGTGATGGCAGTGATGATGTTGGTGGTTTCTGAGATGAAGAAGCAGCTGATGTTTGAGCAGTAAGGTGTTGGTTAATGATCTTGAGCTGGTAAAAGTGCAGTTTTGCTTGAATGAATGTCTAGGTAGTATGCGAATGGTATTGGAGCTGTTGGTATAGATATTGGTGATGAGCTGCTGCGAATGCATAAGCTATGAAGATGAAAAGGAAGACAAGCTAGTATTGATGTTGGTTTTGAGTGAGTTGCAACTGGAGTTTAAGTTGTAAACTAGTGGAATTGAATGTTTCTACTATGCAGGGAGACTAGAAAATTGTGGTTATTCTTGAAACTCATTGGCAAGGTTGAGTTAGGTTACAGAGAAATGGCTCGAAAACTTGGCGGTGCGTGTAATGTTTGTTGCACTGTGGTGATTACAGATAAATGCAGAAGAATTATTAGAAGCTGGTTCTGTTGTTGTTGTTGTTGAAGTAATACAAGGGATAGAAGATGCTTGTGCCTTATGGGATTGATGTTGAGGTTTGGGTCCAGGTGAAAGAAGTGATGGAATTACAGTGAACAAGGCGGTTGCAAAGGAGAGTTGGTTATTGTGCTTGTGGTATTATAATTGGATGCAGGGAGCAGGTAATGATGATAGCTGAAATGATGAGATGCACAGATTCAAGAGTTTGGAAGGTGAATTAGGTTCTGCTGAGAACAGATGCAAGCTGGTGCCGAGTAGCTGAGAAGACAAAGAAGGAGATGCAATGGCTAGGGATGAGTCGCAGTTGGTGCTAGCTGGTATTGGTATGAGTTTGATATGCAATTACCAAGCAGTGGTCATGTTCTAGAACTTGGTGAAACAGCTGAATTGCAGTACATGATTGAGGTTCTGGTGGTTGTAAGGAGCTGGAATGTAGCATGAAGAAGTATAGTTAGGAATGCATGTATGCAGTGGTAGCTGTTGTTGCAGTTGGTGTTGGATTGCAGGTTAAGATGTTACAATGTGATATTATGGCTGCGCAATAGGAGGTTGTAGTGAATGGCTAGGTCAATGGGCATTTTGCAGCTGTTGTTCAAGTTTGCATATGAGGTTTGGTATGAATTTGTGTGGCAGTACTGAAAAGGTATTCGAGTGAAGAATCTGTAGGTGGTTGGTGTTGTTCAGTGCATTGCAAGGAAATGATATTGCTGTAAAGCTAGAAATTATGGGATTGATGTGCAGCTGAGCAGATGGGAATGATGGGTTTGAATGGTTGGTAATTGAAGTTATGGAACTGAGATGATGTGCAAATGGTAGCTGGGACTAGAGAAGCTGGTGCTGTTATAAACTTTTCGGAAACAGAGTAGAATTAGTGCACCGGTGAGCCTAGTTCCGGTTGTCGGATATTATAGCTTGAAGTATGAATCACAATGTTTCAATCAATCATAAAGGTAGAACGTGTTGGATGCAATAGTTGGCCGCCGGAAATATGAGCTACATGGCACGCTTTTGGGTACGTTTTCGCAAGAAATGAGAAGTTGGGTTAGATGGTTTTTGTGAATGTTTGAACTGCAGAGAAGGAGAGATAAGTTGCTGAAAGTACATATTTTCTTGGTGACAGTTTCTAATGGCTCAGTGGCCGGAGATAATTTTCCGGTGACAAATTCCGGCGACGGTGACCGGATTCCGGTGATGCCGTCAGCAATTCCGGCGATCACTTTTGGGCAGAGAATTTCACACGGGTAATTTCCATACATGGGCTTGGTGGACTAATTGGAGATGGGTTTTGAGAAGACTTGACCTACTTTTGAGTATCCTTTTGGGAGAAGCATATAAATAGAAAATCTTTTTCTAAACCTAGATATCTCTATTAGGGAGGCTTCTACTTTTGTTCTAGGGTTTAGAAACATGATAGGTTTTCTCTTCCTTCTTGTTATGAACTCTTATGCCATGAGTAACTAAGTTTTTATTATTGGTTAAAGATGTAGTTGGATTTTGAAAACAAGTTTTGATCTTTATGAGTTAGTTTTCTCTCAATATTATCGTTTAATTTCTACTGATTATAATAATTGCATGATTGATGTATTGCAATATGATTGAATGTTTGTTTGGTTGAGTCTAGAATTGATTGAACATACATCTATACCTATAGCTATTTTAGGGTTTTCATCAAGCGATAACCTTGAATACGAGTAGCATGATATGATTACGGTTTGTAGTGATACACTCTTGTAATCATATGTAGAAATTGACCTTTGTCCGAATTGTCAAATGTAATGTATGATAGTTGCATTGATTAGCCTATTTATAAAACTTAATGCTCCTAGGAATTGAACTTAATTAGCGCAAGGCGTTAGGTTATTCTTTAGGTAGAATTCACATACGCAACTCTAATGTGTGTGTTGATAAATTTAGGAAATTTACGGAGTATTCTTGCAATAAGGTATTCTAGGGATTTTGATGATAGCGAGATTAAATACGAATTCTATTCATACATTCAAATACTTGTTTACAATTGAAGATGAAATTTTACCCAATATTTCATATTCTTGATTTGCGTGTTTGTTTATTTCTTTGTTTTGCTTTAACTTTTATTACTTGCATAAAAATCAGAAAAACCAGTGGGAGTTACTTATAGGAAACCAAAAAAAACGACAACCTAGACCTCTCTGTGGGAACGATCCTTTCTTGCCCTTGCTATATTTTATATTTTGAGTAGTGAGAAAGTAAATTTATTTTTGACGCATACGACATCGATCAAATTTTGGCGCCATTGCCGGGGAGGCAGCGGTTGTCACTTGTTTTTGGTTTCTTATTTTTGTTTTGTTTTTAGTTTTTTTGGTTCTTAACCTTGTTTTGAGAATCGTGTTTCAGGTATCATTCGATGGACGGATCATATTGGAACAATGGATACGGTTATCAACCTCAACAACAATATGACAACTATCACCCTTATGGGGAGTACAATCAAAACCAATCCTTTGGTTATGATCAATACTCCACGTACCCTTTTAGTTACTCTCATACATTCCAACCTTCTTACGGTGGGTATGTAAGTGAGCAACCACAAAGAGGGGAGAATAATTGTGCTTCTCTTAATATTTCTTCTAGTTTGGTAGATGAAATGCAACAATTTATGGTCATCATGGAGTCAGTTTGTAGACAAACAAGCATGGAACCAGTTTCATCGACCGAATGTGCTCATAGTATGTTTGGCCCAATTTCTGATTGTAGTTATGATCATTCACCCATTCAAAGGGAAGATAATTGGCCTAGCAATACTGTAGTAAGTAATTCTACTTTTTCTTTGTCGAATGAGCTTTACCAACAAATGGAATGCTATTTTCAAAATTTGAATGGATCACTCCAAGAGCTTCAAAAGGTGTTTCCAATTTAAGACAGGGCATTGAAGAATGCAAAGAGGACATGCAAAATTCTGCGAAAGACCAATCTTTGGGAAGTGGTAGCCAATCTTATGATAATTATGATAGTGACGATGATTATGAAAATACATCGCTTGAACCAATTTATGGTGACATCCCCGAGGAGTGTACAATGAAGTCTTTTTGCGATCAAGGTAAATTTAAAAAGGAATATGATGACACTAGTGTAGCTTGCTCAAGCATTGATCTTTATAACTATCAAGAACCTATTCAAAAGGTAGAGCTTGAGGATGATGCAATCAGTGTTCTCAAGAAATTCCTTATGGACAGAATTGCATCCGCAGTGGAGTATGTACCTTGCAACAAAGAGGAGTATGTTGAGAATGTGACCGTTATGACCAATATTGTGGAAGACCCAATTGAGCTTACATATGATTTTAATGATGATGTTGATGCCGAGATTTTGGTTATGGCAGAAATGAACGAATAATGGTTGCAAGGTTTGATAGAGGACCATGATATACAAGAGGTGAATAATTCGCTTGAGTTTTTCAAGGATGAAGAGGATTCCGTAATACAAGAGATTGTGCAAGGTTTTTCTAACCCTTTGCATATTGATTCTTCTCCTTTACCTCTTATTGGTTTGAATGTAAATGCTTCGAGAACATTGTTGAATGACTTTGTTTCTCGATATCCGCCGTTACAAACATTTGATTCTCATACTATGCAGGTTTTTGAACAAGAAACCATGGAAGTACCCGACTCCTATATTCTTTATACACTTCCAAGTGTGGACAAGAATAAGTGTGGGGGAAACTCTTATCGGTTAATAGATTCGTTCCTGTTTTATGTGACTAATATTTGTGCGAAGCTAGTGTTTGCAAAACAGGTGCTATGGGTGGATCCCCAACTTTTCCGATTATTGGTGTAAGGAGATTTCGTCTTGCAAGTCGGGCTGACGACTTAAAACCAAGTGCTAAATGGGAGGCAACCCACTGGTTTTGTGTATCTATCTCTATCTTTTTATTTATTTTTAAGTCTTTTATCTTTATTTTCTTATTTTGGATATTTGCATATCAAAACTCCAACTTTTAGAGATTTTTGAACAAACTAGAATAAACACTAGCATTTCTAAGTAGATGGAATTTTTTCTTGGCGGTGAGGTATATATATTGGATGAGTTGGGATTATATGCCAACTAAATAGCTTGTTTAGTATTTATTCTCTATTGTTCAGAAATAGCTATGAGTTGGAGTAATGAGTTTTATTATGCATTTTATTTTCTTATTGTGTATATATATCATGTTATGAATTTCCCATCTTGGACTTTACTTTGAATGACTTGATTTTACATTGAGTACAATGTAAAGTTTAAGTGTGGGGGAGTGTTCTCATATAGAGTTTTTAGCCTTGTTATTTTTCCCTTGTGTTCGAAAAATAAAACTAGAAAAAAGAAAAAAAAATGCTTTATAAACTCCGAAACCTAGAAACATGTGCCTTTAGGATGACACTATCAATCTAAATGGATGGAACCATCTTGGCTTGAGGAGTTGAGGAACCCATTAACTAAAAGGACAGAGTTATTCAAGTGTTAGAAATTATATGATAGTTGTTACCATATCACGTTCTATTTTTATTTTTCCATATTTATCTATTGTTATCTAAGTGCTTTGGTGGGTCACTAAACATCGAATTTTTATTACTGCTAGGATGAAATAGAGTGATTGAGTTACTAAAAAAAGAAAAAAAAAAGACCGACCAATTAGACCAAATGGAATAAAAATGACACTTGGATAGAAATATGTGTGTGTTCTCCCTGTCTCTGTCGCCTAAACAAGCGTGGAATGCAGGATCCAAGGGAACTATCATGTAATCTGCTGACAAAAATCATGCGCTTGGATCCAAAAGATCTAATCATGTTGTCTCAAAAAAATAAAATATTATTATTGTGTTGAATAAAGTCGACTCATGGTTCCCTTGTATATGCCGGTGGAGTTGATGTAGAATTAAGATTGTTGACCACTGGTTCCCTTGTATATGCCAGTGTGTTGACACTAGAATTTAGACCAGTAGCTCAATCCAATAGGATGCATAGGTTCATCTTGGCGGTGACCTTCAGACAAATATGGGAAACACCGATCACTTGTAAACATTCGCAACATCTACCTCTATATCCATTTTCTTAATCTTTTCATTGTGATTGTGGTTATTCCGAGTATTGTGGTTTGTTCAACTTTCTGAGTAGATCTTAATTTACATATATATTAATTTGGATTCGCATCAGGGTACCTCCTCCAATATCCATTTTGGATTCGTTCATAGATTTGTCACAGGTAGCTGGAGTTGGAAATATAGGTTTTGTAGGTAGACCTCTTGTAAACCTTCACGAGACTAAAACTCTTCCACTAGGGACACCTAGGGGTTCAAAGGCTTGTTATTTATGCTAAAATTAACCGTAGCCTCGACGGGATGGAATTGTTGTATTTTATTTTGTTTGATTTTCTCGAGGACTAGCAAAGTCTAAGTGTGGGGGAATTTGATAGTTGTCTAGAACACCTAATTTTATATCGAGTATTTATGCTTTCTTTGCTATTTCTCTTGTAAAATATGTATCTTGTGTTCACTTTTGAGTATTATCCTAGTTCCGGTAGTCGGATCTTGTAGATTGAAGTATGAATCACAATGTTTCAGTCAATCATAAAGGTAGAACGTGTTGGATGCAATAGTTGGCCGCTGGAAATATAAGCTACATGGCACGCTTTTGGGTACGTTTTCGCAAGAAATGAGAAGTTGGGTTAGATGGTTTTTGTGAATGTTTGAACTGCAGAGAAGGAGAGATGAGTTGTTGGAAGTACATATTTTCCTGGTGACAGTTTCTAATGGCTCAGCGGTCGGAGATAATTTTCCGGTGACAAATTCCGGCGATGGTGACCGGATTCCAGTGATGACGTCAACAGTTCCGGCGATCACTTTTGGACAGAGAATTTCATACGGGTAATTTCCATACATGGGCTTGGTGGACTAATTGGAGATGGGTTTTGAGAAGACTTGACCTACTTTTGAGTATCCTTTTGGGAGAAGCATATAAATAGAAAATCTTTTTCTAAACCTAGATATCTCCATTAGGGAGGCTTCTACTTTTGTTATAGGGTTTAGAAACATGATAGGTTTTCTCTTCCTTCTTGTTATGAACTCCTATGCCATGAGTAACTAAGTTTTTATTATTGGTTAAAGATGTAGTTGGATTTTGAAAACAAGTTTTGATCTTTATGAGTTAGTTTTCTCTCAATATTATCGTTTAATTTCTACTGATTATAATAATTGCATGATTGATGTATTGCAATATGATTGAATGTTTGTTTGGTTGAGTCTAGAATTGATTGAACATACATCTATACCTATAGCTATTTTAGGGTTTTCATTAAACGATAACCTTGAATATGAGTAGCATGATATGATTACGGTTTGTAGTGATACACTCTTGTAATCATATGTAGGAATTGACCTTTGTCCAAATTGTCATGAGCAATGTATGATAGTTGCATTGATTAGCCTATTTATAAAACTTAATGCTCCTAGGAATTGAACTTAATTAGCGCAAGGCGTTAGGTTATTCTTTAGGTAGAATTCACATACGCAACTCTAATGTGTGTGTTGATAAATTTAGGAAATTTACGGAGTATTCTTGCAATAAGGTATTCTAGGGCTTTTGATGATAGCGAGATTAAATACGAATTCTATTCATACATTCAAATACTTGTTTACAATTGAAGATGAAATTTTACCCAATATTTCATATTCTTGATTTGCGTGTTTGTTTATTTCTTTATTTTGCTTTAACTTTTATTACTTGCATAAAAATCAGAAAAACCAGTGGGAGTTACTTATAGGAAACCAAAACAAACGACAACCTATACCTCTCTGTGTGAACGATCCTTTCTTGCCCTTGCTATATTTTATATTTTGAGTAGTGAGAAAGTAAAATTATTTTTGACGCATACGACAGCGATCACTTGCCTAGACATCCAACAACCGCCAATACACATACGGGTACACATACTTCAGGTTCCCGGTTTTGGACGTACACACAAATATGAGAACACACTATGTTTATATCCAAACATGGTTACTTGATTCTAAACTCTTTATTTAAATCATTGAAACTTTCTTAGAGGATGATAATAGCCGTTTTCACTCACTATTAGCATCAAAGCAATTTTCAAGATATTGAAATAATCATAACGAAATATTTCATGTCTAAACCAAATGATTATATCACACAAATCATGTAAGATGTGACTCTGAAATTTTTACATGGTCATATTTTGACATTCATCAAGAGTATAAGATGAACTTGGTCGAAGCGAAAGTTTGCCAACACATATTTCGAGAAATATGTAAGCGAGATAAACTTAGCTATAAATCTCAAATGTGTATAATAGAAAACTATATCGTAATATGACTTATGTCTCAATATAGGAGATATAGTAGAAATAGACTTTCCAAGTGATAGATGAGTTTCAGTCTCCACACACCTTTTGTTGATGAAGTTCCACAAGCTCCCCTTAGTAGTTCTCCGTCTTCAAATGATGAACGTCGTGAAATCTAAAGCTCAACCACACAATCTATGTCCTAGACCGAGACATTTATAAATAGGCTAGAAATCAAGACTTATAGTTTTGATCACTAACATTGACAAACATGCTTGAGATAGAAACGCATGCGAGTTCGACCGATCAGTGCTCTAACAAATATCTTGGTGTTACTTTTTTGATAGGAAGAAACAAAACCAAATCTTTTAATCCAATAATACACTCTTTTGGTTCTAGATTAAAAACTTGTAATGGTCAAGCACGTCCTGAATGCTTTACCAACTTATCAAATGGGTAGCTTTATAATTCCTAAAATTATGATAGATCAAATAGACTCTATTCAGAGACACCTTTGGTGTGGGCATTAAAGTAATAAAGGTATCTGTTTGATAAGATGGAACAAACTTAGTATTCCCAAGGCTTTAGGTGGTCTTGGATTTAGGAACCTTGAGCATTTTATGTCATGTCCCTATGGATTATTAGTATTTCTTGTTATGGGATACCCATTTGGGGCACCCCCTTGTTAGGTGTAGATAACCCTTGTCACGAGTATCGTCCCTACCACATGAGAATCTCCTTTATATATAGTACCGGTACCATTTGTAAAGGTAGCTAATCAGATGTAAACTTATCTTCTTCTCTATGAACAATGTCTCCTTCTTCTTATTTCCCTAATTCATCTAATTCTTCTCATAGTCCTCTAATTTCCTCTATCTATCCCAATTTATCTCTATACTTAGAGACTCAAACTGTTCCTGATAATCCCAATTGTAGTGAGTTCACTACAAGTGGTATCAGAGCGGTCGATTCTACAGCTGCAATCATGGTATATCCCTAACAGAAATTGAAGAGCTATCCTTAAAAATTGATAAGTTAGTAAACGTCACAGAAATTTAAGAATTATCCCTTCGAGTTGAGGCGTTAGTATTAGCCCTGGATGAGATATCAAAAGTATTGGATGATTGCAAAAGTAACCAATCTCCAGAGTTTTTAGCCAGATGGAAGAGATTTTTAACAACAAAAGCTGAACAACTTCTTATATTGGAGCATATGATATATGTGGGTGAATCTACTGATGAAGACTGGAAATCTAACTCGTTCGAAAGCTTCGAATTAGTTGGGTCGGTGATGAAGAAGGTGTCGCTGATGGTGAATATGATCGAGGATGAAATTGCTTTTGAGGATGAAATCGCCGATTAGTCAGATGGAGTTTTAGGTCCTTTACCAGCTACAAACCGTTCTCATAGATTGGGTGAATCGCAGATGATCGAGGATGAAATTTTTTTCAAATCGAAATCAATTTCACTTGATTCAGGTGAATGGAGTTCAGTCGAGGATAAATTTTAATCTACACCGCACCAAATTGAAGATGAAGATTCACTTGATGGTATGAGCTTACAATTTGAAGAAGTTTCAAAACCAGAGCTAATTGGTTTCTCAAAATTATTTCAAGTCAAAATTGATAAGGTAAATAAAATCTTCAGAGTTTTGTTCAACAAATTTGAGAAGAATTTCGAAATCCTTAAATGCTTGAAGGATTTATTGTTTCTCTACAACTTATCAGACTGTGTGGATTGTGCTTTTCCTCATTTGGATGATGTTCGATCACTGTTTGACAGAGGTAAAAATGCTATTGTCTTATCGATTTCTTATGCGAATTGGTAATTATATGGATTCGTATCTTGGGGTACCAGTCAGATTTTCAGTATATACATTTGATTGTTAGTTCATGTGTTAATTCTGTTGAAATCCATGGTGAGAGGAAAGTGTTTGTTCAAATGTCATAGAGAGACAAACTTGTGTTGGCTAGAATAATTTCTCTTGAAATGGCTTGTCAGTTGATAGCTCAAAAGCTTGTGATGTGGAGAGAATCAATTCTTATTTTACAGCTGAAGTGTAGTTTGTCTCAAGAGATTACATTCCTATACCTTGACTCAGGGGATAGTCTTTAGATTCCATTGGAAGACAACTCAAGGGAAAACAACACAATTATTGGAGATTGTTTTAGGCTTCTAAGAACAGAATTTTTCTTGCATTATTATCCATTGCTTGCATCTGTGAATTATGGGAGTATTCCTACTCAATTTTATCAGACCATGGAAAGCTATCTAAAGCTGGAGTTCTATGTCAGAGCAGTGGGAAGTCAAAATTGGTTCACTGTGAATTGTACTTCATATGTGCTGCTAGTGGTGACTTCATTGAGTTGGAAATCGGTTCTGGCAGTCTTGTGGAGTGGGAAAATTCGGTTAACCGAACTGTGGAGGCTCTCACCAATAATCACTTCTGGTTGGGAAAATTCTCTCATGCTAAGAGTTATCTTGCTTGGTTGGTCGGATACACATAACCTGCTAAAATTGCTGTAGGAGCGGAATATCACAACAAATGATAACTTACGAGATTGTGGAAAGAAAATACATTTTGCGAGCAAGAAGGACATTTTGCGAGCAAATGAAACCACGAAGGTTCGCAAGATAATCTTCAAATCCGAAATGGCGGGACAACACAATGGTCATCTATTGTAAAATCATATAAATAGCCATTTAGGCATGAGAGGAAGGGGGGAGACACATTTTTGAGAGAGAGGATAATTTTAGGAGGAAAGAGAAAATGTTATGAGAGATTTATTTTCTTTATCATCTTCTTCCCCAAAATTCTAGAGCTCCAAATATTCATTAATGGAGTCTCAATTGTAAAATCATGTAATCACATACAAATCACTAGTGAAGCACCGTGGATGTAGATCACATTGATCGAACCACGTAAAAATCTTTGTGTCTCTTTATAATCTTAGTACCTTAATTCTTAGTTTCATATCAAATTAATTAGGTTTAGGAATCATTTTAATGGATTCTAATGAGGGTGTAGTTGTGAGATAATCCGCAACTACATAATTGGCGCTATAAACAGGAACCTAACCTTGTTGGTTCAAGAAAGTTCGAAAAATTGGTTATTGATGGTGATGAATTGTACCGAATCTATGAGTTTTGAAGACATAAATGGAAGTTCTCTTATTGGCATCTTCAAACAACAAACACATTAGTAGTAGTTCAGGAAGAGAGACGTGGATAGGGAGAAATCGTCAAGCAAAATGAAATTTACACATGCTACGTCAACAATTGCTTCCAAAAAGGACAAATTTCTTCTCACTTTTCTTATTGTTTGTTTCATTTTTCAAAATTTGGGAATTTCAAAACACAAATTGAAAAATAAATTTTTTGCGATCTAAATTTTGCTTTTTGAAGAAATTTGATTTATTATGGAAATTTTGAATTTAAAAATGTTTTTGCTATAAATTTGTAGTAACCAAATCTCATTTTACAAATTTGTTTAAAGAATTTCTGACAAAGTCAAATTTCAAGATTTTCTGTTGGTTAGAGATTTAGAGATTTACATTTCGCAAGAACAAAAACAAGAAGAATATATAATTTTTGCAAAGTTCTGCGTCACTGACGAAGAAATGTCATTCCTACGAAGAAACGGGATAAATGTCATCATGAGTTCGAATCTTACGAACAAAAATGTCCTACTACTTTTGTGAAGTATACGAAGAAATGGTATTCAATTATCACTACTACTTTTGTGAAGTATATGAAGAAGAAAGTTTTGCGAATATGGTCCCAAATGGTGGTAAACGATGGTCCCACAACTACTTTTCAATGACAAAATAAGATTACTACGGATGGAATCCACCATAGTAAAGTAGATAACTGTTAAGTGCCATCTATAATTAAATAAGAAGATAACATTATCTTAGACATCTTGAAAACGATGTATAGTATTTTATGGTCCCACTACGATGGTATTTGATGGTCCTCATTTTCAGCTTTAGCAGCTCGTATTTGATGGTCCTCATTTTTATTTTCTGAGAAATAAGAAGTCCTGCGAAGTTCACTAAGAAATGGAGTATGCAAGCTCACTTCATCATATTAAAATCATGGCGAAGAGGAAAGTTAAAGTTGAAGTTGAGGTTCACAGTATGCAAGTTCACTTCATAATATTACAATCATGAGACTCGATCTAACTCTAAGCTTCAACACTGTCATCATCTGCTGAGCTACAACCAAACTCCATTGAAACTTGAGTTATTCAACTTATCCTATCACTGGAAGTAACATGTTGTTTACGACCTCAACTATCAAACCCATCTCCCATTGCAGACTCGAGCTAGCCATTTCCCCCATCTTCACAGATTGCTACCAAAAACGTCTCATTAAGTTCTTCAACCAAATCACTGTTGAGCTCCATCGGTAATGACAGCATCAGCTTTATCTTCTCCCGAACTGGCAAGCTTCATTCTCACTTCACTTCGCAGCTTGATTCTCCCTGAATCGCATCGGTTCAGAACTTCACTTCACTTCGCAAATCTTGATTCTCTGAATCGCATCGATTTCAGAATTTTACTTCACTTCGCAAATGTCCGTAACCTCTGATTCAGAACTTCAAGAACTTCGTAGTTCATAAACGTTCATTTAGTAACGTTCGCAAATGTACATCGAGAACTTCTTTGTTCGTAACCTCGATTCATAGCCTTCACTTCGCAAATTACGAAGAAACAAAGCCACTTCGCAAAAAAGCAACAAAGCAATAAATTCATTAGTCTCTTGACAAAAGGGCACTTAGTTCAGGAGATTCAAAATTTATCACATGAATTCTATAGAGGAAACAATAAAATTTTCCAAGAATAAGTTGCTGGAAGCGAAGAAGAAGAAGAAGATCAGAGATAATTAATATCATCCAGTTACGCGATAACATAAGAGTAGGTAACGCGAAGTTTAGTTTACTTTCGCAAACAAGCAGCCAGCACAGATGGTCATGTGCACAGTAAACAACAGTGAGGTCATGAGTTCAATTTTCAACCCACTCATATTTTTCATATATATTTTTTTTTCCAAAACAAACAAGGACGCACCGACGACAAGGGCAGTTACTTCAACATGTTCTCAAAGAATTTTGTTACTTCGTAAATGTTTATTTTGGGAATATTCACAGCACCAACACTTATATTCTTTAAACTTCGCAAATGTTTACCTTGCGAACGTTCGCAGTACCAACACTTCGTAGACGTTCGTTTACTTCATTCAAAGATTTACTTCGCAAGATTTTTGGTTATTTCGCAAGAAGAGAGTGGGAGATTATTTCGCAAGAAATGGCAAGTCATATACTTCGTAAGAGACAACAACAAGCCAAAAAGGTAAGTACCATTTCCTTCATCGCAAAATTTAAAGATCTCAAAAAATTTACAAAAACTTCAAAATTACAAAAAATAGAGAAAATTAAATTCTTATGTTTCTATATAACAATTTTGATTAATACTTCTCATACTTCTCATACTTCTTATACTAAAGATCTTATGAAAACATTTAACATTTTATGTACATGAAAAATTTACGATGAGTTTTTAAAAGGCGAAAAAATACCGCCAAAAATCAATTATGATTAACTTGCGAAGAAAAGACCGCAATCTGTGATCAACCTCCAAAAAAGAAAGAGAGCCGCAGAAAATTTTATACAGGCAAACCTTTTTGGCGTACACCCTAGTTCGCGAAGCTATATTTCGTAAGAGGCAAAGTCCTAAAGTACGTCATTTAAGGGGGTACCTATAAACGTGGCTAAGGGTACTTAGGAACACCACCAAGGTCCCTTAGTACATGGTAAAAATTTAGGGGTACAACCCAATAATGGGGTACCTATCCGGTTAGACACCTTGGATTCTCACCTAATCTAGCGACATTACGCAATATAAAATGCGGTGTAAGAGGATTTAGGTTGGGCGACTAAGGCATACTGTCTTTCCCAAGAAGTGCAGAAAACGATCAAGGCGCCGAGGTACACGGTTGAGTCAAGAGTGTCGGGTGAGGTTGAACCACATCTGCCATTTTTGACAAGTCTTGGAAAATGATGCACTTGGCCCAAAGATACCCCATAGGGTGCAACCTCGTAACTATAATCCCTATAGGCAAAAAAGGATAATAGGTTGCGATCAAAAACTGGTTGTTGGCATAACCGGATGGGAAGAGCTAACCTTGTATGGTCGATGTACGCTTCCTTGAAGGGGAAATCAGGGGGAAGATAAAGGGCAGCACCCTCCATTAGGGAGCTGATACGTGCTATAAGACGCAAATGTCACGAGGCTTCTTGTTTGCGAAAACATAAAGGCTTGTCATATTTGTGCAACAAATGAAGTTCTGCGAGCCTTCTAAAAAAAAAAGTAGAAGAAAAGAAAGAAAAGAATAAAGAACTCGCAGAACATAACAAAGAAGTTAAGATGAGATCAATGGGTCACTACATGAAAGTGTAGAGACGTCCTGCGATTTCATCGCAAGACGGAAATGTCATGGGGCTTTATGTTCGCAAGAATATTTAGGCCTGTCATATTGTCGCAACAATTCCTGAAGAGGCTAAAATACTATACAAAGAAGTTAAGGCAAGATCAATGGGTTTTTGCATGAAAGTGTAAGAACGTCCTGCGATTTTGTTGCTCCAAAAGAGGTGGCAAAATAAGACCTTTACTTAGGAAGGCATGATAAGACCACAACAATTAATGAAATTCATTACAATCATTGAAGAAATTATACAAGAATATACATCATGAAGTTTTGAAGAGAAGACAACTTCGTCAAGATCATTGAAGAATTTTGAAGAGAATATATATCAAAGAAGATAATTTCATCAAGATCATTGAAGAATTTTGAAGACAATATATATCAAAGAAGACAATTCCATCAATATCATTGAAGAATTTTTATAAGAATATATATCACGAAGTCATACTAGAAGAGGCGATTTCATTCGCGAAAATACACAAGTAAACTTGCGAAGATGATTATATGAATAGAGGCAACTCAAAAATATATCAATTTTACTGCAGCAAAATGAGCTAAGTAACACAAACATTAACTATGCATTATAATAGATAAGTATTCACATCATACAAGCATCATATTTGCATCATACAAGCATCATATTTGCATCATACAAGCATCATACTCGCATCATTCAAGCATCATAAATGCATTGCATAAACATTTCAAGACATAAGAATCGCATACACATTTCATAACATAATCATTATATAAGTATTATATGCACACAAGTATTGTACAAAATTTTACAGGAAAATACCACGAAACTTCGCAGAAAAGTTCATAATTCGCAGGACTATTCATAGTTTGTAACACTATATTCGCAACAGTACATTCGCAACAGTATGTTCGCAGCACTATTCAAAGACTATTCAGAAGTTTCAAATCTATTCAGAAAAACCCCTTTAAATTCACAGAAAAATTAAGAAATTTGCATGTAAAAATTGAAGTTAGTAGGGTTATCACTTGAGGCAAAGGAAAGATAAGAATAGAGACGCAATTTAATTATTCAACATTTTCTCAAGGATTCTCCTTCATAGATAAAGAACAGAGGCAACTATGGATACTCAAGAAAATATTTGATGTTCTTTATCTTCTCAGCAAGAATCCTCACCAAAAGTGGAATAATAATTTCACATGAACAGAGGCAATATTTATCACTCTCATCAAGGATATTTTATACTTCTTATATAATTCGAAGATTAAATACTTCTTATACTTCTTCAAGGATACTTCATACTTCTTAAACTTCAATGGTTGATACTTCTTATTTACTTCGCAACATTCCGGGACTTCGCAAAAGAATAGAGGCAAGTATATACTTTTCAAGACTAGTATTCTTTCGCTCGTTCCTTCATCAACAAAGATCAAAGATTACTACAACAACGTATTTTTTCTTAAAGATCACTCTTCAAGCAATATTCAAGAAAAAAGAGGCAAGATGTAGGAGCGGAATATCACATCAAATGATAACTTACGAGATTGTGGAAAGAAAATACATTTTGCGAGCAAAGAATATTTTGCGAGCAAGAAGGACATTTTGCGAGCAAATGAAACCACGAAGGTTCGCAAGATAATCTTCAAATCCGAAATGGCGGGACAACACAATGGTCATCTATTGTAAAATCATATAAATAGCCATTTAGGCATGAGAGGAAGGGGGGAGACACATTTTTGAGAGAGAGGATAATTTTAGGAGGAAAGAGAAAATATTATGAGAGATTTATTTTCTTTATCATCTTCTTCCCCAAAATTCTAGAGCTCCAAATATTCATTAATGGAGTCTCAATTGTAAAATCATGTAATCACATACAAATCACTAGTGAAGCACCGTGGATGTAGATCACATTGATCGAAGCACCGTGGATGTAGATCACATTGATCGAACCACGTAAAAATCTTTGTGTCTCTTTATAATCTTAGTACCTTAATTCTTAGTTTCATATCAAATTAATTAGGTTTAGGAATCATTTTAATGGATTCTAATGAGGGTGTAGTTGTGAGATAATCCGCAACTACAATTGCTTCCATATGAGGACTGTGAGAAAATTTTGATGAGTAAAAGAGTTGCACGTTATGTGGAAAGGCATTGCAACACAAGAAGACAGAGTTTCAAAGATAATTATCTCATTATGCTTCTTAAACAATGTTCTCACTGTACATTCATTTTATCCATAGTAAATTTCTTCATACCCATAAGACGGTTTACTTTTATACGCGCTAGTTTACCAACTGTTGAATATTGTCGAGTCATATTCGATCGTGGTAAGGCTTTTTACGTACTTAGAAATGGGTATTCAGTATATGAGCTAGCTCTGGAACTTGGGCTCTGTTTTGCATTCTTATGCAAGTATCTGAATGTGTTTTTGTGTGTTAATAATGGTGATTATCATGAGGCTAGCAAGTTTTTTAATGAAATGGAGCAACAAGGAAGTATTAACTGGACTGTTTTGAATCGTTTAATACTTCTAGTGACAAGGGTGCACGAGTACGAAAATGCCCCAGAAATGTTCAATCAAGTGCTTATTAAGAATGAAAGTCTTGCTACACAAAGGAAAGAGGCTTGAAAGGAGTTCATGAGGCAGGATATACTCTCAACCAACCATACTAGGCTACTGTTAATGTTAATTACTGCATCAAATGTTCCAGCTGGTGAATTGTTCTCACTAAAGTGGTCCGGAGTGTTAACTTCTGAAGATGAATTGGTTAAACCTCATCACTATTCTCTTACGGTGGTTCTGTTTGTTATTAAGAGTTACTTTCAGCTCTTGCGGAAGAATGTATTCTCACTCAATCCTTGTTATAGTCGAGTGTGGAGTTGGTTTATTCGAGAGCGGCATCGTAGAGGAGTGGAAATTTATGAATGGAGGGCGAGAATCCAGGGCATTTTCGTAGAAGTTAATGGAGTTGTTGCTGGTACTGTATCTGGTGTAGATATATTGGGACTGAATATTTTATTACTCCCATCACCATCACTACTGGAAGCTAAAATGTCAGGTCTTGCTTCAGGTTTGACAACATTTCTTTATTTCCCTTCTTACTGTTTGAGGTTTGCGAGTATTTCATATTTCAACAATGAGTTGGAAAAATTCATTGATGGAAGTGTTTGAAAATTCTTGTTGCGTGCGAAAATGAGGAGTAATGGCATGAATTTAGGAGTCTGTAGTGAGATATTCTATAGGGCACTTCAACTATTCCTTAGCTTTCAATTTAATGAACTTAGAAGTGTGGTGTCAGATGTTTACTTCCCTGACATTTATTGGCATCACAAGAGTATAAAACAAGGGTTGAAGACGGTGAAAATGCTCCTAGTCAGGTCCACATCTCCTATATACAATCGATTAATTGAACTCTTTTCTCAACACCAGAGATGCAGTGGGGAAGTTAAAGTCAATCTGAAGTCTTTTCCACCTTGGTGTGGGAACTATCATGATACTTCCATAGTTTATGTGGGCACTGCTATGAAGAATGTGGGGTATACTTATCAGCTACAAATCTATATGCTCATAGGGTTTACACAGCCAATTACTCTTACCATTTTTGTCGTTGATTCTGACGTGTTCTCTACAGGCACTGAGATTTTTTTGTAGTAGAAATTATGTCCAGGTATGGAGCTTGCAGTTCACATGACAGTCACCAAGGGTCTCCGGTCTGGGTCTTAAGTCTGTCAATGTGGAAAAGCCGGTACATTACTGAGCCTTACCTTGTCCAAACTGAATTCAAGACATCATCAGTGGCCTTCGTGTTAGAATTACATTTCTCGTCCCTTGCTGTGTACAAGGAGCTGCAGCAAAAGAGTTCTCCCAGCAAAAATCCATGTTCTGGGCTTGGCTTTCTTCTGTTTTGGGCCCTACAAGGACAACTAGTGGTCATTGTGTCATTATCTCCAATGGGCACTACTGGGAATGCCATGTCCTTGTTGTGGTCAAAGAGGTTATGATTCAGTCCTCATCCTTGAGGACAAGGATGGTTTGGAGGAGTGGGTATTTGTCATATCCCTATGGATTATTAGTATTTCTTGTTATGGGCTACCCATTTGGGGCACCCCCTTGTTAGGTGTAGATAACCCTTGTCACGAGTATCGTCCCTACCACATGAGCATCTCCTTTATATGTAGTACCGGTACCATTTGTAAAGGAAGCTAATCAGATGTAAACTTATCTTCTTCTCTATGAACAATGTCTTCTTCTTCTTATTTCCTTAATTCATCTAATTATTATCCTAGTCCTCTAATTTCCTTTATCTATCCCAATTTATCTCTATCTTTAGAGACTCAAACTGTTCTTGATAATCCCAATTGTAGTGAGTTCACTACATTTTAATACTGCATTGTTAACCAAACTTGCTTGGAAAACTTGTAGTGATAATAACTCACTTTGTATACAAATTGTTAGAGCTAAGTTTGGAAAATATAGAAGTTTACTTCACTTAGATAAACTAAAAGATGATTGTTCTTGGATTTGGAGGAGTATTTACTATGGTATTGAGGTTTTTTAAGAACACTCAATATGGATTGTTCAATGCGGCACTAAAGCAGACATTTGGTTAGATAACTGGATTATTGGTTTTATAGTCCACCTGTCCCAGTTATGGATCTTTCTAGGCTTGTTACTTTGACTTTTGTTTGTGATATTTTCTTTCTTAATACTAGAGATTGGAATGTTCAACTAGTGACTTCTCTGTTTAATCAAGAAACTGCTAATGCCATTCTTAACATGCATATTCCTACAATTGGTGAAGATTATCTCATTTGGAAACCAGACATGAAAGGTAAGTTTTCTTTCAAAAGTTCCTATAATATCTTCGTGTTAATCATGTCAACAACTCAATAAGTGGTGACAATATTCCAAAAGATGTTTAGAAGAATCTCTTGTTTGCCAAAGTGCCTCATTGAGTTCAACTTTTTGTATGGAAATCAAGTTTTTCAATATCCAACTTTTTGTACCGACTAGAGATAGAATTGTTGATTATAAAGCTGATATAGCAGTACATTGTAGTTTCTGTAATCACAATGTTGAAACTACTAATCATCTGTTGGGTGAGTGTCCTTATGCTAGGTCCATATGGAGTGCTATGAACTGAATGTGAATATTTATGAGGTGCTTCAAAATTTTGTTTCTTTTCAGGATTGGGTAGTAACTTGGTTTTCTACTAATGATAATGATGGGCATCATAATATTTCCAACTTAGAATATTATGTATTCTGACTTATGTGCACTGTATGGTACATCTGGAAAGACAAATGCAGTTTGATATTTCAGGAAATGAAACCTAATGTTCATAGTACCATCATTAGAATACAAAATCTTATACAACAGTGTGATCTTGTTTTAGCTTCTACTAGTCTGAACAGAAACAATAATGTTCTCATCAAGGATTGGATACCACCAGAGAAAGGATATATAAAAATTAATATTTATGCTTCATATATGTATGATACAAGAAAAGAAAGCATTGGACTAATTGTGCGTGATTATGCAGGTCACCCCTTAAGAGTTACATGTATCAATCTGGAGGATGATGTGGACGCATAGGTGGAATCAGAACATTTTGAATGTAAAGCTCTGACAATGGCAGTAGAATGGATTGATGTTTTAGGACTTAATAAAGTATATTTGAAATGGACTGCGATGATGTTGTGAACTCACTACATAGTGAGGAATCACAAGTGCACCGGTTCAACCATCACTCAATATTGTCGGTCAATAACAAATTTTTAAGTAATAGTTTCTGGTTTTGCAAGGTAGTTAATAGATTAGGCAACATTATAGCCCATGCTTTAGCTTTTTGAACAAATTTTTAAGTAATAGTTTCTGGTTTTGCAAGGTATTTAATAGATTAGGCAACGGTATAGCCTGCCGATAGACACATTTATGTGTCTATTTTAATCTCAATTACATGTATTGTTAGTGCTCGGTTTTGTACTTATTTGGTTATTTTATGTCTTTGTATGTACTCTTGGAGAAATACACATGTGCGGAAAAATTGGCTCGAAAAGTACTCCCGGAGAACGTGTTAAAGGCACCCCAGAAATGCGCTGAAGGCATCCGGAGGAGTCGTTAAAGGCACCATGAGAATTACTATTTACACCCCAAAATTACTATTTGCACCCCAGTTGCTAAAGGGAGACCGTCCACGGATAAGGGGGAGGTCACTTTCTTCCAAAATTGAAATCAGAAAAGGCGGGAAAAATTGGTTTTCACGGCAGAAATTAGGGTTGAGATTTTGATCGAGTTCTATGGAGACTAAAAGGCTGAAATAGATTGTGTTTACTTATTAGGCCTAAACAGGCCTGGTATAGTCGTTTTTCTGAATTCAAATTGGCTAGAACTCGAGTTGGATAGAAACAGAGGTGGAGTTATACACGGACCCTGTATGAATTGGTTTTTGATATTTCAGGGAGACAAAACGCGAGATATTCTCTCCAAAGATACGTATCTATCTAAAGAATAGTTTGGGAGGAGCTGGAAAGTTCAGAAACGCGTGAAACAAATAAGGGAAGAAATTATTTCCGTGACTTCCACGGAAAGAAAATAAGAAATTTAATCGGGTTTTAGAGGGTTTGGAGGTGTATAAAAGGCTTGGTCGAGTTCCAGAGGATGGTATTGAAGTTTAGAAGAAGTTAGGGGAGGTTTAGAACACCACGGAGCCGAGAAATCAAAGTTGCAGGAAACCGGGTTTTGCTGCTGCTGCTGAAGAACACGAAGAACATTAGACCCTTCAAAACAGTCTTTTATTCTACAACATATCTCTTTTATCGTTTACTGTAACAGTTCATATTGCAACAGTGCTCTGTAATAGTCAGTTTGTAACGCCCATTAAACGTTGCAAACAGTCTGCTTTATTAGTTTTCTCTTGTTATTTCATCCTTTTGAGCTATGAACACCTATTTTGAGCACGTGAATAATATGAGGAGCTAAACCCCTTAGCTGATGCGACGGAGGAAGCCAATTTTCCATGATTTGTGTGGTAATTTCTATTTAATTAATTTTTGTAAGTTCTTTTATGATTATTTGCCTTGCTTGAGAATTGATTGAATGGTAAGCAATTGTGATTTCTCTTGATAGGATATGCTTAGACCTAGGTTTTTGATATTCTATGCTTTCGAAATACACTTGTTATTCTGGAAATCTACATATGCAAAATATTAGAATCACTTTAAACGTAAAGAGCTGCATGAATATTGATTAAATTAAATCACATAAAAATTGGAGATTGGTGGAATCCTTTGTCTCAATGCTTTTATAATTTTTATACAACTTTCTTTGAGTTTTCCAGTTTAATTTGAATCTAAAAATCATCCTTTACAAGTCTGAGAGGAACAACATCTTTCTTACCACTTTATACAACAACATTAAAATCATATCACCTGCTCTAGCAAAAAAAAGCTAGACTTGATGCTCAAAATTTCTGTTTTGTCGCCAACTATCCTCCTGACATTGCTAAATGGATTGAGGAAGACTATGTAATCTTTTGCAACAGTTGATAAATATCAACAAAAAAAAAAGATTACATTTTCTCTTCCTCAACTTTTTTTTAATGTTGCTCTCCTCTAATAGAAATCTTGTTTTATTGATTCAAAAAAAAAAAGTATCCATCGGATAGGACTTGGAAAAATATCCATAATAAATCTTGTACTCCGATTCCGACTTACATAAATATTATTAGCTCTGTCAATTTCAGAAGAAAGAAAAACGAAGACAAAGTTTACATGGTTTATTTCTTGCTAAATTAGATGAAGGTGTCAAGCCTACTGACAGCAATCCGTGCAATGTGTGCTACCGTCAGCATGAATTCTGCATTGGCAACAACCATGACATTGCCTATCGCAAGCTACAAAAGAAAACGCACAAACCCATAATTAGAGTCAGCTAGGCTTCTAATTAACTTCTTCCAAAGGGAATGAAAATTCAAACATTCAAACCTATTAATCGTAAAACGATTCAATGTGCTTCAAAAAAAAAAAAATTATACACAAATAATGTTTTGGCATATTTGTATATAAAAAATGCAGTATGATAGTTCGATATATGTTCATACCAGTAGCGAGAACATGACCGGGAGCGAGATTCTTGAGGTTGATAACCACAGATTGACCGGCACCTGCTACAGATCGAGATGCTTCGACATTAACAAATGATGAATAGGCCACAAGAACCAACATGAAAAACAAAACCTTGCTGGAAGCAGAAGCCATGGGTAAGTATCTGGAGGAGAATTTAAGCAATTCTTAAGTGGTTTTTGACGACTACTTGTCTTGCTCGATACTATCGTATATGTGCACAAATTTCAAAATTTATAAGGTGTGTTTTTGATTAATTTTTTTCCTAAATATAATGGACCATATTGATTATATTTCATGCAAAGTATCTTTTCTTTAATTTTCATCCGTGATGCCTCGATGGAAATGAGCATTGAATGTTAACAGTTGATTCGGAGATGCTTATATAAACATATGCATGATTGCTAAAGGGGGATCGGAATTAGCAGGGGTACTGTTTGAGTGATCCGATGGTCAGGATCGGATATAACTCTTTTATTAAGATAATTAAATTATTTGACCGTCGGATCACTCAAACGGTACCCACTGCTAATTCCGGTCCCCCTTTAGCTATCGTGAATATCTTTTTGTGATTAATTTCGCAAATGATTTAATTATCTTAATATTCTTTCATTTATTACTATTGATTACCATATACTCTCATTTATAAACCCTGTTTGGGATTTATTTTTTTTCAACCAAAAATATTTTGTAACAAACTTTAACCAAAAATTGTGTTTAGTAAAAAATTTTCAAAATGCTTTTGGAGAGAATCACTTTCATTTTAGGCTTGCTTTTAAAAGCTACCTAAGCACTAGGTTTTAAAAGATCGAAAAGCAGAAGTTATGGACCTACGTAATTCGATTTAATTGATTCTCTATTTTAACCTTGTTATTTTATTATAAAGACAAGTTTTACCCTAGAATATTGTACACTTAATATTATATTTCTAACTTTAATTACAATAATACTTTAATAATAATTAAAATAATAATATTATACTTCAAAAAAAAAACTAACCATAATCATAAAATTCTTTATTATTAAATAATACTTTCCTTTGTATTTTTTTTTATTTCCTTTGTATTTTTTAGATAATAATTATAAAAAATAAATAAAATGATAAAATAAATTTTTGCTTATATTTTATTAAATATATTAAAATTTGAAATATAATTTATTATAATAAAAATGCATTTAAAACTAATTTTTGAAATATGTCTATTTTCGTCATTAACTACATCACCACCACTTTAAAATACCAGTTTTCCAAACAAAATTCACAGTTTGTTAATTGCACACTGCTTTTTAAATTATAGTTTACCAAACGTCATGCCGATTTATTTCCACAACACAGCACATCAACGCACAACATAACAAAAAAAACACTTTTCTAAAACTCGCAGCAATACCAAACTAGCCTATAGACTTTGAAAATTTACATTTACCAAAATTGGGTATCTTTATGGTATATGACTATTTCTCTTCGAGATTTACTTGTAATTAGTATTTACATTTGTATTAGGTTTTGATTATTTTATATTTTGATGTTTTTGTGATTTTTATAAGCGATCATGTAATCACTATTTTGATCATGTAATCGCTATTTTGATTCAAAAATAAAATAAAATTATAGGTGTAACCGGTGCACATGATGATAGCGATATATCGTTTTCTTTTGATCTTTCGGTAGGATCTAGGTGTCGAGAGTTTTAAACTCAAATGTTGGTACCATCCTCGGTGACTCTATAATTGTACTACATTGTCATCTACGTCGACAAATTAGCAGGAAAACTTTTTCCATCCCAAATTATATATATATATATATAAATACCCAAAATTAAAATCCTACTTATACGTATATGAAAAAAACTCGCCGGATTGGGGTATACCAAAAATAATTGGTGTACATGAGAAAAATTGTGGACCTAGAGTTAGAATAAAGACTAAGGGATGTCCAAACGGGATAAAGTTACAAAACTATTCATGCCAATTCTAAATAATTCTAACCCCATTGGTAGTATCAATTTATTTCATCCTTCTCCATCTTCCTAACGACCAATCGTTCCCCTCTCCATCATTTTCCTCGTTTTCGAATGAAATAAACCCATCAATTAAATCGTTGTAATCATCGATTCGATAATCTTCAAACATGCAGAAGCTCATGAAACAAACTTTTAGAGAACCTACTGGTGACACTAATAATAATATTATAAAGATAGTGCAAAAATATAAATGATTAGAAAACTTACTGGTGGCGGTATGAACCGGCAAAGGAAACATATGTTGTATTAGAACATGGTAATCATGAGACTTGAGGTTCTTTATCTCTGGAGGATTGATGCTGACATTGTTGCAAAGATTGGAAGGGATATTTAAGTTCTTCAAAATAGTACAAAAAACAACTTTCTCTTTTTTCGTCATCGCAAAACTTACGTCTGTCATTGATGTTTTACTAGTCACTTCATCTGTGTGCATCCATAATTTTTTTTAATCCCCATAGCTTCCAAATCTTTATGTGTATTAGCACCATCTTTTGACTTACTATTCCGCATTACAGTGTTTATAATATGGTTATATTCTTCTTTGTATGCTTAACATTTGTACATTGTCGGACAGAGTTTGAAACCCAATTTGGAAAAACATGTAGAATGGTCCTTCTTGAAAACAACAAGTCGTAGGATATCTCTTCTTCTTCATCAACACCATGTTCATTTTCCCGTTTAGAACCTTTTTTTATGTTTCTTTGCTGGTTGTTTTCCTTCCCCTTGTTTGCATTCCATATTACGCACCATTTCTTGAACCTACAGCCCTGTTAGTATGTTCATGGAGTTGTACTGTGTTCCACCCCTCTAGAGAAACTCAATCTATTATCTCTATACTTTTGTTTTTCTGCAGCCATCTGCGGTGTCCCGTATAACAAATCTTCTTACTGAACGGAAGCCAGTCAAAAACTGTCTCTTATCTACAAGTCAGAAATTCCTAATACTCGTGAGTCACACATCCAGATAAAGCACCAAAAGCAGAGAAATCATGGATACACCATAACAACCACGCTTTCATCAGAAATTCATTCTTAGTGAAGAAGTCATATGTTAGTATACCTTCATCCGGTAAGAGTTTCAACTTGTAGATGGTGGATTTTCAACAAAGGCTAAAATCGCAAACCCATAATTATATGAACTTCTGATCCAGCAATCAGATGCGAAAATTGAGACACGGGTCTCCCATCGAATCCTATGATTGAGAATACTTCTCTCAGAATACATACAGATGTGTAGTCTCACGGCTGGACAACGGAATATCTGTATTGAGACACGGGTCTCTCATCGAATTCTCTGATCGAGAATACTTTCTCTCAGAGTACATGTAGATATGTAGTCTCACAACTGGACAACGACATACCTCATGAATACTGAACACTTCAGTAATTATTTCTATATAGTATCACGGGATAGACGGCTCCTAGACAGCTTGCTCTGCTAGTATAAAGCGATAACGTCTTCAGGATACAAACAACGAGTTTACCCTGACTATATAAAGGATATGAAGCTCCGGAAAGCTCATATCAGAATAATTAATGCTCCTAGACAAATTTCTCGCTAGTATAAAGTCATAAATTAATTATTCCTAAAATCTTGGATTCATCCGCAGAATTTCTGAAAATATTCAAATATTTTCGCTGATATTTCATTACGCAAACCATGGTTCTTCCCAGCAAAAATCCATGGGTTAGTAATAAATATTCGATGCACGGGTATCAGAACTACCTCTGAGCGAGCCATGTCTCAAACCTAAATTCTTGGATTCATCCGCAGAATTTGTGAAAATATTCAAATATTTTCGCTGATATTTCATTACGCAAACCATGGTTCTTCCCAGCAGAAATCCATGAGTTAGTAATAAATATTCAACGCACGGGCATCAGAGCTACCTTCTGAGTAAGCCCCATTTCAAATGGTGCAAGTGAATTCAACAATGATACATTAAGAACCACCGCACGAACGAGTATTTCAAAATACGATGAAACGATGAACCTATGCAAAATAGGATGAAAAATAACAAATAAATAAAAATTGACCAAGGCGCTGGGAGCATGGACCCACTGACTGGACGACCGTGCCATGGTCAATCCCACGCCTGTTTCACATTTTTATCATATTTTTGTTGTTTTCTCTGAGTTTATGAAAACCTTTCATTTGGACGAATATCCTTTGTTTTGAGGAAACTTCTCAATTCCATGGTGCTTCCTTCGCACGGAGGAAATAATATAAAATTAGGGAAAAAGTGATGGGGCGTGACCATTGGCCAACCGGCCATGCCTTGGTTCAGCCGGCCCACACCTCATGGTTCCTCATTATTTTATTATTATTTCCCTAATTTCATGAAAACTCCTTAATCTCATGATATTTCCTTGGTCCCATGAAAAATAATAAAAATTAGGGAAACCCATGTGCACGGGCCATGGCCAGTCGGCCAAACCCTAGATGGCTCACACGTCTCGCTTTTATTAGCATATTTTTCATATTTTCATAATCCTATGAAAATTCCTTGATTTCATGATATTTCCTTCAAATTATGAAAATTCCTTCAAATCATGAAATAATGCATAAAATAGGGAAAACACACGGGACCGGGATCTGGCCGGCCAACCATGCTCCAAGACGGTCCCACACGTCCCTATTTTATTTATTATTATTTTTTATGTTTCCCTCATCTCATGGAAACTCCTTGATTTCAACAAAACTCTTTAATTTTGGCAAAACTCCTTCGTTTTATCATATTAGGAAAAATACTATGGGACCGGCCCCTTGAATTTTTACTGAGTTTTACTCTCGGGCTGTTTTCACTTCCCGAACGAGCTTAAAACCTAAATATTCCCGCGTTGGGAGATAGGAAATTATTTTCCGTACAGAATGGATGGGCGGACCATCGAAATCCGAGTCTGTATGAGAATCCTACAACGATCAATATTTGATCCCAATGAGCCAGTCCCACGTGTTTTCACAATTTGACCTAATTTGCGCAATTGTACGTATTGGGTCCAAAACTCTCCAAATAATTTTAGAATTTGACGGAGCGATCATCATTTGATCCCGTGACCACCCAGGGCCGGTTTCATGACCCCTTGGTCGGTCCCTCACCTTTTCATGATTAATTAGGTTTTATTACCTAATACTGAACCCAGCAGTAATTCAATAAATGATTAAACCAGCATTTAATCATTCTTTCATCAACTCACCAACTCTTCAAAGAGGTCTTGGTTTTTGCTCACGCGAGCATATGAGAATTTCATGGTTGATCCATGGCCCCATGAAGCCAGTTCTCCTTCATTCCATGGTTAATATTCAAATAAACCATCAATCGGTCATCAATTGATCAAATTAGGGTTTCTGAATCCAAGGATTATGATTCCAGATTCAAACACTAATAATTTTGCAACGATCTCATGATCAGTATTCTTATTAATTATGCTCGGTTCAACTACCAGCGCTTTAATTAATATTTTATTTTTGTCACGCTGCCAATAATTCATCAAACGAGCAACACTTGCTCAGATGAGCAATATTTACACAAATCAAGGAACATTGGTTCAACTATCAATATTCAACAAATAATCGAGCAACACCCGCTCACCTCAATGTGAGGATTCCACCACTATCTCAGCAGACACGTTCGATTTATGAGTTGCAGAACATTTCACAAAATCATGTTTAACTCAGCAAATATGTGGACTCATTGTCCCACGAAGTCATGAAATCAACAACTGACTAAATTAACCATGAGATATCAATCATATCACTTGGGGGGATATCAACTAGGGTTTTGGTCTGGCGGTCTACGACACGTGTGTTCACCCACGATGAGAATGTGAACAAGTCGTTCAATCAGTTGGAAGAATCAGCAAAGTATTGGGCGGAAAATTAACCAAGTCTCCGCACGATGAGTAATTGGTTTAACACGATTTCCCACTTCCCCACTCTTTGATTCCATCAAAATCTCACACTTCATGGGATCATGGTGTTTTCATCTCCGGCATTATATAATGTCTCTGAATCCTGATTGAAAGGACAACATTCGAAGAGTTCTCAAACATTCGAATAACAATCTCCTGAACGAGCAATTTCTCATCAAAGTTCATACAGACACTCTTTCATCTACACGAGCTCACATAAATCACTTTCAATCAGGAAAAATTCAATCATTCAGAGAATTTTCACGTTGAAGTTATAACACACCTACAATCTTAAATCACCATTGATCTCACACATTTCTCAGCTTCCCTCCTACAGATCAACCCATCCTCTCTTGTGACCGAATTTACTCTGGAACGGCCATTGTCTTGGTTTAGGCCGGAGTACTACATATTGGTCTCTCGAACTTAAAGCACCCCCTTCATAGCGGTGCATCTGTATGAGGTTGAACATTTCGCTCGGTTCAAGGAATCTCCTTCGTACGTTCGTCCTCAATTCCGCAAAAACCAGAAAATCGTTTTTCCCCATCTACACAACTCACCTATCAATGGAACTAAATAGAAATCGATATCTTTACCTGGTGCTCTTAGGCCTTATATTAACAGTGCCAACATTGAGAACTCCCACAACATACAATATGAAAGAGCAAGGTTGTAAGGATGGAGAATTATTGGCCAACAACTGTTAGATCACTGCTCGGTCGAACTCGCAAGCGTTGCTATCTCAAGCATGTTTGTCAAGTTTAGGTGATCAAAACTGAAAAAGAGAGGGTTTAACAACCTCACCCAATATTTCGATTAGAAATCTGTATGGACTAACTCTAATATACTTTTAAGAGAATCAACTAGACAGTCAGACTCAATATTAATAAAAAGTATATCAAGGAGTTAATATCTCTATCTCTCGATTTGATTTATACTCAAGAAAATAGAAATCTACGAGTCTTTATCAAATACAAGAGATATATAAACCTGGATGGTATCAAAAACTAATATCCAAGGATCAATAAATTTCCAATCAACAACCAAAGCTTGGATTTCACAATTGATCGATACAACGCACAACCTGTGATATTTCAATTATATACAAAATATAATGCGGAATAGAAATAACACAGACACCATAAATTTTGTTAACGAGGAAACCGCAAATAAAGAAAAACCCCAGGACCTAGTCCAGATTGAATACCACACTGTATTAAGCCGCTACAGATACTAACCTACTACAAACTAACTTCGTCTAGATTGTAGTTGAACCCTAATCAATATCACACTGATTGAAGGTACAGTTGCGCTCCTTATGTCTCTAATCCCAGCAGGATACTACGCACTTAATTCCCTTAGCTGATCTCACCTACAACCAAGAGTTGCTATGACCCAAAGTCGAAGACTTGAATAAACAAATCTGTATCACACAGAAAAGTCGACGATAATAGATAAATCTATCTCCCACAGATAAACCTACGAGTTTTGTTTCGTCTTTTGATAAATTCAAGGTAAACAGGAACTAATCAATAACCCAGACTTATATTCCCTAAGAACAGCCTAGAATTATTGATCGCTTCACAATAATCTAAATCGTATGGTAGCAAAACTAGATATTATGGAATCACAAATGATGAGACGAAGATGTTTGTGATTTCTTTTTATCTTGCCCTATCGGAGATATAATCTTAAGATAGTTATTCAATTGAACTCATACGATAGAAAATGGAAATATCAAATCGTTCAACTACAAGAGAAGTAGTTTCGTCTGGCTTCACAATCCCAATGAAGTCTTCAAGTCGTTAATCGACAGGGTCTCGAGAAGAAACCTACGATTAAAGGAGAATCGACTCTAGAAAAAACAACTAGTACCACATAGGAGGTGTGGGGATTAGTTTTTCCAGTTGCTAGACGTCTCCCTAATATAGTTTTCAAATCAGGGTTTGCAATCCAAGTTACCTTGGTAACAATGCATTCAATATTCACCGTTAGATGAAAAACCTGATTTATCCAAGCTAATATCTTTCAACCGTTAGATCGAAACTTAGCTTGTCACACACAAATGAAATGTATTTTATTTAGGTTTGAGTAACCGTACCTATACGTGTACACTTAGTTGGTTCACAAAATGTTGAACAATGGTTAGCCATATGAGCACTTTCATATCATCCGTATTCAGCTTCTCATAACTAGTTCAAATGACTCATAAGAACTAGTTCAAGAGTTGTTCAATTGCAAGGAAATATTATGTACTACACAAGACACAATTGAAGAAAAATCGGTTTTATTCACTCGAATCAATTTATGAACAATATAGCCAAGGTTTGCAAAGATTGTATTCCTTATTATTTAAGTTCATGAACAACCGATTTGAAAAATAACCAGATTGGGTACGCATATGGGTATGGGTACCTTAGCTACCGGAAATGGGTTTGAAAACCCAGCAGAAATTCTCGGATGAAAACTTCTGTGGGTACGCGTACCTAAGGTGACTGGTTTGTAAGTTCCTAAACTCCAAACTCAGCAGAAATTCACGGACGTGAACTTCCGCTAGTATGCGTTTTGGTACGCATACCCAACCTATCTCCTTCACCAATACCGCATACACACATATGAAGGCACTTGGTTTCCGTTACATGGACTTATACACTAATGTGTGAACACACTATATATGCTTATATCCATAGGTGGTTACGTAATCTCAACTCTACATTTCAATCATTTAAACATTCTTCTATAATGTTAATAGTCGTTAGACATAAAGATTCGACTATCTTCATCAAAGCCATTTTCAAGATTGAAACGTCATCATGACTTTCGTCACGGATAAAGATGAAAGTGGTTAAAGCGAAAGCTTACCAATACATATTTCGATAAAAAGATAGGCGAGTAAACTCGACTCGAAATATAAAATGTGTATGTATGAAAACTATCATACTTATACGACTGTTGTCTCAAGAGTAGGAGTTAGATAGACTATTGAGTGCTAGATAAGTTCAAGTCTCCACATACCTTTTTGGTCGGATGAAGTTCCACCGGTGCCTTGAGTAGTTCTTCGTCTCCGCAAGATAATCTCCATGGAATCTAGAGCTCCACTATACTTAACTATCCTAGACCGAGACTTAGTCACAAGTAAACTAGAAATCAAGACATATAATTTTGATCACTAATATTGAGAAACATGCTTGAAATAACAATGCATGCGAGTTCAACCGAGCAATGATCTAACAATCTCCCCCTTTGTCAATTTTAATGACAAAACTATCAATACATATGGATTACAAAATAAATAAAACTTTGTAGCTTCTCGTCCACATGCTTGATCTCCTTGGTGCTTCAACATTACTCGAAAACTTCGTCTTTTCCAAGTACTCCCATGATTCCATAGATGTTCAATTCAGCTTCATAGTTGTTGAAGTCCCGCATCCATAACAATGAGAAAACAAAAGCTATTGATCATTGTTATACAATGTCATAGTATCATTACACAACATCAAAGTTATTATATCACAACTTCGACAACAATACTATGGTGATATGTATCACTCCCCCTTAATCTATACTTTCGTCTCAACACGAAAACCACTCCCCCTTACATAATGACCCATAAAGCACGTAATTAATATGTATTTGTAGTGTGAATTACATATTAATTCTCCCCCTTTGTGTCATTAAAATTGGCAAAGGTACGAAAATTGGATCCTAATAAAATTTTCACGGAGATGCTTCAAGACTAAAGAAAAGGACATATCAACTTGTTTAGATGCAATCATAAATCCGGAGCTAAATGCATTTATCAAGGAGTTTATAAAGATACAAGATAACCCCTAAAAATTCCACAGCCGCACTCCCCACAAAGATATAGAAATTAAGCGCAAGTTCAAAAGAACTCTCCCCCATTTGATGTCATTCCTGAGAGAACAACAAGAGCGACATAACTTTTACAAGAAAAGAAGGATTTTATTGGACACCGAAAACCATAAAATAGATGATTTTATATGTCCAAAATTCTCAATTAAACTAATCACAAGAGAACTCATGATTAATTTAATCAGAATAACAATCAAATTAAACACAAAAGTGATCAATTTAATTGAACACGCTCGACATAAGAGAACTTACGGATCTACGACTATGTTAACCATAAATGAATGATTAACTCAATCATTTTATGATCAACACAAGAAAAAACTTATGGAACATTGCAGTATACACATAAAAAATGAACCAGGGAAAGATCAATACTACGGCATAGACAATGATTCATTCTATTTTTCATCACTATTTGCACAATAACATACAATAGACATAATCCTTGTAAAACAAAAGATTTTAAAGTATATTCCATCAATGAATTGACATAATAGGCTTAACTTTTGTTTGTCAAAAGTTTATCGATCTTGTATCAATACTTGCATATCAACATATAAAAGAGATAACTTTTGACATCGTATGGGACAATAATAGTTCACGGATGAAAACACACATATCCCATAACATATTGCAATATATAAAACCATAAATATTAATACTGCAAAAATCATCTTTCAAATAATTTTAGAATTTAAATAAATAAATCTAAAAACAAAAATATGAAAAATATTGGACATTGCTATGTGTAACCACAATAATTGCTATTCCAAACTCTAGTAATCCTTCTAAAAACAAGAATAAATTCTTAGAAGAAGTTTCCTAGGCATCAATACAAACTCGTAATGTACATATAAGATGATTTGTTCTTAGAGGGTAGAATCAATCTTTTTCTCCCGGATTTATACCAAGAAAAGCTACCAAAGGCATATAAAAATATTTTCTTATCAAAGAAGAACATACAAAGTCATTAATGACCATGCACCATAGTTCACATAAAATGATTATGAACATTCAAGAATCCCATAGTAATGCGTACTACTGATCATTATCGAACTTACTTCTTTGTGATTCACCAACAACATTCTTGTAAAAGCTACAAATGAGCTTAGAAGAGCAGTAATCCATGAATTCAAGTGCCCAAGTCCAAGAGAAGTGGAACAAGTGCGACAAAACGGAGAAAAACACTCAAAAACAAGAGACATGACAAATATTAATATTAAATCATCCAAACTCTGGAATTCTCATCTCCAATTTGAATATAATTCAAAACTAAAGAGAATGCAAAAATAATGAGGTCATTCCGAGTTCGGACGAAGAAGTTACAGCCAAAACAAGTTTACCGAATATCGACATCAAGTATGCATACGGGTATGCGTACCTAAACCCCTGGATTTTGGTTTTAAATGATGTTATGCATACTTGGTATATGTACCATGAAGTCCAAACATCCCAAAATATTGTTTTTATACCTAAACATTTGACAACCTTAAAAACAGATCGAGTTATTATTTTCATACCAAAACAGATAAAGTTAGAGAATGCAAAAAGAACTATTGTCTACTTATAGCTATGTCTCGTATTAGGATAGAATGTGTAGTTGAGCTTTAGACTTCACACCATTAATCGATTGAAGATGACGAATATCTACTGAGGAGAGCTTAGAGGAACTTCATCAACAAAAGGTATGCGGAAACTAAAACTTATCTATCACTCAGAAGTCTATTATATTCTATCTCTTATTGAGACTAAGTCGTATAGCTATATAGAATTTTACATTATACACATTTGATATTTTGAGTGATTTTTGAAAAAGCGGGGGTCTAACAACCTCACCTAATATTTATCTTTGCAATCTGTATGGACTAACTCCAATATACTTTTAAGAGAATCAACTAGACAGTCAGACTGAATCTTAATAAAAAAGTATATCAAAGAGTTATATCTCAATTTCTCGATTCAATCCCAACTCAAACAAATAGAAATCTGCTAGTTTGATTGAATACACGAGAAATAAACTTGAACGGTGCCAAAGACCAATGTTCAAGGATCAATAAATTTCAATCAAGAACCAAAGGTTGTATTTACCAATTGATCGATACAAACGCACAATCTGTGATACTTCAATTATATAACAAAATATAATGCGGAAAAAAAATAACATAGACACAAAAGTTTTGTTAACGAGGAAACCGCAAATGCAGAAAAACCCCGGGACCTAGTCTAGATTGAACACCACACTGTATAAGCTGCTACAAACATTAGCCTACTACAAACTAACTTCGGTCTGGACTGTAGTTGAACCCCAATCAATCTCACACTGATTCAAGGTACAATTGCACTTCTTACGTCTTTGATCCCAGCAGAATACTACGCACTTGATTCCCTTAGATGATCTCACCCACAACTAAGAGTTGCTACAACCCAAAGTCGAAGACTTTAATAAACAAATATGTATCACACAGAAAAGTCTACAAGAATAGATAAATCTGTCTCCCACATAAATACCTATGAGTTTTGTTCCGTCTTTTGATAAATCAAGGTGAACATGAACCAATCGATAACCCGGACTTATATTCCCAAAGAACTGCCTAGAATTATCAATCACCTCACAATAATCTTAATCGACTAGTGAAACAAGATATTGCGGAATCAAAAACGATGAGATGAAGATGTTTGTGACTACTTTTCTATCTTTCATATCGGATAAATTAATCTCAAGCCAATCTTATGATTGCACTCAATCACGATAGAAACAACAAGATCAGTTCACGTAACTACAGAGAAAATAGTTGTGATTGGCTTCACAATCCCAATGAAGTATTTAATTTGTTAACCTATAAGGTCTCGGTAGAAACCTAAGGTTAAAGGAGAATCAACTCTAGATTATACAACTAGTAACATACAGGAGGTGTGGGGATTAGGTTTCCCAAGTGCTAGAGTTCTCCTTTATATAGTCTCCAAATTAGGGTTTGCAATCTAAGTTACCTTGGTAACAAAACATTCAATATTCACTGTTAGATGAAAACCTAATCTGATTCAAGCTAATATCTTTCAACCGTTAGATCGAACTTAGATTGTTATAAACAAATGAAATATACGTCATTTAGGTTTGAGTAACCGTACCTAAACATGTACACCTAGTAGGTTCAACAGTAGTTAACCAAATAGTTAGCCATGTAGGATCATAATATCGCAACATTATTATCCTTGCGAAATCGTCAACAACATTATCCTTGCGAATATCGCAGATTGGTTACAGAAGTGACATGACAAACAACGTTATCATAAACACGAGAAAGATGTGAGAACCTTGATAAATTTAGGAACGTTGCGAATATAACATTTGTACACTTGCGAGAATATCGCAAGCCAGATCATAAAATAAAGGACAACTTAGTTGTCCTCCACTACGTAATACCCTATATAAAGATCCGAACAGGCTTAAGGAGGAAGAGATATTTTTAGAGTAGTGAAAAAGTCTTGAGGAGAGAGAAAGTCTAGAACATTGGTTGTATTCTTGATTTCATTTCTTATAAAACTTCATAAATCAATTAATAAAAGTGTCGTTGTTGATCTTAAAGATGTGTTGATTGTCATGAATTCTTGTGAGGGATGTGTTGTGGGAATTCCTGCAACTACATAATGGCGTTAGAAACATGGACTGAAGGATTGTTTTAGATCAAAGATTGATATTGTGATTTGAAAGGAGTTGAAGTAATTGTTAAAGAATTTTATATAAATTTCAACTACTCATTAAGATTGAAAAAATAGCCAGAAGAAAGAATGCTTCAAAACAAACCAACAACAGTTAGAAGGAGTAAGAGGATTGCTAGTGGAGGGAGAAATGAAATTGAGGAATCTTCAATATTGAACACAAGAAACAATGGACAAAATCAAATTCAATAACCAATTCAACGTATGCCAGTACAAAATAGAACTATGGATTATGACAGAGTGAGTGTACACACTTGGAAATTAGATTCAGCAGATGAAGTATAAGAAGAGAAGCAATTGAGAAACGATGGACGATAAGAGAGAGACCGAGAAGCAGTTGGAGGAATAATTCATGGAAATGAAGAGATTGAAGCGTTAGAGGCATTGAGGCAAAGAATACACGAAGAAATGAGACTAGAAGCAGAAGAACGTTCGAATCTGACAAGGAAAAATCATGAGTTGAGGATGGAAAACATGATATTACAGAATAGAATGTCGAGAAGCACTCCACGGTCAAGTTCAAGATCAATTAGAGGAGAAATAAGACGAAATTCTCCTGTAGAAAATTCTAATGAAGATACTCGAGAGGAAGTACAAAATCCAGACGAATAACGTCGTGAGAGAAGAGAAATAACTGAAGATCGTTACATTCCACAAGGCGAAATTCTCCAAAATGGACAAAATAACATAAATCAGGGGAATATGAACGTCAGGAATGAAATAATCAAGATGGCGAAGAAAATCAGGAAGAAGGAAGGAGAATATTACGTGGGAGAGAAATTCAAAGAAATCAACAAGTAATTGAAGATGAAATGGAGAGACATTATGCTGAACAAACACGTCTAGCTTGTGAAAGGGAAAGACTGAGAGCAGAAGTGGAAGAACAAGAACTCCAAGAGGCAATTCGCCAGAATAATCATGATAATCGAGAAAGAAGGCGTGAACAAAACCATAATAATGGTAATATCAATGAAGAATATGATAGAGTACAAAGAAGAGTTGAAAGGCGACAAAGAGAATTGAGGAGGAATGAACAAAATCGCAGAGGAGAAAATGAGAGGTATAATCATGTGCGAATTCATGAGAGAGATGAAAGAGGAGATCGCAGGGAAAGACAAGGATAAAATGACGTAGAAGAAAATCAAAACAGGCATGAATGCAGGAGAAGAGAATAAGAATTAAAAAGATCAATGGAATTAGCTCCCGGTGTAAATGAACAAATCTTAAAAGAATTGGCGGAAATGATGGGAATGCTAAATAACATACGAGAAGGAGGCATGAGACAGTTGGATGAAGCCATAGAGGAAGCTGTGAAATCTCCATTCACATAAGAAGTACAATTAGGAGGAATACCCCCAAAGTGCAATATGCCCGCGTTAACTAGCATCTTTGATGGAACAACTTGTGCAATTTAACACATCAAAGCTTATGTGAGATGTATGCTACAATGGGAAAACCATGATGTTGTATTGTTCAAGCATTTCGTATCAAGTTTAACGGGAGAGGCATTAAAGTGGTTCGAAGGTTTTCCAAAGAATACTATAACATCTTTCAACCATTTGTAGACTACGTTCTTAGGGGCGTATATAAGTAACAATTCCTCGCGACCTGTCATTGAAGATATATTTGGGTTAAAGCAAAGAATTGGCGAAAATTTGAAGCATCTAACCATAAGATGGAAGACAATGTGTAGTGAAATGGCTGGCCGTGTGGATGAGAGATATCTCATTTTATCATTCATTAACGTAATGTTCGCAACCAATCTGTTGTGTATTCAAATTTTCAAAATCAAGAATACAATCACAATGACTGAGTTGCGAGAGCTTCAAGAGGAGTATATTGTTCTTGAGGAAAAACAAAATGAAATGGAATCATACCCAGTTGCGAACATAATCTCAAAAGCCGCGAATGCAAGTTTATTGCCTAAATTGATAAACACAGTGGCGAGCACTTCACAAGTACAACAAGAGAAGATGATGGGTGATAATCAACATAAGTTGGTAGCTATGGGAAGTCGCGATCAAGAAGAATTCGAAAGAGAAAGAAATTTCTATAATCGTGGTAGAAATAACAAGATTCAAAGACTTGACCAGCAGCAAGAAACTTATGGGGGTCAAAAGCAAAACTATCATAGAGGACAAGGAAGTCAAAAGATAATATGTGAAGAAATAAAAATGCCATCTCTGAATGCTAGTGTGGACAAAATATGGGAAGCTGTAATCCTGATGGAAAACATACCAGCACCCTGGAATATGGGGAATGAACCACCTTCAATCCACATGAGTAATGAATTTTTTTCTTACCACCATTTTCATGGACATTCAACAAATGACTGCAGAAATATAAAGAGAATCATCCTTAGAATGATAGATCAAGGAAAATTAAATCATTTTCTAATAAGCCAACCTCAAACTCAACTACTACCACCTCCACTAGAAACTCGCAGAACAAACACATCAAAAGAAAGAGAAACATTTATAATAGAAGTTGGGGCGAAGGCAAAGAATATGTTTTGTCACTCTATTGTACATTTGTACAAAACGATTGAATATTTTCACGATAACATTCTGAGCAGAGTCTTCGCAAGATATGCTGATGGAAGAGAAATAATGAACATTGCGAATATTTCGCCGCTTAAAGAATGGCAAAAGCAAATTATTTCCTTCACCGCAGAAGAAGTACCCGCGGGTGGATAAATTCACGATAACCCATTAGTGGTAAGAATGGAGATTAACCCAAAACCTAGTGATGATGAAGATGATAAAGCTGAGGATTCCTAGGCAATCAACTGAGTTTTAATTGATACTAGAAGCTCTGTGGATATCCTATTCTATCATGCTTATAAACTATGGTAGGGAAAGATGAGGATTTAATACATTCAACCTACAAAATCTATGGTTTAATGGTATTGCCAATAATCCTAAAGGGGAGGCCACTATGCGAATTCCCTTGAAATGACTATCTTCTGAAATTTTGTTCTGTGTTGTCGACGTGGAGTCACCATACAACGCTTTAATTGGCAGACCTTAGTTATATGGAATTCTAGGTGTAGCATCGACATTTCATCAGTGCATCAAGTTCCCTCATCCTAGTGGAGTTAGCATCATAAAAGGAGATTCGATTGAAGGAAAGAAGTGTTATGAAATTGACGTAGAATCATGCGAAGAACGAAGTGCAAAGAAAGGGAATTGGAAGCATAACATCAGAGAAAGACAAAGAAGTGAAAGGCTGATGGTAGGTGCAATAGAACAGAGAGAAGAGGGAACCTTGCGAAGTCAATGCTTGCTGAAAATAAGAAGTGACGAAGATCTCGCAGAAGGTAAGAAAATAACAGAAAATATCAAAATCACAGAGGCATAAAGCAGCAAAGGTAAGAAACTTAAAATGTGAAATGAAAGTAAAATTGAGAGTAGAAAGAACGATGTATGACTGATTTGTTCAAAAAATATATTATATTGAATGGAAAATATAAGATTGAGAAATTATAACAGAGCTGAAATGCAAAAGAAAAAACAGAACAATCAGAAAGGGGCGAACCTACTATGGCGTACACCTTAGTTCGCGAAATTAAAATTTTGCCAGAGGCAAATGTAAGACCTAAAGTGCATCATAGAAGGGGCTACATGTTGCATGACTCAGCGAAAAGGTTACACCGCCCCTGGAACATGAGTCATGGATATTTGGGGTCAATAAATCCCATCCAGGAGAGGCGCCTTGGATTCTCAGCTTAAGCATATGACTTAGGTTGAGAGACTAAGTTGAGAAGGTCTCTCCTAAGGAGTGCAGAATCTGATCAAGGCGCCGAGGTACACGGTTGAGCCAAGAGTGCCTGGGGCATCTGGAACATACCTGGCCATAATCGGTAAGTCTCGGTTTATGCTGTACTCGGCCCGAAGAAAACCCCACTTAGGGTGCAGTCTCGTAACCATAATCCATATAGGAAAAATGGATAAGATGCTGCAAAAATAACTGGTTGTTGTTAAGACCGGATGGGAGGAGACAACCTTGTATGGTAAAGGTACGTCTCCTTGAAGGGGAAACCAGGGGAAAGATAAGGGCGGCACCCTCCATTAGGGAACTGAGAAGTGTCTTAAGACGCGAATTTCATGAGGCTTTTTACTCATGGGAGTATCAAGGCTTGTCATATTTGTGCAACAATCCTGAAGAGGCAATAATACAAAAGAAAAAGATAAGGCGAGATCAATGGGTCACTACATGAAAGTGTAAGGACGTCCTGCGATTTCGTCGCACGACGACAATGTCATGAGGCTTTATTTTCGCAATAATATTTAGGCATGTCATATTATCGCAACAAAAATGACAAGAGAAAAAAGTTAAGGCAAGATCAAGGGGTTTTGCATGAAAGTGAAAAGACGTCCTGCGATTTTGTCGCAATGACAAGAGGTGGCAAAATAAGACCTTTACTTAGGAAGGCAAAATAAGACCACATCAGAGAAGAAGAAAGAATGCAGTCTTACAATATATGATTGCGAGATTATGCAGAAACGACTGCGAAATTGAGGCATAAATGTACCAATCTTACTGTCAAAAAATAACTTGCTTAATCTTTCATTTGGACACAAATAACAGAGGCAAGTATGGGAATGAATAGAATGAGAAAGTGTTATTTGCCTCCATATGATAGATTTACACATAAAATGAAAAATTAATGATATATTGATTAGCCATATTGCAAAAAAAAAAAAAATTGCTTTTCTAACACATGCAGGAAGAAATAAAAGACATGGAATTTACATTGGAATTTGAAGAAGTTCATAGCAATAGATTACCAGAATAGAAAATTAAAGAACGAATGTAAAGATATTACAAAAAGCTAAAGAAGGAAGAAAAATTATTTCTTGCTTGGTTCCTCATCATCTTCATCAGATTCTCTTTCTTCTTCATCTTCTTCGCTATCATCACTGTCAGAGATGTCCGAAGGAGGTACATTCTTTGGAATTTCTTCTAAGATGCAAGGATATGTAGAATGAAGAATGTTATTGTTATCATTTTTATAGTTCGTAACAGTTATCTTTAATTGACTCTTCGGTCTAGAACATTTATCATTGCGAGAAGAAATATCCTTTGCGAGCTGCTCTTTTTCAGCCTCAAGTTCTTCAATTCTTCTATGAAATATCTCCTTAGCTCCTGCGAACACATAATATAACTTGGTGAAAATTCATATAAGCCAAATGATTAATAAGGAAGTACAGTTAACAACCTTCTCTGTCAAAAATCATATCCCTAACAAAGGCCGTGTGCTCAGTTTGGAGACTAACATTTACACTTAGATTATTTCTGGCGTCATCTAAAACTTTCGCAGCTCAAGCGAATTCATCATCACTATTTATGAGAAGACGGGAGCGAATTTGACTCTCTCTTTCGCTATGTACAACACTTTTGCGGTTGGATTCACTCGTTCAATTTGAACCTCAAGAATAGTTTCATAGAATTTCGCCAAAGTTTGAGCACCTTGACTAGCGATGCGGTCTTTATCATCTATAAGGCTACTGTTCTTGGTTCTTAAAATATCAATTTCCTCTTTAGAGTTAAGATAGAAACACTTAAATTTATTGGCTAATCCCAAACTGGATCTATGGTCAATCTCTAGAGGCGAAGTTTGGACCTGAGTTCATTTATGGAAAGAGATTTAATCTTTTCATTTGAAAAACTATTTAAAGAACTATTAAGGTGTTCAAGAAGGGTATCCTTATCCATAGAATTAGGGAATGAGCGAATAAAAGTGGATTCATCAGAAACACCATAAACGTCTGTGAAAATGATAAATTAAGATAAGGGAAGATGATGAGAAAACAAAATAAAGGAAAAGAGGAAAATCCCCATACCATAGAGTTGCTGATTGGCAGCTTGAAGACTAGATATTTGATTCTTTTGATCGGAAGAATCAATTTCTAATTGTTTATTCTTTTAACGAAGATCAACAGCTTTAGCCTCCAATTCTTCGTTTCTCTTGATAAGTTGAAGGTTCTTCTTTTTAAGAACCACACATCTTCTTTCCAAATCTGAGGCAATAACGAAAGAATCCTTTCCAATCTGCGAAAGAGGATGAAAAATTGTCAAGATAGAATATAATTGTGAATCGTAATTATGAAGAAATAGAGAAATGAAGGCATACCAAAATACCAAGCGAATTCAGAAAACTAGGGGTCACTAATCTGGAGACTCCGCGAAGAGAAGTATCACCATCCAATAAAGGAGTATCACAAATGTTTGCAAGAGCCTTGCATGTGTTGGTAATGGGGACATATCCAATCCCTTGAAAGGAGTCAGAGAAAATACTGAACAGTTGTACCATAGAAGATTCAGGTGGAAAATCTTCCCTTGCGAAAGAAGTATCAATACCATCATTATCATCATCATCAGAACTTTTTCCAGATTGAGAATTCGAAGGGGAGGGAGAACGAGCTTTTCTTTTCTTTGAAGATGAGGCAGCTGATTTCTCCTTGCGAGGAATACCTTTACCTTTGCCTTTGGTCTTCGCAACCTTAGATCCTTCTTCTTCAACAACTACAACACCAATATTTGCACACGAATGAAGATAAGAAACAGAGGAAAGAATATTGTTAAAAATAATAAAAGAAAATGTTTCTTACTTCATCCGTGATTGAACGAAGCGCTGTCAGAGTGCTTGCCTTATTAGTCTTGTTGTAGCTTGCTCCCAGCTTTTCATTATAGAATTTTTGCAAGAGTTAGAAAACAAGAAAGTAACAATAAATGAAAGATTATTATGTGAGCAAGACTTGGAGACATACCTCTTTCTCTATCTCGGGCCAATTAAATACCCAAGGTTGATAAGCAGCGAGATTCGCAGGAAGTACATTTGAACAAGAAATATAAGGCCCCTTCAGAACAAGTGGAAAAACACACCATCTGTCATCTTTAGATTGGCGAGGAGTATTATTATTACCAGAATGCTATTCGATATCATGCATAAGCATTTTATCGTCAGCAATGTTATCTTTTCTCTTCAAGTGGACACCCCAGCGAGTACTATCTTTCTTCATGGGTATTAATTCATAATTCTCAAAGAAACCCTCTACTGTATATTTTTCGGCGAGTATTTCCAAATCCTTAAATTCTGGATCCCTAGCTTCTTTTTGGTAAAGAGACCCTTTACCAGCACCACGGTTAGCGAATTCAAGAACTAAATTAATGCAATCCCCACTCAATTGGTAGATGGCTCGCGAGAAGTTCGCATGAGCAAGAATTTCGTTAAACAAAGGAAGATTGGGATCATATAGAGGAATGCGAAGGCCAGCGAGAAACTGACCAAGCGAAACTATGATTTCTTTATCATCACAATGATGATCAGAAAACAATTTAACAGAAAGAATGGATTTAGCTCCTTGATTGGGAATGGTGGCTAATGTAAAACCCTTCTTTTCGAGATCTTTCTGAATTTCTACAAAAGAATTTTCGTATTTACGACCGATTGGAGGCATTTTAAGTATGGGAATGAAGAAGAAATTAAAGATTGAAAGAAGTATAAACGAGAAAATTTACAGCAGCATGAGCGAAATTTACGGAGAAACGGTGAAGAAAAGTTGCAGAAAAGATAAGAAGAAAAGTAAAAAATAAGGGAAGAGAAGAATGGGAAGAATATATAGAGAGAGAAGATTTCTTGAGAAGATAAACACATTTAATGCGAAGAGTAGATGTGAACAGTTGAGGGATAGAGGTTGAGAACGACATGTCAAGAAACGGATGGAGGAAGAGATACGTGTAATGAATTCTGCGTATAATACAGAATCGTGTCAGTATAGAAGATATGGAAAGATGAGAAATTGTGGCATTTTGAAGTACAATTTCTCACATCATTCTCTCCTTCGCAGAGAAGACATGAGAAGAGGCAAGATGTAGGATCAGAATATTGCAACATTATTATCCTTGCGAAATCGATAACTATAATATCCTTGCGAATATCTTAGATTGGTTACAGAAGTGACATGACAAACGATGTCAGCATAAACACGAAAAAGATGTGAGAACCTTGCGAAATTTAGGAACGTTCCGAATATAACATTTGTACACTTGCGAGAATATCACAAGCCAAATCCTAAAATAAAGGACAGCTTAGATGTCCTCAATTATGTAATACCCTATATAAAGAGATGAACATGCTTAAGGAGGGAGAGATCTTTTTAGAGTAGTGAGAAAGTCTTGAGGAGAGATAAAGTCTAGAGCATTGGTTGTATTCTTGATTTCATTTCTTGTAAAACTTCATAAATCAATTAATAAAAGTGTCGTTGTTGATCTTAAATATGTGTTGATTGTCATGAATTCTTGTGAGGGATGTGTTGTGGGATTTCCTGCAACTACAATCCATATGAGCACGTTCATATCAACCTTGTTCATCTTCGCCATAACTAGTCCAAATGACTCAAATGAACTAGTTCAAGAGTTTTTCAATTGCTTAGATCTTATAGAATAATACAAGACATAATCGAAGCAAAATCAGTTTTGATTCACTCGAATCGATTCATGAACATTATAGCCACGGTTTGCAAATTGCATTCCTTAATATACAAATGTTTTAGTTCATGAACAAACCAATTTTAGAAAGTAACACACTTAAGTATGCGTACGGACGTACTTAAGTAACCAGATTTTTGTTTTGGTTTCCAAACTTAGTAGAAATTCACGGACGTGAACTTTCCTCCAGTATGCGTATGGGTACGCATACTTAGGTAACCGGATTGAGTTGGTTTTGATTTCCAAACTCAACAAAAATTCACGGACGTGAACTTCCGCCAGTATGCGTACGGGTATGCATATTTACCCAGTCTCCATCAACCATTTAGTACACACACAAGTATGCATACATTTGGTTCTCGGTTTTGGACTTATACACTAATGCGCGAACACATTATATGCTTATATCCAAGGATGGTTATATATTCCAAACTCTTTATTTCAATCATTAAAATATTCTTAGAGGATGTTATATAGAGGTTATTCACATACTATTTTTCATCAAAGAAATTTTCAAGATATTGAAATAATCAACATGACTTTCGTCACTTGTAAAGATGAATTAGGAAAAAGAGAAAGCTTACCAACACATATTTCGAGAAGTAGATAAGCGAGATAAACTCGGCTCGAAATAACAAATGTGTATAATCGAAGTCTATATATCAATACGACTTTTATCTCAAGATATGAGATATAGTAGATATACTTTTGAGTGATAGATAAGTTCAAGTCTCCACATACCTTTTTGTCAATGAAGATCCACCAGTTCCTTGAGTAGTTCTTCGTCTTTACATGTTGAACGCCATGGAGTCTAGAGCTCAACTACACTTTCTATCCTAGTCCGAGACTTAGCTATAAGTAGACTAGAAATCATGACTTATAGTTTTGGCAACTAAACTTGACAACAAGCTTGAGATATCAACACTTGATAGTTCGACCGATCAATGCTCTAACAATCTCCCTTATTTGTCAATTTTAGTGACAAAACTATCAATACATATGGAATACAAAATAAATAAACTTTGCACCTTCTCTTCCACATGCATGATCTCCTTGGTTCATCAACATTACTCTAAATCTTCGTCACTTCCAAGTAATCCAATGATTCCAAAGATATTCAAATCAACATCACCGTTGTTGAAGATCCGTATCCATAACAATGAGAAAATAAAAGCTCTCAATCATTGTTACACAGTGTCATAGTATTATTACACTGCATCAAAGTTCAATTGTATCACAACTTTGACAATAATACTATGGTGATATGTATCACTCCCCCTTAGTCAATACTTAATCTCACATGAAAACCACTCCCCCTTACATAATGATCCAAAAACCATATGTATTTGTAGTGTGAACTGCACATTAATTCTCTTCCTTTTTGTCAATAAAATTGGCAAAGGTACGAAAACTAGTGGGATCCTAATGAAATTTTCATAGAGACACTTCATGACCAAAAGAAAGCACATATCAACTTTTTAGATGCAATCATATAGCCGAAACTGAATGCATTCATAAAGGAGTTTATAAAGATACAAGATAACCCCTACAAAATTCCACAGCCGCACGCCTCATGAAGATTTGGCAATTAAGCACAAGTTCGATTAAGAACTCTTCCCCATAAAATGTCATTCCAGAAAGAACAACAAGAGCGACCTTACTTTCACAAGAAACGAAGGATTTCTATTAACAACACTAAGGTACTCAACAAAAATTTAATTACTGAAAAAAATGCAGAATTTAAGTTGAAAAAGTGGGGGGTCTAACAACCACACCCAATATTTCGAATTAGCAATATGTATGGACAAACTCCAATATAATTTTTAGAGAATCAAATAGACAGTTAGACTCAATCAATAGAAAAGTATATCAAAGAGTTTATATCTCTATCTCTCGATTTAAATCTTACTCAAGCAAACTACGAGTCTCAATTTAAATACAGGAGAGATAAACTTGGATGGTACCAAATACCAATATCTAAGTGTCAATCAATTTAAATCAACAACCAAAAGGTCGGATATTATAATTGATTGAACAACGCTTAACCTGTATTATTTCAATTATATAACAAATATATATAATGTGGAAAAGAAATAACATAGACACCAGAATTTTGTTAATGAGGAAAACGCAAATGCAGAAAAATCCCTGGACATAGTCCGGATTAAACATACACTTAATTGAGCCGCTACAAACACTAGCCTACTCCAAACTAACTTCGGTCTGGACTGTAGTTGAACCCCAATCAATCACACTGATCCAAGGTACAGTTGTGCTCCTACATCTCTGATCCCATCAGGATACTACGTACTTGATTCCCTTAGCTGATCTCACCCACAACTAAGAGTTCGCGTAGTTAGCTCACGCACTTCTCCGGTTCTCTTGATTAACAAAGTTTGTAAACTTTAGTTCAAGGAATAAGGACTTATACATATATGTGTTTCCACAATAATGCTTATATCCTCCATTGGTTATATAGTCTAAACTTTCATTTCAATCATTGAAACATTCTCAGAGGACGTTATATAGTTGTTATTCACAAACCATTTTTCGTCAGAGAAATTTTCAAAGTGATTGAAACTTAACATGACTTCCGTCACTAGGTAAAGATGAAATTGGATAAAGAGAAAGCTTTACCAACACATATTTCGATAAATAGATAAGCGAGGTAAACTCGGCTCGAAATACGAAATGTGTATAATATTAGTCTATATAGCAAAATGACTTTTATCTCAAGATAGGAGATAATTAGACTTTTGAGTGATAGATAAGTTCAATTTGTTAGATCATTGCTCGATCGAACTCGCATGCGTTGCTATCTCAAGCATGTTTATCAATGTTAATGATCAAAACTATAAAGTCTTGATTTCTAGTCTACTATAGCTAAGGTCTCGGACTAGGATAGAAAGTGTAGTTGAGCTCAAGAACTCCATGGAAATCATCATACAAAACGAAGGACTACTCAAGGAACTAGTGGATATTCATCGACTAAAAGGTATGTGTATACTTGAACTTATCTATCACTCAAAAGTCTATCTACTCTATCTCCTATCTTGAGACAAAAGTCGTTTTACTATATAGACTAAGAATATACGCATGTGAAATTTTGAGATGAGTATATCTCGCTTATCTATTTCTCGAAATGTGTGTTGGTAAAGCTTTCGCTTTATCCAAGTTCATCTTTTCCTAGTGACGAAATTCATGTTATGTTTCAATCACTTTGGAAATTGCTCTGACGAAAACTAGTTTGTGAATAACAACTATATGACGTATTCTGAGAATGTTTCAATGGTTGAAATGAGATATTAGACAATATAACCATTGGGGGATATAAATATTATTGTGGTAACACATATATGTATAAGTCCTTAGCACTTAAACCGAAGTGAAAACTGGAACTTGAGCAGTCAACCCAGTCCGGAACTTGTGGAAAGAAGGTATCTTGGAATCAAGGAAAGTTTCCTACTAATGATCTTAGTATTGCGTTAATGGCATTTGGAAAACTTGGTATTCTCAATCTTTCTCCCTCCACAATTGAGAATTCTTTGTGGAGCCATGAGTTTGCTGAATTAGTCTATTTTCTTGAATCGGGTGTTCAAAGTCTTGATATTTGTGGATTCATTATACATCAAATGGTTTCAATGACTTCTCCCATCAAGATGTTAGGCTATCCTTGTTTGATTAGTCAAATCTTCCATGATTGTGGTGTTGACTCAATTATCAATTTCCTTGGGGTACTAAAACCAGTTCGTCCATGTACCTTCAGGCGCATAAGGGAGAATGTATGCAAAAGACAAAGAGATGCTTCTTTGAATGAGTGTGATCCTACCACCTTGAGTTTACTTCAAAAAATTCACAATGGAGTGTGTAAAGTCAATTCAAGGGTCAAATGATTTCAAGAACAATTGTCGGTGGTTGCAACTAAGTTTCTCGAGCTCAAGGAAGAGTTAAACACAATTTGAGCATCATGGAGTATCTCCGATGAAGATGTTGAGTAATGTGTTTGTCTAGTAAATCTTCTATTGTTTTTCTTTTGTTTAGAAGAATAACTAGTGTTTTGGAATAGCCATTATTGTGATTACACATAGCTATATCCAATGTTTTTCATCTTCTTGTTTTTAGATTTATTGGTTTAAATTCTAAACTTGTTTGGAAGATGATGGTTGCAGTATTAATCTTTATGGTTTTATATATTGCAATATTTTGATGGGATATGTGTGTTTATGTCCGTGAACTTGATTGTCCCATATTTTGTCAAACGTAAAGTTTTTTGTGAATTGATATGCAAATATTGATAAAAGGATGAATAGACTTTTGACAAACACAAAAGTTAAGCCTATATTGTCAATTATTTATGTAAAATAGGTTAAAATCTTTTGTGATTCAAGGATTATGTCTATTGTGTGTCATTATGCAAATGGTGATGGAAACATAGAATTAATCCTTGTGAATTCTGTAGTAATCGAGCTTCCCTGTTCTATATTTTGTGTATTACTATGAGACTCCGTATTGTGACTTATGTTGAGCATTAGACAACCAAAGTTGATTATTTTGTGATTAGCTTAGTTATATTCCGTAAGGCACTTTACGTCAAATATTTTGAACTAAATCAATCATCTAGCATGGTTATTTAGTTAGCACTCCGTAAATTTTTCTCATGTTGAGCATGATTGACTAGGATGGTTATTTTTATGATTAACTTAGTCATTGCTCCATAGAACGATCTTATGTCGAGTGTGGCCAATTAAATTGATTACTCTTGTAATTAGTTTGGTTGAGTATGACAATTAGATTATTTGCGAGTTTTCTTATGAATCAATCTAATTGATTTTTTAAGTCTCCATAAGTTTACTTGTGTTGAGAATATTTAGTCAAATTAATCTTGGTTCGCTTTGGTTAATTTTATTGAATATTTCTTTTTGGATTCCAAATTCATACTTGTATGTAATTTATTGAGTCTAAAGAAATCTTTCTTTTCTTTTTGAAATTATTAAGGTCACTCTTGTTGTTCCTTAGGAATGACATATTATGGGGGAGAGTTCTTTTGAACTTGTGCTTAATTTCCAAATCTTTGTGGGGAGTGCGGCTGTGGAATATTAGAGGGGTTATCTTGTGTCTTTATAAACTCCTTGATGAATGCATTTAGCTTTGGCTTTATGATTGCATCTAAACAAGATGATACACATTTACCTTTGGTCATGAAATGTCTCTTACGGAAATTTTATTAGGATCCCGTTTTTGTACCTTTGCCAATTATATTGATAAAAAGGGGGAGAATTAATATGTAGTTCACACTACAAATACATATGGTTTTCGGATCATTATGTAAGGGGGAGTGGTTTCCATGTGAGATGGAGTATTGACTAAGGGGGAGTGAAGTATCACCATAGTATTGTTGTTGAATTTGTGATGCAATTGGACTTTGACGCTGTGTAATAATACTATAACACTGTATAACAATAATTGAGAACCGATACTTTTCTCATTTTTATAGCTACGGATTTTCAACAACGATGATGCTAAAATTATAACCTTTGGGACATTGGACTACTTGGAAGTGACGAAGATTTCGAGTATTGTTGAAGGTTATACATGTGGAATAGGAGCTACAAAGTTTATTTATATATTTTTTGTATTCCATATGTATTAATAGTTTTTCCACTAAAATTGACAAAGGGGGAGATTGTTAGAGCATTGCTCGGTGGAACTCGCATGCGTTGCTATCTCAAGCATGTTTGTCAATGTTAGTGATCAAAACTATAAAGTCTTGATTTCTAGTCTACTATAGCTAAGGTCTCGGACTAGGATAGAAAGTGTAGTTGAGCTCAAGAACTCCATGGCAATCATCATACAAGACGAAGGACTACTCAAGGAACCAGTGGATCTTCATCGACTAAATGGTATGTGGAGACTTGAACTTATCTATCTCTCAAAAGTCTATTTACTCTATCTCCTATCTTGAGACAAAAGTCGTATTACTATATAGACTAAGAATATACACATGTGACATTTCGAGCTGAGTATATCTCGCTTATCTATTTATCGAAATGTGTGTTAGTAAAGCTTTCACTTTAGCCAAGTTCATCTTTGCCTAGTGACGAAAGTCATGTTATGTTTCAATCACTTTGGAAATTGCTCTGACGAAAACTAGTTTGTGAATAACAACTATATGACGTCCTATGAGAATGTTTCAATGGTTGAAATGGGAGTTTAGACAATATAACCACTGTGGGATATAAACATTGTTGTGGTAAAACATATATGTATAAGTCCTTATCTCTTGAACCGAAGTTTGCAAACTTTGTTGATCAAGTGAAAACCGGAACTTGAACAGTCAACCCAGTCCGCGAACTCAGTCCACGAACGTGCGTAGTTCTCGAACCCGAGAATTTCTGCTAGAGTTGTAGCTCAGTTTCAGTCCGCGAACTCAGTCTGCGAATTGATGGAAGTTCTCAAACCCGAGAATTTCTACTGGAGTTTGTGAACTCCAACCGGTTAACTTGAGTCCACGAACTCGAGTGGTTATGTCTAAAAACGATGTTTGTGAACTTATCTAAGGAATGATATTGCAAACCGTGGCTTTATAGTTCATGAATCAATTCGAGTGAATCACATCGTTTTTGCTTCAATTGTGTCTTGTGTAGTACATAAGATCTCATAGCAATTGAAAAACTCTCTAACTAGTTCATTTGAGTCATTTGGACTAGTTATGGTGAAGAATAATATGGTTGATATGAAAGTTATCATTTGGATAACCATTTGGTTGACTAGTATTGAACCAACTATTGTACACGTTTGGGTACGGTTACACAAACCCAAAATCGTCAAGTACATGTGTGTATGGAAAGCTAAGTTTTCGATCTAACGGTTGAGAGATATTAACTTGTATCTAATCAGGTTTTCATCTAACGGTGAATATTGAATACTATGTTACTAAGCTAACATTAATTGCAAACCCTGATTTGAAAGACTATATAAGGGAGAACTCTAGCAACTGGGAAACCTAATCCTAACACATTATGTGTGATACTAGTTTGCTAAGCTAGAGTCGATTCCCCTTTAACCTTTAGTTTTCTTCTTCTAAAACCAGGTTAACGACTTAAAGACTTCATTAGGATTGTGAAGACAGACCGATACTACTTGTCTTGTAGTTGTGTAGGATCAGAATATCACAAGAAAGACACATTTGCAAAGTTTGAACAACAACATATTGTGAATGTCGCAGGATGATTTGAAGAATAACGTAACAGATGACGATGGCAGAAACATGAGAAAAAGTATGGTGATTCTGCGAAGTTTAGAGTGTTTGCAAATATTAACATTAGAACTCTTGCGAGAACACCGCAAGTCAGATCCCAAAATTAAAGGACATCATAGCTGTCATCCACTATGTAATTACCCTATATAAAGAAGCCGAATAGGCATAAGGGAGGAGAGAGCTTTTTCGAGTGTTGAGTAAGTCATTAGGAGAGAAAAAGTCCAGAACAGTTGTGTTGATGGTGGTTTTTCGTTTAAGGCTAAGATTGTAAAAGCCAAAAAATTATGCGCTAACATCTTGTAAAAGATAAAGCCATTAATGAGTGATGGATACTCCTTCACTTTATTAATTCACTTAGGATGGAGCATGTGGCAACAATCCCATTATGTGAATAAAATACGAAATTCATCCAGGTTGGAGCATGTAGCAACAATCCCATATACCCTGTGAATTTCCAGCATTATTAATTAATGCGCAACCAGCCTTATATTTACTGTACTCATTATCAGTGCGGCATGATGACTGAGTGTTTCTCTCAGCATAGCAACACGAATCTCCAAGCATTATAATGAAAGCATGTACGAAATACCCGTACATGCTGAACTCTCGGTGTGTTATACTAGCCCGATTGAGCAACTCTCGGTGTGTTATACTAGCCCGATTGAGCATCCGGACTGACCGTATCATTCTGGATATGATCACGACCATCCAACTCCACCAGCATGATTGGATGGTCTAGATCGATTCCATAACCCCCAAGCAGGTATGGAATATCTGCCGAACCAACGCGGTTCCCGCATTGTCGGCCTCCCATTGTCCTAGCTTGCCAAAACGTCCAAACCATAACAGTATGGATGGAAAACCCTAAATTAGGGTTTGCGGCACATTACATGTGTCGCAAAACAGTCTCAACCATCCATCTTCGCAGGCATAGATGGAGGGTGCAGATATAGATTAATTCAAAGGGCACGGAGTATGTCAACACAATCACCGTGGTCCTACCTACATACCTGACCAATTGGTCAGATAAACCATGGTTGGTCATTCCAAATCGTGCGCATGAATGAAGCATGACGCACGGCCTTGAAGCCCAAAATTAGGGTTTTGAATCACGAGCGTCCATTTTCTCCGGCACGAATGGAGGGTCCAAGATCAGATCAAAGCAGGTCCGGTCATACCAACATGACCACCGTGGACTCGTATGTCCGTTCACCTGATCGGACAAGTCCGAACTTGGCAATATGCCTCGGTTCACGTGCCTCCAACATGCATGGTCGCTCCTTCCAAACTGCAAACTAATCTCAAACGCTCGATTTCGCCGGATGAATTGAGCGGCTTAGATCATGTTTTCATGGGACGGTAAGGCATAGGCGTGAACTCCAGCCTACCACATGCATGCTAGAGCAATCGTCCAAGACCGACCAAGCCTGGTCGTCTTGGAACGCCCGCCCGAAGTTGGTACGGGATGCGGCTTTTGCGGAACTAATTTTCTGTCGCAATTCGATCTCGACCACTCAACTTCGCCGGACGAATTGAGTGGCCTAGATCATGTTTCTGTGGGACAGTCAGGTATAGGCGCCTACACCGTCATGCCATCTATACACATGTATGATCGGCCAACCCAAAATAGTTTCCTAAGCTTGGATTCGATCAGGGTAAAGAGCGGTGCTTGCGCACCTCCTTCGAAACCCTAATTTCACCAAGTGTCGCAGATGAGTGTCTCAAAGATTATCTCATCCGTCCAACTTCACCAGCTCAGTTATATAACCCTGGTTAGGAGTTAATTGGTCAGTGCGGAGTCATGGTAATCACCATCCGTCACTCTACCACACCATGTGGTCGGTCAAGGGAGGGTTTGCATGCGCAACTTCCAAACCATCACATGAAGTAGGCTGTTCATGAAGTTATTACGCTCAAATAGTGATACTTCATACATGCTGAATATACTAGATGCAGTACCTGCATAGTATACACACGATACTTCACAAGTATCAATTTCTTAAATAACGTAGCTTTACATGCTACTTTCTATGGATCCCACGATCCACACACTCGAGACATCAATCATGTCACAAAATGGGGGCTACATACTGGGGTATTGGTCTGGCGGTTTACAGTGTGCAGCGCACAATGCGCCATCACAAGAACGTGTCAGGAAGTCACAGATGGTTAGTGATGATGAGAGAAGTGGGCAAGCCTGGTCGTGTGACACCAACACACTACTCCACTACTCCATCACTCCACTTTCTCCACTTCCCATGAGATACGAGGGTTAGGCTAAAAGACTTGTATAAATAGGTTCTCCGCCCTATTTTGCAAAGAGCAGAACAAGTCCATACAACAGAGGCAAATGTTGATACAATTGTATTCAAACACCGGAACTGATAGCTTACATCCTGCAAGCCAGTTCAGCTTTCTGATATAAGTTTTGCATAGCCAACACCTTCACATTCTCAACACCTTCTTCACTTCCCTCCCTAAGATCAACCTCATCTCCTTCACTTTTATGACCGAAACAAGTCTGGAACGGTCATTTCTTGGTTTAGGACGGACTTGCACAGATTGATCTCTCGAATCTACAAGCACTCACCGCGTAGTGCATTTGTTTAAGGTTTAGATTCATTCCTCATCCACACCCTAAATTACCAAAATTAGCAGGAATAGTTTTCACCCATAAACAATTGGCGACCACAGTGGGAGGTTGATCTCTTGGTTGTAAAGTCAATTTCTTTAATACCACTCAATCGATTTGGAGATGGTTGGTCTTAGGACCGCCTCAACAGTCTCGAATCCCGACGGTTCCTCCAACGGAGATACCCCTCTTCCCAACGGTGTAGCTGATGGCGTAACCGAAAGAATCCCAACGTTAAGCGAACTAGCACGGGTACAAGAGATTCACACGAGGAACATGGAGCTAATCAAAGAAGCGTTAAACGGAATCCTTAATCTCCTCATCAGGATGGCATCAGAGGTGGACGTTACAGAGACCTCCACACCGGGGACTAGTTCCCCTCAGATCAACAACTTTACTACGAACCAGTAGATCAGGAAGCGGCATCTCTAGTGGAAAGCTTGTGTGAACTCTTTCACCTCTCGAAGAACCAACGAGCAGAGATATTTGCTGCGATTAATAAAATAGCTTTGGACGTACACCTGACTCCTTCATGCCTGGAAGTCCTGAATGCATCGGAAACATCTGTAAATAATGTTACATTTACAGAAGACGATGGCAGAAGAGGGTCACAACCGGGCCCTACATGTTACTGCACGCATCAAGGGTTCAGAATTCAGGAGGGCCCTCATCGACACAGGAGCTTTTTCGAACGTGATTACTCTGAAAACTCTCAGGACGACCAAGGTTAATCCATGCAAAATTGTATGGCGGCCCACCATAATGACGGACTTCTAAGGAAACCAGACTAGCACGTACGGGTATGTTAATATGAATTTATCAGTAGGACCCGTTCAGTCGAAAGTAAAATTCGAAGTCATAGAAAAGGATCCAGACTACCATATGATACTAGGGAGACCGTGGCTTCATGACAATAAGATCATCCCTTCAACGTATAATCAATTCCTGAAGACCATACTAAATGAGGAAGTCATACGTATTCCTGCATCATTGTCTCCGTACGCGCCGATATGCGGAGTGGAACTGTTCGAGCCAAAAGAAACTCCGCGGGGTAGATCGGATGAAGTCATGTGCACCCCACTACCAACGTGTGCCTCAATACAGGAAGAAGACCGACTTGTATCACCGGGGACTAAGCGCCATGACGCACATTTTCTGACGAGGCGTCCACCTTTACCTGATGAAGTTTCAACCCATGCTCATACCAAAAGGGAACGCACTTTCGAGGCAAGCCATGATCAGAAAGGGAAGACAATATATCGGCGCCGATGTTAGCAATTAGTAGGAGAGACTGGTACCCAGTCTCTCCGCCCAATCGAATGTTGCAAGAACGAATAAACACAAGAGGAGGTATTAGACGCTCCGCGACAGCTAGAAGATGGCACCAACTCCACAACTGATGAACTCGAGATTATTAACATCGGGAATAAAGAATCTCCCAGTCCGATCTCTATCAGTTCGACTCTGTCCGTGGACGAACGTGCGAGTCTTGTCCAATTACTCGAGGAATACAAAGATGTGTTTGCCTGGACATATGAGGAAATTCCAGGTCTAGACGAGAAATTGGTCACCCATCACCTTCATATCATACCTAGATCCAAGCTAGTCAAGCAATCTCCGAGGCAGTTCAGGCCCGAAGTGGAAGAGCAAATCAAGAGCGAAATTTAGAAGTTGCTAGTTGCTGGTTTCATCAGACCTATCCATCATCCAACCTGGTTAGCTAATGTGGTCCCGGTAAAGAAGAAAAATGGACAGATTTGGTGTTGTATGGATTTTAGGGAGTTGAACAAGTGCTTCACCAAAGATGACTTTCCCCTGCCTAACATCGACATGTTAGTAGACGCCACCAGCGGACACGACATGTTCTCCTTCATGGATAGCTACAGCGGCTATAATTAGATAAGGATGTACGAGCACGACGCAAGTAAGACAGCCTTCCAAACCCCTCTTGGCAATTTTTACTATACAGTTATGCCATTCGGTTTAAAGAACGCCGGCGCAACGTATCAACGCGCTATGACGGCAATCTTCCACGACATGATACATAAACAAGTAGAGGACTACGTAAATGATATTGTGGTAAAGTCCATGGCTTGAGCAGATCATGCCAATGCCCTACGTCAGGTGTTTGAGAGGTGTCGAGAGTACAAGTTGAAGATGAATCCTTTGAAGTGCGTTTTCAGTGTCTCTTTAGGCAAATTTCTGGGGTTTCAAGTAACTGCGGAAGGAATCAAGGTAGACCTGTCCAAGACTCAGGACATCCTCACAATGCCGCCTCCCCAAACTGTAAAGGAACTCCAAAGTTTCATGGTCAAGATAAACTACATCCGACGTTTTATACCTGGTCTAGCCCAACTCGTCGCCTCATTCACTCCCTTACTGAAGAAAGGAGCTAGCTTTGTTTGGACCGCAATCTAGTAGAAAGCTTTCCGAAAGATTCAACGAATACTATCATCTCCAGCCATCTTGAAGTCTCATGTCCAAGGAAAGCCGTTACGTCTCTACACCGCCTTCAGTGACACTGCCGTAGGGGCTCTACTCGCTCAGGAATATGATGAGGAAGTTGAACATCCTATATACTACTTCAGCCGTATATTAAGAGACGCCGAACTCAGATACCCAAGGGCGGAAAAAGCATGTTTGGCCTTGATCCATTCCATTCAGAAGTTTAGACATTACCTACTTTCTAATAGGGTGATACTCGTATCTAAATCTGATCCTGCAAAGTTTTTACTTTCAAAGCCAGTCCTGACCGGAAGGACAGGCAAATGGCTTCTCCAAATGTCAGAGCTGGACATAACATGTGTGTCGCCTAGAGCTATCAAGGGTCAAGCAGTTGCAGACTTACTGGCATCATTTCCCGGAGAAGGCACTACAGGACTGCACGAAGATATTCCTAGAGAATTTCCAGACGTCTCCGTTCTGGAAGAAGAAGTGTGGATCCTGTATTTTGATGGCTCTGCTACCCCTAGCAGTAATACAGGAGGAGCGGGCATGGTATTAGTCTCTCCAGCTGGGGAAGTATTCTCACATTCCTTCAAGGTGGACTTCGAATGCACCAATAACTCAGCAAAGTATGAAGATTTCCTCATAGGATTGTCAATAGCTAAGAAAGCAGGAGTCACGCGTCTGGAGATAAGAGGTGACTCCAAGTTACTGGTAAATCAGATGAATGGAGTATACGCATTGAAGGAAGTAAAACTAGCCCCATACCGATCAGAAACGCAAAGATTACTGAATTATTTTGCCTACGCAACCATAATCCATGTCAGTCGCAGCAACAACAAACACATCGATTGTCTGGCAACACTGGCTTCCAAATTGAAGTTCGAAGGTTCAGGAAAAAACCCTGACAGTAAAGAGGAGAACCATAGAATCGACATGGATATCACAATATAGAGATACCAAGACTGATAATTGGCGAACTCCGATCACTCAAGAGCTCAACAGCTCGGTCTCCCAGGGAAAGGTCAGTCTCAAAACCCTACAAAATTTCTTCATACTTCATGGTATGTTGTATTATCGAAATCCGGACGGTTCTCTGTCAAGATGCCTTGGAGATGAAGAAGTACAACTACAACTGGATCGTTTTCACAATGAAGTTTGCGGACAATCACTGGTGGTAACGCTTTACCGAAGATTCCAACGTCTGGGCTATTACTGGCCGAAGATGGAAACTCAATCCAGACTACTTCAGAAGTCCTGTTTAAATTGTCAAGCACTACCATACCAGTTGGAAGTTTTCAGTGTGAACCACATTGGGGACTGGAGAGAGCCATACATCATCTATCTCCGTGACGGAACAACGACTGTCAATCAAAAGGACGCTATCAAAATAAGGCAAAAGGCGAAGAAGTTCGTATTCCACGAAGGGATCCTTTACCGCAAGAGTTTCGAAGATAATCTATTAATATGCCTGGCTATGGAGGAAATTTCAGTCATTCTGAAAGAAACACACGAAGGGGAACACCAAGGGAAGAGGAAGATGTTTCTCCAGATACACGAGAAATACTATTGTCCGACCATGGAAGACAACGCGGCCGCTTTTGTTCAAAGCTGTCCCAAATGCCAGATTCATGGGAACCTTGTTCACGCGCCCTCCACCCCCCTGCACTCAATAAGTAGTATGTGGCCATTCTACAGCTGGGGACTGGAAATTATTGGGAAAATCAACCTGCCCTCATCGAAGCAGCACGAATACATCATAACCGCGACATAATACTTCACCAAATGGGTAGAAGCCATTCCACTGCGGGGAACTATGGGAGCAACAATTGCGGATTTCATTAAAGAACACATCATTTTTCATTTTGGTGTGCCTAAGCATATTATCACTGATAACGACACTCCCTTTGCCAACAAACAGGTACAAGAGTTGCTTGAAGGATATGGCATCAAACAGGTTTTCTCCACCATCTACTATCCTCAAGGGAACGGGCAAGCCGAAAGTACAAACAAGACACTGATCCATATCATAAGTCGAACAGTACATGACAATCCTAGGGAATGGCACGACCAGTTACCAATGGCACTGTGGGCATATCGGACGTCACCTAGAAGCTCCATTGGAGTTTCCCCATATTAACTTGTTTACGGAGCGGACGCAATTCTCCCGGAAGAGATCAAAATCCCATCAGCCAGGATTGCAGCAGCGATCGGGATCCACTAGGATGAGGACGAAGCTTCTAACTCTAGAATAGAGGAGTTAGACACTCTGGATTTCAGAAGGAACAAAGCGGAAGAACGCACTCAGGTGTACATGAACATAATTTCCAGGGCATATAATAAAACTGTGAAGTCACGTGTTTTCAAAGTGGGAGATTTAGTCTTGAAAACGGCAAAGCACATCCAACAAGACATGTCCGCACCAAAATGGGAAGGTCCCTACACAGTGCCAAGGCTTATAATAATGGCTACTACAAGATTGTCAAGGTGGACAGAGGTAGGCTGGAAGCGGTCATCAATGGAAATGGCTCAAAGAATATCATGCTTGACCATTGTACACTCTGTCTCATGACGCTACAATACATGCATTTATTTTCATTACATGTTTGAATCCTCAATTATATTCATAGATGCATTAATGAAAACCTGTTTCACCAATCAAAAACCAGTGAAATTTATTCCGCAAAGATGTTCAAAAGAAAACTTTAACACAAACGTCATTGACAATGAGGGAACACAGCTACATGCGACCTAGAGGAGGCCGTTTAGCAGATTATAGTTCCTTGAGAGCATTATCTCCAGTATAGCTTGATACCTCTCTGTCCTTTTCTTCAAGTCATGTAATGCCTGTTCTACCTTCTTTGATTCCGCATCCAGAGCCTTCTCCTCTTCCAAGATAGCTTTCGCAGAAGGAACAACATTTACGAGGATACAGGCTCAATCAACCTTGATGATATCAAGACATTGTCGCAACCAACCCACGTTAAACTTCATGGATTCGCAGGTAGATACCATGTCCTCCCACTTTTTGAGGCTTGATTCGGCAACATTGCGGATACAAATATTCTCCATCTCAGCAATCATGGGAAGAAGGCAGTTTACCGTGGTGACCAAAGCAGAGGAACAATGTCGGACCAAAATCCTGGTCGCGATATGGCCGTACTTTCTCCATAATTTTGTGTACAAAGTCACGAACTCCTTCCGCACTAAGAATCCACCAACGTCTCGGTAGCTGGATGGTAAACACTTCATGCGAACGTCTAAAGAAAGACCTGCATTGGGGTATTCATAAGATGAGATACACATATAGGCATCTACGAGATACGCAGGAGTAGGCGTGTTTGAGTTTGAAGAAAGAGGACTGTTTAAGTCATCATCGATAACTGTCACGCATGTTCCGGTGGGGTATCTCTGCAAGAAGGAAAGGATTATTCACCTGATCATTATGAGGAACAAACAATTTAATCAGAAAATAAAAAGGAGACGAACCGGTATGATATTCTTGACTCGGAGAACACGAGCTGGGGATTCATAAAGAAGCTCAGACGAAGTTCGCGCGCTCTTGACAGAAGATCCTGGGTGATACGAAGAAGACGATCTACTGTTGTTCGACATCTTGGAGAGATAGAGTTTTTTTGCATAAAAATCTATCGCGTACTAAAGGTAACCCTAAGGAAGACCGGATCAACTACAACGGAACTCGTCCGACGAATGAGGTCTCAACGTCGACCAGGTCGTACTTCTCCTCCTAACCCTAATCAGGACTCCCTGGGCAGCGCCTGATGATGTCGACCTATCCGGTAAATATGCATTCACTTTAGCTCAGTCATTTCAATGTACAAATTCGTCACCATCTCATACCTACCCCACAATAGTGTAACCATTATGTGCTAGGAAGGGGACTTAATGTTAATGGTGGTTTTTCCGTTTAAGGCTAAGATTGTAAAAGCCAAAAAATTATGCGCTAACATCTTATAAAAGATAAAGCCATTAATGAGTGATGGATACTCCTTCACTTTATGAATTCACTTAGGATGGAGCATGTGGCAACAATCCCATTCTGTGAATAAAATACGAAATTCATCCAGGTTGGAGCATGTAGCAACAATCCCATATACCCTGTGAATTTCCAGCATTATTAATTAATGCGCAACCAGCCTTATATTTCCTGTACTCATTATCAGTGCGGCATGACGACTGAGTGTTGATATCAGCAGAGAAACACAAATCTCCAAGTATTATAATGAAAGCATGTACGAAATACCCTTACAGGCTGAACTCTCGGTGTGTTATACTAGCCCGATTGAGCATCCAGACTGACCGTATCAGTCTGGATATGATCACGACCATCCAACTCCACCAACATGATTGGATGGTCCAGATCGATTCCATAACCCCCAAGCAGGTATGGAATATCTGCCGAACCAACGCGGATCCTGCATGGTCGGCCTCCCCTTGGTCTAGCTTACCAAAACGTACAAACCATAGCAGTATGGATGGAAAACCCTAAATTAGGGTTTGCGGCACATTACATGTGTCGCAAAACAGTCTCAACCATCCATCTTTGCAGGCATAGATGGAGGGTGCAGATACAGATTCAAAGGGCACGGAGTATTTCAACACAATCACCGTAGGCCCACCTACATACCTGACCAATCGGTCAGGACCAACCATGGTTGGTCATTCCAAATCGTGCGCCTGAATGAAGCATGCCGCACAACCTTGAAGCCCAAAATTAGGGTTTTGAATCACGAGCGTCCATTTTCTCTGGCACGAATGGAGGGTCCAAGATCAGATCAAAGAAGGTCTGGTGATACCAACATGACCACCATGGACCCGTCTGTCCCTTAACCTGATCGGCCATGTCCTAACTTGGCGATATGCCTCAGTTCGCGCGCCTCCAACATGCATGGTCGCTTCTTCCAAAATGCAAACTATTCTCAACCGCTCGATTTCGCCAGACGAATTGAGCGGCTTAGATCATGTTTTCATGGGACAGTAAGGCATAGGCATGAACTCCAGTCTACCACCTGCATGTTGGATCAATCGGCCAAGACCGACCAAGCCTGGTCGTCTTGGAACGCCCGCCCGAAGTTGGTACAGGATGCGGCTTTTGCGGCACTAATTTTCTGTCGCAATTCGATCTCGACCACTCAACTTCGCCGGACGAATTGAGTGGCCCGGATCACGTTTCTGTGGGACAGTCAGGTATAGGCGCCTACATCGTCATTCCATCTATACACATGTATGATCGGCCAACCCAAAATAGTTTCCTAAGCTTGGATTCGATCAGGGTGAAGAGTGGTGCTTGCACACCTCCTTCGAAACCCTAATTTCACCAAGTGTCGCAGATGAGTGTCTCAAAGATCATCTCATCCGGTTAACTTCACCAGATCAGTTATATAACCCTAGTCAGGATTTAATTGTTCAGTGCGGAGTCATGGTGATCACCATCTGTCACTCTACCACACCATGTGGTCGGTCAAGAGAGGGTTTGCATGCGCAACTTCCAAACCATCACATGAAGTAGGCTGGACATGAAGTTATTACGCTCAAATAGCGATACTTCATACATGCTGAATATAATCGATGCAGTACCTGCATAGTATACACACGATACTTCACAAGTATCAATTTTTTAAATAACGTAGCATTACATGCTACTTTCTGTGGATCCCACGATCCACACACTCGAGACATCAATCATGTCACAAACTGGGGGATACATACTAGGGTATTGGTCAGGCGGTTTACAGCATGAAGCGCACAACGCGCCATCACAAGAACGTGTCAGGAAGTCATGGAAGGTTAGTGATGATGGGAGAAGTGGGAAATCCTGGTCGTGTGACACCAACACACTACTCCACTACTCCATCACTCCACTTTCTCCACATCCCATGATATACGAGGGTTAGGATAAAAGACTTGTATAAATAGGTTCTCCGCCCTATTTTGCAAAGAACGGAAGAAGTCCAGACAACATAGGCAAGTGTTGATACAATCGTATTCAAACACCGGAACTGATAGATTACATCCTGCAAGCCATTTCATCTTTCTGATACAAGTCTTGCATAGCAAACACCTGCAAATTCTCAACACCTTCTTCGCTTACCTCCCTAAGATCAACCCCATATCCTTCACTTTTGTGACCGAAACAAGTCTGGAACGGCCATTTCTTGGTTTAGGCCGGACTTGCACAGATTGATCTCTCTAATCTACAAGCACTCACCACGCAGTGCATTTGTTTAAGGTTTATATTCATTCCTCATCCACACCCCAAATTACCAAAATTAGCAGGAATAGTTTTCACCCATAAAAAAGTTGTTAACTTCTTAGTTTTATTTCTTTCCTTTCTTGTAAATTCAGAAGATTAATCAATAAATATTGTGATTGTTCATCTTAAAATGAATTAATTGTATGAATTCTTGTGAGGGGTATAATGTGGGATTTCCTGCTACTACATATTGGCGCTAGAAACAGGGAACCGTTTGTGAAGATTATGAAGATCGTTGTAAAGATTTTTCAAATCAAGAAAATGATGAAAGAAAACAGCAAAGTGGTTGATGAAGAGATAATCCAGATCAATGAAAGTAAAAGAAGGTTGGATGGAGTGTAGCGTAATCACAAAAATAATGATTAATGAATTTCATGAGAACATTAGAGGAAGGATACATAAACGAGACTTTGAAGGAAAGAAAATTATGACAATAGAGAAGATATCGTCCTTAAGAGATTGGGAAAAGTAGAAAATTACATTTATAGCAGCAGAAATACCAAGAGAAAATTTGAGCCACACATCTCCTTTGGAAATCACGGTAACCACACGGAAAGAAAATAAGAAATACGCAAAAAATATGGAAGAATGAGCGGTGAATATAACTTTAGTAGGCACAGGATGTTTAGTGGATATAATGTTTTATCATGCATACAAAGGGATGGGATACAAAGATGAAGAAATAACTCATTCAATGTATCATATCCATGGCTTTGGAAAATCTACAACAAAACCTAAAGGAGAAATAATGATGTGAATTTCGCTCGGAGAAATTGAAACATAAATAACACTGTGTGTGGTGGATGTGGAATCGCCATATAACATGTTGTTAGGTAGGCCATGGATACACGCAATTAAAGCCGTAGCATCAACATTACATCAAGCCATTAAATTTCCAATACCAAACGAAATTGGTGAAATAAGGGGAGATATTGATAGTACAAAATCATGTTATCAAATTGAAGTGAAACATTATGAAGAACGTCCAAAGAAGCGAAAACTTCGCAGAAAGATGGCGAAAGAGGCAAAGAAAGAGTTTAAAATTTACATGATTAGAGCAAAAGAAAGGAAAGGAATACCCAGCGAAATTTCGGAAGAAGGAAACGAACTTGCGAAAGTGATAAAAGAACCAACACCCATGGAAGAGCCTAAGGCCAATTACACCGCAGTAGAACCAACAAAGGAAGTAAATGTTGGAACTAAAGAAGAACCCAAAATACTAAGAATTGGAACTAAGATGGAGGCAGATGAAGAAGGAAGAACTATTAATCTTTTGCGAGAGTATAGAGATATCTTCGTATGGAACATGGATGAGATGCCTGTAATAGATCTGTCTGTGGCGTGTCATAAGTTGGAAATTGACAAAGGTGCAAGACCATTTAAACAAAGAATAAGAAAAATCGCAATGACATATCACTCCCAAATATAAGAAGAGTTGCAGAAGATGCTTGATGCAGGAATTATGAGACAAGCCAAGTATCCGAAGTGGATAGAAAACATGGTTGTAGTCCCAAAGAAGAATAAGGGGATAAGAATTTGTATAGACTTTAATGATCTAAACAAAACTTGTCCGAAAGATAGTTTTACATTACTAGATATTCCATAAATGGTTGAGTCGGCGGCGGGAAATGATAGAATATCTTCTTTAGATGGGTACAAAGGTTATAATCAAACTCCTATTGCTGAAGAATATCAAGAACATACTGCTTTTTTCGCTCCAAGAGGATTATACTGTTATACAAAAATGCCATTTGGTCTGCAAAATTCTGGAGCAACATATCAAAGAATGGTGGAGAAAGTGTTTGCAAAATGGATACACAAAACGTTAGAAGTATATGTAGATGACATGTTAGTAAAAAGAAAAGAAGCTAAAGATCATATACAAGATCTAAAGGAAATTTTTGAACAGATGCGGCAATTTAATATCAAGGTAAATCCTGAAAAATGCGTTTTTGGAGTTGCATCAGGAAATTTTTTTAGATTACATTGTATCCAAAGAAGGAATACAAGTTGATCCATCGAAAGTGCAAGCAGTTCGCGACATGCCAACACCAGCGACGATAAAGGATGTACAGAAGTTAAACAGACTCTTGGCTTCGCTGGGAAGATTCATTTCGCGATCATCAGATAAATGTAAACATTTCTTCAACATACTCAAAAAGGGTACAAAATTCAGATGGACAGATGAATATGAGAAAGCTTTCCAAGGGATAAAAGAACATCTGATGAATATATCTATTTTGTAAAAGGCATAACCAGGAGAGGAATTATTAATTCACCTTGCGACAACTTCGCATGCATTAAGCGGTGTGCTACTGTGAATGGACGCAGGGGTTGAAAAACCAATTTATTACATCAGCAAAACATTCAATGTTGCAGAAAGAAATTACTCAAATATTGAAAAGCTAATTCTAGCATTGGTATATGCAACATTTAAACTTCGCATATATTTTCAGGCACATAAAGTCAAAGTTTGACAAAGGTACTAATTGAATCGGTTGTAGTTGCAAGAAATCCCACAACACACCCCTTATCATATCTTGATAACAATTTCTAGATCTAAATCTATTTTATAACCAAAATAAATATTAAAGTGCTAAAATTATAAAATAGACACAAATGTTTTTACATGGTTCGATCAATTTGATCTACATCCATGATTCTTCATTATGATTGTTTAAATTTACATTTGATTTGCATTGATAATTTCCATTAATGGGTAAAGTTCTAGATCTAGTTTTCGGGGAAGCAGATAATAAAGAAAAATACCTTCTCTCTCTAAAAATATCTCTCTGTAAAATATCTCTTTCTCTTTCAAAATTGTGTCCCCACCTGTTCTCTCTCCTGCCTTTCTCTTTATATAGGTGTTTACATAGTGGATGACAGCTCACATACAACTCATATTTCCTATATTTTAAGATCCCTTGCTACGTTCTCTCAGGTTCCCGCTACATTCTCGCGAGCTCCCGCTACATTCTCGCGAGCGCCCGATACGTTCTAGCGAGCTCCCGCTATATTCTCGCGAGCGCCCGCTATGTTATAGCGAGCTTTCTCTATAACAACCATAAAATATTCACATATTTCTCGTGTTTTATGCTGTCGTTGTCTATTATGTCATTTCTGTAATTAATTTGCGACATTTGCCATGTGTGGTTGAAATTTTCGCAAGAGCGTTGTTGTTGCAAGATTCGGATCCTACATCTTGCCTCTTTTTTCTTGAATATTGCTTGAAGAGCGATCTTTAAGAAAAAAATATGTTGTTGTAGTAGTCGTTGATCTTTATTGATGAAGGAACGAGCGAAATAATATTGGACTTGAAAATTACGTACTTGCCTTTATTCTTTTATGAAGTTCCAGATCTTTGCGAAATAAATAAGAAGTATCAACTCTTGAAGTATGCGAAGTATGAAGTATCCTTGAAGAAATATAAGAAGTATTCAATCCTCAAAATATAAGAAGTATCCGTCCTTGAATGAAAGTCATAAGTATTGCCTCTATTCATGCGAAATTATTACTTCATTTTTGGTGAGAATTCTTGTCCATTTTGGAAATGATTCTTGCCGAGAAGATAAAGAACATAAAATGTTTTCTTAGTAATCCATAGTTGCCTATGTTCTTTATCTATGAAGCTAGAATCCTTGAGAAAATGTTGAATGAGTGAATTATTTCTTTATTCTTATCTTGCCTCTGTCTCATGTTCTGTTTTCTTGTGATATTATAATCTCTTCAAGTTTCTTCAAATTTTGCGAAATAAATGAGATGAATAACCACATTCTGCGAAATTTTGAATAATCTGCGAAATTATGAATAACCCTGCGAAATTATGAATAATCTGCGAAATTCTGAATAATCTGCGAATTTATGAATAACCCTGCGAAATTATGAATAGTGATCCTGAGAGAATCTGAATAGTATTCTTGAGAGATTCTAAATAGTACTCTTGAGAGATTCTAAATATTTTATCTTTCCTCTCATTATCTTTCTCGCAATGAAAATTTTTTACCTGCATTTCACTAAAATAGTTAATCTTTGCAATTATTCTGTTGGTCTTATTTTTCCTTCCTAGTTAAAGGTCTTATTTTTCCAATTTTTTGTTTTTGCGACAAAATCGCAGGACATCCTTACATTCGCATGTAAAGACCTTGATCTTGCCTTATCCGCTCTTTGTCAATTTCTCTGCGACAATATGACAGGCATAAGTTTTCTTGCGAAGACTGTAGTACCAGAATATCGCTACAACGCTATTCCCGCGATATTAACAACATTTCTGCGAGCATCACTGACAATTCTTCAACGACATTTCAGGAGCATTACAGAACAACTAAAAGAAATTGACGATGGAAGAAATAAAAGAAGAACATGATTGATCCTGCGATGATCATTATGCTTGCGATAAAGAAGTATTGTAACGATCGCGATAAGATCGCAAAGTGAATCCGAGATAGGAGGAAAACTTAGCTGTCATCCATTATGTAAATTCCTATATAAAGAGCACGATAGATCTAGAAGAGAGAGATGCATTTTTTGAGAGCTGAGAGAATTTTGAGGAGAGAGAAACTCCAGAAAGAAAGTTGTACTTCTGAGTTTTAATATTTCTTGTAAATCTTCCTGAAAGTGAATTAATAAAAGTGTTGTTGTTCATTCACAATTATGACTTAATTTTCATAGATTCTTGACAAGGGTGTAGTGTAGGAAATCCTGCAACTACATTTTGTCACTAGAAACAGGGAGAATCAAGCTAAGAAATCTATAATTACAACTTAAAAATTTGAAGAAATTGTTAAAATTGAAGAAATTGTTAAAATTGAAGAAATGGTTAAAAGAAGAAGAAACACATCAGAACCACCAACAACTGTGAGGAGGAGTAAAATACTTGCAGGGGAAGGAACAGGTGAATTAGAAGAATCTTTAAGAATAAGATCAGGAAGAAACAGAACAAGAAATGAAGCAGAAAGTTCAATTCAACATCCAAATCAACAAGCACAAACGCGAGATAGGGATGTGGATTATGATAGAGTGAGCGTGCACACTTGGAGGTCGGATTCAATGGAAGAAGCAGAAAATCGAAAATTAAGAAACGGAGAAGAAGGAGAAAGAAATCAAAGAGTGGCTGGATAATTAGTTCATGTGGGATGAGAAAATGGGATAGTAGATGATCTGAGGCAAAGAACACAGGAAGAAAGAAGATTAGAGGCAGAAGAACGTGCAAATTTAACAAGGAAAAATCATGAGCTAAGGATGGAGAATTTGAGGTTACAAAGAAGGAGATCAAGGAGTACTGTTAGATCAAATTCAAGATCATTCAGAGAAGAACCAAGGCAAATTTCCCCTATAAGAAATGTTGGAGAAAATACTCGAAGAGAAATGCAAAATAGAGAAGAAGAGGTAATAGGAGATCGCTATAATCCGCTTGAAAATAGAAGTCGAGAGAGAAGAAACAACCAAATTGAAGAAGAAAATCTAGAAGAAGGAAGGAGGATATTACATGGGCGAGAGAATCAAAGAAATCAAAGAATGATTGAAGAAGAAATTGAGAGACATTATGCTGAACAAGCACATTTAGCCCGCGAGAGAGAAAGATTAAGGGAAGAAATAGAAGAACATGAATTTCGAGAAGCAGTACGACAAAATAACCATGAAAATCGAGAAAGAAGACGTACACAAAACCGCTACAATAATAATATTCAAGAGGAGTATGATAGAATACAAAGGAGAATAGAGAGACAGGGAAGAGAAATGATGAGAAATGAAGGAATTCGCAGAGAAGAAGATAGGAAACTGCGACTCCAAGAAGAGGGTGAAAGTGAGAATCGCAGAGAAAGACATAATGACAATGAAGAAGAAGACACACAAAATCTCGCAAGACAAGAAAGGAAAGAACGCAGAAGAATGGAAGCTGCATTAAAGAGACCAATGGAGCAAAACTCAACTGAGAATGAACAAATACTGAGGGAATTGGCAGAAATGAGAGGTATGATAAACAATAGAAGAGAAGGAGGCAGAAGACAACTTGACGAAGCTATTGAAGAAGCTGCGAGGACTCCATTTACTCAAGAAGTACAATTAAGAGGGATACCTCCAAAATGCAATTTACCAGCATTAACCAGCATTTTTGATGGGACTACTTGTGCTTTTCAACATGTGAAATCTTACGTAAGATGTATGATATAGTGGGAGAATCATGATGCTGTGCTATGCAAATATTTTGCATCTAGCTTAACTTTCGAAGCGTTTAAATGGTTTGAGGGATTACCAAAAAATACCATAACTTCTTTTGATCATTTACAAGCTACATTTTTAGGAGCGTATATTAGCAACAATTCATCGCGTCTAGGTATTGAAGATGTGTTTGGGTTAAAACAGAGAGTTGGCGAGAGTTTGAAACACTTTACCATAAGGTGGAAATCAATGTGCAGTGAGATGGCTGGAAGAGTGGATGAAAGATACCTGATTCTATCCTTCATTAATGCAATGTTTGCGACTAATTTGATGTACATTCAAATTTTCAGAATCAAAAATACAATTACCATGACAGAATTGCAAGAGCTACAGGAAGAATATATTGCTTTGGAGGAGAAACAAAATGAGATGGAATCATATCCAATCGTGAACACCATCTCACTAGCGGAAAGTGGAAGTTTGCTCCCTAAAATGATAAATAATGTGGCGAGCACCTCGCAGCCACAACAAGAGAAAGTGGTGATGGATAACCAACAAAAATTGATAGCGATGGGCAGTCGAGATCAAGAAGAATATGAGAGGGAAAAGAATTATTACAATCGTGGTGGAAATAATAAGATTCAAAGACTCGATCACCCACAAGAAACTTATGGTGGACAAAGGTAGAATAATTTTAGAGGGCAAGGTAATCAGAGGATAGTATGGGAAGAAATCAAGATGCTGCCTCTCAATACTAGCATAGAAAAAATTTGGGAAGCTATAATTTTGATGGAAAACATACCATCCCCATGGAACATGGGGAAAGAACCCCATTCAAATAGCCGAAGTCAAGAATTCTGTCCTTACCATCATTTTCATGGCCATTCAATAAATGATTGTAGGAATGTAAAGAGGATAATTTTGAGAATGATTGATCAGGGGAAGCTAAATCATTTTCTAGTAGGACATCCACAATCTCAGCGATTACCTTGCCAAAGACTGAAACTTGCAGAGTGAATGCTATAAAAGGAGCAGAAACATTTGTGATTGAAGTAGGAGCTAAAGCAAAAAACTTGTTATGTAATTCTATTGTGCACTCATATAGAACTATGGAGGATTTCCATGATAATATCCTGAGTAGAGTCTTCGCAAGAGACATGAATGGGAAAGAAATAATGAATATAGCGAGAGCTTCGCCATTGGAAGAATGGAAAAAACAAACTCTTTCTTTCACTACGCAAGATGTACCCGAGATTGGAGAGCAGCATGATAACCCATTGGTCGTGATATTGGAGATTAACCCAAAACAAATGCAAGAAGAGGATAAAGAAAATGATAGTAAATTTGAAGATTCATGGGCCATCAACAGAGTCTTAATAGATACAGGGAGTTCAGTTGATATCTTATTCTATCATACCTTTAAAACCATAGGTGGAAAGGATAAAGATCTGATACCATCAACATACAAAATCTATGGATTTAACGGTACAACTAACAGTCCAAAAGGGGAAATTGAAATGCAAATACCGTTAAAAGGAATATCTTCAAAAATCTTATTATGTGTGGTAGATATCGAATCACCCTACAATGCTTTGATAGGAAGACCTTGGTTACACGGGATATTGGGTGTAGCATCTACTTATCACCAGTGTATCAAATTTCCTTACCCAAAAGGTGTTGGAGTTATTAAAGGAGACTGGGGAGAAAGCAAGAAATGTTATGAAATCGATATGAAGTCTTGCGAAGAAAGAGCTGAAAAGAATAGCAGTTGGAAGTGCAAAATCAAGAAACGACAAAAATGTGAAAGGTTAATGATTGATGCAATAGAACTAAAAGAGGATGTGAAAGTTGATGGCGAGCGTCTCGCAGAAAAAGAGACAATATCAAAATGCAACAGAAAAGCAGAATCATAAAATAGTAAGTAGAGAGGTAAAATGATGAACCTTAGAGAACTCTACGAATAATTTGTTTGGAAAATATGTAATTGAACAAAATATTCTGCTTGAAAGAATCGCAAAAACTTTACCAAAATGATCAAAGTTATGAAATCCTATCAGAGTTACAATACTCGCGAGAAGCGCGAATAAAATTTCGCAGAGACATAAGAATGGGACGAACCTTTATGGCGTGCACCCTAGTTCGCGAATAAAATTTCGTAAGAGGAAAATGTAAGACCTAATAGTGCGTTATAAAGGGGGTATCTCTTGACATGACTTAGCGATAAGGTTATACCACTGCTGGAACCTGAGTCATGCAGATGTTGGGGTTAAAGAAAACCTATCCGGGAGAGAGATCTTGGATTTCCAACTATATATGGTTATACCCTGGTTGGACGACTGAGAGTCTCTTCCAAGAAGTGAAAAGTATGACCAAGGCTCCGAGGTACACGGTTGATCCAAGGGTGCCCGGAGCGTATGAAACTCTCTTGCCATCCTTGGTAAGTCTTGGCTACAATGCACTTGGCCTGAAGAAAACCCCACCTAGGGTGCAGTCTTGTAACTATAAGCCATATAGGCATAAAGGACAAGAGGCTGCGAAAACAGCTGGTTGTTGGTAAATATGGATGGGAGGATCTAGTCTTGTATGGACGATGTGCCCTCCTTGAAGGGGAAACCAGGGGTAAGATAAGGGCGGCACCCTCCATTATGGATCTGATAAGTGTCTTAAGACGTCAATGTCATGGGGCTTTATGATCGCAAGAACATTTAGGCCTGTCATATTGTCGCGTGATGTAAATGATGCAGAGGCAACAAGCCACGAGAGCAATGTTAATATGAGATCAATTGGTTTTTCCATGATAATGTAAATATTTCCTGCGATTTCATCCCAAGACGACAATGTCACGAGGCTTTGATCTCGCGAGAGAACTTAGACTTGTCATATTGTCGCAATACAATCAAAATATAAAGATAAGAAAAGATCAATGGGTCAATACATGCAAATGTAAAGACGTCCTGCGATTTTGTCGCAGAAAGAAAGAGCGTGGAAAAGTAAGACCTTTAATTAGGAAGGCACAATAAGACCACAAGATTACTGCGATAATACTCGCAGATGTTACGAGAATTGCGATTTCACGCAATTATTATTGACGGAAAGATCGCCAATATTAAGGCAAATTTTAAATTTTTATTTAATCTTTTAATCAATTTTTATATTGCAGATGAATAATAGAGGCAAGTATGGGAATGTATGAGAACGATGAAATTATTATTCATCTATCATATAAAAATTGCATAGAAACAGGCACGCAGATAATTAAAAGAATAATAATTATATTGATTGATAAATTTGCAGAAAAAGAGCTGTTTTTTGATTCTTACAGGTAGAAGCAAAGAGGAAAAAGAAATTTACAAATTCAGAGAAACTAACGGCAATGTTACAGAAAAAAGAGAAGGAAAGGGAAGAACTAGTTAGATCCATCGCCATCTTCTTTATCAGACTCCTCTTCATCGTTAGATTTTTTCCTTTCATCATTGTCATCATAATCTTCTTCTTCGCCAGATTTTTCACCTTCATCATTATTATTATCATTTTCTTCCTCGTCAGAATCCTCAACCTCACTATCAGAGATGTCGAGATTTGGAATCACTTCGGGTACTTCTTTTGCAAGATCAGGATATATAGAAGAAGAAATCCCATGGTCATTGCAAACCAAATTAACAGAATCATTGCGAACGACAATGAGAGATCTATTGAAGTTCGCGGTAGTGATGCCAAATTGCTTTGTCAACTGTGAATATTTATTATTGCGAGCAGCAAGAGTATTCGCGAGTTGATCCTTCTCCTCTTCAAGCTCCTTGATTCTTTCAAGATAACCTTTCTCAGCTTCTACAAGAATATGGCAACAAGTTAGAAATTTTATAAAGAAGAGTAATAAAAACAAGAAACTAGAGAGAAGGAGATTAGCTAATAACCTTCTCTGTTAGAAATCATATCTCTAATTAGAGCCGCATGTTCATCTTGAAGTCTAACATTTACACCTAAATCATTTCTGGAATTGTCAAGAACCTTCGCAGCCCAAGCAAACTCATCATCGCTATTAATGAGGAAACAAGATCGAATTTGAGTCTCCCTCGCAAGAAGATCTTCATTCTCGCGGATAAGTTTATCTCTGAACATTTGAACGTCAAGGAGAGTTTTATGAAAATCTGCTAAGGTTTTAGATCCCTTTTTTATGGCAAGATCCTTCTCGTCAATAAGATCGCTATTCTTCTGCCTTAATTTATCTATTTCTTTCTTTGAATCAAAATAAAGGCGCCTATATTTGTCAGTCAAGCCTAAATTGAATCTGTGTTCAAGTTTTAAGAGATTAAACTTGGATCTAAGTTCGTCTATGGGGAGGGAGTTAATCTTATCATCTGATAAATTACTTAAGGAATTATTAAGACTAGTAAGAAGAGTATGATCATCTACAGGTTCAGGGAAAGTTTGAAAGATTATAGCCTCGTCAGTAAGACCATAAACATCGCAAGTTAAAAGTGATTGCTTGAATAAGCCGCGATAGAATAAAAGGAATTAAGAGAGATGGGAAATCAGTCATACCATAGAGTTGTTGGTTAGACCTATCAATATTAATGATCTTTTGCTTATTAACAGAAGCTTTTGTCTCCAATTTTTTATTCTTCTTGCGAAGCTCTATATTTTCAGACTCTAGTTTTTCCTTGTCTTGGCGAACTTTAGCTGCTTTTTCTTCATCGTTGACGCATCTTTTATCTAAGTCAGAAGCAATAGAAAAAGAAGCTCTTCCAACCTGCGAAGAAAAGAAATAAATTAAAATCTAGCAATAGAGAAAATATGAACAAATTGAAGAAATGAAAACATACCAAGGGACCAAGAGAATTCAAGAGACTGGGAGTCAGCGATCTTGAGATTCCTTGGAGAGAATCATTATCCACTAAAATAGGAGTATCGCAAACTTGAGCAAGGTCTTGGGATGTCTTTTCAATCATTTCATCCTCGTCATTAGAAGTCATGTTGTGGGAGATATCACTAAAAATCCTAGATAGATGAGTCATTGAAGAATCAGAAGAAGAAGAATTTCTTATTGAAGGAAAACCTCCAACATTAAGCTCCTCGTCAATATCCTTATCAAGAACAACACTGGGATTCTCTGGAATTATTTGAGGAGTTGAATAAGAAGGTTGAGTTTTTCTTTTCTTTAACGGAGGATTGCTAGATTCATCATTGCGAGGGGCAGAAGATCTTACCCTAGAAGAAGTAGTAGGTTTCTCCTTTATAGATTTCCCAGATGGTTCCTTTGGAGATTTCTCCTTGATTTTTGGAGGAAGCAGTGGTTCTAATTATTCGATTTCCTGCGAGTACAGATGAAGATAAGAAATAGGGGCAACAATATATTGTTAAAATTTATGAAGAAATATTTCTTACTTCATCTGTAAAAGATCTCAGAGACAAGAGAATGCTGGGTTTCCTAAGAGTTTGATAGCTGAGTTTCATTCTATCAATCTGAGAAAAATCAGAAAAGTTAGCGAGAATATAAAGAAGACAATAAATAATAACATGAAAAGTTGTGAGAATACACTTCTTTAGATCTTTCTGGCCAGTTGAAGACCCAGGGTTGATATTCTGCAAGACTCGCGGGAAGTTCGCGAGAACCAGATATATAAGGACCTTCAAGACTTAATGGGAAGATGAACCACTTGTCATCGCTAGAATGACGAGGACCTTGGTTAGTAGATGTATGAAAGTCAATATCCATCATAAGAGCATTATCACCAGCGACCTTCTCTTTCTTCAAACGAACACCCCAACATGTACTATCCCTCTTCATAGGGACAATACTATAGTTTACAAAAAAGTTGTCCACAGTATAATCGCAAGAAACAATGGGGACATCTTTGAACAAAGGATTCTTTGGAGCATTTGGGTAGCGAGTTCCTTTACCAGTGCCACGAGAAGCAAAATCAAGTAGTAATCTGATGCAATCCCCACCTAATTGGTATATTGCTCGTGAGAATATCTCATCAGAAATTATTTGATAAAACAGCGGAAGCTCAGGATCATAAAGAGGGATGGGAATACCAGCTTCAAGTTGTCCTAGCGATACTATGATTTTCTCACGAGAACATTGGTCATCAGTAAATAGTTTAAGGGAAAGTTCTGATTTGGAATCTTGATCTGGAATCAAAGATAAGTTAAAACCTTTAAGTATGAGTTTCTCGCGCATTCCATTGAAGGCCTTCAAATTTTTAGCACCAGCAGCAACCATTTTTGAGTATGGGAATGAAAGAAAAAGTTGAAAAGAAGGAATAAATCACAGCTGTTATAGAAGCGCAATTCGCGAAAGAACAATAAAAATTGCAGAGAGAATACGGAGAGAAGAAATAAGAAAGTAAAAGAGAAAAAGGAGAGGAATGAGAAGAGTATTTATAGAAGAAGAAATTTCTCGAAGAAGATGAAGGCAATTAATGCAAAGAAAAGACGTGGGTGGTCAGATCGCAGTGGTTACATAAGACGTGTCAAAAATTTATTAGAAGAAAAGATTCTTGAAAACAGCTGGCGAAGGACGAAGAAATCTGAAAAGGTAAGCAATTATGGCATTTTAGATTCTCGTATCTTCTCTTTTTCGCAGAAAATACATGAGAAGAGGCAAGATGTAGTACCAAAATATCGCTACAACGCTATTCCCGCGATATTAACGACATTTCTGCGAGCATCACTGACAATTCTTCAACGACATTTCACGAGTGTTACAGAATAACTAAAAGAAATTGACGATGGAAGAAATAAAAGAAGAACATGATTGATCCTACGATGATCATTATGCTTGCGATAAAGAAGTATTGTAACGATCGCGATAAGATCGCAAAGTGAATCCGAGATATGAGGAAAACTTAGCTGTCATCCATTATGTAAATTCCTATATAAAGAGCATGATAGATCCAGAAGAGAGAGATGCATTTTTTGAGAGCTGAGAGAATTTTGAGGAGAGAGAAACTCCATAAAGAAAGTTGTACTTCTCAGTTTTAATATTTCTTGTAAATCTTCCTGAAAGTGAATTAATAAAAGTGTTGTTGTTCATTCACAATTATGACTTAATTTTCATTGATTCTTGACAAGGGTGTAGTGTAGGAAATCCTGCAACTACAAAGACAAAGCCCCATGACATTGCCGTCTTGCGATGAAATCGCAGGACGCATATACACTTTCATGTAAAAGCCCATTGATCTCATCTTATCTTTTTCTCATGGCCTTTTGCCTTTGTATAATATTTTTCATGCGACAATATGACAGGCCTAAATGTTCTTGCGAACGTAAATCCCCATGACATTGCCGTATTTTTTGACACTGTCAGCTCCCTAATGGAGGGTGCCGCCCTTATCTTCCCCTTGGTTGCCCCTTCAAGGAGGCGTACATCGTCCATACAAGACTAGCTCCTCCCATCCGGTTTTACCAACAACCAGTTGTTTTCGCAGCCTCTTATCATTTTTGCCTATATGTCTTATAGTTACGAGACTGCACCCTAAGTGTGGTTTTCTTCGGGCCGAGTGCATCATAGCCAATACTTGCCAAGAATGGCCAGGGTAGTTTCGTACGCCCCGGGCGCTCTTGGCTCAACCGTATACCTCGGCGCCTTGATCATACTTTTCACTCCTTAGGAGAGACCCTCAGTCGTCCAACTGTTAAGATATATATATATATAGTTGGAAATCCAAGGTACCTCTACTGGATAGGTTTTCTTTAACCCAAACATCTCCATGGCTCAGGTTCCAGCAGCGGTATAACCTTATCCCTGAGCCATGCAAACATATACCCCCTAATATGACGTACTTTAGGTTTTACATTTTCCTCTTACAAAATTTTATTCGCGAACCAGGGTGTACGCCATAAAGGTTCATCCCATTCTATTAATCTCTGCGAAATTTTATTCGCGTTTCTTACGATATTTTCGCGTTTCTTTATTCTTTCATTTATTCTTTCATTTCTGTCATTTCTTTCATTTCTGTCAATTCTTTTAATCATTCTTTGCGAAATAATCATTCTTTTCTTCATTATTTGCGAGATAATCATCAACTCTTTTCTTTGCGAAACAATCAAAGATCTTGCGAAGTAATCAAAGGTCAACTGCCATAATAAGTTCAAAATATCTCTGCGAAGAATATATATAAATTTTTTGCGATAAGTGAGTCGAACCCACAACACCAAACTCCTTCTCGCTTGTGTCCGACCAGTTCTTCCTCTTTCTTGCTAAATGATGAAACAACAACTTTGTCTGTGGATAAATTCACTTTTTTAATGCTCCAAAATTCGCGAAAAAGTACACTTGATGAGAGATTTGAACCCGTGGTCTATAGATTGCATTCTCCAACTCAAACCACCCGTGTGAACAACTGTTTATGTTAGTGTAGGAAGCTTCACAAATGAAATAATATTTTTATCTGCGAGATTCTCTTCCCCTTTTAAATCACGCGGTAAAGTGACTTATCCTCTGTTCTTTTTTGTCGTTTTCTTATTTTCTCCAGCGAAGTGGACTCTTGTTCCTTGTGAAGTACTTCTCCCTTTATTAATCTTATTCATGACTTCTTTTGTTGGTACAACTCATTTGCTGGTATGCTAAATTTCCAATATATTAATGATCTTTGTCTTTTCTCTAAAATTTGCTGACAAAGTAGCCATCACTGATGTATCTCGTTGATAGAAATTCTATTGTAACTTCTGGTTTTACCGAAGTTGAGGGGTTCATTCTATCTCTCATAACCAGCTGTCGATGAGTTCATTGTTCTATAGTTTGTTGTGAAGTTATGACTCCCAAAGCTATAAGATTATTGATATCTTTCTATGTATTATTGACCAGAATGGATTCTTGTCGTGTTTCGTTTCACTGGTGAATTCTCATAAATAATTCTTAACAAAAGAGCGATTTCTTCTGGTTTTCACTTTCCTTCGCTGGTGCTAGTTCACAGGTCTCATTCATATTTAACTAGATTTGCCGGATTTTCTCGACCACTGAGACTTTTATTTCGTCCCAAATATTTAGGAGTTGTGTCTGTTGATTTCATCTTCACTCACGAAATTTGATCGAAGTTACTTTGTTGATTTGGTTGATCAGACTTGGCCTATTAGCAGGTGGTTATAAGAATTGATCGTTGACGGGTTATGATGCTTATGTTGTTGAATTCTTCATCGTCTTTCATTGGTTCTTCTAAGTTTCGCTGATTGTAGTTTCCCTGCGAATTTTAACTATTAAATATAACTTCCTGAGAATTCTAAATATTAATATCATTCAATATATTAACTTTAGAATTAGAGATGTGAGGATGTAGGTACTCCCCTTTTGATTGTGTTGTTCATGGCCCATGAAATGAATCGTGTTGCCTAATTTTCCGTAGCATATGTTCTCGCAGAAATCATTCTTTGCTGGTCTGTTCGCCATCTTTTGTGAATCCTCGTTTCTGCGAATTTCTTCGTTTGACGAATTTTGATCTTTTCCAGATGTTTTATCTTCGTTTTATGGTACCTTAAATTTGTGAATTGATAACTGAACTGATGGTAAGCTTCATCTGCTGCTTGACAAAGTAATTAATTCGCAAGTTTCTTCGCTGGTAACGGTAAGGATGAACTCCTGTTGTTCTTCGTAATCTCTCTGCTTGCATAACTTTTCTCTTTGCTTTGCGTGATTGTAGCTGCTGTTATTAGGTCCAATATCTATATCTCTATGATAGTTTTGTTTATTTTGATGGTTAATTGTGCTCCTTTTGGCGGCGTTGCTCGCAGTACGGATTTATATGGTTCCTTCTTTGGATAACTTGCTTGTGGTTCATGAAACTAGCTCCTTTGGTATTTTGTTGTCGAATTAATTTGCTGCTAACAATTTGTGTGTATCCTTGCTTCGATGATGTTCCACTAGTTTTGTTTTTGTTGTGACGTGAATCTGTGAAGCTAACAAGTAGAAGAAAAACATCATGAGTTGCGGCTTTATTCCCCTTCATCTTCGCTCGAACTAACTACGATATAATCCTGGCGTGATATTCTTCTTCCCATCGCTAGTAACATGCATAAGAGGTCAGTACATGCGAAGTGAATTTCACGGGAATCTATGACGAAGTGAACTTCTTATATATCTCTTCTTCATGTCTTTTTCTTTCATCGTCATGTGCTTCTTTGTTCTCCTTTTGTCGCAGATTGTTGTAAACTTCGCATCACTCTTACTTAGCAGTACGTTGTATTACCTTCTTTCTTTTTCCTGGAGTATGCTTTATTTGTTGTTGCTTCTGTCTCTGATATGTTATATATGTTCGTAAGAATGATTGACAATGTGAATTGTGATGAAGCAATTTAATCAAGAGCCTATTGGTTTACTCATACTTATATTTCTTCGCCAAAACAAACTCGACTATTGCTTTTCTTCTTCGCTGAAATCAATACACGTGGAGGGGAGGATTCAACCATTCATGCTTTTGTATATGTTCTCTTTGCCATTCATAAGGCTTTAGTTGTACTCCTTGCTGCGGTTCTTTCCCTTTGAATAGGTCCAAGTTTATTTTGGATTTTCATGGGTTGATCTACTTTTTTTGTTCATCTTCTTTTAATTGCATCCTATTAGCTTACGTGATTTCACTCTTTGAATTCCTTGATTTGTCAATGGTTCAAGTTTGATGTCCAGGCATTGTTATGCACCTCCTGCGAATTTTGCGAATTCTTCCACAAGGTTTATCGCCCATTACACTCTGCACTTTCTGCTCACGTTCTGAAGATGGTGCGTTGCACTACATTTGCACAAGATTGCTCCCATACTATTATTGTTTAACACTCTGTATCAAACAGCTGTGAGCTCGCTGTTACATGAGGCTCAACACTTCTTAGATTGGTTCAAGTGTTTCCCTATGTAGAACACACACTCAAGATACAGTGGTATTAATTGATTTCACAAGCGCTTGTTCCGTGTAGTCATAGGATTGCACAGTAGTCTTCAACTCTTTAAGTATGTCAATCTTCGATTTCCTTGTACTGAGATGAGTCTTTGACGCAAATTTTTACTTCCCTTATTCGCTGACTTCTCTTCTTCGCTGGTTTTTCTTCTTTTACTTGGACAAATATTAGTGATCAATTCTAGGCTGCGAATATATCCTTCACGTCTGCGAAAATTTCTTTACGTTGTCTAGATTTTACTATGAACAAACAACAAATTTAGTTAATAATAATGAGATCTAAGTTTACCTCGCTAAGGATACTTTTCTATGTGGAAAATTTCCATCTTCACGAAATATCATTTGGTTTTGTTTAAGGAAAATTTCCCGGATTTGCAACAAAATTTTTGATGCTTAATGTTTTTTCAAAATCTGTTTAATGGACTTATAAAATCAGGGTAAATCAACAATCAAAACTTGTTTTAATCCAAGATACCTACAGAATCAATTTTTTGTGAAAAGCAAAGTTTGTTGGTTATAAAAGTTCCTCCGTAGTTTTACCCAAAATCACTTAGATATAGATTATGGAATAAATAATTAAAGTGATAAGAAGGTATTTTGTCCTTTGTAAACTATTTTTTGATGAAGATTTATCGAATTTCAATATTGCTGCAGTTTCTTCGTCTCTGCTTTATTCCTCAACACCGTTGTAATCCACTTATTTCTGATTTTCCTTCGATAATTGATGTTTTTTATTCTTGAATTTTCCACCTTAATTTACACTTTTGCACTTAAAATTTATAGATCCAGTTGAATTCATCTTCAATAATTGCTTTGCCCGTCCCTGTTTCTAGCGCCAAAATGTAGTTGCAGGAAATCCCACAACACACCCCTTATCATATCTTGATAACAATTTCTAGATCTAAATCTATTTCATAACCAAAATAAAGATTAAAGTGCTAAAATTATAAAATAGACACAAGATTTTTTACATGGTTCGATCAATTTGATCTACATCCATGATTCTTCATTATGATTATTTAAATTTACATTTGATTTACATTGATAATCTCCATTAATGAGTAGAATTCTAGATCTAGTTTTTGGGGAAGAAGATAATAAAGAAAAATACCTTCTCTCTCTAAAAATATCTCTCTGTAAAATATCTCTCTCTCTTTCAAAACTGTGTCCCCCCCCTTTTCTCTCTCCTGCCTTTCTCTTTATATAGGTTTTTACATAGTGGATGACATCTCACATACAACTCATATTTCCCCTATTTTAGGATCCCTTGCTATGTTCTCTCAGGATCCCGCTACATTCTCGCCAGCGCCCACTACGTTCTAGCGAGCGCCCGCTACGTTCTATCGAGCTTTCTCTATAACAACCATAAAATCTTCACATCTTTCTCGTGTTTTATATTGTCGTTGTCTATTACGTCATTTATGTAATTAATTTGCGACATTTGCCATGTGTGGTAGAAATTTTCGCAAGAGCATTGTTGTTGCGAGATTCGGATCCTACATCGGTAATGAAAAACTCGAAGAGATCATGCAGAGTTGAGAGATAGAATGCGCAAGTAGGATATTTCCAAATTAAATATGAAGTGTTATCTTCACCAAAGTCACAAGTTGTCGTAGACTTTTTAGTAGAATTTTCTTTAGAAGATGATGATGATGTGGAGGAAATGATGGATATAGAAGAAGAGCGTGGAGATCCAAAAGATTAGTTAACATAACCAAATAGATGGGAAATATTGGTGGATGGTTCCTCGAATGGGGAAGTTAATGGAATTGGAATTGTCTTAATTTCGCCGGAGGGAATGAAGATGGCTTTTTCATTTAGATTGTAATTTACATCCACTAATAATGAAACGGAATATGAAGTTGTGATACATGCACTAAAATTAGCAATAGAAATGAAATTAGAAAATGCTAGAATTACCAGTGATTCACATCTGGTTATTCGCCAAATAAAAGGAGAATACACAACAAATGAACCATCTTTGAAGAAATACAAGAAACTTGTCGAAGAATTGTCAGCGAAAATCCCAAAAATAAAATGGAGGCATATATCGAGGAAGGATAATAGACTCGCAGATGCTTATGCTTTCATTTCAAGTATGATGACAGATCCAACTGCGAGATGTATAAAAATCCAGACGCTTATATCACCATCAATCAATAAAGAAGAGGAAGAAGAGGTAGATGTAATGATAATAGAAGGTGGTGAAGAAAATATCGCAGATTAGAGAACAGAACTTCATGCATATTTAGCAAGAGGGGAAACACCGAGAAACATATTGGAGGCACACAAATTAATGCGTCGTGCAACAAATTATGAACTAAAAGATGGGATATTATATCGAAAATCATTTAATGGACCATCACTTAGATATTTGACACGAGAAGAAGGAGAAAAGGTGTTAAAAATGTTACACAGCGGAGATGCTGGCAGTCACAGTGGAGGAAGATCTTTGGCATACAGAACAAAAATACAAGGTTATTATTGGTCATATATGCATGAAGATGCGAAGCAAATATCAATACGTTGTGAAGATTGTCAGCGGCACGGGAAGAAAATACATGCACCTGGAGCACCATTATCATCTTCAACAAGTGTATGTCCCTTTGGAAAGTGGGTCTTAGATATTGTGGGACCATTTATACTAGGATCTGGATAAAAAAGATACTTAATTGTCGCAACAGACTATTTCACAAAATGGGCAGAAGTAAAGGCAGTACAACACATTCGCGACAAATACATCTTTACATTCATATTTGAAAATATCATTTGCATATTTGGAATTACAGCATAATTGGTATCTGACAATGGGAAACAATTTGAAGGGTTGAACATAGAAATATTACTTAATGCATTCAAGATAAAGTGTGGAAAATCAACCCCCTATATCCACATGCCAATGGACAAGCCGAAGCAACATAAGACAATCGCAGACATATTGAAGAAAAAGTTAGAAAGACATCATAAAGCATTGTGCGAACAGGTACATAATGCAGTCTGGGCTTACAACACAACTAGGCGAGAAGCTACATGAATGTCACCTTTTTGTTTGACATATGGAGTTGAGGCAGTGTTACCAACAGAAGTTGCTATTCCCACAAGAAAGAGGAAGGCTTGGGAGAAGAATCTTAGTGCTGGCATGATCCTAAATAAACTTGATGAGCTAGAAGATAAGAGAGAAAGAGCTTTACATCATATGGATAATTATCAGTGAAGATTAGCCCGAGAATACAATAAACGTGTCAAAGCACTTGAATTTCAACCAGGTGATTTAGTTCTTCGCGAGACGCCAATTTACCAGCGAGAAGGTGGTGGTAAACTAGCGAAAAAATGGGATGGACCGTACGTTATAAAAGAGATAATTAAAACGGGGGCATACAAATGGATGGATCCAGAGGGTAGAGATGTTGGTCAAAGACTTGACAGACCATAGAATAGATTATATTTAAAGAAATATTACCCGTGAAGGACTTTGAGAAACCTTAGATAATAAAATAATGCATGATGCGACAAAATTAATATGAACAAAAAAATTTATGAAAGAGTTGTTGCGAGATTATTCAAGATTAAGATAAAATGAGAATGTGCGAAAATTTCGCAAGAGAAAATCAGAAAATAATGACATATTATAATGAGATGAACCTTTATGACATACACCCTAGTTTGCGAATAAAATTTTGCAAAAGGCAAATGTAAGACCTAAAGTACGTCATAGAAGGGGGTATCTGTTGCATGGCTCAGGGATAAGGTTATACCGTTGCTGGAACCTGAGTCATGGAGATTTGGGGTCAATGAAAACCCATCCAGGAGAGGCACCTTGGATTCTCAACTTGAGCATATGACTTAAGTTGGGAGACTAAGGTAATAAGAACTCTCCTTAGGAGTGCAGAGTATGATCAAGGCGCCGAGGTACACAATTGAGCCAAGAGTGCCCGAGGCATATGAAACTACCCTGGCCATTCTTGGCAAGTCTTGACTATGATGCACTCGGCCCGAAGAAAACCCCACTTAGGGTGCAGTCTCGTAATCATAATCCATATAGGCAAAAGGGATAAGAGGCCGCGAAAACAACTGGTTGTTGTTAAGACTGGATGGGAAGAGCTAGTCTTGTAAGGCAGAAGTACGTCCCCTTTAAAGGGAAACCAGGGGGAAGATAACGGCGGCACCCTCCATTAGGGAGCTGATAAGTGTCTTAAGACGCAAATGTCATGAGGCTTTTTACTCACGGGAGTATTAAGACTTGTCATATTTGTGCAACAATCCTGAAGAGGCAATAATACAAAAGATACGATAAGACGAGATCAATGGGTCATTGCATGCAAGTGTAAAGACGTCCTGTGATTTCGTCGCAAGACGACAATGTCAATGGAATAATTTCGCAAGAAAGTTTAGGCCTATCATATTGTTGCAACAAAAATTACAAAAGAACAAAAAGTTAAGGCAAGATCAATGGGTTTTTGCGTGAAAATGCAAAGACGTCCGGCGATTTTGTCGCAATAACAAGAGGTGGAAAAATAAGACCTTTAACCAGGAAGGCAAAATAAGACCACATGACAGAACAAAATTTTTAACTTCTAACCATTCTTCATGCATATCATTCATCACAAGAAAGATAATGAAAGGCAAGTATGGGAATTAATAAACAAGATGTCATTATCTTTCTCGCAAATACTTAAAATTTCAGAAGTATAACTGAATCCCAAAGTGGTCCAAAGTACATTATTCGCAAGAAAAGAAAGAGAAAAAATAGCTCAAGAAAATAAAACAAGAACTCAGACTTCAGTATCCTCTTCGCCAGCTTTTCCATATTCGCCAATTTTATCATCTTCACCAGTTTTATCCTATTTTCCAGTATTCTCCCTATTCTGGTCGACGCCAGCTTCTTCTTCATTTGGCTTATCGCCAGAAGTTATTTCATCACCAGCAGCTGCTTCTTGAAGAGGGATTTATTTTTCTCCTTCTAAGTCTTCTTTAGAATCACTATCTTCACCACTTTCATAATCACAGTCACTATCAGCAGCACGAGGAATTTCATCATCATCTACTTCTAGAAGTTTGATTGATATAGGAGGAAGAGATTTGGACAGCAAAATGTCATTCACAAGAACTCCAGCACTAAGATGAGCTTGGCGAAGGAAAGCTCTATCACGGTTTGTGATCTCCATGTCTTTGAAATAAGCAAGGTAGTCATACCTTCTTTCTGCTCGATCGCGAAAACGGGCAAGGTGAGCAGCAAGTAATCCATTCTCTTTGCGAATCTTGGCAAGTTTAGAATCCAAAGTAGAAATGGAGGAATGAAGATTTCTCTCAGATTATGCGAAAAATAAGAACAAATATTATTCAGGAGAATATTTTGCAAGGAAATTCAACAAAGAAAAAAAATGGCTAAGGCAGTCAAAATGACTACCTTCCTTTTGCGAAATTATATTTTGAATTAATGCCAAGCAAGTACTCTCCCAATGATTCATTGCATCATCAAATTTATCTCCAACTAAACCCTTTAGGAGAGATTTTAAATTCTTTTCTTTAGATATGAGAAAAGTGTTTTCCTTCGCAAGTGAAGAGTAAGATTCTTCTAATTTGGAATATTGTTCTTGGAGACGACTTGCCTTTATACTTAAAGTTATCCTACCCTAGATAAGTGTATTTTTCTTAGAAATAGATGATTCAGTTACTTCTTTAAGTTCATTTTTCAGTGAATGAAGAGATTGTTCTTGGTTATCACACACTCTTTGAAGAATATTTATTTTCTGCGAAGAGATCTCCACCGTGTTTAAGAGACTTCGCTTTTCCTGAGATAAGGTTTTATTTTCATCTGATAAAGTTTCCAACGCCAAGTTAGCTATGGTTAAAGAATAAGAGAGGCGAGAAATCTCACTATTTAATAAGTTTTGCTTCTGTACTAATTGAGCATTCTCTTTGGTAAGATTATCTATTTGATCAATGGAATATGTATGAAGATTATCTAATGTTATATTAATCCATCCAAATGTCTCTGTCCACACGAACTTCTTCTGCAATAGATTCAAATTGGTATCTCTCCATTATTCGTTGCTAGTTTAAGACTTAAAAGGCGAACAAAAGGTTTTAAGAAAATAGAATATAGAAAGGATACAATTACTAAAAGAGATGAATATGAAAGGTAAATACAAGACAAGATAAGTTATACCTTTTAAGTCTTTATTCTTCTTGCAAATATTCTCACAGTCTAGCGAAGCATTTTGAAGCTTTTGATTTTCAAGGGGAAGGGTGTCACATTATAAAGTCTTGACTTGGAGACTCCCCTTCAAAGCTTCAATTTATTTCTCTAAGGATGTTTGCGAAACCATCCTATCAGAACCAAAATATTTACCCAAAATTTCGCAGACGCCAAATTTGACAGGATCCACAGATGATTTCTTCACATCATCTAAAATATCAGATAAAACCTTGAAGGCAATATCTATTCCGTCTACAGTTTATCTCGAAAAAGGAAGAGACTCAGACGAAGTAGTAGTGTGATAGGTGCTTAAAAACACCTTTCTAAGTATCGATTGTTTATGCTTTCTTGGCTAGTTTTCTTGCGAAATTGTGTTATTATCTTTCTTTTAAATTTTTATGGGAATTTTGGAGCTTATTCCCGAAAAGAACAAGAAATCATTTGATTCTCGAGGTGAACAATGTAGCAGAGCTGTACAAGGACAGGTATTCAAGGATGTTGCTGCCATTATTGGCAGTAGGTATGGACAGCGGTGACGAGAAGGCTCGAATGGCAGTATGTTAGACGAGATGGATTTGGATCGAATGGGTCTTCGTTGGTCATTGCCATTGACACCATTAGTGGATTTGAAGATGATTACGGGAAAGAAAGGAAGAGTGTTGAATATGGTGATGGTTAACGAGATGAAGAATGATAGCAGTGAGTGTCGGAAACGATGGTGGTTGGCTACAGCGGACTGAGAAGAGATATTCTGAGGTCGAAAGAAAATAGTGATGCTCCTGCAGTGTTGCTGGTATTATTTGGTTGCTGGTATGAATAATAAGGCATCGATCCTAATCCAAGGAAGATAGATGCATGGGACATTGCCGTGGTTGATAGAGAAGAACTCAAGCTCGAGATGAATGTAACCGAGTTTTGAGAAGTCACTTTCTGGTGGAGATTGATGTGGTACTCGAGTTGATAAAACCCGATGGAGTAAGTTCATAGAAGAGATACGAATATAGAGAATCACGTTCAAGCCATGGTAGAAGATGAATTTTTGACAAGGAAGTATTTTCTTTGTTATATGAGTTCACAAGATATGGGAGATGGGAATGGAGGAGCTCGAGTCAAGACAGTGCATATATGCAAATAGTGATGGTTCTCGGTGATTGAGGAAGTGATATATCTCGATAAACCAATACGAACAGGTGACAGAGCTGTGGTAACGACGAAACTCTTTGCCAATGGAAGTGATGTATGTTTAGACTGGATGACAAATTGATGGCAGAGAATAATGATAAGAATTCATCGGTGGTTAGAGCTTGGCCTGAGTTTTGTGGTATTTTGGGTTCTGCTGTGTTAACTGTGACTGGCAGGGATGGAGTTTGTGTTACGAACAGAGACTGCCAGGAATGGAGCTGCTGCTACTATCGGTGATAAATGGAGCTGTTATTGGTACCAATAGTGTTGATGATGTTGTGGGGGATGAGTTTGTTTCCATCAGCAGTGAAAGTGGAAAATAATGGTGTTGGATACTATGACATGCCATTGCTCGATGGAGAAGAAGGTCCAGAGATGTTGACGATACCGACAAGGAAAAGAAGAAAGAAAGGTGGAGTTTTCACCTGTGGTTCATGGAAATGCTGTTGGGAAGTAATAGAGAACGGTCGAGAGAATAATAAGCTTAGCTCGAGTATAAGGGGTTGTTGCCATTAATGTCCGTGATGGTGATGTTAGAGAACGAGAAGATGCATGTGATCGATGGAAAGAGTTTGAAGAATAATAGGTTACTGATAGTGGTTGAACGAAGGAGGCATATCGAGTTTGATAGTGATGGAGAAACTCGAAGGGTGATGATCGTTGTTAACTTAACCGTTGGATGTTAGCTGTACTGATGATGGGGGAAGGAGTCATTGAGCTTTGATTTAGTGAGGCTATGCATGCTGAGATGTGACATATTATTCTTTTTCGTCTTACATTGAACGTGACAAGGGAACACTGTCAGTTCCACAGGACTAACATCTAGGCTACAAATGGACTGGATTGAGTGCGGGCCTAATAGGCTATTGAGACAAAACATTTTACACAACCAAATTAAAGGTGCGGCTCTTTCAGGCTTGGCGGTGACTTTGGCAAGACACTTTGCACGGGGCGTAATTCACGGGACATAATTCTTAAGGAGGTGCACCTTCCTATTCTTCCTAGGTTTCCTAGTTTTCTTAAAGAAGAGGTTACAAAACCGTATATATAGGGAAGCTTAGATACAATTTGGATATCTTCTTTTCACTATTTTTCTCCCCCTTAGGGGGGAAAACTATCTCTTCTCTATTATTTTTATTGTAAGGATGAATTCAAAGTTCTAATTGTGAAGCTCAATTATTTACAAGTTTGTTTCAAGTTTTAAATTGATTCATTGTGGATTGTTTTTACTATATCGAAGGTTTATGATTGATTCTTAGATTGGTTTGGGTGCGCAACTAGATTAGTCTATTAATCATTCTAATGCTAGTAGAGAGTTGAGTCGATCCATAATTTTCTCTCATCTCCTACACAAGTAGAAATCGCAAGACCTTGCGGAGAGATTCTATGTAGCAATTGCGAGTAAAGACAACACCGGTAAGTGGACCGAGCGTACCGAGTTTAATTGTTGGGATCAAACCTAAATTCACAAATCTTAATGCGTTTTGGGAATTACATCTTGTAAGCATACCTCAAGGTAGTTCTTTTGAATAGAATATGGTAGTCGAGCGCTTCCGTATCCGGTGATATAAGGAGTTTTGGGGATAGCTAAGCGTGCCTGCTTTCTTACGGTTGGTGACAATTGATTCTAACATGAGATAAACGGGTACAATGTTGAGTTAACGGTTAGTAACGGCGAAGGATTTCTTCATTATCTTTATCTTATTATCCTTTTTATCCTTATTTTATATTTTCGCCGATTTAGATAACATATCAATTGGATTACTCTTCGTGGGAACGATCCTTACTACCGCTATATTATACTTAATTAGTGGGAAATATCTTTTTATTTTGTTGAGTAAACGACGCTCATCATAGTGACAACAGAAAGCTGATGATCATCATTCTTTGATAAAGGGATGTCATTTGAGGGTGAAGTTTGAGGAAGATCAATGGTTGGGGTTATGATAGAATTAATTTGAGAAGTATTGGTTATAGGAGAAGAAAAAGTTTCATTTGAAACAAGATTTGCAGAGGGGATTTCATCCATAGAAAGATTAGGTAAAATATTAGAACTTGTTGCGATATTGTCGCAGACAGGAAGTAGAGGTTCAATTTGCGAAGGTTCGGGAAATAAAGCAAGTCTGGGAAAGGAAACAGAAGTTCCAACAGTTTTAGGTTGGCGAGATCATTTGGGAGGTTTAGTGGCATCTCCATCACCCTGCGAATCACAACTCAGATAAGAAACAAAGGCAACAATATTGTTATTAAAAATATTAGTGTTTCTTACTACCTTGTCATTCGCAGACTTTCTCTTTTTCGCAAGAACCTTGGGATGCAACCCTTTTGGAGCATTAGGGTTTTGAATTGTAAATTTAGTATTGGAAGTTTTTTTGCTGAAACAGAAACAGTATGGGAATTACACAAAGAACAAACAAGATGATTCCAGTAAAACAAAATCAGTCTCAGCAAAAATCAAAGGGAGAAAGAAAAAGGAAAACAAACCTTGGAGATTCCATGGAAGCAGAAAAGAACAGTAGAAGGAAGATGAATCCGATAAAAATGGCAGACGATGAAGATTTGCAGAGAATATAAAGATGAATAAGATAAAGACGAAGTAAAAGAATAAAGTTGTCTTTCCACTAGATCCCTCTTTAAATAGACAAAAAAATATGACCGGTTAATGTTAAACGTGCCGGTGAATAAAGGAATATTCAACAAGTGTAGACAATCTTGCTTAATTCACGGAATCTTGTCGGTATAGAAAGATGAAGAAAGAAAATATGAACAATTGCGGCATTTTTAAGAACGTTTTCTCATGACATTCTCCCCTTCGCAGAGAAGACATGAGAAGAGACAAGATGTAAGATCAGAATATCGCAAGAAAGACATATTTGCGAAGTTTGAACAACAACATATTGCGAATGTCGCAGGATGATTTGAAGAATGACGTAACAGATGACGATGGCAGAAACATGAGAATAAGTGTGGTTATTCTGCGAAGTTTAGAGTTTTTGAGAAGATTAACATTAGAACTCTTGCGAGAACACCGCAAGTCAAATCCAAAATTAATGGACAGCTTAGCTGTCATCCACTATGTAATTACCCTATATAAAGAAGCCTAATAGGCATAAGGGGGGAGAGAGATTTTTTCAGTGTTGAGTAAGTCATTAGGAGAAAAAAAGTACAGAGAAGTTGTTAATTTCTTAGTTTCATTTCTTTCCTTTCTTGTAAATTCAGAAGATTAATCAATAAAGATTGTCATTGTTCATCTTAAAATGACTTAATTGTATGAATTTTTGTGAGGGGTGTAGTGTGGGATTTCCTGCCACTACAAGTTGTGTGATCTGATCTTTCTATTTCTATCGTACGAGTACAATTGTAATAATTGGCTTGAGATTTCTATCTCCGATAGGCAAGATATAAAAGTAATCACAAACATCTTCGTCTCATCGTTTGTGATTCCACAATATCTTTTTTCGCTGCGTCGATTAAGACTATTGTAAGGTGATTGATAAAACTGAGCTGTTTTTCGGGAATATAAGTCTGGTTTTATTGATTGGTTCCTGTTCACCTTGATTTATCAAAATACGGAACAAAACTCATAGGTTTATTCGTGGGAGACGGATTTATCTATCTTGTAGACTTTTCTGTGTGAGACAAATTTTTTTGCTAAAGTCTTCGACTTTGGGTCGTAGCAACTAAGGATATCAAGTGCGTAGTATCCTGCTGGGATTAGAGGCGTAGGAGCATAACTATACCTTAGATCAGTGTGAGATTGATTAGGGTTCAACTACAGTCTAGACCGAAGTTAATTTGGACTAGGCTAGTGTCTGTAGCGGCTTAATACAGTGTATGTTTAATATGGACTAGGTCCCGGGGTTTTTCTGCATTTGCGGTTTACTCCTTAACAAAATTCTGGTGTCTGTGTTATTTCTTTTCCGCCTAATATTTTTTTATATAATTTAAACAATACAGGTTGTGCGTTATTCAATCAATTAGAATATCCGACCTTATTGGATATTGGTCTTTGGTACCATCCAAGTTATCTCTCTTTGATTAGACTCGCGAATCACATTTGCTTGAGTAAATCAAATTGAGATATTGAGATAATAACTCCTTGAGTGTTTTCTATTGATTGAGTCTAGTTGATTCTCTAGAAAACAACTCGGAGTTGTCCATACAGATTGCTAATCGAAATATTGGGTGAGGTTGTTAGACCCCCGCTTTTTCACAAGTCTCTGCATACCTTTTAGTCGATGAAGATCCACCAGTTCCTTGAGTAGTCCTTCGTCTTGTATGATGATTGCCATGGAGTTCTTGATCTCAACTAAACTTTCTATCCTAGTTTGAGACCTTAGCTATAGTAGAATAAAAATCAAGACTTATAGTTTTGATCACTAACATCGACAAACATGCTTGAGACAGCAACGCATGTGAGTTCGGCCGAGCAATGCTCTAACAATCTCCCCCTTTTCAATTTTAATGACAAAACTATCAATACATATGGAATACAAAAAATATATAAATAAACTTTGTAGCTCATATTCCCGATGTCTAATCTTCAACATTACTCGAAATCTTCGTCATTTCCAAGTACTCCAATGATCCTAAATGTTGTAAGTTTAGCATCATCGTTGTTGAAAATCCATAGCTATAACAATGAGAAAATAAGAGTTCTCAATCATTGTTATACAGTGTCATAGTATCATAACACCGTGTCAAAGTCCAATTGCATCACAACTTTAACAACAATACTATGGTGATATGTCACCCCCCTTAGTCAATACTCCGTCTCACATGGAAACTACTCCCCCTTACATAATGATCCGAAAACCATATGTATTTGTAGTGTGATCTACATATTAATTCTCCCCATTTTTGTCAATAAAATTGGCAAAGGTACAAGAACGGGATCCTAATGAAATCTCCGTAAGAGACGTTTCATGACCAAAAGTAAGTATATATAATCTTATTTAGATGCAATCATAAAGCCGAAGCTAAATGCATTCATCAAGGAGTCTATAAAGATACAAGATAACCCCTATAATATTCCACAGCCGCACTCCCCAAAACTATTTGGCAATTAAGCACAAGTTTAATTAAGAACTCTCACCCATAATATGTCATTCCCGAAAGAACAACAAGAGCGACCTTAATTTTAAAAATAAAAAAACGATTTCTTTGGACAAATCACATAGAATCCACAAAATATTCAATTAAATTAACCATAAGAGAACCCATGATTAATTTAACCAAATATGCTCAACACAAGTAAACTTATGGAGACTTAAAAAGCTCAATTAGATTAATCACAAGAGAACCCTTAATTAATCTAATCTGAATACACAACTAAACTAATCACAAAAGTAATCAATTTAATTGTTCCTGCTCGACATAATAAAATCTATGGAGCCATAACTAAATAACCAAACAAGATGATTAATTTAGTTCAATATGCTCGACATAAAGTACCTTACGGAACAACAACTAAGCTAATCATAAAAATAATCAACTTTGGTTGTTTAGTGCTCAATATAAGACACATTACGGAGCCTCACAGTAATACACAAAATATGGATCATGGAAGATCAATTACTGCGGAATACACAAGGATTCATTCTATTTTCCATCACTATTTGCACAATGACATATAATAAACATAATCCTTGAAAACAAAATATTTTAACCTATCTTCCATCAAAAATTGACATAATAGGCTTAACTTTTGTATTTTTCAAAAGTCAATTCATTCCTTTATCAATATATGCATATCAACTCATGAACGACTTTACTTTTGACAAGGTATGGGATAATCAAGTTCACAGACGCAAATACACGTGTCCCATAACAATATTGCAATATATAAAATCATAAAGATTAGTACTGCAAAAATCATCTTCCAAACAATTTTAGAATTTAAACAAATATATCTAAAAAGAAGATGAAAACGTTGGGCATAGCTATGTGTAATCACAATAATGGCTATTCCAAAACTCTAGTTATTCTTATAAACAAAATAAGAAATCAAAATTCTCATCTGAAGACTTACTAGTCGTTATAGATCTTTCTCAGGGCATATACGGAGAATTCCTTCTCAATATTGAAAAACCCATTGATTATGGGATCGTTCAATTCCTCCAAATCTTCAGAGATATCAATTAACTCACTAAGTTCTCTCCTTAGTTCACGCACAGTGTTTGTTGTTTGGGACAACATTTGTTCATAGTGAATCAACTTCTCTAAAGACGAAACAATTTGAGATTTTAAATTGTTTCTTTTGTTGATGAAATCTTTTACCAAGTCCCTGAAGTTATCATCAAACTGATAGAAGGACATGAATTAATTAGAGGAAGAAACTTCTCCATTATTTGTAGCCTTCACTTTCTTCATCCTTGAGGAAGAAATCCCTTTACATAAATACACGTTAGTTTCTTCAACTACATCCCTGCTTGTGGTGCCTCTAGTTACATGAGCCAAGGACTGTATATTTTCATGGAATGAGGACGTCTACAAACGACTTTAAATAGACTTATGAACATCAAAACCCTAGAAGAACAAGTCTTCTGTAGTTTAATGGTCCATTATCTATATTGTTAGGAGAATTTTTTGTTAACAAAAATAGATACAATACTTGAGCCACAAAGACGCAAAACCCCATTTTTCTCAAGTTAAAGATGAGGATGCGAATTCCTCTGATATTAGATAGAGACGTTGCGAGCAAAACGCTCTCCTTGTTTATCACATAGTAATTTTTCAAGGTTTGTTGTGTAAATAGATTTCTTACCTCTTCTGATTCTAGAAGCATTGGTTTTAGGAGAACCATGTAGATTATCCAGATTCATTTTTTGCATGTTCTTCTGCAGTTTGGTTATTCTTTTGTTGTTCCTCTTGAATATCCAACACGTTCTTTGAACATGGTTTGTATTTCCACAAAACAAGCAAATCAAGTATTCTTTGCCTTGTTGAGGTACCTTCTGCTTAACAAAACTGCCAATTTTTATTTTTCCCTGATCAATAGAAGCAATGGGTTTGACAATGTCTGCACACTTTCTTTTGTATCCTAAACCATTAGTGTTTCCAAAGGACTTCTAACTAAATAGCATTGCTGAGATTTTGTCAGAGCTTCCAGACAATCTTTGTAGATCATCTTTAAGAGTATCAATCTCTTTCTCCTTTAGAGTAATGGTTCTGGTGAGTTTATCATTAATACATTCTATCTCAAGATTTTTCACCTGGATTAATGATTCTAGTTTCTTCAATAAATCTTTTAATTGAAGATTTTATTGAAAAACTCATTTATTCAAGAAATCAAAATTTTCTGTGTCAGTTTCATCTGAATCAGAATTTGAGTACATGGATGTTTCTGCTGTAAGAGATGAGAGTTCATCACTTCCATCAAATGTATTCAACTTGTTGACACTTAAAGGATTTTCTTTCACAAAATCATTAGCAGTCAATACAGACAGAGGATGTTTATCACATCTAATGCTTCTTTTTACAAATTCTTTGATCTTTTCTGTAATCAATGGTTTTTTTAACCAAACACCACCTGAATAGCATTCATCAGCCCAAGACAAGATATAAGATTCACTTGTATTGGAAACACCATTGAATGCAATAGTTTGAATAGAATTTTGATCAAGAATTCTTACCTTTCCAAAAGAAGCATTTTCGGAAAAAGTGTTGAGGTTATTTCCTCCATCGATGGTATACTTCTTAGAAATGTGTTTGTTGTCTTCAAAAATAGTTTCTAAGATATCCCAGACATCTTTAGACTTAGTGCAAGTAGACACAGTGCTGAAGATCTGGGGTAATGGCATGTCTGATAGCATCTAAGCCTTCAGAATTTTGCTTTGCAGCAAGAATTTTTTCTGGACTATAACTACTAACATCCTTAGGTATATGTACATCGCCTTCTGTATTAACCGGAGGATCATAGCCATTAACAACATGTACCCACGTTCGAAAGTCACGAGCATGAAAAAAAACTCGCATAGAAATTTTCCATCATGGGTAGTTTGAACCATCGAAGAATGGTGGTACATCAAAAGAGATAGCACCTCTGTCCATAGAGTCATATCGCTACAAACATAGACTGATAAGGTCTTTAAACGTGTTTTCCTGCTCTGATACCAATAGAAAAAGAGGGTGTCTAACAACCACACCTAATTTTTCGAATTAGAAATCTGTATGGACAAACTCCAATATAGTTTCTAGAGAATCAATTAGACAGTTAGACTCAATCAATAGAAAAGTATATCAAAGAGTTTATATCTCTATCTCTCGATTTAAATCTTACTCAAGCAAGATTTGAGTCTCAATTTAAATACAAGAGAGATAAACTTGGATGGTACCAAAGACCAATATCCAAGTGTCAACCAATTTAAATCAACAACCAAAAGGTCGGATATTCTAATTAATTGAACAACGCACAACCTGTATTATTTCAATTGTATAACAAATATAATGCAGAAAAGAAATAACACACATACCGGATTTTTGTTAACGACGAAACCGCAAATGCAGAAAAACCCCAGGACCTAGTCCAGATTAAACATACATTGTATTAAGCCGCTACAGACACTAGCCTACTCCAAACTAACTTCGGTCTGGACTTTAGTTGAACCCAAATCAATCTCACACGGATCCAAGGTACAGTTATGCTCCTACATCTCTGATCCCAGCAGGATACTATGTACTTGATTCCCTTAGCTGATCTCACCCACAACAAAGAGTTTCTACGACCCAAAGTCGAAGACTTTAATAAAAAAAATCTGTATCACATATAAAAATCTATGGTAATAGATAAATCCGTCTCCCACGAATATACCTACGAGTTTTGTTCCGTCTTTTGATAAATCAAGGTGAATAAGAACCAATTGATAAACCAGACTTATATTCCCGAAGAATAGCTCAGTATTATCAATCACCTCACAATAGTCTTAATCGACGCAGCGAAAAAATATATTGTGGAATCACAAACGATGAGACGAATATGTTTGTGACTACTTTTTATCTTTCATATCGGAGATATAAATCTCAAGCCAATTATTACAATTGTACTCGTACGATAGAAACAGCAAGATCAGATCACACAACTACAAGAAAATTAGTATCGGTATGTAGTGCTCTACACTACAACTGAGTAATCAGGATCAAGACCACAGGATCTACTCTGCAGAATTGAAGGGTAAACCTCAAAATTGAGGGGAAGAACAAACATTAACAATTTCTATTTTCTATTTGATAACCTCAAAATACAGGAGTTCAGTGTTTATATGAGAAATGGAACTATTGAACTGGCACATGCCGCTCACACGCTCACTACTAATACTACATCTACTAATTAGCATACGGATAGCCCTTAACAAGTGGACACCCCATAACCGAGACATGACGAATTCCCACCCCTTCAAATCTTCCTTGTCTTCAAGGATATGAAATGAGCTCGACCCCGGAACATAGTTGTTGCAGCTCCTTCTCTAACATAGTAAAAGACATGAATTCAGTTTCCCTAACTTCGACAATAAGCCCCCTATCAAGCTGAATCCCTTCATGTCACTGTAACAATCAACTTGATCTCCAGAAATAATCAATGAAATTGAGCCTGGAATCATTTCCCAGTAGTGAACAGGCCTAGTGTCTTCACAACTGAAGGCTAGGTGGATACTAGTAATGATACCATTTGCAGCTACGAATAACAGTTTCCAAATGGAATTGCAAATCAGTTTACGAGTACCTTTCAGTATAAGATGTTTTTCTCCGCTACCGGTTGAGATATGAACGTGCATCTTCATGTTAACTTCTCTGCAATGAACTTGTATGCGAAGATGTAGTCTTAAACCTGCCTTCTCTGCTAACACAAAAACAGTCACCTGCAACTCTTTTCTTGGGAAGATAATTTCTTCATTGCTGGTATACGGCTCAAGTTTCTTATTTTTCTCAAAAGAAAGGGTTTTCAGCTGCTTGTAACTCTTCGTAGCAAGGTGGTAGTTGTAAGCAAGCTGCGATGGATTCCTTCCGAGAGTCACTTCCAAATCTTCCTTCTTGTAAGGAGCAAACAAAATCTTAACAAAGAAATTTTCCACCAGGCCTTTGCGTGAGATAGATATGTTCATTTCCTCCATCAGTCTAGGTGTATGAGAGTGGTGACTTGTACTGGCTTGTAGAAAGGTAGTTACTGTGATAAATACCACCAACCAAAAACTTCTAAGAAGTATGTAGCTTTTGATTGGAGCAGGTTAATTTAAAAGCCATGTAATGTAGTGACCAGAACTGCGATTTCCCCTTCAGTATTGAGCATAATAATCCTGGAGATATGAGAATCTTGAGCTAATGTCCCGTTGTATGCCGAGCATTTCAGTAATGCACTAGGTGACAGAATGGACTTGACAGACTCACTCTTCCCTTGTATTGTCGAGCCATTGGATATGGAGATGTCCAGTCGGTTGACTGAATGATAAGTATTCTCAACATAATACCCATCTCGCAATATCACGTACTTCTCACGACTCTTTCTTCCAACCATTACAAATAATTGCTTCCAGCGCCTTGTATTTAGAGAGAACCCAGTACTTCCATTGGTAGATGAGCTATGCAGTGTAGTATAGTTACGAATAACTTGTATAAATCCAACATAGAGAAATACTCCATCATCAGGTGACCACTCTTCAAAATGCAAAGTGATATTAAAATCTTCTGTACAATTACCCCTCATAACCTTCATAAGAATGAATGTTTGGGTCTCGATGAAGGAATACAACTCAGCTGTATCTTCCACCTGATAAAGAATACCCACAACTTATGTAAGCAATTCTTCCAAACTAATCTCGTCTAAATTCACAGATGCTTGCGGATCATCAGCACTCATGCTAGGTTCATGCACTGAAGACGTGGCAGTGTCTACTAAGTCATCATCTTCGCCTACAACGACCTCATCATCACTGCTACTGCTTAGAGAATCAGGCTTCTTTGTATTTGGTGACAGAGACGCAAGTGAGCCAGTTAATTGCTCGTTAGCATCTATGTCTTCCTCAAAAGCAAACCAGTTGGAGTTTGTGAAAAGAGAACTATTGTTGTTTCCCGCACTCTCTTTGTCTTCATGCTTATTCACATTTAACCGAAGCAACCCAACGCACATGACTTCTGTAGCCTCAGATAATCTATGTTTATGTTGCGAGAGAATAACATCTTCTCCACTTATCAAAGTTACTACTACTCCCTCAGGCATTTCTAATACATCCCATCTCAGTTGCGCAATAATCTTCATATTCACAATCTTAACAATGAATGGCTTATAGTATTCACGAAAATTTTGAGGAATCTTCACAAAAACTATAGTTGCATCCGCTGCAATCATATAGACCAACCCATGATTAATTCTTAACACCTTTCCTCTATCAAATATTCTTCCAGCACAATCCAGGCCACAATATAAGCATTCTTCAATACTCAAACTCCCTGTGTTACTATTCTCACTTTCCCTTGTTACATGAAGAATCACTTTAGCCCAGTGAACACTAACTTGTAGTGATATTTCATTAAACAACAGGAAAGCATCATGAGTTTCACCAGTTTTAACAATCTGAGAGATGTTCGAGTGCTCAAGTAACAAGTCTAAAGGGTACCCAACTTCAGAATTTAGCTCATAAATAGATTTTCCATCACAAGTATCCATAAAAAAGAACCCATTAATATCAATCAAACTAAAAATAAGTATGCCTAAACTAGATTCAAAGCTGCTTCTGTCATAATAGTACCTCTTAATCAGTTCGAGCAACCTTCCTCTACCTAATTCCTTACCCGCAACATCCAAGCTACAATAAAAACACCTTTCACCACTCAAACTCCTTGTTACCCTACCTTCATGAGTGGTAGTAAACCCAGAAATGCAGTGTAAGCTAGGTGATATTTCTTCCTGATTCCGTTGTTGGAGAATCACAAAACCATTATCACCATTAAGACTCCAGTTATAAATAGTAGGTCTGTAGTCGACTAGCTATTGTGCATTGCTAGGTTCATTTTTTCTTGCGACATTAAGTCTCGAACTAGTACAGAGAACATAAACTTGCTGCAAAATTTCATAATACAACTCACAAGCATTCTGATTATCACCGTTTTCAACAAACAAAAACACATTTGAATACCCGAATAACAATTCCACACAGTACCCAAATTCCAGAATCACCTCATATATATAATTCCCACTACTAAGTAACTAAAACTCTATACCACGATCAACGCAGATTCGAGCAGAATTAAGGCAACAATCTAAATATTCTTCCCTAGACAGTTTCTTCAAAACATATAACTCACTCGAATTCTCAATTCTATTATTATTCTGATTGAATGAATTGAAATCATTTATCTCATGAGATTCAACTCTATTACTTTGAAAATCCACCATAAAATCAGTACTAGGAATGAAAGATTTACCTTCTTGGTAATACAGAAACGCCGAATTTTCATTGTGTTTCAGAACTCCAACATCAGAACAAACTTCATCCTTATCCAAGTATTGAGTTCTAGTTGTAGATATACAATTTCCTTCACCTGCTAGGTTTGAATCTATAGGAATGGGAGAATGAAGAATGAAATTACTTACTGATTTTGGCTCCATATGAATGATTTCTGAATCAGTGTTGAGTTTGGGTATAGATCCACTTGAGGGTTTGAGTAAATCTTCATTTGTTTCCTGCTTACATATGTCCTCATCCAAATCCTTCCTCGCAGTTAAAACCGAGGTTAAGCACTTCATTGAGTTGTAGATACCTTCTTGATGTTAACTGTTTACAGAAACGTTGTAATGTATGTGGTTTTGCCGAATTTTCATTGTGTTTCAGAACTCCAACATCAGAACAAACTTCATCCATTTTGGTTTATCCATTAGATGGAAACATCTGAGTCTATTTCTAGTTGTGCCATATCCTCGTGATGTAACAATTTCCTTTTATTTTCACCTGCTATCCGATTAAAACAGTTAATACGTGTGTTGGAAGAATTTGTGTGTTGATCGTGTTTAAATCATCAAGCGACCTTGTGGAGCATGTGTGATAGAAATTGGAGCGTCTTTGGACTAAAAAAGCGGCGTGAAAATAAGCGAGGGAAGAAAGTATCTCCATATGAATGACGGTTTTTCATTTATAAGGAATGTTTCATAATTTAATCATTTGGAGCAATAATAATGAAAGTGTGTTTCCAACATGATGAATTTTGGCGGAGTTTTTAATTGTTTCATAATTTTTGTCATTAGTGTATTTTGCTTAAGGATACAATTAATTGTTTTCAGTTATTTGTGGAATTAAGGAAACAAAGGGGATAAATAGATCCATTCTAAATCTTCCATTTGTTTCCTTTGCAGCATCTAAAACTTCCCTCGAAGCTTCCAAACCAACCAATAATTCCTTCAATGGATCTTTTAACTCAACTTTTAATCTAACAGCAATTAAACTCGTTACTTCAGCTATAAGCTCATCTCTATTGATCATCATAGTCACTCGGTCAGGCAGGAATCGAGTGATTTGATACTAATTGTAGTGCTCTACACTACAACTGAGTAATCAGGCTCAAGACCACAGGATATACTCTGCAGAATTGAAGGGTAAGCCTCAAAATTGAGGGGAAGAACAAACATTAACAATTTCTATTTTCTATTTGATAACCTCAAAATACATGAGTTCAGTGTTTATATGAGAAATGGAACTATTGAACTGGCACATGCCGCTCACACGCTCGCTACTAATACTACATCTACTAATTAGCATACGGATAGCCCTTAACAAGTGGACACCCCATAACCGGGACATGACACGGTCTGGCTTCACAATCCCAATGAATTCTTTAAGTCGTTAACTTGGTTTAGAATAAGAAACCAAAGGTTAAAGGAGAAACGACTCTAGATTAGCACAACTAGTATCACACAAAATGTGTGGGGATTAGGTTTCCCAGTTGCTAGAGTTCTCCCTTATATAGTCTTTCAAATCAGGGTTTGAAATCAATGTTATCTTAGTAACAAGGTATTCAATATTCACCGTTAGATGAAAACATGACTAGATTCAAGCTAATATTTATCAACCGTTAGATCGAAAACATTGCTTGTTATACACACATGAAATGCACGTTTGTAGGCTTATGTAACCGTACCCAAACTTTTACATTAGTTAGTTCAACAATAGTTAACCAAATGGTTAGCTATATGATAACTTTCATATCAACCATATTCTTCTTCACCATAACTAGTTCAAATGACTCAAATGAACTAGTTAGAGAGTTGTTCAATTGCAAGGAAATATCATGTACTACATAAGACAAAATTGAAGCAAAAATGATTTGATTCACTCGAATCGGTTCATGAACTATATATCCGCAGTTTGCAATTTCATTGCTTAGTTTATAAAGATAAGTTCACAAACATCGTTTTTAGACATAACCTACTCAAGTTCGCGGACTGGGTTCGCGGGCTTAAGTTCTCGGATGGATTTCACAAACTCCAGAATAAATTCTTAGGTCGAGAACTTCCGCCAGTTCGCGGACTGAGTTCGCGTACTTAGCTCATGTACTTCTCCGGTTCTCTTGATCAACAAAGTTCGCAAACTTTGGTTCAAGGAATAAGGACTTATACATATATGTGTTTCCACAACAATTCTTATATCCTCCATTGGTTATATAGTCTAAACTCTCATTTCAATCATTGAAACATTCTCAGAGGATGTTATATAGTTGTTATTCACAAACCATTTTTTATCAGAGCAATTTTTAAAGTGATTGAAACTTAACATGACTTTTCTCACTAGGTAAAGATGAACTTGGCAAAAGCGAAAGTTTTACCAACACATATTTCGAGAAATAGATAGGCGAGGTAAACTCGGATCGAAATACCAAAATGTGTACAATCTTATTTTATATAGCAAAATTACTTTTGTCTCAAGATAGGAGATAAATAGACTTTTGAGTGATATATAAGTTCAAGTATCCACATACCTTTTAGTCGATGAACATCCACCAATTCCTTGAGTAGTCCTCCGTCTTGTATGATGATTGTCATGGAGTTCTTGAGCTCAACTACACTTTTTATCCTAGTCCGAGACCTTAGCTACTGATAGTTTTGATCACTAACATTGACAAACATGCTTGAGATAGCAACGCATGCGAGTGTGACCGAGCAATGCTCTAACATAAGTAACACTTGATGTAGTTCCAAACTCAATTTCCCAACAGATCGAGATAAGTGCATGGGCAAGAGTTTAGGAACGACTAATGAACCAAAACAACACCAATAGACTGCCGTAAGTGTTGAAAAGTAGCATTATCTAATGGTTTGGTGAGAATATCATCCAATTGTTGTTCGGAAGGCACAAATTCCATACTTATGATACCATTTTCATACAGATCTCGAATGGTACCTTATATCAATGTGATGAGTTCTTGAGTGCTCAACGGGATTCTCATTAATTCGAAGTGCGCTAGAATTATAACAAAAGATCTTCATTATTCCATTATCAATTCCATAATCATCAAGCATTTTTTTTATCCAGAGAAGTTGAGTACAACATGATCCTGCAGCAATATATTCTTCCTCACATGTAGACAGGGATTGTGAATTTTGTTTCTTGCTATACCAAGCCACAAGATTCAATTCTACATAGTAAAAATCCTAAAGTACTTTTTATGTCTTCCACACATCCTACCCAATCAGCATATGAATAAACAGAAAGATCAGTGTTAGTATCAAAAGTGTAAGATAGATCATACCCGACTGTATGATTAACATATCGTATAATCCTTTTTGCAGCTGCAAGATGAGATTCCTTTGGATTTGCCTGAAACCTAGCACAACAACCAACACTAAAAGAAATATTAGGTCTAGTATATGTAAGATATAAAATGCTACCAATGATAGATCGATAAAGTTTTTGATCTACATTTACTCCTTTATCATCTCTATGTAGTTTACCAGTGGTGGGCATAGGTGTCCGTTTTGGAGTTGACTTATCAAGACCGAATCTTGAGACAAGATCCTTAGCATATTTTTATTGAGATAAGTAAATTCCATCCTTATGTTGCTGAATTTGTAATACTAAAAAGAACTTTAATTCACCAACATTGCTCATTTCAAATTCTTTACCAAGAGAGACTTGAAAGTCTTTTGCAAGTTTCTCAGAAGTTGAACCATAGATGATATCATCTACATAGACTTGAGAAATGACAACATCTTTCCTACTTTATTTGTTAAACAAAGTTTTATCAGCTCCCCCTCTCGAAAAACCTTTCCTGAGAAGTGAAGTAGTTAGTTTTTCAAACCAAGCACGAGTTGCTTGTTTTAACCCATATAATGCCTTTTTAAGCTTAAGGACATGATCTGGAAAATTAGGGTGTTCAAAACCCTTAGGTTGAGCGACATAGACCTCTTCCTTTAAATTTCTGTTTAGGAACGCGAATTTTATGCCATTTGAAACAGCTTAACCTTATGTAGGAGCGGAATATCACAGCAAATAATAACTTACGAAATTGTGGAGAGAAAATACATTTTGCGAGCAAAGAATATTTTGCGAGCAAGAAGGACATTTTGCGAGCAAAGGAAGCCATGAAGGTTCGCAAGATAATCTTCAAATCCGAAATGGCGGGACAACACAACTGTCATCTATTATAAAATCATATAAATAGCCATTTAGGCATGAGAAGTGAGAGAGACACATTTTGAGAGAGGGGATGATTTTAGGAGGAGAGATAAAAATGTTAGGAGAGATTTATTTTCTTTATCATCTTCTTCCCCAAAAATTCTAGAGCTCCAAATATTCAATGATGGAGTCTCAATTGTAAAATCATGTAATCACATACAATCACTAGTGAAGCACCGTGGATGTAGATCATATTGATCGAACCACGTAAAAATCTTTGTGTCTCTTTATAATTTTAGTACCTTAATTCTTAGTTTCATATCAAATTAATTAGGTTTAGGAATCATTTTAATGGATTCTTATGAGGGTGTAGTTGTGAGATAATCCGCAACTACATAATTGGCGCTAGAAACAGGGACCTAATCTTGTTGGTTCAAGAAAGTTAGAAAAATTAGTTATTGATGGTGATGAATTGTACTGGATTTATGAGTTTTGAAGACAGAAATGGAAGTTATTTTATTGGCATCTTCAAACAACAAACACATTAGTAGTAGTTCAGGAAGAGAAATGTGGATATGGAGAAATCGTCAAGCAAAATGAAATTTACACATGCTACGTCAACAATCGCTTCCAAAAAGGACAAATTTCTTCTCACTTTTCTTATTCTTTGTTTCATTTTTCAAAATTTGGGAATTTCAAAACACAAATTGAAAAATAAATTGTTTGCGATCTAAACTTTGCTTTTTGTAGAAATTGGATTTATTATGGAAGTTTTGAATTTAAAAATGTTTTTGCTATAAATTTGTAGTAACTAAATCTCGTTTTAAAAATTTGTTTAAAGAATTTTTGGCAAAGTCAAATTTCAAGATTTTCTGTTGGTTAGAGATTTAGAGATTTACATTTCGCAAGAAAAAAAAAAAGAAGAATATATGTAAAGTTTTCATTCTTCATACGCAAACATTACTCATCTTAATGATCTATAAACTGCTAACCAAATTTACTAATCATTTGCAGCAAAATTTTTGCAAAAGTTCTACGTCACTGACGAAGAAATATCATTCCTACGAAGAAACGGGATAAATGTCATCGTGGGTTCGAATCTTACGAACGGAGAAGAAGAAGAAATTCAGTAGGACGGGGTGAAGTTCAGTAGTTCACTTTGCACAAGACAATTCGATTTACATAAACTGTCCAGGGAGATATACGTAAGCAAATAGATGAGAACTCTTTATGCGAAGAAGTATGTTTTCTCTGTCAAATGAAAAGGAACGAATATACGAATAAGAATTTAGTTCATGATTGCTTTCATGCGAAGAAATAATTTGATAGACATATAATTTCACACCAAATGGCTAAGAAGTGGATGCTGCATGATGAGAGGAACAAAGAATGGTGAAATCCAAGAAGACTACAAACTCATGAAGTGGACTCAGAAAATAGATAAGAAAGGGAGGTGGAAAACTTCTGCGAAGATGAAAGACCAACTCTACTAGATTGCTATAGGCGAAGATAAATGTGTGCGTTCATTTCGCATGATATAGGAAGTAAAGATGCGTGGACGTCGTCGTTTCTTCGTTACCAACTAATACGAAGATAGAATAATTTATTAGCAAGACATTTGCAAGATGACAAACAAGTAGAACAATGATAGATGGAAAGAAGTCGGATTCACGAGCCATAAATGTGAGCCAACCATCCTAATAGTTTAGGCAAAGCCAGCTAAAATCCTAAAGCAACGAGCTAAGAAGAAAAATGCAGTATTCCATCGAATACCAACTAACGAAGACAAGACAACAAACTCGTGTTAATCGAGTATAGCACATAGTAACAAAGTCTGGTGAAGGCTCATCGAGATAATTATTCAACAACTAATAAAGAATGAAGAAAGACATCTTTCCATTTTCCTACCTACGGATGCGAGAAAGACATCTCGAGAGTTTGTAAAATATTTGCGAAGGTAATAATTCTGCGAAGTTAATAGTTTCTGCGAAGAAGAAAAACCAGCAAAGGAGGGAAATCAAAACATATATGCATCAGTTCAACATCATACTTCTACTAAGAAACTAAGAATTCCAGGCACGTATTTGTTCAACATCGTTAAGAGAAGCGTGTGAATTCTTGTAAAGTTTCACCACCTATACGAATGATCTGTTGGTGAAGGTTGCTGCGATTGTTCGTAAAAATAAGGTTGAAATAAGGTTGTTAGTGAGCTTTGCGAAATTTCTTATACGATTGTTCGTAAAAATTGACGGAAAGATGGAAAAATGGTTGTTGAGAACAGAATATTGACGTCCTTCACGGGAAGTCTTCTTCCCAAGTACATGATACCTCAGGTTCAATTTGAAAGAGTTACTTACTCGAGAAGTTCAGGAAATTCGTGATACCCAAGCACTTCCTCAAGAGGTATTCAACCATAGAAGACAAATGAAGTTTACAATGGTGTTCACACAAACCCTATTACGAGAAGAAGTCTAAATGTACACCAGACACTACTCATGAAATAATGGTTCGCAGTAAAGAAATTTCCAAGAACTATGAACTCAGAGAACTCAGTAGTGGTTCGTGAAGTTTAATGAAGAAGTTTACTCGTGAAGTTTACAAGATAACTCGGAAATCACACTGCCCGGCGTGAGAACAATGTTACATTTCAAGAGAAAATAGGGGGTTATGGAAAAACAAAAGTTCTGTGAAATTTATCTTCTCAACAAAAAAAGGATTTAAAATTCAAGCAAAGCTTCATTAACAATCAAATCTAGAAGGAGACGTACGATGAAGATGGGAGACAGTCATATTTCACTCCGCAGCAAAGAAATAAATAGGGAAATTCGTAAACATTTACTTCGTGGAATTTTACTATAAGTACCGAATTTTCATTTTCTTTGTTCGTAAATTTTAACTTCGTGAAAATTTACTTCGCAACCATTTACTTCGCGAATATTCATTTAAGTCCGCAATTATTTAACTTCATGAATTTTTACTTTGTATATATTTTCCAAGGCTTGCATCAACATAACCTACTTCGGGAAGAAGAAAACTACTTCGTGAATAGCAAGCAATCCAACAGAAGTATGAGTTTCATGGCGGGTCAAAAATTTAATTCTCATTCTTTCTCATTTTGCAAGCAAGCAATTTACTTCGCAAGAGAAAACAACAAGCTGTAAAAAGGTAAGTAACATTTCCTTGAATACTTTATTTACGGAAGACAAAAGATTTTTGATTTTATTTACTAAAGCCGATATACTCGAAAAATTTCTACAATTTTTAAGATTTCAAAACATTTCAAAGATTATTTTTTTTTAGATTGGTGAAAAGTGATACGATCGCAAGATTCAAAAATGAGTTTATCGCAAAAATTTAACGATCTCAAAATTTTCAAAGACTTCAAAATTACAAAAAATAGAGAAAATTAAATTCCTATATTTCTATAGAACAATTTTGATTAATACTTCTCATACTTTTCATACTTCTTATACTAAACATTTCATGAAAACATTCAAAATTTTATGTACATGAAAAATTTAAGATGAATTTTTAAAAGGCGAAAAAATACCGCCATTTACGATTAACTTGCGAATAAAAGACCGCAATCTGTGATCAGCCTCCAAAAAAGAAAGAGAGCCGCAGAAAATTTTATACAGGAAAACCTTTGTGGCATATACCCTAGTTCGCGAAGCTATATTTCGTAAGAGGCAAAGTCCTAAAGTACGTCATTTAAGGGGGTACCTATAAACGTGGCTAAGGGTAACCGGAACACCACCAAGGACCCTTAGTACATGGTAAAACTTTTGGGGTACAACCCAATAATGGGGTACCTATCCGGGTTAGACACCTTGGATTCTCACCTAATCTAGCGACATTACGCAATATAAAATGTGGTGTAAGAGGATTTAGGTTGGGCGACTAAGGCATACTGTCTTTCCCAAGAAGTGCAGAAAACGATCAAGGCGCCGAGGTACACGGTTGAGTCAAGAGTGATGGGTGAGGTTGAACCACATCTGCCATTTTTGACAAGTCTTGGCAAATGATGCACTTGGCCCAAAGATACCCCATAGGGTGCAACCTCTTAACTATAAGCCCTATAGGCAAAAAGGATAAGAGGTTGCGATCAAAAGATGCTTGTTGGCAGAACCGGATGGGAAAAGATAACCTTGTATGGTCGATGTACGCTTCCTTGAAGGGGAAACCAGGGGGAAGATAAAGGGCAGCACCCTCCATTAGGGAGCTGATACGTGTTATAAGACGCAAATGTCACGAGGCTTCTTGTTTGCGAAAACATAAAGGCTTGTCATATTTGTGCAACAAATGAAGTTCTGCGAGCCTTCTAAAAAAAAAAAAAAAAAGAAAGAAAAGAATAAAGAACTCGCAGAACATAATAAAGAATTTAAGATGAGATCAATGGGTTACTACATGAAAGTGTAGAGACGTCCTGCGATTTCATCGCAAGACGGCAATGTAATGGGGCTTTATGTTCGCAAGAATATTTAGGCCTGTCATATTGTCGCAACAATTCCTGAAGAGGCTAAAATACTATACAAAAAAGATAAGGCAAGATCAATGGGTTTTTACATGAAAGTGTAAGAACGTCCTGCGATTTTGTCGCTACAAAAGAGGTGTCAAAATAAGACCTTTACTTAGGAAGGCATGATAAGACCACAACAATGAATGAAATTTATTCAATCAATATCATTGAAGAATTTTTACAAGAAGATATATCATGAAGTTCTAACAAAGAAGACAATCCCATCAAGACCATTGAAGAATTTTTACAAGAAGATATATCATGAAGTCCTGACAAAGAAGACAATCCCATCAAGATCATTGAAGAATTCTTACAAGTATATATATCACGAAGTCATACCAGAAGAGGCGATTTCATTCGCGAAAATACACAAGTAAACTTGCGAAGATGATTATATAAATAGAGGCAACTCAAGGATATATCAATTTTACTGCAGCAAAATGAGCTAAGTAACACAAACATTAGCTATACATTATAATAGATAAGTATTCACATCATACAAGCATCATACTTGCATCATACAAGCATCATATTTGCATCATACAAGCATCATACTCGCATCATTCAAGCATCATATTTGCATCATAAATGCATTGCATAAACATTTCATGGCATAAGAATCGCATACGCATTTCATAACATAATCATTACATAAATATTATATTCGCACAAGTATTGTACAAAATTTTACAGGAAAATACCACGAAACTTCGCAAAAAAGTTCATAATTCGCAGGACTATTCAAAGTTCGTAACACTATATTCGCAACATTATATTCGCAACACTATGTTCGTAACACTATATTCGCAACAGTACATTCGCAACAGTATGATTCGCAGCAGTATGTTCGCAATAGTACATTCGCAACAGTATGTTCAAAGCACTATTCACAGCACTATTCGCAGCACTATTCAGAAATTCAGAAATGCGCAGAAAAACTCAGGAATTCGTAGAAATATTCAGAAGATAACAAGGTTACCACTTGAGGCAGAGGCAACATAACAATAGAGATGCAATTTAATTATTCAACATTTTCTCAAGAATTCTCCTTCATAGATAAAGAACAGAGGCAACTATGGATACCCAAAAATATTTGATGTTCTTTATCTTCTCAACAAGAATCCTTACCAAAAGTGGAATAATAATTTCACATGAACAGAGGCAATATTTATCACTCTCATCAAGGATATTTTATACTTCTTATATATTTCGAGGATTAAGTACTTCTTATACTTCTTCAAGGATATTTTATATTTCTTATACTTCATACTTCGCAAGATGATACTTCTAATTACTTCTTAAAGCTTCAGAACTTCGCAAAAGAATAGAGGCAAGTATATACTTTTTGAGTTTGATATTCTTTAGCTCATTCCTTCATCAACAAAGATCAAAGACTACTCCAACAACCACAACAAGTGATTTTTTCTTAAAGATCGCTCTTCAAGCAATATTCAAGAAAAAAGAGGCAAGATGTAGGAGCGGAATATCACAACAAATAATAACTTACGAAATTGTGGAGAGAAAATACATTTTGCGAGCAAAGAATATTTTGCGAGCAAGAAGGACATTTTGCGAGCAAAGGAAGCCACGAAGGTTCGCAAGATAATCTTCAAATCCGAAATGGCGGGACAACACAACTGTCATCTATTGTAAAATCATATAAATAGCCATTTAGGCATGAGAAGTGAGAGAGACACATTTTGAGAGAGGGGATGATTTTAGGAGGAGAGATAAAAATGTTAGGAGAGATTTATTTTCTTTATCATCTTCTTCCCCAAAAATTCTAGAGCTCCAAATATTCAATGATGGAGTCTCAATTGTAAAATCATGTAATCACATACAATCACTAGTGAAGCACCGTGGATGTAGATCATATTGATCGAACCACGTAAAAATCTTTGTGTCTCTTTATAATTTTAGTACCTTAATTCTTAGTTTCATATCAAATTAATTAGGTTTAGGAATCATTTTAATGGATTCTTATGAGGGTGTAGTTGTGAGATAATCCGCAAATACACCTTAAGAAAACAAGCATGAAGTAATAATAATCAAATGGACTCATGGAGTGCCACATGAGAAAAGTTTTCATAAAAGTCGATACCTTCAATCTGTGAATATCTTTGAGCAACAAGTCTGGCTTTATTTCTGAAAATTATGCCAAATTCATCAGACTTATTCTTGAATATCCATTTGGTACCAACAATATTGATATTTGAAGGACAAGGTACAAGTTCCGATATGTCTTATCTTTGAAATTTATTTAACTCTTCATGCATTCCATTCACCCAAAAGGTATCGCTAAGAGCTTCAACAATATTTCTCGGTTCTACTTGTGAAAGATAACAACCAAAATTGCAAATATTTTGAAGTTGTCTTATTGTCTTACCAGTAGAATCTATACCTCCAATAATACTGTTGGTATCATGATTCCTTTGAACCCATATGTCTCTAGGAGAGACACGTTCTTATTCAATAAGATCAGCCTGATCAGTTCTCTTCTCCTCGTTACTCGAAATATCATGATCAGTAACAGTTAGGATGACTTCAACTAATTCTGGGATTTCTCTAACTTTCTCAATTGTCTCAGTTGGAGGCAATTCAGCAGGAGGACTATCATGATAAAATTTACTAATATCACCAATGATAACATTAGCATACTCCATCATAACTTGGGTTCTGAGATTAAATACTCGAAAACCATGACTATCAGAGGCATAGCCAAGAAAGATACCTTCATCACTTTTAGTATCAAATTTCCCTCTCTGTTCTCGATCTTTTAGAATGTAGCACTTACTTCCAAACTCTGAGACAGCGTAAGTTGGGTTTTCTACCGTACCACAACTCATAAGGATTGTTTAGGGTTTTAAAATGTAAGTAAACACGGTTAATCAAATAACATGCTGTGAAGACAACTTCTCCCCAAAACCTTAAAGGTAAGTTTTTGTTTGGAGCATTACCCTGGCCATTTCCTGAATATTCTTATTCTTTCTTTCTGCAACTCTATTATCTTAAGGTGTAATGGGTGGTGAGTATTGTTGAATAATCCCAAGTTCGTCACAAAATTCAAACACCTTAGTGTCCTTGAATTCAGTTCCATGGTCGCTTTTAATGTAGGACAAGAATATCGCCATGATATTAATCTTGCGAGATTAACAACATTTTTGCGAACATCATCGCGAGTTCTTCAACAATACTTCACGAGTTTCACCGAATAATTTAAATAATGACGTAATAGCTTACGAATGAAGAAACTAGGAATAAGTGTGATTATCCTGCGATGGTCACGACGCTTGCGAGAATGGACATTATAACTACTACGATAATATCGCGAGTCACATCCGAAATTAAAGGACAGATTATCTGTCACCCACTATGTAACTATCCTATATAAAGAGACCCAGTAAATTCAGAAATAGGATGAGGTATTTTTGAGTGTTTAGGAAGTCTTGGGGAGAGAGAAAATTCAAGGGAGCGGTTGTATTCTTGATTTCTTCCATTTCTTGTAAATATTTCTGAGAATCAAATAATAAAGTGTTGTTTTTAATCTTCAAATATGTCTTAATTATAGTAAATTCTTATCAAGGGTGTAGTATAGGATTTCCTGCAACTACATTTTTGCGCTCGAAACGGGGATTGAAAGTCGAAAATTATAGGGAAAAGCAAGATTAAAGATCAATATTCGAGTTAAGAAGATGATTGAACAAATTGGTGAAATAGTTGAAGAAAAAATAATTGAAGTAAAGGAGGATTACAGGAAGTTAGAATGCAATACGATAACAAAAACAATGATCAACCAATTCCATGAAAATATTAGAGGAAGGATTCATAAACGAGATTTTGAAGGAAAAAGAATTATGACGGTGGAGAAAATATCACGTCTGAAGGATTGGGAAAAGCAGGAGATTACATTCACAGTAGCAGAAATACCAAAAGAAAATTTGGATCATACATCTCCATTGGTAATCATGGTATCTACAATGCGATTGAAGAAGGAAAAATCAACAATATCTGCAGAAGAATGGGCCGTGAATAAAACTTTGGTGGACGCAGGAAGTTCTGTAGATATTATATTCTATCATACATTTAAGAAAATGGGATATAAGGATGAAGAGATGTCTTGCTCAAATTATCATATTCATGGTTTTGGAAAATCTATAACAAAACCTAAAGGAGAAATAATAGTACGAATTCCGCTAGGAGAGATTGAAACACAAGTAACACTATGTGTGGTGGATGTGGAGGCACCGTATAACATGATATTAGGGAGACCATGGATACATGCAATCAAGGCTGTAACATCAACATTACATCAATGCATCAAATTTCCTATGCCTAGTGGAATTGGAGAAATTAGAGGAGATACTGATCTTGCGAAGCTGTGTTATCGAATTGAAGTGAGAAATTATGAAGAGCGTCCAAAACTGAGAAAAGCTCGCAGAAAATTGGCAAAAGAGGCAAAAAGGGAAGAAGAATTTAAAGTTTACATGATAAGAGCAAGAGAAGGAAAAGGAATACCCAGCGAGATCTCGCAAGAAGATGATGAGCCCGCGAGAGTCATGGAAACACCAACACCAATGGGAGAACCTGAGGCCAGCTACACCGAAGCAGAACCAACAAAGGAAGTAAATGTTGGAAGTGAAGAAAAACCTAAAATATTGAAAATTGGAACTAAAATGGGTGCAGATGAAGAAGAGCAAACCATAAATCTCTTGCAAAAGTATAAGGATATTTTCGCATGGAGTATGGATGAGATGCCTGGAATAGATCCATCAGTTTCATGTCATAAATTAGAAATTAACAAAGATGTGAGACCATTCAAGCAAAGGATAAGGAAAATTGCAACAACTTATCACTCAAAAATAGAAGAAGAGTTACAGAAAATGCTTGATGCTGGAATTATATGACAGGCAAAATACCCGGAATGGATTGCAAATATGGTAGTGGTTCCAAATAAAAATAAGGGGATCAGAATTTGTATAAACTTTACTGACTTAAACAAAGCTTGCCCTAAATATAGTTTTCCATTACCATATATTCCTCAAATGGTTGAATCAACAGCAGGAAATGATAGAATATCTTCATTAGATGGGTATAAAGGTTATAACCAGATTCCTCTCGCTGAAGAAGATCAAGAGCACACCGCATTTTTTGCTCCAAGAGGATTATATTGTTACACAAAAATACCTTTTGGGTTGTGAAATGCTGGTGCAACGTATCAAAGAATGGTGGAGAAGGTGTTCACAAAGTGGATACACAAAACGTTAGAGGTTTATGTAGATGACATGTTAATAAAGAGCAAAGAAGTTAATAACCATGTGCAAGACTTGAAGGAGATTTTTGATCAAATGCGACTCTTTAACATCAAGGTGAATCCTGAGAAATGCATCTTTGGAGTAGCATCAAGGAATTTTTTAGGTTATTTTGTATCAAAAGAAGGAATTCAAGTTGGTCCATAGAAAGTACAGGAAATTCGTTATATGCCAACTCCAACAACAATGAAAGATGTACAGAAGTTGAATGGGATTTTAGCCTCGCTAGGAAGATTTATCTCGCGATCTTCAGATAAATGCAAGCATTTCTTCAATATACTCAGGAAGGGTACAAAATTCAAGTGGACAGATAAATGTGAGAAGGCTTTTCAAGGAGTTAAAGAATATCTGATGAACATATCTATTTTACAGAAAGCGGACCCGAGAGAAGAATTATTGATTTATCTTGCGACAACATCGCACACATTAAGCGTAGTATTACTGAGAATAGATGCAGGGGTAGAAAAACCAATTTATTACGTCAGCAAATTATTTAATTCTACAGAGAGAAATTATTCAAAGATTGAAAAGCTAATTTTGGCATTGGTTTATGCAATCTTTGAACTTCACATATATTTTCAGGCACATAAAGTAAAGGTATTAACAAAGGTGCCCATTGAATCACTAATGAAGAACTCAAAAATATTAGGCAGAGTTGAGAGATGGAATGCACAAGTAGGGCACTTTGAAATCAAATATGAAGTCCTATCCTTGCCAAAATCAAAAGTTGTAGCGGATTTTTTAGCAGAATTTCCTCTAGAAGATGATGAAGCTGTGGAAGAAATGATGGACATAGAAGAAGAACATGGAGATATATTAAAGGAACCCAACATGTGGGAAATATTGGTGGATGGATCATCAAATGGGGAAGGAAATGGAATTGGAGTGGTCTTTATCTCGCCAGAAGGAGAAAAAATGGATTTTTCATTTCGTTTGGAATTCACATCCACTAATAATGAAACAGAATATGAAGCTGTGGTTCATGCTCTAAAATTCGCCGTAGAGATGAAGTTGGAGAACACAAGGATTACCAGTGACTCGCAACTGGTTATTCTCCAGATAAAAGGAGAATACACAACAAATGAACCATCTTTGAAGAAATACAAGAAACTTGTTCAAGAATTGTCTGCGAGAATTCCAAAAATAAAATGGAGACATATATCAAGAAAAGATAACAGACTCGCAGATGCTTTTGCGTTCATATCAAGTATGATGACAAACCCAGTTGCGAGATGCATAAGAATTCATATGCTCGTATCACCTTCAATTAATAAAGAAGAAGAAGAAAAGAGGGATGTAATGATAATAGAAAATGACGCAGAAGAGTCAGCCAGCGATATTATCGCAGATTGGAGAGCAGAACTTCACGCATACTTGGCAACAGATGAAACACCAAGAAATAGATTGGAGGCGCACAAATTAAAGAGCCGTGCAACAAATTATGAATTAAGGGATGGAGTATTGTATCGAAAATCTTTTAATGGGCCATTACTTAGATGTTTGACAAGGGAAGAATGAGAAAAAGTGTTAAAAATGTTGCATAGAGGAGATGCTGGTAATCATAGCGGATGAAGATCTTTGGCTTACAGAACAAAAATGCAAGGCTATTATTGGCCGTATATGCATGAAGATGCAAAATAATTATAAAAACGTTGCGAAGATTGCCAGCGATATGGAAAAAGGATACATGCACCTGGGGAACCATTATCATCTTCAAAAGGTGTGTGGACTTTTGGAATATGGGGCTTAGATATTGTGGGACCCTTTATGCCAGGTTCAGGGCAGAAGAGATACTTATTTGTCGCGACAAATTACTTCAAAAAGTGGGAAGAAGTAAAAGCGGTACAACACATTCGCGATAAAGATATATTTACGTTCATCTTTGAAAATATTATCTGCAGATTTGGAATCCCAGCACAGTTGGTTTCTGATAATGGAAAACAATTTGAAGGACAAAACATAGAGTTGCTACTCAATGCATTTAAGATAAGATGTGGAAAATCTACTCCTTTATACCCACAAGCTAATGGTCAGGCTGAAGCAACTAATAAGACAATCGCAGACATCTTAAAAAAAAATTAGAAGGGTACCATAGAGCATGGTGTGAACAGGTACATAATGCATTCTGGGCTTACAACACAACTAGGAGAGAGGCAACTGGGACGTCACCTTTTTGTTTAACATATGGTGTTGAAGCAGTACTACCAATAGATGTTGCTATTCCTACAACAAGAAGAGAGGTTTGGGAGAAGAATCTTAATGCTAGCATGATTCTAAGAGAACTTGATGAATTAGAAGAGAAAAGATAAAAAGCATTACAATATATGGAAAATTATCAGCGAAGGTTAGATCGCGAATATAACAAGCGAGTCAAAAAAACGTGAGTTTCAACCAGGTGATTTAGTTCTGCGAGAAACACCAGAGTACCAGCGAGAAGGTGGTGGAAAGTTGGCAAGAAAATGGGATGGATTGTATATCATTAAAGAGATAGTTGGAAAAGGGGCATATAGGTTGGTGGACCCAGAAGGCAGAGATGTTGGTCAAAGACTTGGTAGACCATGGAACAGATTATATTTAAAAAGATATTATCACTAACAAATTTTTAATGAAACAAAGAAGAAATGGGCAAAATAAATTTTTACAGCTGCGAGTTTATCCGCAAGATTATTCAAGATTACATAAAGAATGAAAAATTGCGATATACGCAAAAGAAACAAATAACAGGACAAACATTTATGGCGTACAACCTAGTTCGCGAATACAATTTCGCAAGAGGAAAATGTAAGACCTAAAGTGCGTCATATTAGGGGGTATCTCTTAGAGTGGCTCAGGGATAAGGTTATACCGCTGCTGGAACCTGAGACACGGAGACTGGGGTCCATCTCTTTGAGATACCTATCAAGGAGAGATACTTTGGATTTACAACTATATAAGGTTATACCCTGGTTGGACGACCGAGGTTCTCTTATAAGGGGTGCAGAGTATGACCAAGGCATCGAGGTACACAGTTGAGCCAAGGATGCCCGGGATGGACAAACCTACCCTGGCCATTCTTGGTAAGTCTTGGCTATGATGCACTCAGCCTCAAGAAAACCCCACTTAGGGTGAAGTCTCGTAACTATAATCCATATAGGCATAAAGGATAAGAGGCTGCGAAAATAACTGGTTGTTGTTAATACTGGATGGGAGGAGCTAGTCTTGTATGTCCGATGTGCCCTCCTTGAAGGGGAAACCAGGGGGAGTAAGGGAGGCACCCTCCATTAGGGAGATGATAAGTGTCTTAAGACGGCAATGTCATGGAGATTTATGTTCGCAAGAACATTTATACCTGTCATATTGTCGCGTGACAAATACAGAGGCAACAAGCCATAAGAAAAAGTTAAGATGAGATCAATGGGTTTTTACATGAAAGTGTAAAGATGTCCTGCGATTTCATCGCAAGACGGCTATGTCATGGGGTTTTTTTATCGCAAGGGAACTTAGACCTATCATATAGTCGCAGAGAATTGATAAAATACAAGAGCTAAGGCAAGATCAATTGGTATCTACATACTAATGTAAGGACGTCTTGTGATTTTGTCGCAGAAAGAAACGTGGCGAAATAAGACCTTTAATTAGGAAGGCAAAATAAGACCACAAGAATAATCATACCCATTAACTATTTCATTTTTCTAAGATGCATGAGATATTTATTCATTCCAAGAAAGATAATGAGGGGAAAGTATGGGAATTGATAAATAAAATATCATTATCTTTCTCGCAGAGTATTGAGAAGGAAAGAAATTTAACAGAGCACCAAAATGAGTTTTAAAATTTAAAGGGATTACATCATTCGCAAGAAAGAGAACTAAAAGAAAGCAAAAATAAAATTCAAGCATTATCTCTACCAGAGTTATTAGCCTCTCCAACATTCTTCTCATGATCATCTTGAGTTTCTTCCTCATTTGATGACTCATTAACGGTTGTTCCATCGCCAATATCTACCTTAGTAGGAGGATATTTTTCTTTATCCACTGAATTTTCTTGAGAAACATCTTCTTCATCACTTACATACTCTAGATCACTAGCCATGGGAAGAGTAATTTCATCATCATCTACTTCCAGAGGATTGACTGATACAGGGGAAAGATCATTGGATATTAAGATGTCATTCACGAGAACTTCAGCACTGAGATGAACTTTGAGAAGGAAGCCTCTGTCGCGATTCCTAATTTCCATGTTCTTATAGTATTCAAGTTAGTCATATCTTCTTTCTGCACGATCGCAAGATTTGACATAGTTGGCCAGAAGTTCACCATTTTCTTTGCGGACTGAAGCTAGTTTATCAGCCAAGTTAGAAATGGTGGTTTAAAGACTTTTCTCAGATTCTGCGAGAAAAATAGATAAGCTATAAAAATATTCAGACGAAGATCTTGCAAAAATATAGTAGAGAAATTTGAACATAAAAGCTAACAATTAAGGCAGTCAAAATGACTACCTTCTCTTTGCGAAGATAAGTTTTGAATTAATGATAAGACACAACTCTCCCACTGGTTCATGGCATCATCAAATTTATCTCTAATTATACCCTTCAGGCGACATTTATACTTTCTTCTTTAGAAAGGAGATAAGGATTTTCTTTCTCCAATAAGGAATGAGATTCTTTCAATCGGGATAAACGTTCTTTGAGTTTGCTAGCCTTTACATTTAGAGCTATTCTACCCTGGATGAGTTTATCCTTCTCAGCTATTGATGATTCAGTTACTTCTTTGAGTTCTTCTTTCAATGAAGACAGAGATTGTTCTTGATTGTTACATACTTTCTAAAGAATACTTAAATGTTGCTAGGAGATCTCTATCTTATTTGAGAAGTTGCGCTTTCCTTGAGATAAAGTCTCATTTTTATCTGATAAAGTTTATATCGCCAAATTAGCTTGGGTTAACAAATAAGAAAGACAAGTAATTTCGCTATTTAACAGACTTTGTGTTTGTATTAGTTAGTTATTCGCATTGGTAAGATTATCTATTTGGTCGATAGAATATGAATGAAGGTTATCTAATCTATTATATTGATCCATCCAAGAGCCTTTCTCAGCACGAGCTTCTTCAGCGATAGACTCAAACCAGAATCTCTCCAAGAATCATGTCCAATTTACTAAAATAGAAAAACCAAGAGATAAAGGAAGGAAAAGTATACCTTTTAGTTCTTCATTCTTATTGTGAAGATTCTCGCAATTCAGTAAAGAGTTGCGAAGCTTGTGCTGAAGAGTATTGCATTCTGAAGTCTTAACCCGAAGACTCTCTTTTAAAATTTCAATTTCGTTTTCTAGAGATGTCTTCGCAGCCGTTTGTTCAGAACCAAAATACTTGCTTAAAACTTCGCAAACACCACGCTTGATAGGGTTAATGGAGGATTTTCTAGTTTCATCCAGAATTTCAGATAAGACTCTAAAAGCAGCGTCTACATCAATTGAAGATTCTCTAACAGGAGGAAGAGATGTAGGTGGTGAAGTGGTAACAATGGCGAGTTGGAGGTTTGAATCATTTGTGTCATCAGGAGGGGGAGTATCTGGAAAGGTCATATTTGGAAGTGAAAATGAATCAACTTGAGAAGTGACTACATGGTAGAAGAACAAGGAACTTCTTTCGAAATAATATGGGGAGTTTCACTTATGAGAGGGTTAATTGAGGCAGGAATATTGGGAGTGACATCATCGCGAGCAAAAGGTTGGGGCACAGTTTGCGAGGCTATGAGAGTGGATTTTGAAGAAGATAATGAGGGAATAGTAATTCCATATTCAATGGGTTTAATCTTGCGAGATCGCTTGCGAGGTTCAGCAACATTCTCATCATCCTGCGAATAATAAACTAGATAAGAAACAGAGGCAACAATATTTTTTTTAAGAAAACAAGTGTTTCTTACTACCTTATGATTCGCACGATTCCTCTTCTTTTCAGCCAGTTTCTGTTGTGAATTTTTAAGAAGATTAGGGTTTTAAGATACAGGTTGCACGTTAGAAGTAGTTTCACTGAAAAGAAGACACGGTATGGTAATTATGAAAAATCAAATAGAAGAGATCAAATAAAATAGATAAACATAGTTTAGACAAGCAGAATCGAATTTAATAATATCAGAAGAGAATGTTTATACCTTTGAGACTCCATTAGAACAGTAGCAGATGAACCTGTGGAAGAAGAAAAATTGCAGACGGGAAGGTTTACATAGAAGAGAAGGGACGAAGAAGACGAAGAAGTAAAAGAAAGAGAATATTTCTCAACAATTTATGTCTTTTATAGACAGAAGAAGAGTAACCGGGTAATAAAGGATTAACCGGTTAAAATAGGAGCATTTAATACGTATAAGCGGTCATACCTAATTTACAGGGTTTTGTCGGGGAAAGAGATGAAAAACTAGGTAGCTGCGACATTTTAATTTTCATAGTCTTTCCCTCTTCGCAGAAAAGACATGAGAAGAGGCAAGATGTAGGACCAGAATATCGCCATGATATTAATCTTGCGAGATTAACAACATTTCTGCGAACATCATCGTGGGTTCTTCAACAACACTTCACGAGTGTCACAGAATAATTTAAAAAATGGCGTAATAGCTGAAGAATGAAGAAACATGAAAAGAGTGTGATTATCCTACGATGGTCACGACGCTTGCGAGAATGGACATTATAACTACTGCGATAATATCGCGAGTCATATCCTAAATTAAAGGACAGATTAGCTGTCACCCACTATGTAACTATCCTATATAAAGAGACCCAGTAAATTGAGAAAGAGGATGAGGTATTTTTGAGTGTTGAGGAAGTCTTGAGGAGAGAGAAAATTCAAGGGAGCGGTTGTATTCTTGATTTCTTCCATTTCTTGTAAATATTTATGAGAATCAAATAATAAAGTGTTGTTTTTAATCTTCAAATATGTCTTAATTACAATAAATTCTTACCAAGGGTGTAGTGTAGGATTTCCTGCAACTACATTTTTTAGAAACCTTGTTCGTTCTGGATTCTATTAACAATAATCTTGAATTCATCAAGGGTTTCATTCTTATGATATAAAAATGCTACCCAAGTGAATATGGTGTAATCATCTACCATAACTAAAGCGTACTTCTTACCTGCAACCGTGGGTTGTTGAATAGGTCCAAAGAGCTCCATATGAATTAAATCAAGTGGAGCTTTAGTGAGAATATCTCGAGATGATTTATGGTGAACGTTCGTTTGTTTACCCTTTTGATAGGCACCACATACACCATCAATCTTTGCATTGATTTTGGGAATGCCTCTAACAAGTTCTTTATTAATGATCTTAGTTAGAAGACGATAATTGATGTGACTAAAAACTTCATGCCAAAGATGTGTAGATTCCACCTTAGTCAAATTTCAACAGTTACTGAACTGAGTATCCAAAAGATAATAGTTGTTTTTACCACGAGTCCCTGAAAAATTACTTTCCCAGCCTTGTCTACAATGTCTCATCCATTTTCGTTGAAGACAACTCTATGGCCTTTGTCACATATTTGACTAATAGAAAGAAGGTTTCCAGTCATACCTTTAACGTATACTACATCATGGATTTCAGGAACGCCGGAAAGTTTGATCGTCCCCTTCTTGCTTATGTAGAAGCAACTCCTATCTCCAAATGTTCTGGGACCTACTTCATAGCCACTTGTGGTTACGAACCATGAGAGATCACCAATCATATGTCGACTACATCCACTGTCAAGAAACCATTGAAAGGGCGATATTGATTTTAAAGCAAAACCTCCCATACTAACACTACTATCATGTTTATGATTTCTTGTTAGTTTTGTACATCCTTTTAGAGAAGTAAACAATTGTCCAGCTCTCTTATGAAGATTACTTGCAACTTTTAAACTTTTCAGGAAGGACATACATGTATGTTTAAAGTGATTGTAAGAGTCACAGAACATACATGGACCAATATTTTTAATCGCGTTTGAGTAGTTCTAAGTCCCATCAGGTTTCACAAATCCTAAACCTCGTTTATCATCTGACTTACGACCGTTCTTCAGAGAAGAAAAAACAGAGTTAGTCTAATCCATTGAAGGAACTTTAATGGATTTCAAATCCTCATACACTGAAATTTCTGCAACAAGATCAGAGTTGATCCGGATTTGTTCATCCAACTTTTTCTAGAGAATAAAAAGTTTTTCAAATCTTTCTCTATGATCAGAATTTAATCCTGGTGAAGCGTTTATAGAGACTTTACTGTCCATATAGTCAGATCACTATAAACACAGACTTATGAGGTCTTTAAATGTGTTTACTGCTCTGATACCAATTGAAAAAGTAGGGGTCTAACAACCTCACCCAATATTTCGCTTAGCAATCTGAATGTACTAACTCAAATATACTTTTCAGAGAATCAACTAGACAGTCAGACTCAATCTTAATAACAAGTATATCAAAGAGTTATATTTCAATTTCTCGATTTAATCCCAACTCAAACAAATAAAAATCCGCGAGTCTGATTGAATACAAGAGAAATAAACTTGAACGGTACCAAAGACCAATGTTCAAGGATCAATCAATTTCAATCAACAACCAAAGGTTGAATTTACCAATTGATCGATACAAACGCACAACCTGTGATATTTCAATTATATAACAAAATATAATACAAAAAATAAATAACACAAATACCATAAGTTTGTTAACGAGGAAACCAAAAACGCAGAAAAACCCCAGGACCTAGTCCAAATTAAAACACCATACCGTATTAAGCCGCTACAGACACTAGCCTACTACAAACTAACTTCGGTCTGGACTATAGTTGAACCCTAATCAATCTTACACTGATTTAAGGTATAGTTTCACTCCTCACATCTCTGATCCCAGTAGGATACTACGTACTTGAGTTGTTATGACCCAAAGTCGAAGACTTTAATAAACAAATCTGTATCACACAGAAAAGTCTACAAGAATAGATAAATCTATCTCCCACGGAAATACCTATGAGTTTTGTTTAGTCTTTTGATAAATCAAGGTGAACAGGAACCAATCGATAACCCAGACTTATATTCCCAAAGAATATCCTAGAATTTTCAATTACCTCACAATAATCTTAATCGACTAGCGAAACAAGATATTGCGGAATCACAAACGATGAGACGAAGATGTTTGTGATTATTTTTCTATCTTTCATATCGGAGAAATTAATCTCAAGCCAATCTTATGATTGCAATCAATCACGATAGAAACAGCAAGATCAGTTCACGCAACTATAGAGAAAATAGTTGGGATTGGCTTTACAATCCTACTGAAGTATTTAATTCGTTAGCTTATAGGGTCTAGCTTATACAACTAGTATCACATATGAGGTGTGGGGATTAGGTTTCCCAGTTGCTAGAGTTATCCTTTATATAGTATCCAAATCAAGGTTTGCAATCTAAGTTACCTTGGTAACAAAGCATTCAATATTCACCGTTAGATGAAAACCTGATTAGATTCAAGCTAATATATTTCAACCGTTAGATCGAACTTAGCTTGTTATACACAAATGAAATATACATCATTTAGGTTTGAGTAACTGTACCTAAACGTGTACACCTAGTTGGTTCAACAATAGTTAACCAAATGGTTAGCCATATGAGCACTTTCATATCAACCTTATTCATCTTCACCATAACTAGTCCAAATGACTCAAATGAACTAGTTCAAGAGTTGTTCAATTGCTTAGATCTTATAGAAGTATACAAGACATAATCAAAGCAAAATCAGTTTTGATTCACTCGAATCGATTCATGAACATTATAGCAATGGTTTGCAAATTTTATTCCTTAATATATAAATGTTTTATTTCATGAACAAACCAATTTTAGAAAGTAACACACTTAAGTATGCATACGAGTATGCGTACTTAATTAACCGGATTTGAGTTTGTTTTAGTTTCCAAACTCAGCAGAAAATCACGGACGTGAACTTTCCGCCAGTATGCGTATGGGTACGCATACTTAGGTAACCGGATTGAGTTGATTTTGATTTCCAAGCTCAGCAGAAATTCACGGACGTGAACTTCTGCCAATATGCCTACGGGTAAGCATACTTACCCAGTCTCCATCAACCATTTAGTACACACACAAGTATGCATACATTTGGTTCCCGGTTTTGGACTTATACACTAATGCGCGAACACATTATATGCTTATATCCAAGGATGGTTACATGTTCTAAACTCTTTATTTCAATCATTAAAACATTCTTAGGGGATGTTAAATTGAGGTTATTCACACACTATTTTTCATCAAAGCAATTTTCAAGATATTGAAATAATCAACATGACTTTCGTCACTTGTAAAGATGAATTAGGCCAAAGTGAAATCTTACCAACACATATTTCGAGAAATAGATAAACGAGATAAACTCGGATCGAAATAGCAAATATGTATAATCGAATCCTATATAGCAATACGACTTTTGTCTCAAGATAGGAGATAGAGTTGATAGAATTTTGAGTGATAGATAAGTTCAAGTCTCCACATACCGTTTTGTGAATGAAGATCCACCAGTTCCTTGAGTAGTTCTTCGTATTTGCATGATGAACGCCATGGAGTCTAGAGATCAACTACACTTTCTATCCTAGTCCGAGACTTAGCTATAAGTAGACTAGAAATCAAGACTTATAGTTTTGGAAATTAAATTTGACAACAAGCTTGAGATAGAAACGCTTGCGAGTTCGACCGAGCAATGCTCTAACAAGTTTAACTCGCTTATATATTTCTCGAAATATGTATTGGAAGATTTTTGCTTTAGCTACATTCATCATTATTCTTGACGAGTTTAGTTGAAAACAATTTATTTGTTGGTGTTGATGGTGGTTTTTAGCTTTGGGTTAAATCGTAAAACCTTAGTCAAACAGTGACGTCACTCTGAAGAGAAACGGAACTTGAGTAATAATATCCCCACTAGCGCATTTATTGAGCCCTTCAATACGTCTGTGAGAAATTTACCAGGGTACCTTTTTTTATATATGTGTCATGTTCCACGGCAGAAACCCCAGTATTGACCGACATCATCTTCGCACAAGCCAAATACGCATGCTAGCCGAGCACGCCAGCAATGCATGTCGTGTATACTACTTAGGGTTTCGACATACCAAACCCTAATTCCCACACTGTCGTGCCAATGGCATACCATGCCAGCCACACCTCCGCGCCAAGGCATACCAACCATTGAAGCCGCACTACCGTGCCAATGGCATACCATTCCAGCCACGCCTCCATGCAAAGGCATGCCAACCATGCCAGTCGCACCACCGTGCCAATGACATACCATGCCAGCAGCACCACCAATGGCTACCGTTCCTCATGAGATGTAGATCTCAGCCGTACAAGTTCGCCACCAAATGTGTGGCAACTTCTAGCCCAATACCAAAACTACACGGTTTGTATCAAACCCTAATTTTGGTCGCGCCTAAACTATGCCAAAATCCTAACTTGGACGCACCTAAAAGCATGCCAAGGCCATGATGGCTACGCCTCTGGCTTCCAAACGAATAGTTGCGACAATCAACGGCTACCCTTCCTCATGAGATGCAGATCTTAGCCGTACTGGCCCAATGCCAAAACTGCACGGTTTGTACCAAACCCTAATTTTGGCCGCGCCTAAACTATGCCAAAATCCTAACTTGTTCGCACCTAAAATCATGCCAAGGCCATGACGGTTACGTATCCCATGCCACTGGCTTCCAAACGGAAGGTCGCAATAATCAACGGCTACCTTTCCTCCCAAGATGCAAAATCTCAACCGTCAAAGGTCACCACCGAGCCGGCAAGCCTCCCAAGCTTAACTTGCCAAACAATAGCAACACGCTACACGAAAACACTCGAGACATCAAAACATGTCATTAAATGGGGGATGCTCATCAGGGTATTGGTCTGGCAGTTTACAGCGTGCGCCGTGCATTACACCCATTACAAGAAATTGTCATTAAAGTGAGGAGGTTAGTAATGGCAAGAAATAATGGTGAAACGTATCCTTTATTATGGAAACATCAATTCTAGGCGTTACCCGTTACCATTCTCCTCCATTACTCAAACTGTTTCCACTTTTACGAGACCAGGGTACGTTTTGTTACGACTTGTATAAATAGGTCTCACTAATTTCCACCAAAAAACAAGTTTTTGGGTCAGGAGCATATAACACTCAGAAATCACTTGTTAACTTTCCAATCTTCTAGCGTTTCACTTTTTGATACGAGTCGTCAAACAACTACTCTTCCGGAATCAACTATTCTGGTATCAACACTCTCTTCGCTTCCCTCCCTAAGACCAACCATTCTCCTTCACTTTGTGACCGAAGAAAGTCTGGAACGGCCATTTCTTGGTTTAGGCCGAATTTGTATAGATTGATCTCTCGAATCAAAGTACTCCCTTGTTGTACATTGTTTAGGGTTTAGACTTGTTTCTCACCCACACACCCGAAATTACCAAAATCAACAGAAACTGTTTTCACCCTCAAATAATTGGCGACCACAATGGGAGATTAATCTCTTGGTTACAATATTGATTTCTTAATTTTACCTTTAGACTCAAACTCCGAAAGATGGTCGGTTTTAGGGCTGAATCCGTGGCCCCAAATCCCACTCAGACGAATGGCAATATTTTCTCTCCCAACGCGACGGTTAGCTACACAACCGACAAAGAAGTTCCAAGAATGGTTGATTTAGCATGGGTTTAGGAAATCCACACCAGGAACATCGATCTAGTGAAGGAGGCGATTAACATCATACTTAACTTCCTTATCATCATAAGATCATAATCGAGTGACTCATATACCCCGGAAGCTCCGGGACTGGGGACTCATCTCGGATGATCACTTCCAGGTCAACATCTTCACAACCAACCGGAAACCAGTAGGCAAGGAGGCGGCCTCGCTGGTGGAAAATTTATGTGAACTCCTACACCTTTCAAAATATCAACGAATGGAGACGTTTACCGCCATCAATCAAATAACATTAAATGCATCTCTAGTTCCTTCACGCTTGGAAAATTCAAAAATACCGGAGATATCCATCAACAACATCACATTAACCGACGATGACATGATGGCATAAGATGGTCATAATCAGGCCTTACACGTCACAACTCGTATCAAGGATGTTTATCGACACAGGAGCGTCCTCCAATGTCATTACTCTCAGAACACTCAGAACAACCAAGGTGAGGCCAAGTGAAGTCGTGCGACAATCTACAACGATGACAGATTTCGAAGGCAACCAAACTAGCACGTACAAATACGTCAACCTGAATTTTTCAGTAGGACCAGTCCAGTCAAAGGTGAAGTTTTAGGTAATCGAGAAAGAGATAGATTACCATATGATACTGGGAAGTCCGTGGATCCATGATAATAGAATCATTCCCTCAACGTACCACCAGTGCCTGGAAACCATGCTAAATGGAGAAGTCATCCGCATCTCGGCGTCATTATCCCGATATGCGCCGATATGTGGCGTGGAGATGTTTGAACCAAGGAAGAGTTCACGGGGCCTGACATGCAAGACTCATCACACTCCACTACAAAAGTGGGATCAATTGATGAAAGAGATAGGCTCGCATCATTTCATGGAGAAACCCAGTCTCACGCCATCTCTTCAAAAGGGAATCACACCAGTCTCCCCATGTTAAGCCAAAGTTTGGCTCGCTCGCATACCAAACGGGAGCGGGCTTTTAACACGAGTCATGATAAAAAAAAAAGAAGGAAAACCATATATCAACGCCATTGTTAGCAATTAACAAGGACTACCACCCAGTCTCTCAGCCCAGTAGAATGCAATCACAACAACCAGCCACAAGAGGAAGTGTCGGATGCACCGCGGTAGCTACAGGACGGGACCAACTCTACCACGAATGAACTTGAAGTTTTCAATATCGGGAGCGAGGAATCTCCATAACCCATCTCAATCAGCTCGACTCTGTGCGCCGACGAACGCGCAAAGCTGGTAGACCTTCTCATAGAGTATCAAGACATATTCGCATGGACATACGAGGAAATTCCTGGCTTGGACGAGAAGCTGGTCACTCACCATCTACACATAATACCCGGATCCAAACCGGTCAAACAAACCCCGAGACAGTTTAGATACAATATGGAAGAACAAATCAAGATGGAGATTCAAAATCTACTGGCCGCTGGTTTCATCAAACCCATTCACCATCCTACTTGGTTGGCCAACGTAGTCCCGGTAAAAACGATGAACGAACAAATCAGGTGATGTGTCGATTTTAGGGGTCTATACAAATGTTGCCCTAAAGATGATTTTCCATTTCCTAACATTGACATGATGGTAGATGCCACCAGTGGAAATGGTATGTTCTTTTTCATGGACGGGTACAACGGCTATAATAAAATAAAGATGTATGAACACGACACAAGTAAGATAGATTTTCTAACTCCTCTCGAAAACTTTTACTATACTGCAATGCCATTCGGTCTGAAAAATGCTAGTTCCACCTACCAATGTGCCATGACTACCATTTTTCACGACATGATGCACAAGCAAGTTAAAGATTATGTAGATGACATAGTGGTTAAATTGAAAACTCGGGTGGCCCATAAGGAGATTCTACGGAAGGTGTTTGAAAGGTGTCGCGGGTACAAACTGAAGATGAATCCATTAAAGTGCGCTTTTGGTATCTCTTCGGGCAAGTTCCTAGGTTTCCAGGTAACCGTCGAGGGAATTAAAGTCGACCCGGTCAAAACCCAAGACATCCTCACAATGCCACCACCGCAAACTATGAAATAACTCCAGAGTTTCATGGGTAAAATAAACTATATTCGTCGCTTTATACCGGGATTGGATCAACTTACTGCTTCGTTTACCCCCTTGCTGAAGAAAGGAGCTAGCTTTATCTGGACCCCACTGCAGCAGGAGGCGTTTCGGAAGATTCAACAAATATTGTCTTCCCCATCCATCATGAAGTCTCCCATACAAGGAAGACCGTTATGCCTCTACACTTATTTTAGTGACACTGCCGTCAAAGCTCTCCTCGACCAAGAAGATGACGAAAGAATTGAACATCCCATATACTACTTCAGTCAAACTTTAAGAGATGCTGAACTCAGATATCCCAAAGCAGAAAAGGCGTGCTTGGACCTGATTCACTCCATTCAAAAATTCATATATTACATGCTTTCCAGCAAAGTGGTGCTGATATCTAAGTCCGATCCTATGAAATTCCGCCTCTCAAAATCGGCCCTGATAGAAAGGTCAGCCAAATGGCTCCTCCAAATGTCAGAATTTGACATAACATGCGCTTCCCCAAGAGATATCAAAGGGCAAGCAGTTGCGGATTTGCTAGCAGCATTCCCGGGAGAGAATACCACAACACCACACGAGGACCTCCCTGGAGATTTTCCGGAAATCTTTTTCATCAAATAAGAAACATGGATACTATTTTTCAAAGGCTCCGCTACCCCTAACAACGGAACGGGAGGAGCAGGTGTGGTTCTAGTATCCCCGACCGGTGAAGTCTTCTCGTACTCCTTCAAGCTAGACTTCCCTTGCACCAACAACTCAGCAAAATATGAATCCTTTCTCATCGGACTATCATTGGATAAACAAGATGGAGCCATGAGTCTGGAAATAAGAGGTGAATCTAAATTACTCGTCAACCAGGTGAATGGAGTATACGCACTGAAGGAAGTAACATTGGCCCCGTATAGAGCCGAGGCATAAAAGCTACTAAATTACTTCACCGACACGACCATAACGTATATTTGTCACAGCGGCAACAAACATGTTGATTGTCTAGCCACACTAGCATCAAAACTGCAATTCAAAGGTTTCGAGGAAACCCTGACAGTGAAGAGACGAACCGCGGCTTCAACATGGATTTCGCAACCCGAGGAGGCCGAGGCCGGCGACTAGAGAACACCGATTATCCAAGAGCTTAATAGCTCGCTTTCCCAAGGGAGGGTCAGTCTCAAATATTTACAAAATTTCTTCATGCTCCGAGGAGTGTTGTACCATCAGAACCCAGATGGTTCCTTGTCAAGATGCCTTAGAGAGGAATAGGCAAAACAAAACTCAACATCATCCATGGTGAAATTTTCGGGCTAACACTAGTGGTAACACTCTATCGCCGTTTGCAATGCCTTGGCTACTACTAGAAAAAAATAGAGGCTCAATCTCGGTTACTTCAAGGAACCTGCTCCAATTATCAAGCGTCGCCGCATCAATTGGAACTCTTCAATGTTGGCCACACCGGGGGTATGGAAGGGGCCATACATCAGTTACCTTCGCGATGGAGTACTCCCCACAAACAAGAAGGACGCATCCAAGACAAAACAAAGGTCCAACAGATTCATATTCCATGAAGAAATCTTATATCGTAAAAGCTTTGGGGGAAGTTTTCTACGGTGTTTGAACGAGGCAGAATTCCCGATCATGCTGAAAGAAATGCACGAAGGTGAACACCAAGGGAAACATAAATTATTTTTGCAGATACATGAGAAATACTACTGGCCAACCATGGAGGATAATGCAGTTATTTTTGTTCAGAAATGCCAAAAATGTCAAATCCACGGAAATCTTATCCATGTACCGTCGACTCCTCTGCACTCAATAAGCAATCCATGGCCCTTTTATAGCTGGGGACTCAACATCATTGGAAATATCAACTCACCGTCTTCAAAACATCACGAGTACATAATAACGGCGATCGAGTATTTCACCAAGTGGGTCGAAGCCATACCTTTACGAGGAACTACTGGAGCCACCATCGCGGCGTTCATTAAGAAGTACATCATTTGCCGATTTGGAGTGCCTAAACACATCATCACCGACAACGGCACTCCTTTCGCCAACTAGAAAGTACGAGAATTACTTGAAGAATATGGAGTTAATCAAGTTTTTTCCATCGTGTACTATCCCCAAGGAAACGGACAGGCTGAAAGCACTAACAAAACTTTGATCTGAATCCCCAGTCGGACAGTGCACGATAATCCACGGACATGGCATGAATAATTTCCAATCGCACTTTGGGCATATCAGACATCACCAAGAAGTTCCACTAGCGCCTCTCCCTACTCCCTCGTCTACGGCGCGGACGTCGTCCTCCCAGCAGAAGTTAAAATCCCATCCGCTAGGATCACCGAAGCAAGCGGATTTCGATGGAATAAAGCTGAAGCATTGAGTTCCAGGGTACCAGAGTTGGACACTATGGATTTCAGAAGATCCAAAGCGGAAGAACACGTGTAAGTGTACAAAAATAGAGTTTCCAAAGCATATAACAAAGCCGTAAGCCTCGGGTTTTTCAAGTAGGAGATTTGGTACCGAAGACTTCCAAATACATCCAGCAATATGTGTCCGCGCCAAAATTCTCCCCAACATGGGAAGGGCCTTATATAGTCACGAAAGCATACAACAGTGGGTATTACAAGGTCATTAGAGAAGACGGAGGAAAACTGGAAGTGGTCATCAACGGAAAGTGGCTCAAGGAATATTACGCTTGACCGTCGTCTCACACCTCGCCATATCATAGCACGGCTAACCAGGCATCTTTCCGCTTCCTTTCACATCTTAGTTATCAAGTTTCTTTTCTTTTGATTAATTATATCAAATCAATGAAATTCTCTTCTTTTTTTCTTCTTCAAAAAACCGATACAAAGAAGAAAAAAAAGAAAGATAAATATACACATTCGAGATCCAGAAAGAAACCAAACATCTCGCAACTACATAACTCAGAAAATGCCATCTAACAGATTGTAGTTCCTCGAAAACATCATCTTCAACCTGTTTTGATACCTTTTAGTCATGCTCTTCAATTTCTGGATTGACTCTTCCATCTTATGTGACTCCATGTCCATAGCCTTCTCCTCTTCCAAAATAGCCTTTGCAGCAGGGACGACATCATCAAGAATACCGTCCCTGTTGACCTTCACAATGTCAAGATGATACCGCAACCAACTCATGTTGAACTTCAGAGATTCACAGGTAAACACCATGTTCTCCCACTTTTGAATAGTTGATTCCACGACATAACGGATGGATATACTTTCCATTTCAGTGACCATAGGCAAGAGACAATTCACAATGGAAACCAAGGCAGGCGAGAAATGTTGCACCACACTCCTGGTAGCGATGTGGCCGTATTTCTTCCATATCTTCGTGTAAAGATTCACGAATTCCTTTCACACCAGAAACCCACCAACGTTCTGGTAGTTAGAAGATAAAAACTTCATGAGAATTCACGGCAAACCTGCATTGGGATACTCATGACAAGAAATGCCCAAATCGGCGTTTTCCATATCTGCAGCGGTTAGCAGGGTCGGACTCAAAGGAAAGGGGGGGGAACCAAGTCATCCTCTTCAACGACAGTCACGCATGCTCCAACAGAATATCTCTTCACAGAAGAAAATACTTTGTCACTCGTCAGCAAACAATGAAACATCTATTGATCAACGGAAACATACCGGTATAATCTTCTTGACTCGGATGATCTGGGTAAGGGAATTGTTGCGAGAGTCAGGCCTCACACTGTAGTTGCAGGAAATCCTACAACTACACCCTCAGTAGAATTTGTAAAACTTTAAGAAGTTATTGATGATAAATGTCAATCTTGATTAATATTCTCAAATGATTACAAAGAAATATGTTAATGGAGATTAGAACAGTTACAACTTTCTCTGTTCTCTCTCCTAAGACTTGTTCTAACACTCACTTAAAGAACCCCCCCAATTTAACATTTGAACTACTATTTATAGTGAAATCTATACAACTGTATATAGCTTGCGAAGTATCGCGACTTCTATTCGTAAGTTTATTCTATATTCGTAATCTCTTCATACTTTTCCCGTGTTTCTTCTATTATCGCATTATTTTGCGACACTTCTCTCTTGTATTTGTTACTATGTTCGTAACTCAATATCTTGCGATATTCTGTTCCTACATCTTGCCTCTTCTCATGTCAGTTCTGCGAAGAAGAAATGTCATGAGAATCATTATTTTCGCAAATCTAATATAGTTATCATCACCTGTTATGTTCGCAACACGTGTTTTCTCTTCCATTAAATCTTCGACACGTTTTTTCGTAACCGTCCTTCTTAACCACCCACGTCTAATCGCATTGATGAATTTCTATCTTCATCAAATTCTTTTCTTTATAAATACTATATTTAATTCCTCCTTTTATTCTTTTATGTTTTTCATCTTCCTCACTATGTCTGCTTCTGCAATTTCTTCCTTCTTTCTTCTACTGCTATTTCTTGCCTTTTTTATTTCTTTTCTTCTCTGTTTTCTATCCTTCATCTAATGGCTCCGAAGAAGAAAACTGTGTAACAAATTAATGCAGAGCTTGCTGATAGAGATCTCGTTCTTTCTGAGATTGATGGTCATACCAATAAATCCCATCTCTGTATGGAACTCTTTTAATGATCTCCATTGGGATAATCAAATAGTTTTAGTCTCACGAGGCCAAATCCTCGCAGGTCTTCCTCTTCCTCTTTATGATGTCAATCTTCCTTTATTCTATGAGATTATTTCTCACCCAAATTTCTCACGAGCCATTTATCAATTGACTGGAGATTGCATTCGCATTCTGGTTGAGTTCGCAACCCATGATGCTACTATAAAATCTTTATATCCAATTGAACTTAGGAAATATGTATTTAGAGATGTAGAGATTATCGATGCAAATTACACAGTCGAGAATTTCTTTAAAAGTTACACATTCATTCCTGCGAAGAGGAAAGATAAGCGTTGGGATGTTCGTCTTCATCGTAAAACTGATGTCGCAGAAGCTGATCTCCTTATGCATGATATTGATTATGCTTCTGGAAATAATCGAACTCCTCTCCATTCTCATGATGAAGATTGGTACAATTATCCTCTAGCATTATCGGGTTCTTATATCTCTGGAATAATAGATCTTCCTGCGAATCTTCGTGATCGTAACTATCAACCTTGGGTCTTTTCTTGGCCTAATAGAGATAAAGATGTATGTATCTCCATCTTCTTATCTTCTTGTTATTTTCTTATTTTACTAATCCTTTTGCAATATTTGTCAGGTGAATGAACTTAAGGAGAGTTACCTTAAAACTGGGAAATCCAGTACTCGCGAGGCTTTCCAATTGTTTTCAAATGAGGTAAGAAACATTCTTATATGTGTTTTTAAACAATATATTGTTGCCTCTGTTTCTTATCCTTATTTGAATTTGTAGGTTCTTCCTGACTTCCCTGGGGCTGTTGTGAGTGAGAATAAGAATTCAACTTCTTCTGAAGCACTAACTTCAAGACAAAAAACACTTCGCTCTGCGAAGAACATCAATATTTATGGTAATAAAGAAAATGTTCTTCTCAAAGAAAAAGGGAAACTTGAGGATATTGTTTCTGCGAGGAAGAGGAAGAGACTTCCATCCAGTGCTTACTCCAATGTGATCTCCTCTAGCAAGGATTTTGATGAAGAACAAAGTGGTAAAGATGATAGGCTTTTTGAGAAGGATCTTAGTTCTAATTCTGATATTGATTCTGATAGGAGGAATGATGATGATGATGATGATGATGATGATGATGAAGATGAAGACAAAGACTACATCAATGTGGAAACTTTTGAGTCTGCAATGACTCGATTATCTGAGGATTTTCTCAATTATTCTCGTGGATTAGGAAATTCTTCTACTGCGAATGCTCATAGGCATATTGCGAAGGCTTGCAAAGTTCCCACTGTAATCAGCAATAATTCCCTTAATGGAATTTCAAGATTTATTTCTCCTATTACATTATACTCTTTGGGAAGTATGGTAAGTTTCTCTTTTATTCCTTGTTAATTTCCCCCACTTCATTGATTTCTAAACCCTTTTATTTGCTTAGGTTGGGAGGGTTAGCTGTGCAGCTGCTTCATATTGGGAAAGACGTTATGCAATTGCTGAGAAGAAAACTTTAAGTCGTTGCAATAAGCTGGAGGTTGAGAATACAAAACTTCTCCAAAAGATAGAGGATTTGAATATTGATAATGCAGAATTAAAATCCCGCTGCGAAGATAATGCGCAATCTGCGAGTATCGCAGCTGGAAATTATTATCTCCTTGAGAAGAATAATCAACTGGAGCTTGAATTCACTTCTCTTCTTAATGAGAAGAAGCAATTAGAAAGTAAATTCGCAAATCTTGATCACTTTAACTCCACAATTTGCTAATCAATTCCTTAATTTATTCCCTTACTCTTTATTCTCTTATCTCTTACTTATCTTTTTTCTTTGTAAATGCTGAAGAAAATTATACGAAGAAGATTGAAGGGATGGAAGCTACTCTTGATGTGCGTAATCAGAAGATTTATGATTTAAAGTCTCAACATCAAATTTCTCAAAGAAACAATGGCTTAAACATCAAACGCTTCCGAGCTATGATGACTTGCAAGATTTGTGAAGACAATCAAATTCCTCTCACTAAGTATCAAACGCTCCTTTCTGAAGAAATCCCTGATGATACCCCAGATTTGGATATTTATGATAGTGAAGCTGAAGATGATATCTCCGAAGAAGAAAGCGAAGATCATTTTGATGAAGATAAATCTCCCATAGAGTAGCTTTATTCCTTCCTGTATATTTGCTTCAGTTCTTTTTGTCTTGTTTGTTTGAGTACAATATTTTCTTCTTTCCTGCACTTTTAATCAACTAGCAATTTCTTTTTGCAACTTGATTAGTACCAATGTCTTAATTTTGCGATGATGAGTTATTGAATGCTTTCCTTATTTGCATAACTTGATCATATGAAGAGAAATAATATATCTTGAAGACTTAACTTAGTATTAGTATTCCCTTTCCCCTTATTATTGCTCTTCAGGTGATCAATTGTTGTTGTAAGTATTAAAATATCTGCCTCAGTTTAAGTTGCGAAGTAAATAAGAAATCTCCCCCTTGAAGTATAAGAAGTATGAAATCTCCTTGAAGAATTATGAAACATCCTTGAAGAAGTATAATAATTATGAAACATCCTTGAAGAAGTATAAGAAGTAATCAATCCTTGAAGAAATATAAGAAGTATTCAACCCTTGAAGAAGTATAAGAAGTATTTAATCCTTGAAGAAGTATAAGAAGTATTCAATCTTCGTAAAATTTAATGAGTATGAAATATCCGTCTTTGATTGCAAATAAAATTTCCTTTTTTGTTATGAGTATAAGAAGTATTCTTGTTGAAAATATAAATAATCTCCAATGATATTGACTTCATTAGTTTCTGTGGTCTTATCATGCCTTGCTAAGTAAAGGTCGTACTTTGCCACCTCTTTTGCGATAAAGTCGCAGGACGTTGGTGCATTCGCATTCCTCAACCCCTTGACTTTATCTTATCAATATTTTTGTGTTTGCGATAATATGACAAGTCTGAATATACTTGCGAATATACAGTCTTGTGACATTATCGTCTTGCGATGAAATCACAGGACGCTATCACACTTTCATGTAATAACCCATTGATCTCATCTTAACTTCTTTGTATTTAATTCTGCGAGTATATATATACATTTTTTTTTACTCGCAGAAATACGATTTTTGCACAAATATGACAAGCATTTATGTTTTTGCGAACAAAAAGCCTCGTGCCATTTGCGTCTTATAGCACGTATCATCTCCCTAATGGAGGGTGCTTCCCTTTATCTTCCCCTTGGTTTCCCCTTCAAGGAAGCGTACATCAACCATACAAGGTTAACTCTTCCCATCCGGTTTTGACAACAACCAGCTTTTGTTCCCAACCTATTATCCTTTTTGCCTATAGGGCTTATAGTTACGAGGTTGCACCCTATGGGGTATCTTTGGGCCAAGTGCATCATTTGCCAAGACTTTTCAAGAATGGAAGATGTGCTTCAAACCCATCCGGCACTCTTGACTCAACCGTGTACCTCTGCGCCTTGATCGTTTTCTGCACTACTTGGGAAAGACAGTATGCCTTAGTCGCCCAACCTAAATCATGTTACATCGCAAGATTAAGTTGAGAATCCAAGGTGTTTTACCCGGATAGGTACCCCGCTTTTGGGTTATGTACCCCGTAATGTCCATGTACTCAGGTTCTGTGGTGGTGTTCCGTTTCCCCTGAGCCATGCTTATAGGTACCCCCTTAAATGACGTACTTTAGGACTTTGCCTCTTGCGAAATGTTGCTTCGCGAACTAGGGTGTACGCCACCAAGGTTTGCATGTGTAAAATTTCTGCGGCTTTCTTTCTTTTTTTGAAAGCTGATCACAGTTTGCGGCTTTCTTTTATGAAAGCTGATCGCAAATAAATTTTTGCGTCTTTCTTTAATGAAAGTTGGTCGCAATAAATCGTTTTTATTCGTAAAAACTCATCACAGATTTTTCATGTTGCGAAATATCTCCTTTGTTATACGTTGCGAACATTTTGTTATACGTTGCGAACAAATATATTGATTACCTTTTTGTTTCATTACCTTTTTTTCTTCATTCTCTTTTCTTCGCAAACCATATCCCTTTTCTATCATCGTAAATTTCTTGTATGCTTAACATTGTAACTTTATTCCTTCATGCCTTAGTCCTCAGCCATTAAATTTTCGCTTCTCTTCACAGCCTTTGCTCTTTTTCTCCAACTTTCCTTCTCAACAGCTTTTCCTTCGCAAACTTCTACTTCTGTATCGTAACATTTCTTCCCTTCTAACCAATCACCCTTGATAACTCCAATACCCTTTGGATGAGGAAATTTTATGCATTGATGAAGAGTTGAAGCTATGCCTAGAATCCCATGAAGCCAAGGTCTCCCTATCAAATCATTGTATGGTGATTCAACATCAACAACGCAAAATAGAATTTCATTTCGCATTCCACTTAAGGGAATTCGCATGCTTACTTCTCCTTTAGGTTTATTAGCAGTTTCATTAAAGCCATAAATCTTGTAGGTAGAAGGTATTAGATCTGCGTTTTTTTCCCCCATGGTTTTGTAAGCAGGATAGAAGAGAATATTGACAGAACTTCCTGTATCAATTAAGATTCTATTAAGACCAAATGATTCCTCGTCTGTATAATCTTCGCTTTCTTCCATATTCAAACAAATTTCTAATCTCACTACCAATGGATTATCATGTATTTCACAACCTTCTGGAATTTCTGTGGCTTCAAAAGAAATTTCACGCTTCTGCCAATCTTCAAGTCGTGAAATTTTTGCGATGTTCATTATTTCCCTTCCTTCACCATCTCTCGCATATACCCTTCTTAACACATTATCATGAAAATCTTCTATGGTTTTATACGAGTGAACAATAGAATTGCAGAAGATATTCCTTGCTTTTGGTCCCACTTCTATGTGTAAGGTTCCTTTCCCTTTTCTTGTATTGTGTTCACCATGCGAGTTATCACTGGAGCTGGTGGTAATTGTTGCGATTGTGTTTTCTTGAGTAAAAAGTGGTCCAGTTTACCTTGATCAATCATTCGCAAGATAATCCTTTTGATATTATTACAATTATTTGTAGAATGTCCATGAAAGTGATGGTACAAGAAAAATTCATGACTTCTTGGTCCCATTGGTGGTTCATTTCCCATATTCCATGGCGTTGGTATATTCTCCATCAAGATGATTGCTTGCCATATCTTTTCTACACTTGTATTCAAAGGTGGCATCTTTATCTCTTCTCTTATCATTCTTTGACCTCCCTGACCATTGTTATAGTTTTGTCTATGATTCCCTTGTCCAAAATAGTTCTGCCTTTGTCCTCCATAATTTTCCTGTTGTTGATCTAATCTTGGGATTTGGTTATTTCCTCCTCGGCTATAGAAATTCCTTTCTCTATCATACTCTTCTTGATCCTTGCTACTCATTGCTACCATTTTTGATTGACCATTGTCAATTTTCTTCTCTTCTGACATCTGCGAAGATATTTGCGAGGGTGTCTGCGAGGTACCTGCTACAACATTGACTATTTTGAGGAAGTAAGTTTGCTCCTGTATCTTGATTGTTGGTGTTTGTCACTGGATATGACTCCATATTGTTTTGCTTTTCCTCTAATGTAATGTACTCCTCTTGCAATTCTCGCAATTCTGTCATCATAATGGAATTTTTTCTTCTGAAGATTTGAACATATAATTGTTCAGTTGCGAACATCGCATTTACGAAAGACAAAATTAGGTACCTCTCGTACACACACCCTGCCATATCACTGCACATAGTTTTCCATCTTCTTACCAAATGCTTCAAACTTTCGCCAATTCTTTGTTTCAAACCAAACACATCTTCAATACCAAGTTGCGAGGAATGATTCGTGATATATGCTCCTAAGAAAGTTGTTTGTAGATGATTAAATAATGTAATAGTGTTCTTTGGAAGTCCTTCAAACCATTTTAGAGCTTCTCCTGTTAGGCTTGATGCGAAATACTTGCATAATACAACATCGTGATTCTCCCATTGTAACATGCATCTTATATATGCTTTAATGTGTTGTATAGCACATGAAGTCCCGTCAAAGATGCTGGTTAATGTAGGAAGATTGCATTTTGATGGAATCCCTCCCAATTGTACTTCTCTAGAGAAAGGAGTCCTCGCAGCTTCTTCTATTGCTTCATCTAATTGCCTTCTATCTCCTCCTCTTCTACTATTTATTATTCCTCTCATTTCCGCTAATTCTAGAAAGATCCGTTCATTTGCCTCAGAATTCTCATCCATTGGTCTCTTCAACGCAGCCTCTCTTGTTCTACGTTCTTGCATTTCTTCTCTTGCGATCCTTCGCATTCTATCATACTCTTCATTAATGTTTCCATTTGCACAATTTTGCAAATATCTTCTTTCCAGATTGTCACAATTGTTTTGTTGCAGAGCATCTTGAAATTCTTGTTCTTCCATTTCTATTCTCCTCATCCTTCTCATGCGAATATCAGGAATTTCTTCTTCTTCATTTCTCCTTCTTATGCCATTTACCTCTCCCTGATTTGCCTGAATTCTGTTTTGAGGATTTGGTTCATTCCTTACTATTTCTGTTCGTTGATTTCCAACTCTCCTCTGAATTCTACCATACTCAAGATCTTGATTGTTGCGAGCCTGTTCATGTCTTCTTACTCCATCCTCGTAATTGTTTTGATGCATTGCTTGTTGCCTCTCAATTTCTTCCACAAGTTGTTGCTGCTCTTCCTCTCGATTTTCTTCACCATTCTGGTTATTTTCCCTTGGAAATGGTTCTATTCGTAAATTTTCCACATTTTGTTCATTGTCCGGTACTAAAATGAAGCGATTCTCTCGATTTATTTCAACCAGATTCTGTGCTTTTCCTTGCATAGCACTTTCACTATTGATTGTTGGCGAATTTCTTTCTTCTCTCTCTGGTCTAACACTTGATCTCGCAGCACTTTGAGATCTCCTCCTTTGTAACATCTCATTTTCCCTCCTCAATTCTTGATTCTGTCTTGTTAGATTTGCACGTTCTTCAGCTTCAAATCTTCGTTCTTCTTGAATTTCTTGTCTCAATGTTTCTAATGCCTCCATTTCTCTTTCATGAATTGTTCCTCCCATCAATCTCCCATTTTCTCTGATTTGCGGTTCTCTATATGCTTCTACTGGTGTATCAGTTCTCCAAGTGTGTACACTCACTCGATCTTGATCTATTTCTCTTTCTTGTGTTACTGTTTGTTGAGTTTGATTTCTTCGATTGCTCCTTCCCCTAATAGGTTCTCCTGTTATGTTTGCTTCTCCACCTGCAAGTCTTACACTTCTTCTTATTGCAGTCAAAGGTTCTGATATATTTCTTCTTCTAACCATTTCTCTGATGAAAAATTCTTTAATTATCTCTGCTACGTTTGCTTCTCTTTATCTCTCCCTATTTCTAGCGCCAATTATGTAGTTGCAGGAAATCCTACAACTACACCCTTAGTAGAATTTGTAAAACTTTAAGAAGTTCTTGATGATAAATGTCAATCTTGATTAATATTCTCAATTGATTACAAAGAAATATGTTAATGGAGATTAGAACAGTTACAACTTTCTCTGTTCTCTCTCCTAAGACTTGTTCTAACACTCACTTAAAGAACCCCCCCAATTTAACATTTGAACTACTATTTATAGTGAAATCTATACAACTGTATATAGCTTGCGAAGTATCGCGACTTCTATTCGTAAGTTTATTCTATATTCGTAATCTCTTCATACTTTTCCCGTGTTTCTTCTATTATCGCATTATTTTGCGACACTTCTCTCTTGTATTTGTTACTATGTTTGTAACTCAATATCTTGCAATATTCTGTTCCTACACACACGCTTGACTGGAGAATCTAGATGTATCGAGGATTATTCACTTCTGATTGACATGATAAAGAAATATGGACTCAATAAGAGGAAACCTTTGTCTTGAAACGAGAAAGGCGATGCGGCTTCACCGACATAAATACCACAGAAACCCTAAAGGAAGAAAGAGAAACAGAGGCCGAGCAGACAAGATGGGACTACATAACGGCCGGAAAATCAGCCTCAAACGAAAATTCTTGTCAAAACCCTAATGAAAGGTGAACAAAAGAAACTCAAGGGCGTGACAATTTGGAGTTTGAATGAGGATAGGATTCCCTATCTGAGCCACGCATGGAAGGAGGAAACCAGGCTGCACTAATAGGATCTTCATAACACCAACGGTCCGCGCCATGCAAAGCCGACAGTCCGCGCCATGGAATGAAGGAGAACCGGCTTCATGGGACCGTGGATCGACCATGAAATTCTCATATGCTCACGTGAGCAAAAACCAAGACCTCTTTGAAGAGTTGGTGAGTTAATGAAAGAATGATTAAATGCTGGTTTAATCATTTACTGAATTACTGCTGGGTTCAGCATTAGGTGATAAAACCTAATTAATTATTAAAACATGGGGACCGACCAAGGAGTTATGAAACCGACCTTGGGTAGTCACGGGATCAGATGATGATCGTTCCGTCAAATTCTGAAATTATTCGGAGAGTTTAGGACCCAATACGTGCAATTGCGCAAATTAGGTCAGATTGTGAAAAACACGTGGGACTGGCTCATTGCGAGCCAAAAATCCAACCCTGGTCAGTTAAGGTAACATGATTTTGTCGTTGAGATGTCTGTTTTTCAGTCCTGAGAATTTTGATATTTTCTGGTGTACGTTTGAGCAACCATTTGAGAAAATATGGCAAAATTAGGGTTTTCTGATAAAACCGTCAAAACTTCATCGGATGAAGGAAAATAATGAAAAAGTGAAAATATTATGGAGTGTGGGACCGGTCATGGCCGTGGGAAAGGCTGGCTTGCCAAGAGAGCCGTCCCACACGTTTTCCATAATTTTTGTAATATTTTTCATGGTTTTAGGGAAATATGATAAAACGAAGGAGTTTTGATAAAATTAAAGAGTTTTGTTGAAATCAAGGAGTTTCTATGAGATGAAGGAAACATAAAAAATAATAATAAATAAAATAAGGGACGTGTGGACGTGTGGGACCGGCTTGGAGCATGGTTGGCCGGCCATGGCCTGGTCCCGTGCGTTTTCCCTATTTTATGCATTATTTCATGATTTGAAGGAATTTTCATAATTTGAAGGAAATATCATGAAATCAAGGAATTTCATGGGATTATGAAAACATGAAAAATATACTAACAAAAAAGCGGTACGTGTGAGCAATATAGGGTTTGACCGACCGGCATGGCCCGTGCACACAGGTTTTTCCTAATTTTTATTATTTTTCATGGGACCAAGGAAATATCATGAGATTAAGGAGTTTTCATGAAATCAGGGAAATAATAATAAAATAATGAGGAACCATGAGGTGTGGGGCCATCTGGGACCAAGGCATGGCCGGTTGGCCAATGGTCACGCCACATCACGTTTTCCCTAATTTTATATTATTTCTTCCGTGCGAAGGAAGCACCATGGAATTGAGGAGTTTCCTCAAAACATAGGATATTTGTTCAAATGAAAGGTTTTCATAAACTCAGAGAAAACAACAAAAAAATGATAAAAATATGGAACTGGCGTGGGATTAACCATGGCATGGTCGGCCGGTCAGTGGGTGCATGCTCCTAGCGCCTTGGTCAATTTTTATTTATTTGTTATTTTTCATCCTATTTTGCATAGGTCCATCGTTTCATCGTATTTTGAAATACTCGTTCGTGCGGTGGTTGTTAATGTATCATTGTTGAATACACTTGTATCATTTGAAATGGGGCTTACTCAGAAGGTAGCTCTGATGCCCGTGCGTTGAACATTTATTACTAATCCATGGATTTCTGTTGGGAAGAACCACGGTTCGCGTAATGAAATATTTGCGAAAATATTATAATATTTTCAGAAATTTTGCGGATGAATCCAAGAATTTAGGTTTGAGACAGGGCTCGCTCAGAGATAATTCTGATACTCATGCATCCAATATTTATTACTAACCCATGGATTTCTGCTGGGAAGGACCATGGTTTGCGTAATGAAATATTTGCGAAAATATTTGAATATTTTCAGAAATTCTGCGGATGAATCCAAGAATTTAGGAATAATTAATTCATGACTTTATACTAGCAGAGCAAGCCATCTAGGAGCATTAATTATTCTGATATGAGCTTGCTGGAGCTTCATATCCTTTATATAGTCATGGTAAACTCTTTGTTTGTATCCTGAAGATGTTATCGCTCTATACTAGTAGAGCAAGCTGTCTAGGAGCCGTCTATCCCATGATACTATATAGAAATAATTACTGAAGTATTCAGTATTCATGAGATATGCCGTTGTCCAGCTGTGAGACTACATATCTACATGTACTCTGAGAGAAAGTATTCTCAATCATAGAATTCGATGAGAGACCCGTGTCTCAAAATTCACGTCTGACTGCTAGATCAGAGGTTCGTATAATTATGGGTTTACAATTTTATCCTTTTTCGAAAATCCACCATCTACATTAAGTCCCCTGCTTAGTGAGGAAAGCCGTGTTCCTCAGTCAGCATTGAATGGTGATTTTCCGGTCATAACAATACAAGTAATTGAACTCAGTCGTAAGTTAAGATGTTACCGGATTTCGATTGTACGAGTGTACCATGACTTGAAAGATGGTTTCAGTAGCATGATAGAATGTCGTTTGACGAGCATAAGTTGGTGTTGAGCTGCTGATTTGGATGACAGGACCTTGGTCGTTTAGGATTCGCGGGCCGAGCCCAATAAGGAAATCCTTAGAAAATTAGGTTTTAGAAATAAAGTTTGATATAAAGGAATTGCTCCTTTTTTTAAAAAAATTTTCCCACATGACCAGAGATTTATAACCTCATCATCTTCACGTCATCATCAAGAGGAGAAGAAAAGTTTGCCGGAGCACCACCGTCCGCCGTAGCCACCGTCGACCAATTTCCGGCCGGCGCCGACAGGTATGCATCGAACTTTTTTTTTTATGTTTGCTGATGTTCATAAGTTCTATGGGTTGTTCACATATTTCTCATGATAAAATTATATACCCGTGTATATATGAGTGTGGGTTTCGTCGAAAACCTTCGTTTTTTAAAACGTTTGTTCGTTTGATCGTTAGTTTTTGAAAACTAGTAATAATCCCCGATTTAGGAGTGATTTCCCTTCATATATGAATATGTAGGTTCAGTGATGAAACTATGTTGATGAGCTTTCATTTGAGCCAAAGTTTTATCACGAAAAAGTGAATTTCTCACAAAATCGAAGTAAAATCTTCGTTTTAAAGAATAACGATGATGCGGAGAAACGAGTTCTATTTTTTATGTATATATGAACTTGTGTCCAGTGATAAAATTTTGTATATGAGCTTTCATGTAAAACTTTATCGTGTAATGCATGAGTTTTCACAAAATTGAAATAAACCTTCGTTTTGAAGACGTATGACGACACGAAGGAAAATGGTTTTGCAAAACCATGGTAGATTCATGGATTTTTTTTTTTGAACCGTGGAGTGTCCACAATTTATTTTTATGAGCCTGGCTCATGTTGAAAATATTTATTTATTTACGTGAGTAAATAAACGTTTTGTTTATATACACATATATATGCAAATATATATTATTTCTCTAAAATCAAAACTTGAGTTTTGTGTGATGTTGCTTAGAGATAAAAATTATTTGTGATGAATTAATGTTTTAATTTCCATAATTCTATGGTGAATGTTCACACAATAGAAAAGTTCATGATTTTATGAAAAAATCTGAGTTTTTGAACGTCTTTTGTAGGTCTTGAAGAAGCATACGATTTTGGAGCATTAACTCTAGCATTACTATCACTACCGTTAGTGGAAGCGTAAAAAGGTAAGAGTTAAAGAGTTACCATTAGGCGCTATATTTATTCAATTCCGGATGATGTACTAAAGTAGAATGTGATGTGTATTTTGCAGCTACTTCGTAAATATGACCAGCTCTCAAGTTAACGACACTTCAAGAGATGAAATGCGTGTTGATGATGACATCTCCAGAGATGAAACATACACAAATGAAACTTCTATTGGTGAAGATGAAGATGAAAACCCTAGAATTAAGAACGTCCCAAATATTGATGATGCATTTTTTGAGGAAGATGTTGCAGGAGCTGAAAAACATCAGAAATCTCCAGCGTATCGTCTGCTGATAAATCCCAGGACTGTCACTCAGAAGAAATTCGTGACTCCCAAGACAGTCATCCGATTTTGTCTTGAACGTGGGGTCTTCCTTGCATCAATTATAGAATTTAAGCTTTCTCGTCGACCTTTGGAGAAGTTTGATTGATGGGAGAGGCATATGTTGGGTTTTCCTCATGTGAGGGCTATGCTCGATCAGGCGCGGGTGACAAGGGCTATTTAATCTTCTGGGGAGTTATTCATCTATCATGACGCACGAAGTATTGTGGCTCTGCTTTCTTGTTGGTGTATTCCTACTCACATCTTCATATGCAGATGGGGAGATTTTACCATTACCTTAGAAGACATGGCAGCTCTGATGCATCTCCCAATCACAGGTAATCTCCCTGGGGATCTTTCAGATGAGGAAACTGCCGTTTCTCATATCTTGACAGGTGCAATGGAGGTAGCAAATAAGGCCGGCAGTAAAGGATATTATGCTCTATAGTTGACACGCTGGTGGCCTAAAGATGAGGTTTCTGATAAACCTATCGACGGTATGTTACCCATTGCTACTTTCTTATGTTTATGGTTGTCCAGAGATGTTTTTGAAGACATCGGAAACTTGTTGAAGCCTTTCGTGATCCCTTTTGCTATTAAGATGGATCAGGGAGAGCAACTCCCAATAGGTAGATTGTTCTTGGGATCCTTGTATTACAACTTAGATTTTTTGGTTATAGACTCCAGTGTGTCGAATAGCTTCATGAAGATTGAATGTTATGCTAACACGATGTTTCTTCAAGCTCTGATATGGGAACACTTTAAGAATTATGTGCCCATTCCACGTAATGTTTTGTAAGGACTGAATACTGATGCTCGCCATATTTTTCCTGAGAAAGACAATGCTAGGATCATGCATTGGTCCACAAAGCAGCCTCGGTCTAAGGAACGCCTTATTGACGTGTTGGATGGTGAATCTGAATTCACTTTTCATCCATGGGTGTCAATGCCTTCTTATATTTCCCAACCGATGACTTTAAATACTGGAGAGAGCACTAGTTTGTCGTCCGGTGAAGATATGAACGATGGTGAGAGGTCCTTCATGTTGAGTTGCACCCCTGGTCATATGCTGTCTGTCTCGTACGGAGAATTTTCAGTGGAAGAGTATAATATTGAT